>BSBK01003718.1:2377500-3082500 GCA_027943335.1 Chamaecyparis obtusa
CACTCCCGAGCTAGGGGAAAACTTGGACGGATAAGGGGTAACAACACCATGCAAACATTACACACATGCAAGTAGAATACAACATTTGAACAACACCAAATTCCCTTCTTGTGGCTTTCACAACAGGACTTCACTGGTTTCCTGTAGGGGTGAAGGTGGAACTGACAATCTAGGAGATGGCTCCAGTGCAAAAATATAAATGCAACCTTCGTCAAGGCTTAAAATATACATGCCTTCACAAGGCCATGTAACATACACATACTAAACACACACTTATACCTCCCAACAAAATGCACATGGAGGCACATGGCCGCCCATACAACCATGCTTTCTCCCCTTCCTGCGTAGAGGAAGGAATCTCCACTAGAAGGTAATCCCAACTTGTGCCCTTCACCCATCAAGGCTCTCTTCCCTCCCAAGGGTGAGTCTGGCCTTGCACAATCCCCAATAAACATTGTACAAAAGAACTCACAATACATAAAACATGAAGACACACATAACATATTACATATACAATTCTTCATGAGCAAAGTAAATTAACATAACAACAAGGTAAATAGAAAGAGTTTCAAGACCCAACCTTAGTCCTAACTTCTTGGCTTGAAGAAGAAGAGAGCTAACCAACAATCCCTCTTGCAATCCAAGCTCCAAGAACTCAAGAAACTCCAAATTCCAACTCTACACAAACTTCGCAAAATTCACAAGTCTCCAAAAGTTGGAGAGTGGGCAATTGCCCAACAATTTTCCCTCCATCCCCTTAAGAAGACAAACCAAACATAAGAGGGAAAATTCAAAATTCAAAATCAAAGTCCAGAGTGATTCTTCCAATTTTCGTCACTATACCAAGGGGCATCTTTTGGTATGGCAAAAATAGTCAAAATTCATAACAATAGTCAAAATTTGACCCCCAACATATGACACCACTATGGGGTAGTCTATTTTTAACCTCCATTAACATAAATGACCATAAAAACCCACTCAAAAGACCACTCAAAGCATGAATCCGAAAATGAAAGAGAATCCATTCATGGCATCCTAAAATTAGAGACCACTACACACATTAAATACTTGGTCATGCCAACTCACGAGACGTGTCAATTGACACCACAAATAACTCACATGACAAACATTACACGTGGTATGCCTAGTAGACCAATAATGAAGTAAAAGCAAACATAATACTTCAATTAACATTCATACATCACTTTACAAAATTAATACTTCACAACGAGGTTAATTTCTCCCCTAGGAGATAACCTTGGCTTAACAAGGCTTTCACAATTTATCCATCTTTGTTTTCCCCAGTATTTCCATGGCCCTACCTGCACACTTGACAAAGCATCAGTAGCTCATGAAAAGTTAAATGTCAAATACATATACATGAAATTAAAAATGCATCAAAATCATATTTTGATTCATCACAATTTCTAATTATATTTTACAATATCTCATAATATTTCAACATCAATATAGCAACTTTAAAGCTAAAAAAAAATTAGGGTAAAAATGATACATAATATTCCATCCACCTTAATAACCATGATTCATTCCATGAATTTTTATATCATAATTTATCTTCAAGATAACATGTATGTATAAACCAAGAATGCATCAATTATTACTGTCATTAATCTACTAATAGAATCATAGCAAGAATCCTATATCAATCACCACATAACATAAATCATCACATAGTATCAAAATATAATGTCTCTGTCTCAATAGTCCAACATAAATAAATAAATAAAAAGTGTCATCTTGAGTCTAAAGAAGGAAAATGATCTGCTATGAACTAATGTCACGGGGTGAGCCTTACATCTAAATAAACCATCTCTAGAACACACGCCATAGATAAAATCACCAATCACTCAGTACCTTGTGTTGACCAATGAACATCCTTTAGTACCCTATCTTTCATCCTTCAAATTCGCATACCTTGAATCCAAGTCTTCTAAAAGATATACCAAAAACCCAGAGACTAACTCTGTCAATTCTCACTGTCACAGTCCAGTGACCAGTCTTCATTAAACCATTTGTATCTCTCTCAATATGAAACATCTAAAGATGTGATCTCATATATAAGATCACAACATCCACCTGAACTCTTGTCCAACTTCGCAGCATCTGAAACATCCGTACAGTGTCCGTACATTGTGATAACCAGCCTGGTCTTCTCTCAAAAACATATGTTGACATTAGTGACAAAACACAAATGACAACAGTATGAATGCCCATTTAGTAACATAGTGATTAAACATATTAAATGTCTTAATCACCTCTCCATGCATTAGTAATATCCAACACATTCATCACCTTCTTTGATTCTTATCTCATGATAACCACTCTTCAAATCAATCTTGGAAAAATACTTTTCTCCACTCAAATAATCCATTATGTCATCCATCCTTGACATAGGAAACCTATACTTTACTGTTATCTTGTTGATAGCTATGGAATCAATACACATTCTCCATTCTCCACTCTTCTTAGGTGTGAACACAACAAGTAAAACACATGGAATCAAGCTTTCTTTGATCAAGCCTTTCTGCAATAACTCCTGCACTTGTCTGTTACGCTCCTCATTCTCAGCAGGTGTCAATCTATATAGTGCTTTATTCAAAAATCTAGCTCTAGGAATTAGATCTATACAATGACTTATACTTCTTACCAATGGTAAACCATTAGGAATATCCTCTGCAATAATCTCCTTGTATGCATTAAATAAGTTTTTAATTTCTACTGGCACTCGATCATTATTGTCTTCTATTGCTCAACCATTACTATTTTCTGTCACTTGGCCATTACTACCCCAACTCAGCCCCTTAGGAATTATAACAAAATAGACTTGGTTCTTTTTCATGTCTTTCTCAAATTGCTTTCCATTAACCATGCAAATTCTCACAGTGGTATAGTTTATCTCATCTGGAACCTCAATCAAAGGTAATAATGTTTTCTTTCTTCCATTCACCTAAAGTGTATATTGAATCAATCTACCATCATGCATAACATGTCTATCATACTTCCAAGGTCTACCCAACAGAATATGACAATAATCCATAGGCATAATATCACATAGAACTTCATTAAAGTAGTTTCCAATCTTGAATTTCACAATACATTGCTCACTTACCAACAATTTATGCTTATCCTTGATCTATGAAACATGATAGGGTTTAGGGAGTCTCAATGATGTAGGAGCATCTCAGGTCCTTAGCAATCCCGTGTCACCAAAAACATATTTGAGTTTGTTTGTGTTGCTCGGTTCCTACTTTGACCGAGTTGGTTCAGTGTTGCTCAGTTCTTTCTTTGACCAAGTTGGTTCAATGTTGCTCAGTTTCTTTTGTTCGCCGATGTTGGTCGATTATCTCTTTGGCGCTCGGTGATGTCCCTAGCGCTCGGTGATGCTTGTATGGCACTCGGTTGGCTTTTCTTACCGATGGGTTTCTTCTGAGTTTCTGTTGAGGTCGACTTGTGCATTTAATTTGGGTCACAAATTTAATGTTGGTATCAATCATTGGGAAGCATGTGGTCCCAAATTTGACCGTTCCTTCTATTGATTGTGGATCTGAAGGTCAACTCAGTTCGGTAGCCTCTTGTATAAATGTAGTTGTTTGGTTAGAGTTTAGGAGGATTTTTTGGATAGAAGATAGAAGATAGGAGATTAGAGATTATCTGTAGATCCTCGCATGTTTGAGGAATTCTGTAATTCATTGTAATATCTGGCCATAATCGGGAAGGCCTTGAAGCCCGACACGTATGAATCAATTTGAAAGATAATAAAGAAAGATCTTGCATTTTCTCTCTCCCACTGTGTTTTTATTTCTTCCACATGTTGTTGAGTAGGGTGGATTTGGTTAGGGTGTGCCTTTGGCCCCTCTCCCCATCCTACCTTTGCATCACTCAACCTCTGCAATTGAAACTTTGTAACTAGCTCCTCAGATGCCAAATTCACCAAACTGCCACTATCAACAATCACTTTGCAACATTTTCCTTCCATCTTACATCTGGTTTTGAAAAGACCTCTCCTTAGGACAGGTTCTTCATCAACTCTTTTATTACACAAAGTTCTCCTTACCATCAAGTTTTCTCCAACCTCGGGTCCATTTCATGAATCCTAAAGATCCTCTTGTACCATAGCATTTCTATGACTTTGTTCATTTCCATCAGAGTGTCTATACTCAAAAGATATATGCCCTTCTTTGCCACATCTAAAGAAATTTCCACTAAAACCACCTCTAGAATAAGAACTACCTCTTCCTCGGTGAGAACTACCACCTTCCCACTCGGTCTTGTTTTTTTCTTTAGTTTTCCATCTAGATTTTCCCTTATGTTGTGTATAATTATCAGATCTTCCACCTTCACCATAGGATCTACCTTTGCCTCTTTGGAGTCTACCACCTCTACCTTTATGTCTCTATTCATGCTTCTTTGTCAAGATCTCCTTAGCTTTCAAGGCATATTGATATGATTTTTCCACACTATCCAATTTCAAAAAACTTATTTCATCTTGAATTCCAAATCTCAATCCATTAAGGTATCTTGCAACTTAATCAACCTCATCATCCACATGTCCAGATCTGATATCCAATCTATAGAATTCCTCACTGTATTCCTTCACAGTCATGTCCCTTTGTCTAAGGTTTTGCATCTTCCTCAACAAGTTAACTTGGTAATCAATAGGAAGGAACCTTTTCTTCACCTTTTTCACCATTTTTAACCAGGTTCTGGTCCTTTCCTTTCCTCTTCTTTGTCTATTAGTTTGGAAATGCTCCCACCACAGTGAGGCACAACCTTGCAACCTAGTGACTGCAATATTCACATTCCTATTATCAGGAGTGATTTCAAACTCAAATAAATTTTCCATATCAGAGATCCAATCCAACACAATATTAGTATCCAAATTTCCATCATAAGGAATAACTTCAACAACAAGATTTGAATGTGCCCTAGTCAATACTCTCAACAATCTTTCCTCATCTTGATCTTCCTCGGGCTCTGCATTAGGCTCTGGTGCCATGGCTTCATCATCAATCACATCATCAAGATGTGCTCCTCTCCTCTAGGATGTCTTCAAAACATCTAATATGGCTTCAATTTGTCTTAACATGTCCATTATGGCATTATCAGTATTTCCTCTACCTCAAACCATCTTGACAAATAGATTCTTGCAAGATCGTAACCCTATGAAAGTTATAGGTCAAATCTGCAAATCTGCCACCCTACAACCAAATCTAACTTAGGGTTCTACATGATCCAATCTCCTCAAGGATGAACCTTCACTCTGATACCACCTGGTGCAATGACAGAGGGATGAAAAGCTAGGACCAAGGGCACACCTAACTATCCAACCACCTTGCAAAGTAAACACAACAAAAGAAAACAATACAGAGAACAATACCAAGGAGAGAAGGAACACTAAATGCTTTTTTGATTCATCCAATTACCGCATACATGCCCGACTATGAGGCCTTCAAGGTTACGACCAACAAGATTTATGAAATCTAGATTTAGACTCTATCTTCTACCCTCTTACTAGTTATCTCACTTTCTTAACTTTTCTGGCTGCCTCTTCTACACCTAGACATCCCTACTTATACTTGCCAAAAAAAAGGCTTACAGAAGATTCTAGATCATTACATAAAGAAGGCCGACCACAAAATAGTCTACACACATCCCAAGACAAGATCCTCACATTAAATTCATGACCTAAAATAAATACATAAGTCTGCTCCAACTAAGAACCAATCACATACAAACTCTGTCAAAGAAGAACCGAGCATCAATAAATATCAAGTTCACTTAGCACAAGAAGGAACACTTCGCCAACACTAGACAACTTGGCACATATAGGAACACTCGACCAATACTAGATAGCTTGATACACATGAACATTCGATAAAGACTACAACTCAGTACTTACTAGTAGAATGAACAAAACGAGCAGGATAGCAAGGCAGCCCAAGATGCTCATGCATTAGTGTTTGATAGGCTAAACTATAGTATGGTCTTGTATCTAATTTTTTCCACAAGTTTCCACAAGCATTTTATCTCTGCCTAATACAATGCTAACAAGAAACACATAGTTTTACCTCCTCTTGAAGATAAAAAGTTACAATATTTGTGGCATCATGAGCATTCTTACATTCTATGAAGTGACCCATTTTCAAAATTCTATTTACAAAAAGATGGAGTAATTTTTCTAGTTCTTGGTAAACTAAACACATAATGAATATTGACTACATCTCATGGGCTAGTTGCAATTATAATGTCTCAAATTATATATTTCCAAAACTTGACATTTTTTATTATTAATGCAAAAATCCCAACACTATTGATCACTAAATCCCAAAATTGGCATGGTGAAAGCATATGTTGATGGAAATACAACATTTATTAGGCTTGTTGACAATAGTAACACAGTGAAATTGATGTTTGTAATGACTAAACCAAGCTAATATTATGTGGACCTAAAGGTAATTCCTTCCAAATTCATTAACAATATTAATATCCATATCAATATCAAGATTAAATTAGTGAAACTAAAAAAATAATGATTTTTGAATAATAGAGTTGAATATAATTGGCTTGAATCCTAAATTGTAATTTTTTGAATATTGATAAGATTTGATACAACCCTTAACCATTAATTTTTAGTCAAATTTCTAATTAATGACTATTAAAATAGCTTAGAATCATGATTAAAGTTAAAATAGAACTTGTAAGTATCTTTAATGATATTGCTATACAAAATAATAGTCGCGAACAACCCAACAATAGGCTTTATTGTAGCAGTTATTGGGGCCCAAAAAAAGGAATGTCAGCCTAATGAATGATATGATCTTACCCAAAAAACACATGTGACATAAATCACTCAAATTAAGATGTGACTTGTTGATACAAAAATCAAATTTAACACAACAACCACAAATGTGTTGCAATCCTCAAAGTATGCAATGTTAATCTTGTATGACATGTATGATACCTTCTAATATATGCATAAATGAAAACTATGTCAATTATTGTCTTCGACATTCATCATAGTGAAGGAATCAACAATTATCACTACAACACCAAATCTATGCAGTTGTAGACAGTTGTCAATTTGAGTTCCAAGTCACACCTATTAAGTGTACTAGTAAGCTCTATGGCCATACTATCTCTATATTGATTTATACTGGATAAATAGATTGATTTGTAGATCCAATAGGAGTTTCTAAATTACCAATTAGACTAGGTCATATGGATAATTTATGGAAGGTTTAATATGACAATCAAATAGAACAAAGGGTTGATTATTATTTTGCTTGTAATGAGTTAGAGCTTCCAAGTTTTTAGATGAATTGAATGGATACAACTGAGATGGGAGGTGAATCAGTTGTATGTCCTTAATATAAAACTTTATCTTTTCATATCAAAACAATAAATATAAATCTGAAACCTCAAAAGTAACACAGATTAGAACACCAAGAATTATTTTTCAGGAAACCTTGTTAAGGGAAAAACCCGTTGGGGATGAAACCCACAAATAATGCACTAGTAATGAAGTATCTCAGTTGCAAGAACTTTCTTTATTGGGAGCAGATAAAAACAACTAGTACAAAGTCTATGTTAAAGGATAGACTCCTGTCTTCGAGTCAGCAACACTATTAGGAGTTGATAGGATGAACCTTTCTTTGATGATAGAAACTTGCCTAATGTGAAGGTTAAATCTACCTTATGAAGGTTAAACCCACCACCTAGAACCACTATCCAAATGAAAGTATATAAATATACTGATCATGGATAATAAACTGACTAACAACAACTCCTTTGCTAAAACAATTCCAATGAAGTACAATAATCACATCGCCTACTCTACATGAATAGTCCTCACATCTAGACATTTAGATTCACACCCACACTCTTTGCATCACTTGATTTACTCTTTTATACAAGATACGAGTGATTTATTAGGTCAGCACCAATTAGGACTTTCCTAATAAAAATGATTTACATAAACTCTTGTCAAGATACACGTAGGATCTTGGACAAGCAAATAACAAACATCAGTGAGCCAACATACTCCATGATCCATAACTTATCTTTGCACAAGGTAGAACACACCACATCCCGAAGGTTGATACCAAGTAAGACTTCACAAGGTCACATGCTACAACTGACGTCACTAAGAGCGCAATGATCAAGGAACAAGGGAAATTATTCCTTAATGAGTCTGATATCATATCCTGAACTTTCATATCGTGAATCCATCTTGCATCCAAGAAATCATAAAAATTCATAGACTAACTCTACCATATACCTTTGTTTTTGTTCTTGCAACCAATCTATACCAAAAATGTTGGAGCTTATTCTTCACAATAAATTATTGCATGTGATCTTAGATATAAGATCTCAATTCTATCTAAAACATAAATCCAAGCTCACAGAGTTAGGCATGTCGTACACAACCCATACAACCATGATGATTTTGCATGTTCTTGTCTTAACCAA
This sequence comes from Chamaecyparis obtusa, assembly GCA_027943335.1. Classification (NCBI taxonomy): domain Eukaryota; kingdom Viridiplantae; phylum Streptophyta; class Pinopsida; order Cupressales; family Cupressaceae; genus Chamaecyparis; species Chamaecyparis obtusa. The sequence continues at coordinate 2,385,991 of BSBK01003718.1, forward strand.
TATTACTGCAACATCAGATGCAATTAAGTTAATCTTATGAAACATATGTTGACATCAATAACACCACATGCCATGAACAATTCCTATAGGCGCATTTCAGAAGAGTACAAATTATTAGTGGGTGCTAATTTCCACTGTGGTTTTCAACCTTAATCAAGGTTTCCACGATAAAATAATGGTGTCACTTTGTTGCATGTTTTGGATGGTTGTATATGGTTACTTTGTTTATTGCATGCATACAGTGTAAATTTTATGAATGTGGTTTATGTTGGTGAATATATTATAAAAAGTATTAGATCTTATAGATTATTGATTCACCCCCCTCTCTCAATAATCTTGGACATTATAGTATTAACATTAGTTGCTTGGTCAAGAAAGAAGGACTTTGTAACTTTATCAACAGTTGAATCGGAATATATTACAGCATCCTCATGTTGTACTCGGGTATTATGGATGAATTAGACTTTGAAGGATATAGGAGTTACTTTTGAAGAATCAATTTTGATTAGGTGTGATAATACTAGTATTATAAGTATGTCCAAGAATCCAATAATGCATTACAGAACAAAACATATATCTATTAGGTATCGTTTTATCAGAGAGAAGGTGTTGGATGGTGAAGTGAAGCTTGATTATGTTCCTACAAAGGAGCAGATAGTAGAAATATTCACAAAACCTTTATGCAAGGATAGTTTTGAGTATCTAAGGGGGAATCTAGACATTTTGTCCCTTGGTGATCACTAAATGCATCGATGTGTGCATTGATCTAACATGTTTCATGCCTACTCTTCCTCAATCAGTGCCTAGTGGCTTCCTCTTAGAGGGAGAAAAGTAATTTTTTAAGGGGGATTTTTTCTCTTTTTCATTATTGTCAAAGGGGGACAAAGTTCGAGAAAGTTGGAGAGATGTGAACTTTGATGTTAATATCATCTGGAGTTGTTTGCTTTATTATTGATGAATGTTGTCATCAATAACAATGAGGGAGATTTTTAGAATGTGAACTTGATGCTATTCTTGTTGTTGTGATCAATGGTTGTCATTGATGTCAACATATCCAATGTATTTTTATGTTTTGGTTGTATTAGTTGGTGTGTACTAATAGTCTTGGTGGTATCAGTAGATGTACCAATACTATGTGTGTCTTGGTAGAAGTGTTCATTGAAAGATGTGATTCAGATATATATCCTTATTATTTTCGATGTTGGTTCTTCTGTTTGTGCAACATATGGTGGATCGATTGTTTGGGGTCGATCATATCTAGAGCGTGTTCATTTTTGTTTTGGTCCTAGTTGTTATTATGTGATGTGTATATCATGTATGTTGGAACCGATGGCTTTGGAGATGATGTTGCATGTTGGCATGTGCAAGGTGAGTTGTATTGGTCAAGGTTGTCCACATTTCATTCCTTACCACTACGAGAATATCTTGGTGCAACCTATTTCGAGTTGATTTTGGCCGACATGGATGGTGGCATAGACCATTATAAGAAGAGCAAAATAATTTTTTATTTGTGTTCCTGATGTTGCTTGTATGTGAAGTGATTGTGAAACTATTTCTGGATATCTATGTGATCATGTATGGTAGAGTGTTGGTGACTACGATCTCGGTGGCGGATTCAATCTCTTTTTATATATTCTGGCAGTGACCCTCTTTGTATCAATAGTGAGCCTCTTTGTATTTGCAATGATCTTATTCATATTTAACAGTAGTTAGCCCAACTGGAAGTGAACCTTACCTATAGTGAGAATAACTGACAGTGAGCCTTTGTACAAATCACCTTAACCCGTGTCACCCTAGCAGGTGTTTTCATTAAATGAGAAATGACTTCTATATGGTTTTTCCTTGTTTGGATTTTCCATGTAAATCTTGGTGTTCTTTGTGTTGATTTCCCTATGTTCTCATGTTTACATTTTATATGTATGTTTATTGTGCTCAATTGATAAATGAAAAGTCGTAATTGTTGTTGTTTAATAATTTACTGATAGAGCAAAAATTTTGTAAAGTGTGTGGGAATAAATGACTCACCCCCTATTATTCGGTATGTTCAACAATAATCTGTATATATATAAAAATGGACAAATTGTAGCATCCTAACAGTCATATAGAAGGAAAACTTTCCACAACTCAAAATGTAATTTTAACCACTGAATGATAAATCAGAGCATGAGGATTTGTAATGTTTCAATATATAATTTATTTGTATTTTTTTGCCTTTGGTTCATGTGCCCTAAAAGTCTATGCTAGTTGCTTTTGTTTCCCTCATCAAATTATGTGTTTGCCCCCACTAACACTAGATGCACTTATTGTTAATTGTTGTGTCATCTCCCACCAAAATGCAGTGAAAAAAGAGTAGTTGAGTTCTGCTCTCTCTATTCTCTATATTGTGAGACATGAATGACACCACTAGAATCATACCAAGTTGGCTAAAAAATGTTTAGTTTATTCTTATTATGAAGGCCATCCTTAACAGACTCAATATGATTTTAGTGATTGTTGTTTTGAGTTAGCCATTCTATAGCGTTGCAATGTTGTGATTGAGTCCTTCAAATTTTTGAAGGATCTTCAACAAGATTTCTTGCTAACTCTATAGTTTGTCAAGACCAATGAGGTCATGAAGATGGGTACAAAGGATACACATTTTAACCTTGAAATATGAATCCTATGGAGGTGTTAACCTACAAGTTGAAGGCGAGGTAGAATTATCTAAGATAGTGTCATATAAGTCAACTATGGAGGAAGGATGAGGAGGATTAGAGGCCAATCTAGGAGATATTTTCTCAAAGTGAGAACTCCTCAACAAACAACCCATTTATATCTAGATCTAAAAGGTAATACCTGTAATACCCCAAAAAAGGGCTATAGGTTCATTAACCTCCTACATCAACAAATCGATCAAAATCGACATCAAAGTCCCAACCTAAGGCACATCTGCACATCAAGTTATCAAAACCCTAATTGATTTTATCCTAATTCTGCATCGAGGAATATTTCCTAAATATTCCTAATTTATCTAATTATCTTTAATTAAATATTATTTGGCGATAAATCTCATTTATCCTAAATTTGATTAATTGAATATGATGAATATTTAATTAATTAGATTAATACTGCCACTTAATTATTTAATTAGATTTAATTCTATTTATTCCTAATTAATATTGTTTTATTTGACAATAAATCAAATTTGCTAAAAATAATCAGTTGAATTCTTATTTAATTTATTAAATTAAATTGTCAAATTTAATAATATAGTTTTGGAATAAAGTTTGATTAAAATAATTGATTAACCCATAAATCGATTATTTTAAACATATTTTAAATATTATTTGGCGATAAATCATATTTATCCTAAATTTGATTAATTGAATATGATAAATATTTAATTAATTAAATTTGATTCTGCCACTTAATTATTTAATTAGATTTAATTCTATTTATTCCTAATTATATTATTTAATTTTGACAATAAATCAAATCTCCTATGAATAATTGATTAAATATTTATTTAATTGATTAAATCCAAGTTGTCAATATTTAATAATATAGTTTTGAATAAAAGTTTGATTAAAATAATTGATTAACCCATAAATCAGTTATTTTAAATTTAAAATCAGTTAAGTTGAGAATAAATCACTTTATTTTTAAATTAATTCAAAATAAATCATGCACAATCATAAAAGTAGGCAACTAGAAATTAACAACCAATTTTAAATTTAAACTCAACATGTGATTGTGAGTTGGAAATTGATTTAAAACTCTATTTGAGTTAAAAGATGTTTTTGCATGATTTGTGAGTTAATTTGTTTCTAATTTTTTGTTGACTCAAAAATCAACCCGAGTTTATCAAGAGTGATTTATGGTTTTTCTCAATGCATCCTCAAGCCTTGGATTTCTATAAAATCAAGGCTTAGCTCTTCACAAATTATCTCTCGAATTTGCACAATTACTCTTGCGAATTTACAACTAAAGAACAAAGCTTTTGTGACAGACAATTTTGTGAGATCATTTCATAGTTTTTCATAGCTTTTGCATACTTTTGCATTCATCTTCATAGCATTGTTAGATTAATTTACATATCATTTCAATTTCATTCTAGATTAATTTCATATAGTTTTTCATCTTATTGCATTCAAAATCCAAAAAAATAGATTAATTTGCATTCATATCTCATTGCTTTCATCATTTTAAATCCTTCATTTAGGTGTTGCATTGTCACTGATCTCAGTCTAATTTGAGAATACCGTACTCGCACCTACTAGAAGGTAGTAAATTGCTTGGTTAGCTTAGTTTCATTTATTTGCATATTTCGATTTTGTTAACCTCTAATATTTTACTGAAGTGTTGTGTCCATAATTAGGTACAATTTTCACACACACATTACCCATTGAGACCATGTGGATATCCCAAAAAAATGAATGCAATTCCTCCTTTGAGTTTCCAAAGTCTTTTGTTTCTTTGGAGGAATTCATGCCTAAGATGAAGCCAAAAAATTACAAATGCCTCATAATATTTCCTACCACACCAAGCCTCCAAAGGAGTCATTTTTTTCAATTCCTTATGAGGAACCAGACTCAATATTTGTGGCAGAATTAATGGTTTCAATAAAGAAATTTGGACCTAGAGAATGGGCATGAATCATGCAACTAGCCATTTCATTGAGATACTTTTTTTTTCTTTCAACAACACCATTATGTTGTGGTGTTTATGCGATTGAATATTGAGGATAAATCCCTTCAAGAGTACATAACTACAAAAGTTGATTGTGCACATATTCTTGACTATTGTTAGTGTGAAGAAGCTTGACACACTTTCTAGATTGCTTATCAACATGAGCCTTGAATGCTTAAAAGTTGTTGTACTTTATTATTCTAATCAAGAAAGTAGTCTCAAGTGAATCTATATTAGTCATCAATGAAGGCAAGAATATAGTGAACCTTATTAAAAGACAAAATTGGAAATGCACTTGCTAGATCACTATGAACCAATTGAAGAGCTTCCAAAGCCCTCCAAGACTTTCCTTCATAAAATTCTCTTATGGATCCTTTCTTGTAGGAGAAATTGGATATACATCATTTGAAAAGTTGATGTGAGGGAGACCTATGATCATATCATATAAGTTGGTATTCTAAAAGAAATGTACTTAAGTTGTCTAAATAATAAGCATACCATAGTTATTTAATTTGAATGAGTGAACAATATTATAGGAAATCACAACACAAAGTGAGAGAATAATTATAGCCAAGAATCATGATTGGTTTGTCACTCTACAACCAAGGCATCACCCTCAAGTTCTTTGATCACATTACCGCCTCGATCATTTGGTGGCCTCCTAGAGGATTTTAATCTCTTAGAGAAGAACAATGTCAACCAACATGTTTTTTAAGTGACACTTGGTCATGTGTTGCTCTTCAGGGGCATTAAAGTCCTTGACATTCTATATACCAATATACATTCCCACTAAGGGAGGGATTCCCTCTCTTGGATCACATCATGTACTCTTTGATGGTTTCTAATCCTTTCTCCACAACATCTTCTTTCCCCCTCTGCTTTATTAGACTTCCAACCCTTTTTCTTTCCAACATTCAATTTTCTACAAGAGCCTTAGAAGCCACTTTGACTAATGCACCTTAGATCAAGAATCTTGATCTCATCCATGTCCGAGTCTCCTCTATTAGATTCAACATCATTTGATCCTCCACCCCTATCTACATCTAGAGGGCTCAAATCAACCTTGCTGTCTTTGATTTCCACATCCTTCATCTCCCCAATGCGTGATACCTCAAGGGTAGCCACCATCGCATAATTGGACACTAATTTTTCCTTAAGGCATGATTTTGCCTTTGCCACCTCCTATTTCATGCATTACCATAATGGGGACAAATTGTTCTTCAACCACAATTTTGTTTAAAGGTTTGATTGAAATAGCTTTGGTGCTATGGTCCTCTAGGGCCTCAACATCCACCCAAGAACCATTTTGATCTTTAGACACACTTTACAATTATTTTCTTGATTAAGCATGTGTCTTTGAAATGTTGTCAATCTCCAAAGTGAAGACGAAAGAATTTGGTTTCTTCAATTTCGATTGGTCAAGACTATAGCCCCACCATGGAAGTAACAAAAATTGTGGAGAGGGGTTTCTTGACTGTGATGATCTTTATAAGCATAAACATTAATGTATCTCCACTTCCCATGTCAATCTCTAAGGTCCCAAATATTCCTTGATTTGGTCCAAGCAAGCTCTAGATTATCATTGAAAGGGAAGATTGTATATAATCAGATCCAAACTCCAATTCTTTCACGAGAACCGTCATCCAAAGATTGAAGTTTAATATCCATTTTTTGTATCGACATGATGCAGTCAAGATTGGAGAAATCTCAAAAGAGATGTCCAATCTTGCAGCAAGAGAACAACTTAGCAGAAAACACAAAGCAACAACAAGATGCAACCAAATAACAACTCATTTATTATCAAGAAAACATCCAAATACATCAAATTGCATGCAACATGTCGGGTTGTAAGGCCTTTACGATTTTGGCCACATACAATGAAAACAAGGTTCAGATCCTCATCTTGATCTGTCTAACCTCGTAGCAATCCTCTATCAACTCTCTGCTACCCTCTACACTCCTAGGGTTCCCCTATTACAATAGCAAACACTAAATTTATACACACTAGCCGACATAGGTCAGAATTCAAGATATCACATATCCCTAGACAAACGTATTAAACTAGGTTGGCCTAGATTCCAAATAATTACAATAATTAATTATTTCATATTAGCCACACATAGGTCCACCTTGAAATCCACGCTGCATGTTTCCACCACTCAGAATCTTCCACCATAATCTAGATCTCGCCACCCAAATCGTTAGAATAGGTACCCAAAATAGGACCAGACCCAAAATGTGAAACATCGATCACATAAGGATGCACAATCCAAGACATAGGTCCACACAAGTTCCAACAACCACAATCCACGACCACACACGCTAAAACACAAAGATCACCAACTGCATGGTAATCTCCATCGCAATCAATCAACCAGTGAATACCATTGAACCAGTGACATGAAGAACACAACCATTCAACCAAGATCAAGCCCAATCTCACAAACCACGCCACCTAAAGAGGTGTGATCACAGACATAGCATCCTCAAACACAAAGGAACAAACCTGTTTCATCGCATACACAAAAGATTCCCACAACTCAACCACATATAGAATCTCTGCAAACTGCTTACACCAACAAGGAACTTCAGAAAACCACAAGGAATTTCCTCCAAACGGTAAGGATCCAAGATGCCCTTGCATTAGACACCCATGATTAATAGAAAAGTGTGTCCCACACTCCAAAAGAAAATTTGAACTCCATCTCAGCTTGACCATCAATTTTACAATCCTCAAAAGAAAGAAGACCAACTGGTACACAAGCAACCTCTTCTCTACAACCAACTCGTCAACACACCAACTTACAGCAACAAAATGGTCAACAACCTCAACACAAGCCATAAACAACAAATTGAGCAACAATAGATCCACAAACCAGATCTGCAAATATATACCCACAACATGATCATCGTCACAAATGAAAATCTTATCCATCATCACCTCATATTGATCAATAATTCCATTAGCATACTCACTCTCACTTCCACCAAGTGATCTTTGCAACATATCACCCTTCAACTGGACCAAGTTGGTCTTCAAACCACTAGAAACACCATGCATAAGAGTACAACAAAGAGTCTCAACAATAGTAAGTCAAAGTCTCACATCATATCCAACCGTATGATTATGAAAACCAACTACCTCAACCTCAAAAAGGTCAAAGTCAACTTCCTCAAGTTCTACCTTAGCAACAACAGCCCTAACTTTCCCTATCCTCTCCAGGAACAAGATTCCTAACCGGCCAAACAACTCTCTTATGAACCGGTAAGTGCCAACTCCAATTCGACCAGCTAAGCTTCTCAAGCTTCTTGGAAATCTCCTCTATCTTCTTCTCAAGTCGGCTAAAGAACTCATCTTCCACCAACTGGTCAATATTCCTCATCTGCTTCTTCCCTTCTCTGCCAAGGTTCAATTGTCTTTGATCAGCGATCTAATTGCAAGATTCCAGTTGCCTCACAATCGGCAATCTACTGAACATCTTCACAAACTGCATCAATTTGGCGATTGGTTCACCAACAAAAGGATTCTTGGTTTCACCTCCCTTCTTTCCTTAGATACCACTTGATGCAGTCAAGACCAGAGAAATCTTGAAAGAGATGTCCAATCTTGCAGCAAGAGAAAAACATAGTGGAAAACACAAAGCAACAACAATATGCAACCAAATAATTATCCACATAAGAAGAAGAAATTAGCTTTATCTTTAGGGAAAATAATGTTAATTCAAACCTATTAGTACTGCTAGATAGTGTACATATACTCAAAGAGAAGGATAAAATGGGGCAGCTTTGACAACATCGAGTATCTTCTACAAATCCTTTGACTCAAGATATATGAAACGCTGATAAAATAAATACAGAAAGTAAGAGATTGAACTCCCCTCTTTTTAACGCAAATTCCGTGCTTTTAATTCCTGTCTTTTGTCTTCATGTTGTTGTTACCTATTCCAGCGTAGTCTCCTTTTTAATAAAGTCATTACCCTCCAGAGCTCTTCAACACCCTCCAGAGTCCAACCCTTGAAGAAAGAAAAACCTGGGTTAATTTTATTTAGAAACTTCCATCACTGTTTGCTATAGGAGATTGTAAGATCGTCAGGAATGCCTTGGCGTGTGGAATCTTAGAGATTTAAAGACCTCATAGCGAGGATTCAAAATCACAGGATTTAAAGCGACAAAAAGATTAGCGATTTCTTTTTCAATGGATTTTAAGCAATGGCCACCAAAAATGTCACTGGAAGCAATAGAGAGATTGGCTTGTTTTCCGAGAGAATAATTTTTGTGCCCTGCAATGTATTGAATAACATGAATTGCTTGCAATGTCATGAATACAAACAATTTTCTTGTTGTGGTGATATCTTTTCTGCAATTATCTATTTAGCATTACAGATATGAGGGGACAACAGAGCCAGATCTTAATCGGTGCTTGTTCGTTGAATTACTGTGATCATCATATGAGCTGCAATTATCCATAGCAGCGGTGAAATGTCTGCCATTGTCAACTTAAGGTTTCTAGCATCTTCTTCATCAGAGGATCATTCTGTTGATTTCAGGCTTTAAAAGAGCTGCAATATTATGAATAATGAAATTACTCTTACCAAGCCTGTTTTCCTGAATAGACTTCGCTGGAATTTCTCTACTCTTTTGATGACGAAAACCCTGCAGGAGGAAACAAATTTCAAAAGTATTTACTTCATTTCCCATTTTCTGTTATCCAAATGATTAGATCTTTGTCAATATTTGCAAAATATTTATTTTCGGTTATCAAAATACCCAAAATGTGAAAACAAGAACCAAAGAGAAATTTAAATGAAAGATGCAATCCTTGTTTGGTATAACATGCGTTACATAATGCTAAAATCAGGAGACTTTCTATCTCAAGCAATACAGACGCTCCGTTAAAGAAAAACTTTTGAAAGGCTTTCCTACAAAAACAATAAATTTGTAACTAATCTGCAAATGATGTAACTCTAGGCCATTTCAGTAAAAATTCTGAACACTATTGCTCTCTATTACTGGAAAAAAAAACTATCATTTGAGATGACAAATCTATCTTATTTTGAGTGCATTTATTTAGAAACACTGTGTTTTAGTAGAAAACTTTGTTTTCACATAAATGTTTTAAAAACTAGCAATCACACCTTGGTGTGCAATAGGTACGCCGAAGATATATTAAAGATCAATCCTAAAGAAATATATGAAAAGGGGAGGGGTAGTTAGAGAACACTGATTACTCATTGGAGTAGATTGTTAGTTTTTTTGCTTGCTCTAAAACCATACAAAACTTTGTAAGAGATTCTTATTAAAATGAAAAAAGAGAAATGGTATTTGTTCTTATTGAATTACAAAGCAATCTCTAAACATAGTCATTTGCATATCTACATTCAATATAGCACACAAAAGGCACCAAATCAGATTTGGTATACAATGCTTCAAAATTGATAACCTATGCATACAATTTTGCAATTCAAATTCTAAAAATAGGGCACTCATTATGAGCTTATGATTTTAAAAAATTGAGATGAGTCCTAGTACTTCACCTTTGTGAGACTCACCTAGATGCAATGAGTGCTAAGCGTTCCATTCATTCTCGTGATTGATGGGTTCTTGTGAATCACTACTCACGAAATATGGGTCAACGAGTTTGATTCCAAAAGTACTCAATTGAATCTTGATAACAATATCAAAATTTGAATTGCTATGGAAAATATCTCCTACTTATCAATTGATGACCTTAAGGAGCTTTATAATGAGTGGTTCCTAAGGCACAACAGTGGTTAAAGGTTTTCCAAATGGGGTTACAAGCAAATTGGGCTTAACCTTGGAGAAAACTTTGTGGTTAAGCACGCTTGAGGTGGAGTAGTACTAAGATGGGTGACCTCCTAGGAAGTCCTTGCTCTTCACCTCTATGAGCATCACCTAGATGCAATGAGTGCTATGTCTTCCATTCATTCTCATGAGAGATGGGCTCTTGTGAACCACTACTCATGAAATATGGGTCAATGAGTTTGACATAAAAAGTACACACTTGAATCCCAATAGCAATGTCACAATTTGACTTGTTGTGGAAAATATCCCCTACTTATCAAGCTCACATTTTATTATTATAGACAAATCTATTTTTAATTACATCCAATTGTATTACTAATCATAAATTTACTCCATGTTAAGTGTATTTTTTTCCTGGCATACTATATGGGGCACATTATGATGAATGGCCATCTAGTTAACATTAGACTTGGTAAAGTTTGTATGGAAATCAAAGAAGGGTTTACCTACAGATACACATGTTATATGACAAGTTTAAAAAAAATTGGGTTTCCTTGTGGTAAATTATTGGGCATTGCAATTGGCTAATGGACACAAGCTCCTTTTTACTATAGTTCATGATTCCAAATTGTGAATTTTTCTTTTAATGCCATGTATATCATAATCTATGAGTTTTGTACACCTTAAACATTTGACAAGATTTATATATCCAAGAATATTGTTTCCTTTGGGTAAAATCTACTTTTATACTTATATGAGTAGTATATACTTTTGTATGTGATCAAAGTAGCTTCTGTTCAATTAGTTTACTATATTTTAATGTTCATTAATACAAGAGTTTATAAAACAAGTTTTAAATCCTTAAATGACTATATTTTATGGTTGGTTCCAATTTGTCAAGTTCGTGAAGACTATAGACACCAAGTTTGAATATAAGTCAGAAATCACCATGCCATGTCCAAGGCAAGTCTGAGATGTATAATACTATTTGAGCCCTCCTTGCAAGAGTGGGTTTTTTTTCCACTTTATATATTTTACATATTGTTCATATTATGTACTCCTTGGGTTTTCACATCATAACCCACTCTTGAACACAACCGGCCTTAGCCAATTTATCTATTAGGTAGAATATCTCATTGTTATATTCAACACAAAATTGAAGTACTTGGACCATAATTGACTCCATAACCACATATTATGGTGATTATTCCGTAAAAAATGTAGCAATATCCCTTGTTCAAATACTCATGTAATTTGATTTGAAATGACTATGTCCAAGTACATATCCATAGTGACTTTTCTTACATCCCAGAAGTTTTCTTTAGTCTTTGTGCCATTGCATATTGTCACGTCCTCTAAACATGATGGATTCTCACAATGTTGTTGGTTGGAGGAAGGTCTACAGAGAAACCTCACTGAGCCATATTTACCCTGTAGATTGGGCAAAAGATCAACATTGTGAAGAAAAATGTTCGTAGAACATGATTCAACCTTGTTCTTCTCATACAAATAGATGTCAATCATGGAAACAAGTTTATCATGTTTAGATAGTTGATCTACTGATCCAAACTATAAATTTCCATCCCTGATAAATTGTTCTTGGCTACAGGTAGCCATATTGGTTGACTGGGCTAATACATTCTTCAATCGTGGGCATGAAAGAAATCCATGGGTCATGCTCAATTGATCCTCAAAAACAAGGCTGTGAAGCTATACATATCTATACACTTGTCTGGGAATCCATTGAAAGGTGTTCTAGAACGAGAAGAATTAGGCATTTGAGATTGAGATCTGAAAGGGCTGCTTCAAATAGATGTTCTAGGTATTCTATTGTTAGACCCGAATCTGTGGCTGAAATCATGCCCTATTTTGGTGTCCTGGAAGTTCTTCATGTAGAAGTCGTATGTCATTTACCTCGGGGGAGCCTGCCAACTTGATCCGCTTGCGCAGGGACTCAGTGAATGAGGCTTGGCCACAACCAAGAAAGAAATTTAAGTTTTACAAAACCTGATTGGGTTTTGTAAAACTCAAAGTTTCTTTTACTTCTTCAAAACCCGATCGGATTTTGTAAAGCTAAAAGTGGCTTTTAGTTATTTAAAACTCAATCAGGTTTTAAAGGACTTAGGCTCGGTATTCACCGAGCCATAACCCAGTTGGGTTATTGATATTTTAATTTTTTTTTAGATGGTGGCCACTTTTTTACAACCATCTTTGTGCATTGACCCAGATGCTAAAACAACATATTCAACCTTACAGGTGAAATACAGTCCATTTGAAGAATGTGTTTTCTTTCCTCAGCCTGATGATTATCTGAAACATTATCATTTACTCAAATAGATTTTATATCAGCACTTCCACTATAAATGTCGCATCTTCTGTAAAATAGCTTATATGAGAACTTTTATCTTGAATCATAAGAAATTTTCTTAACAGCAACACTATCCTACAACCTCCTCTAAGAGAAATCTGCATTCCATTAAACTGGAACACATTGAAATCTAAAATTTTAAATGACACAACTTTAACAGTATATCAATTGACAAGCATGTCATACACCTTTTCTTCTCACCGTGTCTTCCAAACATTGTAGTACTTAAAACAACATATACAAATTTACAAGTGAAATAAAACCCAATGAAAGAATGTGATTTTGTTTTTCCTCACCTTGAATTATGGATCAGAGAGAGGGTTTCTATCAGCACTCCAATTTCAAATGTGTCTTTCAAAACAAATTGCATGAGAAATTTTAATTTGAATCATTAGAAATTTTATTATAGTTGCAGCACCATCCTCCAATCTCCTCTAAAAGAAATGTGCATTCCATTGAACTGGAGCATTGATATTTTGAATGACATTACAACTTTAACAAAGCGTCAATTGACATCATATGCAACTTTACAAGTTGACTGTGTTCGATTTTGTAGCTGGATTTTTGGTTTGTATTTGCTGCTACGGCTATGTACAACCCTCATTCACTAAACCTGCATGACTGCATGCACATAGAAGTTTAAAACACAAGCAAAGCTTACAATGTCAGGATATGTTGTAGAGGGCTTCATTAATTCAAATATTTTGAAAGCATCCTTGCAATGCCCGATTTTATGTGTATACTGCAATCATTGTATTGCAAGAGTTGACATCTCTTTTAGGCATTTTGTCAAAAAGTTTGGATGCTCTGTCTATCCTTTCACATTTTGCATTCATGTTTACCAGGGCTGTTGCAATTACAACTCCGGACAAAAGTCCTGTATCTTCTATGCTTCGGTGGAATGTCCATACCATGTTTCAAAGCTCCCACTTTGGGATAGGCAAGGATGATGTTAATAAAGGTTGAGGAGTCTAGGTTTACACGTGCCAATTATATTTTTTTCAAATTTTATAAAGTTTTTTCAACAAATTACACGAGACCACTTTTTTTTTAGACATTCTGTCAAACACTTCATGTGGCTTGTCCATGCTTCCCCATTTTGCATACATGTCTAGAAGGGTGGTTGTAACCACATATGACAAAAGTTCTCTATCTATTATGCTTTGATGGATGCACATACGCTGTTACAAATCTCCTATTTTGGCACAGGTAGGCAAGATGCTGGCAAAGGTTATGGAATTTGGCTTTACACTTGACAATTGCATTTTCTTGAAAGTTCCATACCATTCTGTCTTGGATATTGGTTTGGGCCTCCTCCAACGATGGTCCTTTCCCTACTTACAAGGGGAATTTTTATTCTCTCTCAGCTTGCTTCCTTCCGCTCCCTGCTCATAAATTTTCTTAGAAATCACCTGCACTTGATACATCCGGACATCATGAAATATCATCCAAATCAGGCCAAAAAGAAAGAGTGGAAACAAAACAAACAAAATGGTCACCAATGGATCAGAATCTCCCTCCATTTTGAAACCGCCAAAACCTTATGATTTTTTTAACAGCTAGCAAAATGCACAATCGTATGTGACCTAATCTAGCTACCTTCGATTCAATTTGGATCGGCTCATATGTTTATTTTTATCCCTGGACATTCTTGTCTCTAAAAATTCCCCAAAACAAAAGATTGGCATCTACAATGGGATGTCAGGAACAAGTTTTCCATTGCAAGAGGAAGTGGTGACAGTATTGAAAGTGAACGACAATAGGAAATGCAAGATTTTCAAACAAGAGCCGATTGTGTTCAAGGCCATTACATTTTTTGGAATCAAATTTACTCGCAGCTCCACTCCAATGTCGGCCTCGATTCTTCCGTCGATCTCATCACCGTTTCCATGGTCATTCACTAGTTTGATTTGGATAACGTTTACCCACAGGTGAAGTGTGTAGGAAGGAATGATCAACAGGCTGAATAAACCCAATGGCAGTCATTTGGTTTTGAGAATGGTGAACTGTTGATTCTTAAAAACAGGTCGAACTTCTTATATAGAAAACGCCTTTGGCATAATGAGAACTATTTTATGCAACTCCATCTTATCTAACCATATTCTCCAGTTTAACAAATAATATTGCATAGATGCAGTCAAATCATATCTTCTGAGAGAGCAAACCCAACTTATTTAGGGTGAGAAAAAACTCTGTTTATTCACTTTTCTTCACAAAATTATAGATAAAACACATTGTTTCCACAAAAATGTTTAAAATAGAGAACTGGCGAATATGAGTCCAACTCATCTGACCATACCTATCCAGTTGAAAAAATAATGTCATAGTTGTACCATATGGAATACACGAGGGATGAGATGCCTCAGGTACAGAGTTGTGAATTCCAACCAAAAGGGACTTATATGGAGCTTATCTGCTGCATGCAGGGATTACTCTAAAGCCTTCAAAGATATTGAAAAAACATAAATTACTTTCATGTCAAATGCAAGTAAATTACTTGCAAGGGATTACACTAGAGCCTCTAAGGATAAACTTGCACAAGCACCATGAATAGTGCAAATCGTGGTGGCAATAACAAACCATTTTTTAACTATAAATTTTGAAGTATGAAACTAACTTAAGCTTATTATTAATGAAAGATATTAAGTTATTCTATCAAACTGATGCATTTTCAGGAGTAGTTTGAGACAACAATATTAATCATCTAGAGAGTAAGAGATAGACCTAGGCCAATTTACCTAAGGTACTTTTGTAATGATTTGCAAAAGTAGGAAGAATATTGCAGATCAGATATTACACAATTAGCTGCAAGAAGAGATAATTTATACATATGTGAAGAAGAATCAAAGATCGACTTAGAAACCCATGATTAACTAGATTTAAGTTAATCATCTTGAGAGTAAGAGATAGACCTAAGCCAATTACTAAGGCATTGTTGCAATTTCTTTGCAAAAGCATGAAGAATATTGCAGATCAGAAATAATGCTATTAGTTACAAGAAGAGGTAAACTTATACATATGTGAAAAGAATAATCTAAGATTTACATGGAAACTCATGATTAACTAGATTAAAGTTAATCATCTGCAGAGTAAGATAGACCTAAGAAAATTTACCTTAAGACGTTGCAATGGATTTAAAAAACAAAAAGAACATTCAGAAATTATACTATTAGCTGCAAACAAAGATAATTTATACATAGGTGAAAAGAAAAATCTAAGACTGACTTGGAAACCCATGAGTAACTAGATTAAAGATAATAATGGCTTAAACACCCATGGTTAACTAGATTGAAGTGAATGCCACAACATAAGTATGATACTGAAAACAAATGTTTAAGTGCACTAGCCTATTAGGGCTGCAATTAGGCTTTGTGAAAATAGACTGCTGCGAATATCATCCTTATTCTTAAAGTCCAAGCTAAACTGAAGAAGTGAATTATCAACTCGCTCTATAAATGAATTATCCTAACTATGAATTGAAATCTAAGGTACAAATGAAGCTAAGCAGATTTAATGACTATTCCTTTTGAATCAATCCGGAACAGAATGATTCCTAACACGAGCCAATTTATCAGTAGAATTTAAACACATAGGCAAAGATAAAGATATATGAGTTTCCATTCAACTAAATGAAAAATCATTGAAATACACCCTGGGGACTGGCCCAACTAAATGAGCAACCAGTCCAAATTGTCTTGAACTATTGAATCATACAACTTAAAATAGTCAACAAAGACAAGGGCAACCCAATTACAATGTAATTATCCACATATGAAGAAGAAATTAGCATTATCATTTGGGAAAATAATGCTAATTCAAAAATATTACTGCTTCCAGATTGTGTACATATACTCAAAGAGAGGGATAAAATGGGGCAGCTTTGATAACATCGAGTATCTTCTACAGATCCTTTGACTGAAGAAAATATGAAACTCCCCTGTTTTCAACGCAAATTCCCATGCTTTTAATTTCTGTCTTTGGTCTTTCTGTTGCTGTTACCTCTTCCACCGTAGTCCCTTGTTTTCTCCTTTTTAATCAAGTCATTACCTTGTCCTAGATGAGTTCCAGAGCTCTTCAACACCCTCCAGAGTCTAACCCTTGAAGAAAGAAAAACCTGGGTTAAATTTATTTGGAGACTTCCATCACTACTTGTTTTAGGAGATTGTAAGATCATTAGATTTGACTTCAGTATTGTATTGGCCAAACCTAGTAAGGAATGCTCTCTCAGTTAGCCTAAAGAATCGAGTCAGACTAGGTAGAGCCTTGGCGTGTGGACTTGTCCTTAGAGATTTAAAGACTTCGTAGCGAGGTTTGAGCCTTTTCTCTAAACTTAAAGTCCAAACCACAGGATTTAAAACAACAATCTTAGGCTCAAGACCTGCAGTGCGTATTAAAAAATCAAAGTTTTCCGTCATTTTCTTTGTTGACATTTGAAGTATTAGAGGATATGCCTTAAGAATTTGACATGCGAAGTATAATAGGATATACCTTAAGAATTTTACCAATATCCTCTTTTGTCAGAGCAAGACTCGCCATATGTTCAATTTTTGCTTCTAGGGTTTCAAAACTAAGGTTTATAACTGCCTGGAGGGCTCGCGGAAATGCTGTTGAATCTTTCACGATGCCTATTTTATTCTTCAAGTACTCCACTTTAGGTTTCACCTGCTTCTCAAAATCACTCACTAAAAGTACAGGCACTATTCTCAGAGCCTTGCACAGATGGACCTTTGAGCCAAATAGGGTTTCAAGATGGAGGATCCTAGGGACAAGACAGTTTTGTAAACTTGATCGAAGCAATCTGGGTCTGTGAGATATAATATGTGCTATATCTTGAGTAGCCAAGCCAATCTTTTTTAAGTATTCCATCTTGGGCTTCAACTGCCTATCCACTCTGCGTGTAAGAATAGTTGGGTCTATGGCAATAGTAGTCTTAAGCTTGTTTTCAGTGAATCCAGAATCTTTCAGGAGATAAATGACCTCTCTAGCAGTGTGGTCGAATTTGATCCTCAACAGTTGTGGGCATCTTCTCATGACAGTTGTCACTTGAGAAGAAGAAAACCCACATTCTTTTGTTAAGAGATCTGAAATGATATTGAGGGAGGGTGGCGAACAAGAAGAGGAGAGAGTGGATCTGAAATGCAGTTTGATTGACAGAGGGAGACATGACGAACATCTCTCTGAACGAATTGTGCATCTCCAAAACAAAACACACGACATTGTATTCATTGTCAATGATAAATGTGAGCGGAGAGGAGCATGAATCCTGTAAAATGAGAGTGTTGAAGAGCATTTAATCGAGGGTTTCTTGAAGATGATAAAAACGTTTAATGAACATTAATAAAGATGATAAAAACGTTTAATGAACATTTTCTTCCCTATTCTTCTATTTAATGAACAACTGTAAGTTTTATAGTTTTATTTATTTTGTTGGTCTTATGCTTTATTGTAGGCAAAATTCATGCTGAAATTATAAAATTATAAAAAATTATATTTTATAATTTTTACAATTATGACTATAGAAATGAAATTATGATAAAAAATATGATTTTTTTAAATTTAAGAATGAAATAAAATAAAATTTATTTAAGATATATTTAATTAATTTAAGGTAAGATTTTAATTGTTAAGATTAGAAAAGTAGGGGCGACCCTTTGGTGAAATGGTGGGGCTTCTTGTCTGTAGTGCCTACAACCAAGGTTCAAACCTCGCAGGGTTACTCTTTACTGTGTCAAAAAATTGAGAGGCCCCCAAGATCTTGTATCTTGATTTACCCACGGGATGTGGAGTGGGGCATTTGCATTCCACTTAGGGAGTACATCCCTAGCTTAAATTTTAAGGGGCGACCCTTTGGTGAAATGGTGGGGCTTATTGCCTGTAGTGCCTACAACCAAGGTTCAAACCTTGCAGAGTTACTCTTTATCGCGTCAAAAAATTAAGAGGCTCCCAAGATCTTATATCTTGATTTACCCGCGGGATGTGGATGTTGGAAAAATGGTCAGCGCTCCCCTCGGGATTCGCAACATGGTTTAACAGCCTCCTGTGTCTTCTATAAATCTAGTGGTTGTATCGGGCATTAACAGGTCAATCTTTTGGTGCTACGGCAACCCCACTACTTGTAACAAGTGGTATCAGAGCTTGGTCACAGGTTCGAATCCCCTCGGGTAACGCTGAGGGGGAGATTGTTGGAAAAATGGTTAGCGCTCCCCTCGGGATTCGTGACATGGTTTAATAGCCTCCTGTGTCTTCTATAAGTCTAGTGGTTGTATCGGGCATTAACAGGTCGATCTTTTGGTGCAACGACAACCCCACTCTAACAGTGGAGTGGGGCATTTGCATTCCGCCTAGGGAGTGCATCCCTAGCTTAATTTTAGCCCGCATGGGTAGGTAAGTTGGCTTGAGGCTGTGGGTGGACGACTCATGGTCTCGGGTTCAACTCCCTCCCAGGTTTAAACGGGTGGGACGGCTTGCGGGCAGTTGATCTTACCCCTTGGGGGACTAGTCTCGCCCTAGCTCGCACAGGTACCCAAGATACGGGTTGCTGGGCGCTGGACTAGGTCGCGGGGACACCCCCGTGTATAAAAATAATAATTAGAAACATAATAAAAAGTGAAAAACTAAATGATACTCTATGATGCTATTACAAATTATTTAATATATAATATTATTATTATATAAATATAACTATTATCAAATCGTAATATTGTACACCATATTTATTAACTATTAAGTATTCAACATATAATAAATAAATTATTATTATTATATATTTCTTTTTTTATCTACACAACAACTTATTTATAACCTATATACATGGCACTTGTTTATTTATGTATTTTGCTTGTTTTTATTTATAAATATGCATGTAGTGTTGGTTTTTCTTTTATGTTTTTGTGGTATTATTTATTTTTATTAACTTATATTTAGTATATTTTTATTAATTTATTATATATGTGTGCTAATTTTATTTATTTTATGTATTTGTTATTATATATTATTTTATTAATTATTTACTTTAATTTTCTTATATTTTTTTGTGTTTTTTTGTGTTTTTTTTTTCTTCTCTGTGTGTGTGTGTGTGTTTTAGTCTCCTTTGATCTTTCGTCTCATCTTTTTTTTTTTTGGTGTTGGTTTTAAGTGTTATTTTCTTCCTTCCCCTTGCTTTATGGTTTTATTTTTCCCTTTTGTCTATCATTCCTATCATTCTCCTTAGAGTTCTTTTTCTCTATAATCTTTTCTCTTTCTTATTTTTGGTCTTGTTTTGCAATCAAACCTAGAAGCATTTTGATCATATATGCATGTTTTAACATTTTTGTAGACATAAAAAGTAAAATGTAAATTTTTCCTTTATTAGTATAGATCTATACTAATACAATTTTATAGGATGTTAATAGATCTATAAAATGAATTAGGACATCATTCTTTTATACAATATTCTAGAAATATTTTAGATTATGTGTTGGTAAGAAATAATTAATTAAAGTTGAATCATATTTCTGAGTTTTTGACAAGCAAAAACTAGAGAAAGTCATTATTTTTCTGTCGAGGTATATTGGGTCTCGTAATCTATCAAAGTACAACTAACTTAATACACCTATCATTCTTTTCCATGTAATTCATGTTGAGCTAAGACAACTGCAAAAGCATTAGGAGAAGTAGGAGTGTATAAGAAGAATGGTTGATTAAGCTGAGTTGGTTGTAAGATACGATTATTTGCAAGATACTGTTTGAATTGTTCAAATGCTTTGTGACAAGCATCATTCCATGAGAAAGTACTATCCTTCTTTAACAAAGTAGTGAATGGAATTGTATGATCGGCCAAATGTGATACAAGCCAATGAATAGATTGTGTTTTCCTTTGTAAACTAAGAAGTTGTGATATGTTTCGGGGAGGTGGCACATTGAAAATGGCATCAATCTTTTTCAGTATCCACTTTAATACCCCTATTTAAAATTATGAAACCAAGAATTTTTCCACTATCTACGCCAAAAGAACATATCTAAGGATTCAAGCACATGTTGTACTTACAAATCCATTAAAAAATTTGTCTAAGAAGAGTAACATGATCCTTACGAGTAATGGACTTGGCGAGATATCACCAACATAATTGTCTAGAATCTTGTGAATGTAATCGTGAAAGATAAGCATCATAGCACGTTGATAGGTAGCACCTTCATTTTTCAATCCAAAGAGCATGACTACCTAACAAAAGGTTCCTGAAGGAGTGATAAAAGTAGTTTCATATTGATCTTGAGGAGGAATAAAGATTTGATTATAACCAAAGAAACCATCCATAAATAATAATAAAGCATGTCTCATTGTGGAATCCACAATCATATCAATGTTCGAAAGTAGGAAATCATCTTTCAAGAATCTTTATTAATTCTCGAAAATCTATACACATTCAATTTAAATTGTCAACTTTGGATACGACTACAATATTTGAGATCCAAGGGGAATAATAGATATGATGAATAAAGGCAACATCAAGGAGCTTTTCGATTTCAACTTTCACAAGCAAAGCAATTTTGGGATTCATCTTGCAAATTCTCTTTTTAACTAGCTTTGCATTAGGAAGGACAATATTACACATAACAATTTTGGGATCAATTCCAGGTATATTTGAATAAGCCAAAGAAAATACATCAGGAAATTCAAGAAGAAGAGAAGTGAATTCTTTTTGTTCATCATCATCTAGACATTTACCAATTTTGATCACTTTTTCATTGTTGTAGGGGTCCATTTGCACATCAATGGAATCAGTAATCAAAATATTGCTTTGTTGAGGGGCATCCATAGGCAAAGGGAATTCATGTTTGTGTTCACCAGTGGTCTCTTGTCCAAAATATGCTTCAACATTTAAACAAGGGAATCCCTTATTGTGGTGATGAGAAGGGAGATTGTCATATGCCCTCCAAAATTTAATTAAATGATCATCGTTGCTACAAGTATCAAGAGAATCCTTTTGATCAAAATCAATAAGGTGAGGATTCACAAGTTTCAAAGGTGCACAAGATATATTATTAACATTGAGAGTAACTTGTTGTGGCTTCTTATAAGGATTAATCCTAATCCATAAGAATGTTCATGCCCCCTCATTTCCTAAGGGAACTTGAATTCCTTATTCATGTTTTCCACATCCATTCCCATTGAATCTATGTTGTCCAATAAATGATAACCGAGACTATAGTGAGAAGCCATATCAGAAAGGGTTAATGGAGTCTCATAAGTCACTATGTCATAACAATTAGGATTAATAGTTTCTAAAGAATCATTAGGAGTGGAGGCAACAAAAAGAATTGTTACTAAGCTTAGTAGAAAAAAAAGTTGTTTTGGATTGTTGGTTAGGTTTAGATTGTTTAGGTTCAAATGTTGGGACTTTGTATTCTCCAACATAAGTTGGTGCGAAATCTAAGGATCCCTAATCATCGCCGAAAGGACACTAGTAGGAGAAGGATCATCTTTAGGTTTGGAATTATAGTCTTGTTTTTCTTCAATAGACACGGGTTTATTGTTACCTCTTCTAGCGTAGTCCCTTGTTTTCTCCCTTTAAGTCAAGCCATTACCTTGTGCTAGATGATTTCCAGAGCTCCTCAACACCCTCCAAAGTTTAACCCTTGAAGAAAGAAAAACCTGGGTTAAATTTATTTGGAGACTTCCATCACTACCTACTTTAGGAGATTGTAAGATCGTTAAAATTGACTTGAGTATTGTATTGGCCGAACCTAGTTACTGGGTCAAAACTAATGTCTATGATGGATGGGTTCTTAGGCTACAACCAGGCGGTTGTCAAGGAAATAGAGAAATTCAAGACTACATTTACTACTCCATGGGGCACTTATGTATATGTTAGAATGCCTTTTGGTTTGACCAATGCTGGGGCTACCTTTCAAAGGGCCATGGATGCAATATTTGCATATTTTATAAACAAGTTTCTTGTTGTGTACCAGGATGATCTTATTGCCTATTCAGAAAGAAAAGATCAACATTGTGGCCATTTGGAAAAAATATTTGTAAGAGCTTTAGATTATGGAGTCTCTCTTAATCCAAGAAAGTGTGCTTTTGGGGTAACCAAGGGTAAGCTCTTGGGTCACATTGTATCAAAGGATGGAGTAAAAATTGATCCTAAAAGAGTAGCAGCAATTGACAAAGTGCCACTACCAAAGAATGTTAAAGGAATCCAATCTTTCTTTGGGCAAGTAAATTTTGTTAGAAGATTTGTTACAAATTTTGCTGAGATCAATGTCCCTATTTCCAAGATGCTTAAAAAGAATGCAAAGGTTGAATGGGGTGAAGAGGCCAAGAAAGCTTTCTGTGAAATCAAGCAAGCCATTAAAAGTGCCCCTGTGTTGAGATCACCAGATTTCAATAAACCTATTCAAATATTCTCCTTTTCTTCTTATCATACCATTACTGCAGTCTTGTTGCAAAAGAACTCATAAGGTTTTGAGCAGCCCATATCTCTTTTCAGCAAATCTTTGCAAGCAGCTGAATTAAAATATGACATAAATGAGAAACATGCCTATGCATTGGTCAAGGCTATTAAAATTTTTAGGTGTTATCTAGTTGGAGCAACTATAGTTGCATATGTGCCTAGTGCTATTGTGAAGGACATCCTAGTTCAACAAGAAGTTTCAGTAAGAAGATGAAAGTGGATAAATAGGATCCAAGAGTTTAATATTGACATCCAAGTCACAAAGCTGGTAAGAGGACTATGGTTAGCAAAACTTATGGCTCAAATTAATTTAGATGCTAACCATATTAATGTTCTTGAAGAAGAATAGAGGTCATATATTTGTGACTTGGATTTTTATGATTGGTATAAGGATATCATTGGATACTTGCTGCAACTAATACTTCCCCCTGACATGGATGACCACAAGAGGAGGACTGTGAAATTGCATGCTATGAAGTATGTAATTACCAAAGGTAAGCTATGGTGGAGAAGCAATGAGGGTGTCTTGCTAAAGTGTGTTTACCCTTATAAGGCTGAGAGCTTATTGCAAACAATGCATGAAGGTGTGTGTGGTGGCCATTACATGGCTAAGACTATTGTACATAAGATATTAAGGTCTGGTTTTTGGTGGCCTAGTATTTTCAAAGATGCACATTCATTTGTTAAAAAATGTGATGCTTGTTAAAGGTTTGCAGGAAAGCTAAAATTTAGTGGCAACTTGCCTTTAAGCCCTGTAACAGTTGAGGCCCCTTTTCAAAAGTGGGGCATGGATTTCATAAGAGAGATCCCAAACAAGTTAAGTGGAGGGCATTCATGGGTCCTGGTTGCCATAGATTACTTCACTAAGTGGGTAGAAGCAATTCCCACTAAAAGAGCCACTAGTAAGGTGGTTACTGATTTCCTAATGCATAATTTATTGATAAGCTTTGGATGTCCTGAAGTTATAATTGTAGACAATGCTATGGGCTTTATATCTGAAGAATTTACTAGTTTTTGTTTGCAATATGGGATTAAAAATTTCATACTCAACTCCCTATCATCCTCAAGGTAATGGTCAAGCTGAATCAAGCAATAAGAGTTTGATAAAGATCTTGAAGAGAGTCCTTGATACAAAAAAAAGGGCATGGGATTCCAAGCTATAGTTAGCTCTATGGGTTGGTAGAGTGACAGTCAAGAGGGCCATTGGATGTGCTCCTTTTGACTTGGTATATGGTATTCATGCTAGGTTACCACATAATAACTTGCTATAGATGTATAAATTCATTCACTTGTATGATGATGATCTAGATGATGAAATGAAGATCAGACTAGAAGATCTAATACAATTGGATGAATCAAGAAGGGAGGCTCATGATACAAATATAAAATCTCATCTCTAGTATAAACATCTGTATGACAAGAAAACCATGGTCAGGGACTTTAATACTAATGATTTGGTCTTAATGTGGAATGCTAAGCTAGAAGACAAAGGCAAGCACAATAAGTTTGATCCGATCTGGTTAGGACCATATTTGGTTGACATCAAATGGTGACCCGACTCTTATATCTTGAAAGATCTGGTGGGAAATGTTTTGGAATTGCCAGTTCATGGATAATTCCTCAAGTTGTACTTTTCTTAAGGTACTCTCATTATCCATGAAAAATAGGTTATATTTCTTTCGCAGTTGTGTGTTTATTTCAGGTTGTGTGAGTAGGTCAGTT
This sequence comes from Chamaecyparis obtusa, assembly GCA_027943335.1. NCBI lineage: Eukaryota > Viridiplantae > Streptophyta > Pinopsida > Cupressales > Cupressaceae > Chamaecyparis > Chamaecyparis obtusa. Next base: position 2,410,945 of record BSBK01003718.1, read on the forward strand.
TGTTTATTTTAGTAGATGGTTTGCTTATCCCAGAGATTATGAATCTTGTCCATGCCTACAAGAGGCATGCATCCCCAAATAGGGCCACTATTGGCACTTCAATTTTTCAAGCATATGTTTCATACTTTTACAAATTTGAGGTATTCGCCAGAAGAATTTTATTTGAAATGAATGGCTACAAAAAAATTCTCCAAGATTATTTGAAAAAATTGCCAAAATCTTCATTAAAGTCCACAAAGCCCTAGTTTAAAACCATTGTTTAAAAAACCCTAGATGTTCCTTTCATTTTGGGCAAAAACCCTAGGTCGCTTGTCTATCTATTTATTTGAGTGTTACTTTTTACAATCCACTTAACTTTTTATAACACGTGTTTAATTTTATCATCGGGTGGGGCCTTTTTCCTAATTCTTTCTTTTACGCAGGTCGACGTTTAACTTCCCTAAGTCTAAGTCCCGATGACATTATTAAATTTCCCTAAGTCCTAATTATTTTATCCCACTAACATTTTGGCATTGGATTAAGGCTTTTAATCTCCCACTAATCCAACAGTTGTCGTATGACCACAAAGAAGCTTTTCATCCATTGCGATCTTGTGATAGCCATTGATCTTGTTGACAAGTCAACATAGCTATCGGGTGGGACCTTTTGCTTCTTATTAAGTCACAGTCGTCTGATGCTAAAGATCTGAAAGCGTATACATACTGGCCCAGTCATTAAGGGCTTTGAAAGACTGATAGCCTGCAGATGATCGAATGTCTATCATATGATCACAAGACCAAGATTCATCCATCATGATCTGGCGACAACCATTGATCTTACTTACCACATAGCGCTTCTGTCAAGTGGGTCCTACTAGGTGTGCACAGATATTCATCTTTTATTGGTTGCAGTAAATGGTGATGTGGATCCTATCAGGTGGGGCCTTGTTCTTCCAATTTATTTTATGTCGTTGATCATATTTTGATCCTGTGGTTGTCACTTTTTTGTAAAGCCTTTGTGACGTCAGATTCATCCTTTGCGATCTTGCGACTGACTGCCACCTGTCCAATGGGCCCAGTTACTTTTAAGAACTAACAACTCGCATATGATTAGATGATTTTCGTATGTCTGCAATCAGAGGATTCATCCTTTGTGATCTTGTGAAAACCATTGATCTTATCTTAAGCCATGATGTACTACTTTATGTCCAATTAGAAAAGGGAACAATGTTGATCGTCAGATGAAGGATCTAACGGTAGCAATATATCCAGGTTGTCAAGTGGGTCCTAGATGCTGCAAGTTTAATCTACCATTGATCTGTTTTGATCTAATGGTTGTCATATGATCGTAAAGATGAGATGAACGAGATTTTATTCATCACGATGCTGCGACAACTGTTAGATTGTTCTTTAGTGAAGATCAATGGTCCAAATTTAAAGTTGAAACAAAACTGGTGCGAAAATGTATTTTCCTGTTGATTGATGATAGTTCAAATTTTCAGAGAAGTTATGGTCAGATCATGTGGATTAAATTGCTAAGATATTTTGTTTCTAATGCTAATATATCATAGATTCATGCATTCTCGAAAACATAAAGTTATAGAGTTTGCAGAAGCCTAGGCGAAGAAAATTGCAGAGCTAGTTATTGTCTCCTGAGGATTTTTCTAAGGTTGGTTAATATCTTCTGAATTTTCACCCCTGCTAGTATCTTTATAATTCTGCTCTAATTTTCTTGCATAATCATAAAGAGTTATAAAACCTAAGATGGCACCGAGAAGAGAATTGACTGGTAAAGTTGAATATAGTGAGAGGGGTGTGCATGAAGACCTCTTAGAATAGCTTGATCGCTCAATGACTGATACAGTTAAGGCTAAGGGTTTAGTACCAAAAGACCCAAGGGTTAAGATAGCAAACAACCTATATGACAAAGGGAATTATATGTGAGATGCCAAAATTGGCACAATTGGCACAAATGGCACCCATTGGCATCACTAGTTTAGGGTTGTTTGGAGTAGGGTTCAGTCAAAGAAATGCCCTCCCTCCCACTAGTAATATATGACAGTTTGACTTAGGAAAATGTGTTGTGCCAAATGTTTTCATGGATGCAGATGTTATGATTGAGATAGAAAAACATTATGATCCAATTACTAGGGTAATTAGGGATGCAATGAGAAACCTATTAATTAGTATTTCAGCTGAAGAAATCAAGAAGGTTTTTAGGTTGAGTGAACCTTCTAATGACCTAGAGAAAATAGACTTTGAGGAATTGAGACAAGTCTATAATGCTCAGAGGGATTATTTCAGGAGTGGTCCTTTGAAGGAATTCTGCAATAAAATTGGGGGAATGATCACCATGGGACCAAGTACACAGGGCCTTTCAAGGTGGATTATTTTAACCTGAGGGCAAAGGGTGTGTATTGGTCACTGTGCCAAATTTTTGGAGAAGAAGTTCAAGAAATAATGTCAGTGCACCTAATGTATATGATGATCCAAATCTTGCACCCTTTCTTGGCAATTACATTTCACTTTTCTCCTTTCATAGTTGATTTAATTCATGAGGGATTGGTAGGAATCCACAAGAACAAAGTGGACAAACCCTTTTTCTAGTATTCTTTCATAATGTATATGTTTATGTACAAAGGTGCAAGTTACTTTGAGAAAGAAATGGACTTGATGAAATAGAAGGATGGTGAGGATATGCCAATACAATTATGGAACCTCAACATAACATGGGATAGGAGTGAAAATAGTTTTGTTAATTTTGACAAATGTTTTGCATCAAGGCTCAGGGCTTTGTTTTCTCAGGAGGATCCAAGAATCCCAAAGGCCTTAGCTGAACTTATTAGGCCAAAGCAATTTTCTAAGGACCTCAAGATTGTGCACAATTAGGGTGATTTCATCTTCTATCCAGTGTCCACTGTGATTAGATTGTATGGTTCTAGAGGGACCCCTTTCATATTACCTTATCAAGTAGCCCTCAAAATTAATCTTACATAATTTCTAAGGCAATTGGGGGAAATAAAAGAAAATACTCTCACAGGGAAGGCCAGAGGAACTCTTTTCCCAATTGTCATGGTAGACCACCAATTTGTAATCATTAAGGGTGGATGGACTCATATGGATAAAATCTTGCTACCATATCACATGGCTACCTCAATTGCTAGGACATCAGATCCTGAGGGTTTTTACAATTTGATGTTTAAGAAGAGGGTTAAATGCCCCTTAATAGATCAAATCTTTAATTTCCTTGAAGATATCATTAGGGATATTCCAAACATACAAGAATAGGAGACTAGGAAAGAGAAGTGGCTAGTGTACAAAAAGACACTAGACTTTGTGCAGCATTTTGACAAGGGTTATGATCCCCTAAAAGATGGCACCCCTTTTGGAAAGAAAATAGAAACTCTTATGAGTCACTTTGAGGGTATCATCCAGACCCTAAATGAGAAGAAGGAAAAGGTCATGCAAGCTGAGCCAAAAAAGGATAGGTTAGTGTTAAGCAAGCCTGCATTTGCCAAAGTGTTACCCCTGGGTAAATACATGGTACAAAAGAAGACTGGATACAATATGGTTGTACCAGGACTGAACAGGCAAGAAAGAACAAAAAGAACAGAGGATATCCCTTCCACCTCAAAGGAAGTAGAAATGAATGACAAGATTGTGGAGATTCCAGACTCAACACAGGATCAACCAGTTGAGGTTGTTTCTAATTCCCCATCTCCATCAAAGAAATTTTTTTTGGAAGAGAGGCCTGTATAGGTTGAAGAGGAATACTCTCCCTCCCAATCACCTCTAAACCTTATGGATTATCAAGAGGTTGCAGAGCAAGTACATCAATTAGGGATTCTAGGTCAAACCTTTATGACCTATGAGGAGATAAATGAAGGGGTACCAAAGCCACTAAAGGAGCCTGAATCAGACTTAACAGTGGGAGAAATGGCTGGTAAAGAGCTGGACCCCATAATCAAGCATGCATGTGATGAATTCCTAGCAGATGATGCTTTTGTAAAGGCTAGTGCTTTCATGCAATGTTTGTGGAAATTGTACATAAATCAATTCCAGGAAATATGTGAGAAGTGGGAGGAAAATCCACAAAAGGACATTAAGGTCATAGAGAGTGAGGTCATAAAAGAAATGACTGAGAGATTTGAAAGGATCACTCCAGAATAGGGGAGAGAATTGGTAAGAAATTCAGGAGTACTTATTCTCCCAGAATGGGACATTGCTGATGCAATGGTCCTAGATGTTGTTAGAAAATAGACAACACCAACTCATAAGACCAAAGAGGAGGCAGAGCAATGATGCAGGAGCATCATGGGTGTAAGAGAAATCTCGCATCACCCAAAAATATTTATGGTTTCTTTTCAATAAGGGCTATCTTGTGTAGAGCTGCTATTTATGGAAAATTACTATCTATAGTAAGTTGGTCATACGATCTTGGAATGTTCTGATTTCACATGTGGGGGTTCATCTTAGTCATATCAGCCTGTTAGTAAAGTTCCATTGCTAGATCAAGTCTAGTTTTAAAGATATTGAAAATTTTCAGTATTGGAAATAGGGTACAAAAACTTTGAGCTTAGTTTTGAAAGCTTTAGAGGCCCCGGATGAGGTTGAAACTTCGGCTGACTAGAGCTTGTGCGAGTTAGGCACTGTACAACACCTCACACCCTTTCTAAAATTGGGTCATAATAGTCAATCGGGTCAACGGGTGATGACTTATGGTCTTTGAAAGTTTGGCCACCTGAAATGGCGGAAAATAAATTTCCTTTAAAATTTTTGTGGGTTTCAAAAGTTATTTTGAGCCGACTTTGATGTAATAAACTGAAAAATAAAATAATTTTAAGGTTGGTCGGCCTTAAGGGCTAAATTTTTGGAACCTTCTCGGGCGGTGGAAATTGCCTATATAAAGAAGGCCCATAGTGTTGTCTAGGGGAGTTCTGGGTAGATCTAGGTAATGATTAGAGGCTTTGTCCTACAAAATATGGTAAGGGAAAATGTCCATGTGGCTTTGCATATTGTAATTTTGAAATTTGTAATTCCATATTTGTGGAGATAATATGAAGCCCATTTTTTGTTCTTGCAAATTGTTTTTTTTCTTTGTTTCTGTTATGTGTTTGTGGTATTAAGGGGAGTACCCTTCATCAAGTGGTATCAGAACATGAGTTCCTGAGTGTGTAGACAGATCACCGACTGTGAGGTAGTTTGCACCAAGATCATGGTTTAGGGTTTTAGTGATAAGCGCGAAAATGCCTCCACGAAGGGAATGTGGTGGAAGAGTTGGTGTTGTGACACCTGATTTTAGAGCGCTCTAGAGACAAGTGTGAGCATTACAAGAAGAGATTCGTAGAGGAATGAATCTTAATGTCAGAGACAACAACGAGGATGAAGCTGAGGGAGAAAGAAATTATGATCAGGAAGGAGAAGGTAAAATTTTGAATCAAGAGGAAGAAAGACTTTTTCAGGCCATTTCCAAGATTGGGAAAGGACCTAAGATTGAGGTTCCTACATTTTTAGGAAACCTTAACCCAGAGGAGTTGATCGATTGGATCAATGAATTAGAGGAATATTATGAGTATGAAGATATTGAGGATCCTGATCGGGTCAAGTTTGCGAAGGCCAGACTGAAGGGTCATGCGAAGATTTGGTGGCAGGATATTCAATTGGAGCGAAATCAAAGAGGAAAGGATAAAATCACAAGATGGGATCAGATGCTGGATAAATTGAAGTGACAGTTCATTCCTTTTAATTATGAGCTTGACATATTGAATAAAATGCAAAGTTTGAAGCAAGCAAGAAGATCTGTTCAGGAGTATATAGAGGAGTTCTATTGAATCCTCATTAGAATAGACCATGCGGAAGCTGATAAGAAGAAAGTTTCTTGTTACCTTAATGGGTTGAGGCCAAGCATTCAGGAGGAGCTGAATCTGGTTTGAATGAACAGTATTGAAGAGGCATACCAGTTTTCCCTAAAAGTAGAGGAAAAGATGAACAAGAAGTTCAAGAGCAGATAAAATGGAAGAGGTTGTGGTGGATGATCTGGTGGGTGGTCTTATGGAGGCCAAAATGAAGATCCGAAAAAGAAGGATGAGGCCAGTAGCAGTCAAAATTAGAGAGGAAACAATTTTAATCATTTCCATGATTAGAATAATAAAGATCAGAGAGGAAGAGGAAGAGGACAAGGATCTAGAAGGGGAGGCTTTCGTGGAACATGTTTTCATCGTGAAGAAGGTCATAGGGCATATGAATGTCCTCAATGAAAAGGAAGGACAGATAGGAGAACTGAAGGCTAGGCTAGAGTTTCACATGTAGGTGAAGATGCCAGATCATTACATTCTGAAGATGCTGAAAGAGGAGAAACGCTAATTAACAAAAGAGTCCTACTAAGTGGTGAGAATGAACTTGAAGAAAGGAGGTGCTAGTTTCACACTAGATGCAAGTGTGAGGGTAAGTATTGTGATGTTATTATTGATAGTGGAAGCATTGACAATTTGGTGTCAGAAGAGATGGTGACAAAGTTGAAGCTCAAGAGACAGAAACACCCACATCCATATTGGATTGCCTGGGTGCAGGATGACCACAAGGTCATGGTCAATGAGCAGTGCCTAGTGAAGTTCAAGATTGGCGGATACCATGATGAGGTACTATGTGATATCATATCTATGGATGCATGGCATATGTTGTTGGGTAGACCGTGGTAGTTTGGTAGGCATGTTGTACATGATGGTCGTGCAAATACCTATTCCCTAATGAAGGATGGAGTGTGACATAAGCTAAAGCCATTGAATGACACATAAGAAAAGGTATGTGTTAATGAAAGAATAACTTTTGTTGATGGAAGAAAGTTCCTAGATGGTATGAGGCATGAGCATGTGTGTTTTGCTTTAATTCCAAAAGGTGGTAAAGAGGAAGTAGAAGATGTACTTGTGGAAATTGCATATTTGTTGAGTGAGTTTCAAGATATTGTGTCCAATAATGTTCCTGATGTATTACCACTGATAAGGAAGATTAGTCATTAGATGGACTTGATTCCAGGAGCCAGTTTGTCAAATAAGGCAGCACACAGAATGACACCAGTAGAAAGTGAGGAGTTGAACAGACAAGTACATGAGTTATTGCAGAAGGGGTTGATTCAAGAGAGTTTGAGTCCTTGTGTTGTACCAACAGTATTAGCATCAAAAAAGAATGGAGAATGGAGGATGTGTATAGATTCTAGAGCTATCGATAAGATCACAATCAAGTACAGGTTTCCATTTTTGCGAATAGATGATATTATGGATTGTTTAAGTGGAGCTATGTATTTCTCCAAGATAGATCTGAAGAGTGGACATCACCAGATTCAGATTAGAGAAGGAGATGAATGGAAGACTACCTTCAAGACAAAGGAAGAACTGTATGAGTGGTTAGTCATGCCTTTTGGGATAACTAATGTACCGAGCACTTTCATGCGGCTCATGAACAAGGTTTTGAAAGAACTTATGGGTAAGTTTGTCATTATTTACCTAGATGATATTTTGATTTTTCGTAAGACATTGGAGGAGCATATGATGCATATTCATAGAGTGTTTGAGAAATTAAGAGAAGAGAAATTATTGATAAATTTGAAGAAGAAAGAGTTAGTGTATTTGAGATTTGTAGTTTTAGTAGAAGGTCTAAAAATGGACCCAGAGAAAGTACATGCTATCCTTGAATGACCTAATCCAAGGAGTGCTACTGAGGTAAGATCTTTTCATGTTTTGACTAACTTTTACAGAAAATTTATCAGAAATTTTAGTAGTATTTATGGACCCTTGACTGAAACAATGAGAGGGGATAGAAAAGAATTATGTGGACTATTGGGGTAGATAAGAGTTTTAAATTGTTGAAACAAAAGGTTACATAACAACTTGTTTTAGCACTTCCAAATTTTAATAAGGTGTTCCAAGTATATTGTGATGCTAGTGGTACTGCAATAGGAGCTGTTATGAGCCAAGAAGGTAAACTTGTTGCTTATTTAGTGAGAAGTTAAATGATGCCAAGAGAAAATATTATGTTTATGATTAAGAATTTTATGCTATAGTTCAAGCATTGAAGAAGTGGAGACACTATCTTCTTCCTAAGGAGTTTGTTTTGTATACTGATCATCAAGCTTTGCAATATTTGAATAGTCAAGGAAAGTTGAATCAAAGGCATTTGAAATGGGTTGAGTTTTTGCAAAGCTATACATATGTTTTGAAACATAGGAGTGGAAAGTCTAATAGGATTGCAGATGCGCTTAGTAGAAGGTAACTATTACTGACAGAGATGTAGATTGAGGTGGTTGGGTTTGAGGAACTCAAGAATTTGTATCCAGAGGATCTTGATTTTGGAGAAGCTTGGAAAGCTTGTACAGAACTTGTTACTTTAGATAGAACGAAGTGGTTGGATTTCATCATTAGGATGATATGCTATTTAGAGGGAGTCAGTTGTACATTCCACGAAGTTCTATGAGAGAGAATCTCATCAAGGAGAAGCATAGCAGAGGATTGGCTAGACATTTTGGTCCTGATAATACCCTTGCTTTGGTTAGTGAGAATTATTATTGGCCATAGTTGCAGCAAGATGTCAATAAGTTTGTATAGAGTTGCAAAGTATGTCAAATGGAAAAAGGGGTAAAGAAAAATATAGGGTTGTATCAGCTATTACATGTACTAGAGAAACCTTGGGAGGATATCAATATGGATTTTGTTCTTGGTTTTCCAAGGACTCAGTGGGGACATGATTCAATTTTTGTGGTGGTTGATAGATTTTCAAAGATGACACATTTCATTCCCTGCTAGAAGACTAATGATGTTGTTCATGTAGCAAAATTATTTTTCAGAAAAGTAGTGAGACTACATGGTTTGCCAAAGAGCATAGTTTCAGATCGAGACACCATGTTTGTTTTGATATTTCTGGTGCACATTGTGGAAGAAGTTGAAGATAGATTTGAAGTTTAGTTCATCACATCATTCGCAGACTGATGAACAGACAGAGGTGGTGAATAGGAGTTTGGGAATTTTGTTGAGATGTTTGGTTGGAGATAAGCCAACAAGATGGAATTTGATTTTACCACAGGCAAAATTTTTATATAATAATTCTATCAACAGGAGAACTGGTAAATCACCATTCTAGATTGTATATGGAAGTAGTCCCAGAAATGCATCTGAGTTGAGAAAGATAGATAAAGGAGAAAAAAGTAGTGTTGAAGCTGGGAATTTTGCAGAACATTTGAAGAACATCCACGAGGAGGTGAGGAAGCATGTTACCAAGATGAATGCATAGTAAAAGGCTAAGGCAGATGAGAAAAGGAGGCATAAGGAATTTAAGGTTGGGGATGACGTTATAGTTCATTTGCGGAAGGAGCAATTTCTAGTTGGTAGATATAACAAGTTGAAAATGAAGAAGTTTGGGCCATGTAAGATACTGAAGAAGCATGATTCAGGAAATGCCTATGAGGTTGAGTTGCCTACCGAGCTGAATATTTCACTAGTATTTGACATTTTAGATTTGACAGAGTATCATGAAAGGAGGTGTTGAAGATGAGATCACTGAAGCACAGTGGAGTATTCTAGCAACTAGTTCAGATACCAAAGAGATTGAGGATATACTGGATAGTCGTGTTGGTAGAAGCACAAGGAACATGACATATGAAGAATATCTGGTCAAATGGAAAGGATGACCTATTGAAGATTCATCATGGATGACTAGGGAGGAGGTTAACCATCTTGGTTTTCTTCTTCACACCTGAGACGTGATGGGGTTACTTCTCAAATTATCCTAGGTGTCTGATGTAGGAGCATCCTGGGTGTAAGAACAATCTTTCATCCCCCAAAAATATTTTTGGTTTCTTTTCAATAAGGGTTATCTTGTGCAAAGCTGTTATTTATGGAAACTTACTATTTTTAGTAAGCTGGTCATACAATCTCAGAATGTTCTTATTTCAGATGTGGAGGTTCATCTTAGTCATATCAGCTTGTCAGTAAAGTTTCATTGCTAGATCAAGTCTAGTTTTGAAGATATTGAAATTTTTTGGTATTGGAAACATGGTACAAAAACTTTGAAATCATTTTTGAAGGCTTTAGAGGCCCCAGATGAGGTTGAAACTTTGGCTCACTAGAGTTTGCGTGATTCAGGCACTGCAGAGCACCTTGCTCCCTTTCTAAAATGGTGTCATAATTGTCAATCAGGTCAACCGGTGATGACTTATGGTCTCCAGAAGTTGGGCCACCTGAAATGGTGGAAAATAAATTTCCTTCAATTTTTTGTTTGGGTTTTAAAAGTTATTTTGAGCCAAATTTGATGTAATAAATTGAAAAATAAAATAATTATAAGGTTGGTCGACCTTAAGGGCTAAATTTCTGGAACCTTCTTGGGTAGTGGAAATTGTCTATATAAAGAAAGCCCGTAGTGTTGTCTAGGGTAGTTCTGGGTAGATCTGGGTAATGATTCAAGGCTTTTTCCTACAAAATATTGTAAGGGGAAATGCCCATGTGTCTTTGCATATTGTAATTCTAAAATTTGTAATTCCACATTTATGGAGATAATAAGAAGCCCATTTTATGTTCTTGCAAATTGTTGTTGTTTCTTTGTTTTTGTTATGTGTTTGTGGTATTAAGGGGATCACCCTTCATCAAGCAAGCTATCAAGGAAGTCACTTTCAGTGATGATCATCAAGCCTTGGTCATGTGGTCCTTGAGGAAGAATGAAAATAATAAAGGAAAATAGATTGCCAAGGGTGATCTTACAGGTAGCCTCCTAGTAAAAAGGGTCAGTGAGACCTCATTAATTGAGGCAATAGGCATGGTAATTGCAACAGCCTAGCTTACAACAAAGGTGGCAGAGAAGGAAACCAAGGAGAAAGAAGAGCTTGCATTAAGGCTTGAAACAATGTTAAAAGCCTACGGGGAAATGAAACAGGGGATGTATGAGAAGGATAAAATAATTGCAGACCTAAAGAAAAGGTTAGGTGAACAGGGCCCAATCCAGACACCAGAGCAGTTGCAAATTTCTTCCTCCCCTGCTATGCCTTCTTCAAGTCCTATAATTGAATACCCCCTCTCCCCTCTACCCCCTCCTGTGGGTGATGAAGACATAATACAGAAAGAGAGGTTGAAATATGAAAAAAGGATAAGGGACATAATTAAATTTGTTGCAAATGTAAAGCCAAAAGAAATTTATAAGATTGGTAAAAAATTATCTAACATCTTGACTTCTTTTAAGGAAAAAAAGGCCACAATGAACCCAATTTTGGATAGGTGGGTTTCCATAAAAGGTAAGTTAAATTCATTCTTTTCTTTGATTAAAAATCAACAGATTGTGGATATAGAGCTGGCAAATACATATAAGTTTGTTAAAGACCTACTTGAGTATGAAATCAAGAGGGAAAATTTGAAGAGAAAGGCAGAGGTTCTGAGGGCAAGATATTTCCAGGATAGTTTTCAAATGTTTCCCAGTCTTGTTAAAGCAAATGGAACCATAAAGGATAAGGATCAATGGTTAGGAAAAATTGATGATGAAATATCAGTCAGAATAAGCACCATTTTAAATACAGAGAGCAATACTGCTTTTGTACAAATAATTGAAATATTACAAGATGTCGGGATACATTTTACTAATATAAGGAATGAAATACATTAGGTAGTTATTGATTGGAACAATTTGGTACCCAAAAGAGATAAAGTATTGTCTTTCCATTAGCCAAGTGAAGATATCTACACATCTTGGGAAGCAACATATTCTTCGGGGATGACCAAGGAAGAAGAGACATCCACTGAGGCAGCAATAGATGGCACTTCATCAACTCCTTAAAGAAAAGAAAACAATACAAAGGATATCATATAGTTGAAGTAAGCACATATGTTATACCTGGCATGAATTGAACTAACTTTGGGAGTTGTTACAAATTTTTGGCACTCAATTCAATGAGCAACTTTGTAAAAATATAATAAGAAAGTGTTATATTTATCTTCTTTGTCCTATATGTTTGTCACATGTTTGTCTTTTCTAAAAAGATCTGAAGCTTGTATGCAATCCTTAACTTCTATAAAAGGATTACCAAGATCAATAGGTAGGGATCGAAACTTGAACATTCTTACTGATAAGTTTCTAAGTCTAGGATACAGTAGACTATATTAGGTCATTTTTAAGAAATAGCAAGTATTACTAGCTTAGCCAATTTTCAGATGGTTTTGCATTTTGAGGCATTATGTATACATACAAATGATATAGAAATTTGAATAAAAATCTAGAGTTTATACCTCTCATCTGTGTACTTTTCTTTGAATTATGAGTTGTCAGATTCATTGAATGGATTATTTTCTATGTATGTGTTGATATTTTTCAGCTTTGATCTAAGATCAAATTAAATAAGCTTTGAATATAACACTAATTCTCTGAAGTTTGCATAAGGATATAAATAAGTAGTGTGAATTTAGGAGTCCTTTGATTAGAATCACCATAGGGTGATAGTATTTTCTAAGGATAAAAATTACCATAATTCAATATATTTGTCTATATATCTCATTATGCATTGAAAATGTCGCCCAATGGATGAGGCACTGGCCAGCAATGGAGCTAGTAATCAGTATCTGATAAGGTTTTATCGTACTCCTAAAATTTGATATAAATCTGTCAAAATTTTGAAGTACTATGACTTACAAGTTATCTTGTATAGTGATAATGGAGAATCAATAAATGAATAGTTATCATTTAGTATTTTCTTATCATTTATCTCTTGTTCTTAAAATCCAGTCTATTATTGATTGAAGTAAGGTTTTTTTTTACTGGATTAGGAGTACCCTCCTTGGTTTTGTATAGCCAGAAGTGTAGAGGGCAGTATTGTCCCTATAGTTGGTCCAATCATCTTAGAGATTATATTTGGATCTAACCCATCCTTAAAACTATAGATGTATTGGTTTCTTTTGAAAGCATAAAGTCCATTTTGAGAAACCAAAAAATAGTAAAGGCACTAGAACAAGGTCACAAACCAGGGATGCTATCTGTTTGATTTCGTAGGTTGAACCAAAGACCACTGATGAAGCATGTAGAGATGAATCATGGATCAAAGAAATGGAAGAGGACTTGGATTAGAGACAAAAGAACAACACTTGGGAATTGGTTTCTAGACCTAAAGAAAAGAATGTTATTGGCACAAAATGGGTATTCAAAAATAAAATGAATGAAGATGGTATTGTGACCAGAAACAAAACTAGATTGGTATGCAAGGGATATTCACAACAAGAAGGAAGTGACTTTGAGGAAAATTTTGCACCAGTTGCAAGGTTGGAAGCAGTTAGGTTACTCCTATCCTATGCTACACATAAGGATTTCAAGGTCTATTAGATGGATTTCAAGTCAACATTTCTCAATGCTGACTTAGAAGAAGAGGTTTACATTGAGAAACTTGGTGGTTTTCCTCTATCAAGTAATGAAGGCATGGTTTGTAGATTGAAGAAGGCACTATATGGTCTGAAACAAACACCTAGAGCTTGGTATGGTAGATTAGATAAGTATTTACTACATCTTGGTTTCAAAAGAGGTAATGCAAATAACAATTTATACTTGAGATGTAATGATGAAGGTGTTGTCAATTAGAATTGCACTTGTAGCTTGATGTGAAATCTATCTATCTTGTTGAAACATGGAAACTCTCTCGAGTTGTGGGTTGTCCTAAAATGAGAGAAGAATCTTTGAAATATAGGCTAGTTTGTAGTAGTGATCACCTAAAACTAAAAATGCATATGGGGAAAGGGATAAGAAAATATGGACACTTAAAACCTAAATGAGGTGATACACCAATGATTTCTATGCAACTTCAATTGAAGGTAATAATGATTCTCAATACTCAAACAAGCATGCAATTACAAAAATGATTCTATGCAAGGACCTGAAATCTTTTTCTTTAAAAGGGAAACTTAGGCTTCATCAATTTTTTGTAAAAGAATAAGGACACAAACAAAGACCTACAATAACAAGTATCAAGATTCAAATATGCAATAAGGAATGTAGTTTAAATGAAGGATAAAAATAACATAGAAACAAAAAATTACAATATTGCACTTGAATTAATGAGAAGGAACTGTTGTATCTATATAATCAATGCTAAAAAAATATCTGCTACAAAGTTCTCATACAATTCACTTAGAAATTTGCAATGTGCAAAAATTAGATCCAAAAGAAGAACCCATAAAAAAGAGGTGAAAATACAAGATATAGGCCATAGAATTAGAAATGGTCATATGCATGAGAAAATCCCTCAAAATCAAGAGCTAAACTGTCAGAAACTCAAGTCCCACTGATCCAAAAACTTCACCAAGTCTTGCCCAACTGAAGTGCCAAAACTACTCAAGATCCCCTAAAAAACATGCAGAAACTATGGGGGTCGGATGTGAGAATAAATCCCACCGAAATAGGGATAGAACTACTAGAAACTAAAATGTCAACTACTGGAAAATGCCCTCAAAGTGATGGTAACTGATAGGTAACTCCAACAAACCTCCAACTAGGCTCCAAAGTGTTGTAAATAGGCCTCAATTGCCCCATAATCGATCATGAACAAAATAAAAACCTCCTTGAGCATATAAAAATAATTAATAGTCAATTGTCTTATAATCTCGACAATTAACTACTATTATTAACAGTATAATCATGCAAGAGATATCTTTAGCAAAATATATTTTATTTTATTATTGTCTTTAATATATTTAATATTTATATTTTATAACAATAACACTATTTAAATAAACATTAAACATAATATATATATATATATATATATATATATATATATATATATATATATATATATATATATATATATATATATATATAACTTGAGTTACATTTATTAAATAGTTTATAAAAATTTAATAAATATAACTAAAGTAATATATAAATAATATAGTGCTCATATTTCTTTTGAGGATGCCATAAAAAATAAAGTCATGAAAATGCAAAGGCATAAAGCCTTATACACTCATGGAAGCTACATGATATTAACCCTAAAAGGATTACATTACATTTGGTCCTCATTTTTTATTTACTTGTTGGAGCTCTCTGCCCACGTCGCCATGGAAGAAAAATAAAGGGTTTCTTTTCTAATCTGGAATGCCTTTTGAAATTCCATCTCTTGGGTATGCTTCGTGTTTTCAATTTTTTTATTCAGTTCTTAAACAGTAAGTCATAAGTGAATGCCTTCTTACGAAAATTTATTTGAAAATGACATTTGAAATTGTTAAAACTGTACCTCGAAAAACAACCACTGTTACTTTATTTGTATGTGAGCCTCCTGATACAAATCTATTTTTTTTTTCTTTATGCTGGTTGTGACTTCTTAGGGATATTCAACATATTCTGCTAGAATTTAGGTTGCATTCGATGGATGCAAAAGAAAACTGTATATGCTTAAAAAAAATTAAACTATGAATCTTCCTTGTATTCTTGATGTGTTTTTTTTTTAACTCCATGATCTGGGTATCGCCATTTGCTTCTTTATTTGACTGGTTAAGCTACATTCTGTACTTATGAGTGCAGTCATGATTGAATTTGAACTCTTTGAATTTACCTAGATTTATATAGGTCATTGCATAATAAATCTTGTATATTTCTTGTGTTCTCTAGCTCCATGACCTGGGTATTACCATTTTCTCCTTTATATGACTGGTTGTAGTTTTATTTGATCATATTGAAAGAGTTTTTTGAAAATAAACCTCTATCTGCTATGACTCTTGACACTTAGATAAAGGCATTCTTCTTTGCAAAAAATATAATGTGGTTCTGGGTGTAGCTATCTTCTGAAAGAAATGAGGGTTTTCTGATAACAAAAATGTCATGAATTGTCCTCATTACTGACTTCGATTATGTCAAACAACATAAAAAATTTGAAGCATCTTCTTTTGTATATTCAAAATTTGTTCTTTATTTGTCACTCTTTAAATTTTGGCTGAATTTTAGTATACCTCCCATTGAGGGTTTCAACAAAACTTGAAAATTTTCCTCTCTGAACATTGACTATGACCCAATGTTGTGTCTTATTGCTTTATTCCATGCTAGAAATACCCTTCTCTTTTTCAATTTATTATTGGTTTCTCATTTGTTGTCGATCTGACACCTTTGAATATGTTGTTGTGAGAATTGATCTTGTCTTCAAGGCTTCAATAATTATGATTGTGCTAAAAAACTACATTCTCTTAATCATGAAAGATCATTGCGACGTTGGTTCATTTTGTCTATTTGATCAATACTTGTCAACATTCCTTTGCACATTGAAGCAAACATGCAGATGTGGCTTTTAAATCTCAAATGATTTTATTTACTGTCGAAGCTACACCTTATTTTTTATATTGCTTGAACTTTGCAGTTGTATAGTTGCTTTAGTATTATATTTAATGATTCAAGTTTGTGCTTGTATCACAATATCAACATGCCTATTCTTTATTCTTTTCTCATTCTGTATAGTTTTAGACCTGTCTCTTTGATGATCTCTTATTTTGAGCTTCACTGTCTAGTTGTTGCTATTTTCATGCACACTCATGTCAATCAGCCTTTTCTAATTCACTGTATAGTACTGCTTCTCTTTGCACCTTTCTTGATGGTCTTTATAATTCCATATGCTTTGATGATATGTTACCATATTTATCTCTCTGATAGTGACACTGCTTTATGTTGTCACTTGCACATCCTTGCATAGGAAATTTTTACTCTCATTATGATTGATTTTTTCCTTTTTTCTTCATCTGGTGGCATATAAAAAGTAGACCTACACATACATGATAGTATTTTCATAACATGAACAAGCTAAAAAATTAATTCTCACATATGATACTCCATCATGAAAGACCTTGATTTTTATTTCTAAATCTTGATTAATATTGGTTTTATTTGGTTATTGATGTCCACTAAGATGATTGTAGAAGCATGTTACATGATGACTTCAAGCTCATGAATTCATTATTATTTCATTGCTAGTAATTATTGCATAAAATCTACTACTTGTATGTACTATCCTTGGTGGGATATTGTTCTTATTTTTAATGTCTTCTTTCATAATTACACATTTGTACCTTGAATATGTGCTATTACTACATGATATTTCCCTTATGTAGATGTGTCAGTTATTGGTATCAAATGTTGATTCATGTATAATAGCCAATGCCATGTAAAACAACTTCCTGTAGCAGAGTATGACAATTACTTCATGTAGCAATCTGAAATATATGTAGAATGTGATAAGTTCCTGTTACAATCTTGTTCTATTCAACAAAACCTTCCTATAGAAAAATATGATTATTCTATTAGGCTGAAAGGTTTCATGATAAAAGTCATGTCCCTTCAACAACCAATCTTCAATAACTCCATGACTCAATTGAAAGGTTCCATACATGTAGCTTATGTATGACCCTTTGACAATCTCCTCAAACCTTCAGTCATCGTCCCTTCCTGATTTGACCAAAAAGTTTCATACTTATAATTTTTACATGTACCTTCTATGATCTCCTCAGTGTCTTCAATCAGCTACTTTGGTTCAACTAGAAGGTCCCATACCTATAACTTATGTATGCCCCCTTAATAGTCTCCCCAAAATATTTGTCTCTACATGATTCGGTTGAAAGAATTCATGCTTGTAATTTTTTACATGATCCTTCAACAACCTCAATATCTTCATACCTATAACTGCACATAAAACAAACATGTTAACAAAATAAAGTAGTTCAAGTGTTATGATCATTCTTTTTAGTAGCTCCTTTTATGCATCATGTTTTTGCATCATTGTAAATGTATGGAAGTAGAATGATAGAATGATAGGTCTAACTCTTCCATTTCTTAGTTTGAATGAAATGACCCCCATTATTCTCTCTCTTTTGCAAGAAAACCTCAGATGCGGACTCAAGGACAACAAAAATCAACCCTCAATGAAAATACTAGGCAATGGGGGGCTAACCCTATCCTTCTATTGCTCACTTCTTTTCCTTTTATGAATATGTAATTAAGATTTTATTTTTGCATTTAAAACTCAAATGCATGCTTGTATTAGCCTAAGCCATGGGTTGTGTGGTTTCATGATGAATGCATTTTCATACTTGTATCTCTCTTTATTGATAGAAGAGCTTTTATTTGTCTTAAAATGCACTTCCATCTTGTAGTTTTCAGAGAAACCACTGCTTGTATGGACCACTTTAATTGCTGCACTTCTGTTATTTGAAATAAACAAATATTTCCTTTATGTATGAACTTAAGAACTTTTACTTTGCCAAAATCCAAATCTTTTGATAGTTTAGAACAACAAAAATTAAATTTTTGAACTCTTTCCAAGAAACTAGAAATGTACTAGCAACTTTTAGAAATGAGAAAACAATTTGATAACTGAATCCACTTGATTATAAGAGGCAAATTAATCAATTAAAATTGAACTTCTTTCACCAGAAAATAAGGGTTGATAATAGCCCTGCCAATTACAACAAGCATATTGAAAATAGGTAACATAAGAAATTTTGATAATAGAAGTCTTTTTTTATGACATTATATTTGGAGGTAATGATTCTATGAGTAAGAAGTTTGCACAAGAAATGAAGAGTGAATTTGAGATGTCTATGATAGGGGAAATAAAGTTCTTCCTATGACTACAAATAAGTCATAGCAAAAATAAGATTTTCATATCTCAAACCAAGTATCTTAAGGAGCTACTAAAGAAATTTGGTATGGAAGATAGTAAACCAGTTGGAACTCCTATGGTAACAAGGAATAAGTTTTCTACTTCAGATGAGACAAAAGGTGCACCTAAGATAGAATATATATCTATGATAGGAGATCTTCAATATTTGACACATGCTAGATCTGATATAGCAAGTGCAGTTGGAATTGTTGCTAGATTTCAGGTAGATCCAAAGGAAACATCTTGCTTCAGTCAAAAGGATATTTAGATACCTATAGGGCACAATTGATCTTGGCCTATGGTATGATAGATCAAAAGACTTTACATTAGAAGCATATACTGATGAGGATTGGGTAGACAGTGTAGATGGTAGGAAGAGCACAGGTGGAGGATCCTTTTTCCTTGGGAAGAGGTTAGTTTTTTGGTTAATCAAGAAGCAAGATTGTATAGCTCAATCAACAACTGAATCAGAATATGCCATTGCTATAATTAATTTCACACAGATTGCCTAGATGAAATGGATGTTGAAGGACATTGGTGTGAACCTTGGCGCAATAGTACTCATACATTGTGATAACACAAGTACAATGAATATGTCAAATAATTTGATGATGCACTAAAAAACAAAGCATAGTTCAATTAAGTATCATTTTTTGAGGGATAAGGTGAAAGATAAAGAGGTGAATCTTGAATATGTAAGAACAAAGGAGTAGATTGCAGACATCTTCACCAAACCACTAAACAAAGATACCTTTGAATATCTTAGAGGTAAGCTTGGAGTTAGAGTCCCACCTAGAGGTAATTAAGGAAATGAATTAGTGTACAAGTCCATTAGTAATAAGAGATATATCATTTTTGGACTTGATGTAGAGATTTTACTCCTCAAGGGGAGTAATGGTTTGAGCATAGTTGATCAGATCAAGGTGATCTTGCACCTAGTAGTTGAAGGTCTTGAAGATTTGAAAAAGGTACACCTAACAAAGAAAGCAGAAAAGGATATGTGTAATGGCACCCTTTGCCATTGATGTCAAAGGGGGAGAGATATTGGTGAAAAACCCTTATTGGTTTAGGAGGAGCCTTGAAGAAGGTTGTTGAGAAAGGCTACTTTTTGGATTGATCATTTTTCACATATGTTTCCATCAATGCCAAAGATGAAGATATTTGGACTTGTTGAATCCTATGTTGTTGACATTCATTATTTTGTCATTGATGTCAACATATGTTTCAATAAGAGAATCCTAAAGTTTCAAATAGAATAGATAGACAGGTTGCAGAGAGTTGTACAGACAATGTATGAAGACTTAGTTCTTGTGAACTAAGATTTATGTAGTAAAAAATGTTTACTATTTGTGGTTATGTTTTCATATGTTTATATGCTCAGTTTCTCTAGTTATGGGTGAATTGAAGAAGACTAATTACAGGTCCAATGACTGAGAAACTCACAGAGTTGGTCTCAGTAGTTGCAGTATAACTTCAGTGCAAAGATGAGTCAAACCTTGCGAGCTTGGGGGATGACATAATGCACATGGGAGAGTCTACTATGTGATCGTAGAGTACTAGTGTGACTGGTGACATAATCTATGGAAGGTACCTTATCAAAGATCTATTTGGAAGTCGACCCAAGAGTGGTAGCATGTTCCTAAATAATTATGCATGGATTAATTTTGTAGCTGACTATTTCATGAATTATAATTTTTGTAATATTGTCAAGGATGTCATGTGTATCTTCGCAAGGGTCTATGCAATGTTTTATGGGAGAGGTCCTATAATTGGCCGACCCAGGAATTATGAATATGACTTGTATATAAGGAAGTCTTTCCTTATCATTGTGTGTGGAAGAGGTGTGAGCTTATGAGCTGCAAGGACTCGTGATGTAGAGTAGAGGTTGTGCATTGAGGCACAAGGAAGGGAATGTCTTGGCAGAGGTTAGTTCTTGAAGTCAGTTCAGATAATGTTATTGTAAATCTTTTAGATCTTTGGATAGTGAATCCTAAAGGTGGATTTAACCTTCCTTTGATCAAGTGACTAGGCTATGAGCCATTTTTAATAAACCTTTAATAGGTTTGTGACTCCTAATAGGGTCTATCCTCTAACAAGGACTATACTATTATACTTAATCATCTCCTAACAGGGCTAGAACTCTTTGTCGGGTTACTATACTTATAGCACTGATTTGTGGGTACCATCCCCACAAGGGTTTTTCCCTTAACCAGAGTAATACCATAGGTTTTGAGGTCCTACAGAACCAATCCTCCATGTTCTTTATGAGTGCAACACCAATCCCAGGATATATTGCGTGTCTTCCTATTTTCCTGACCATTTGACCATAAAAAATCCCTCAAGATTCTCTCTAGTTTATTAACCTGGTAGTTAGAGAATAACCATGTAGAAGAATAGTATATAGCATGAGAAGATAAGACTTTTGTACAACTTGTATGGAGATTTCAAAGAAGGGGAAATAACAAAAGGGATCCCAAGATACCTTACCACTTTGGATGGTCCAAACTAATCCCAACCTTTTCTAGCAAGCCATTTTGGAGGATTCTCAGTCTAACCAATCACAATAGATTTCTAAGTTGATGCCTTAGCACAAGATGCCAAATAAAAGAACTCTAACCTTATCAACACATTGTCAGAATTAGCCTCAATAGTGTATCAACTACAATCATAAATAGAGTAGGTACAATGGGGCATCCATGCCTAATCAATCTTTGGAGCTGAATAGGTTCAGATAAGCATCCATTAACATCTATAATAGTGGAAGAGTCTTGAAATAATATTCTAATCCATTTACAAAAGAATTGAGGAAAACCAAAGGCCTTCATCATACCAATCACAAAGGGCCACTCAATTCTATAATATGCCTTTTCAAAGTCTAATAATATCATTGCTACATTCTGACCATCTTCTTTAGCCCAATGCATAGATTCCCAACTAGTTATCAAGCTTTCTAGAATGTATCTCCCCTTTATAAATCTAGTTTGAGTGACAGAGATGATATTCCCCAATACACCTAAAACTCTCCTAGAAAGGGTCTTGGAAATGATCTTATAAGACAAATTCAGAAGAGTAATTGGTCTCCAATTATTGACCAATATTTTATCTCCCCTGTTAGGGAGGAGTTTGATAACCCCCTGATTGATGTTATGTATGTTATTAAATTTTTACACCTTGCTACAATTTAGTGGTGAAAGCAAGCAACCTATATGAGGTAAAAGTCTTTAGAGTCCTAAGTTATTATGTCCAGTTATCTATAAAAGATTAAAGTACAAAGAAAATAATCTATCTTTCAAATTGTATTAAATACAAGGATTTACATCTTTATGCAATTGATAAAGAATGAAATGTAATCTGGTGAATATAAGTACATCTCTCACATAAGACCATGAGAGTGCTCCTCATTATTCCTGTGCAAATAAATGTCATGTGAAAACTAAATAATGTAAATGCATGAACAAGGAATAGGAAGGGAACCAACCATTGCCTATTGTGAATGGTTGGTAGGTCTGCAGTAGGTTTGAAGTACCCTATGACTGGTTTCCTAACATTTCACCTTATAGATGTACACTATTCAGCCATAATCTTTGTTTGAATAGGAACAATCAAAGACCAAGATCAGGGAAAGTAAAGAGATCATCATTATCATCAAGAATTTTATTGCTAATACATTTTTTTCATGTGCATATGGGTTAGATAGCTTTGATTGGTATGTGCCCCATACCGAGGCTCCTTTAAGGGTATGAGGCCGACATAACTCTTAGAGTTAGAACCTTATACAAATAGATCAAAAGAATGCATATATTCATACTAAGTAGAAATGAAGTATTAGAGGGACATATATCTTTTATGTGAAACCTTTTTCTTTCTAGAAACTAAGTATGTGTATAGACTTTGTAGCTAAACTACAATCAGATTAAACATTAAAGGGACATACACTTTTTGTATGAAACATTTTGTTTTGATAAAAGAGTGTTAAGTTACAATAGTTAATATGATGCAATGCCACATGAACCAAATCAGCAATGAAGGAATGTGATATCAAATAACCTGGTGCTACAGGAGTCCAAAAATAGCTATAGGTAGCAGTGCCTCAACTGAAAACCACATTCTAAGAAATGCAATTGAGCATGCTAAAAACATTTTTAGCTAAAAATGGCGATGTTAAACATTAGAATAAAGATGTTAAAGTACACTAATTAGATCATTCCTAAATGCAATCACAAGGAGATTCAAAGGTTTTGATGTGTCTATTGGCAAGTTGACTTTACTAAGAATATATGACTAGTTTTGTGTTGTAATTATGGCAACAAAGTCATTTGAAGTTTTGTTAGTCAGTGCACTAACTTGGAAGATAATAATTCGTCTAAGTATAGAAGACAGAGCAAAACAAAGCATGCAACCGATAGGAAGTTTTTTGTTTAGCGTATATCATTTTGTTTTGTAAAGGCTATGCGCCTATTGTAATAGTGATGTAAACATGTTATTATTATTGTATGTAATTAACACGCTTGAGCCAATTAATTTGGAAGCATTGTATGTGTTAGGTTCTAGGCCGACATAGTATTTAGTTTTGGTTGCACCCATTCAACATGTATATATATGACATGCACTTTTGTATTTGAGACATAGAGCCATAGATAGAAGAGTAGAAGTATGCAAGTTCAGTCAGTATGATATAAAGCTCTAAAAGAAGTTAGAGCAACAACACACAAAAGGAACTGATCAGATAGTAGTGTCAAAGCAGCAGTTCACCCTTTCAAATATAGTGTGTATTTGATAACCAGGAGGTTGTAGCCTTCTTCATTGAGCAGTGAGCTCTGGCAATGAGCCATCCACCCCTAACATGGTTTTTTTCTTCAAGACTCCTAACAAAGTCATTGTACTCAACATCGTAAAGACTTCTCCTAATAGGGCAAAGGAACTCTAACAAGTTCATAAGATTAGTGCAATTATTCGTGGGTACTAATTCCCATCGAGGTTTTCCTCTAGCCAAGGTTTTCCCGTAAACATATCTTGTGTTATGTGTTATGGTTGATTGTTTATTTTATTTACTATTCATTTCAGTATTTAAGTAATTGGGCTAAGTTTCAAGAAGTAGAAAAACATTAAGTAGAACACTGATTCACTCTCCCTCTCAGTGTTCCCATTCTTAAAAATTGGTATTAGAGCTTTGGTCCTCTAAGATAAGTTTAACCACTTGAGGAGATCATGGATACAACAGAAGTAAAACATCTGAAGAAAAATCTTGAAGTAGCTCTTGAAGATCTTGACAGATCTGAAAAAGAAATTGAAGAACTGAAAATGAATGTCAGTGGTTCTCAAGTATTCATCAAGATACTGAGAAAATATTTGAAAGATTGTTCAACAAATGATTTGGGAAAAATGGTCAAAAAGATGAATGAAGAAAACACATCTTTGAAGGATCGGATTAAAGATTTGAATGAAAAGTTAACTAATAGAAAGAAAACCTATGAAGAATAGATCAAAGAAAACAAACAATTGGATGAAGAACTCATGCAAGCAAACATGAAAATCTTGGAGTTAGAAAACATCAAGAAAAAGATGGAATCCGAGTTGATAGAAGCAAAGAATCATATTGACAAATTACACACAAGTGATGATCTGTTAGACTCATAGATTTATGCACAAAGGATAAAAGGAGATTCCAGTGGTATTGGATTCAATGAAGCACAAATTCAAATCAATGCAATGCAAGAAAGAATGAAAGCACTAGAAGAATCTACAAAAGCTAAGATAACTGAAAATCATACTGAAGCTAAAGCAGAACCATCTAAAGATGAACGCAAGCTAGTAAATAGAACTTGTTATGCTTATAACAAGCATGGACATATAGCAAGAGACTATAAAGAGGTAAGACCTTTCAATGGTTATTGTTATTCATGCAATAAGTTTGGTCATAAAGCTATTCAATGTAGATCAAATCAAAGAAGTCAGACACAACATAATCAAAGAAATCAACCACAAAAAAGTTCTAGAGTTTCTCAGAACATCACATGTCAGATATGCAATTACAATGGTCACACAACTAGACAATGCAATATGGTAACTCACATCAATGCGCCTAGAAATACAAAGCCTCCAGTTATTTGTTACTCTTGTAACAAGGTTGGACACATCTCAAAGTTTTGCAGATCACAAGTGCAAAGACAAGAAAGACCAAATAAGTCTCAAGGATCGATATTGGATGAATTTGGAGAAGTCAAGTTTGTGAAAGCTACAAAAGATGCGAGCAAGATTTGGATGGAAGTAAAGAAAGTTAATGTCACTGACAAAGTGGTGGATGCACCTGTAATGGATGCACCTTTTACTTCTGGATAAATGAACCTCATAGTCATAGGGGGAGCTAGATAAGCTCTAGACCCCTGTGCGGCTGGTATACTCACCCTCAAAGTATGCGCCTTTGGTTTTAGTTGTTTGGTTGCTAGTTGATATAGTATGCAAGATCGCACAACCTGATTGATAGCAAGAACTAAGATTGGAATTCACTATTGAAACCCATATTACAGTGGCAAGCATTAATTGCAGAAGTTTGATTTATTAGTCACCGAAGATCTATTATCTTCACTTTTACATGCGAGATCAAGCCTTTCTAGAGCACAGGAGATTATAGCAGCAAGTATTGAAGGATTGAAATCGTTTCATCAGCGAAGAAGAGTCAAGTTGTTTTGAAACCCTAGATCAGATGCATCATTTCAGAAATCTCTTGAAACCCTATTTGAGCATTGAATCAAGTAATGGAAACTCTAGTAGTCTTTGATGTCACAGAAAGGAAGAGATATGTGTTTAAAAAGCATCCATTCAACTCAATTTTAGATGATTTAGAAGGATCGTTTTCCAGAACTCTGATGGGAGTTATGCATGTTAAAGATATTTGTGCCTACATCTATTGTAAGAAGGATTCTATAGGATTAGATAGGATAAGGTCGCACATGGAATCAATTATTAATCCAAACTTTTCATTCAAGGATGAATTCACACACCTCACAAAAAATCCTATCATAGAGTATGCAACTGGGTATGAATTCTATGAGTCAGATTGGATTAAGATATTACTTAGAAGAATTCATGCTGATCTATTTTGGATTGGTGAAGTCCCTATCTGCATAACAATTGATCTCATTCATGAGATGACCAAAATTTCTAAGACCAACGCCATTCTTCCAACAAGAAAAGATGTTAGAAAATAGGTTGAGCAGGCATGTAAGTCCAGGAGTGATAAGCGTGACATGACTATTGAGCCCATAGAGGAAAAAGACAACAAACTCATGGCTATGATCCTTGGATACAAGTTCCAACATGCAAATAGAGTGAACAGTGTATCTCCATCTACAATTCTGGCAGCTATAAGGATAGTACAAGAAAATGGAGAGTTTAACCTTTGTGAGATCCTATGCGCACAGTTGTTAGACAACATAAGAGCCATAAAACATGATAAGAGAAAAGTATTTAGATTTGGTTCTTTGATTATATACATGTACTTTCATATAGTTGGAAAGGTTTCTGATCTCTATCTTGACAAAAGCACACCTACCTTTCCTCAAATTTCATTTAAGGAAACACCAGAGAGCACTTTAAAGGATTATATGGAACTAGAAATTAAGACATTCAGAATCAAGATGCAAAGAAGGTACAAGATTCCTGAGAAGATAGTGGAGAAATACAAGGACTCTATATGCTTCATGGTGGAAATAGATACTACATGCATGGAAGCAGTTGAGCCCAGAACAAAGTGGATTCATCTGCTTGGATATGAAGTTGATGAGCACATTTTGGAAGGTTATACACAAGTCCTCCTATCTGCACCTAAGGATCCCAATGAACCTAGATGGGGAACATATGAAGAGAAGATGAGACAAGTTGATTTTTTCCTATACAGTGCAACAAAAAAGAGAAAAGCATCAAGGATTACCTCAGATGTTCTAAAAATTCATGGTGTCACCCAAGCAAACTTAGATAAAGCAAGGGAAGCCAAGATTGCTATGCAACTTGAGAGTGCACCCCCATCAAAAGCAATTCAAGAAGTAAATGATCTGAAGGAGAAGAAGAGTAAGACTGATGTCAACACCTCAGTGCCCACAACTATAGTTGATTTGGAGTCCACTCCACCTCCTGAGCCAAGCAAGGTGTCTAGAAGGAAGAAGCAAACTGACACAAGCCACCCATCCTCAAGGACAACTAGAAGCAAAGTAAATAACACTCAAGCACCTCCTGAGGTAGGATTCAAATCAAATTTGGAAGTCTTGAAATCTAGAGTTGTTGATGAAGGAAGGATAGATCAGATTGCAAAATTCTATGAAAAATATCATGAGATTGATAAATCAAAAATTCATTCTATGATTATCAAGCATATGATTAAGTTCAAAAAGTCAGTTTTGGAACTTAAGATAGTCATTCCTGATCATGTATGGAATTTATTGGATTCATTGAAAAGACAAGCCATAGAGGAGGATATGAGAATTAGAGAAAATATTTCGGATGATAACCTCCCTGTTTATTCACTAGAAGAGAAAATATTGCTGTTAGATTTGGTAAAGCCTCATCTAAGAAAAAAAATAAGAGCTTTGCACATAATGAACATAGATTATGATTTGATTGCAAAGGAGATAGAGAAAGCATTTGAGCAAGTGTTTTTGGATAGACACATGTATCCTCATACTTCCCCTGCAACCTAAGTTCCCTCTGAGAAAGTAAAAGAATCAGAGATCCCTAATGCACCTTTTACAGGTCCACAAGATTCTGCACCCAAGGTTGAAGCTAAGGATGAAACTATTGTGATTGATGATGTTGAAATATCCATGGCAGCAATAGATAATGATCTAGATAAGTTTGAAGATGCCTTTGTGAGTACTGAAGAAGTTGAGATCCTATGTGGTGAAGAATCACCTATGCAACAAGAAGAAGTCCAAATTGAAGATATAACAAGACAAGAAATTGAGAAGGAAGATGAACCTAAAGAAGAGCCTTCTGTTGAGATCCCAGTAAAGGTAAAGAGTGAGATTATGGATGTAAGTCAAAGCACATTTCTTACTCCTAAGTCATCCATATCATTGTTGTCAAGTTTGACTCTTGATACAACAAGCTTAGACACATGGGGAGAAGAAGATCTAATGAAGATAAGTGTATTGGCTATGCAGTTAGCATACTGAATAATTTATTGCCCGAGGATAAGAAAGTGACTAGTGTTCATTCAGTGGATGATGTTAGCAGAATTTTGTTGAGTTTCAAAGTAAACGTTTCAAGTCTAGAAGCCTTAGCAACACAAATTGTAGAAGAAAAATACAACAAGAAAAGACTAAATGATTTAATGGGAAATTTCTCACTTGACCTAAACTCTCTCAATATTGGTCAAGCAATGCTGAAAGAGTTAGTAGCAAAAGGAAGAAAGATAATAGCTGACTACATGAACAAGGATAAACTCACTTCAGACCACTCTAAGAAGATTCAGGAAGCAGAATCTCTGATGGCAGCAGTAAGAAAATTAGTTGAAGATCCCTCTCAAGACATTAATATATGCAATAATGTTTATCAAGGACAGATAGACAAAATAGAGAAGGCAGAAAAGGAGATTGCAAAGATAAGGGCTAGACAAGCACAACTAAGAAATGCACTAGTGCCCTCACTAGATGTACTGAATCAGAACATCAAGCATATAGATGCTACAATTGTGACATATGATCAAGGTCCTTGCATAGATTTAGAAAAGATGGAGAAGCTCACCTATGCATTATGTGCCCATCTTCAGACAGTTGATGCACTTAAGGTATTTTGGCAGCAAGAAATCAAAAACCTTTAGATTGCATACCCTGATGTATTTTCTATGTAATTACTTAAAGATTTCCTTTTTTTAGCACCTTTTTCATTAATGTCAAAGGGGGAGTAGTACATATGGTATAAAGGAGATAGTAGTGTATAAAGCAGAAGAAAATATGATGTACAATATATAGAAATTTGATAGCAAGTTTTGTGTGTAAGTTAAGTTTAGCAACTTTTCCATATTCCTTTGTTGCCATTAATGACAAAGGGGGAGATTTTTGGAAAGTTGACTTTACTAAGAATATATGACTAGTTTTGTGTTGTCATTATGGCAACAAAATCATATGAAGTTTTGTTAGTCAGTGCACTAACTTGGAAGATCATAATTCGGTTAAGTATAAAAGACAAAGTAGAACTGAGCATGCAGTCGACTGGAAGTTTTTTGTTTCTAGTGTATATCATTTTGTTTTGTAAAGGCTATGCGCCTATTGTAATAGTGATGTAAACATGTTATTATCATTTTATGTAAACACACTTGAGCCAATTAATTTGGAAGCGTTGTATGTGTTAGGTTTTAGGCCGACACAATATTTAGTTTTGGTTGTGCCCATTCAACATGTATATATATGACATGCGCTTTTGTATTTGAGACATAGAGCCATAGATAGAAGAGCATAAGTATGCGAGTTTAGTCAGTATGATATAAAGCTCTAAAAGAAGTTAGAGAAACATCACACAAAAGGAACTGATCAGATAGTAGTGTCAAAGCAGCAGTTCACCCTTCTAGATATAGTGTGTATCTAATAACCAGGAGGTTGTAGCCTTCTTCATTGAGTAGTGAGCTCTAGCATTGAGCCATCCACCCCTAATAGGGTTTTGTTCTTCAAGACTCCTAACAGAGTCATTGTACTCAACATTGTAAATATTGCTCATAACAGGGCAAAGGAACTCTAACAAGTTCATAAAATTAGTGCAATTATTTGTGGGTACCAATTCCCACCGAGGTTTTCCTCTAGCCAAGGTTTCCCCGTATCCATATCTTGTGTTATGTGTTATGGTTGATTGTTTATTTTCTTTACTATTTATTTCAATATTTAAGTAATTGGGCTAAGTTTCAAGAAGCAGAAAAATATTAATTGTAGAACACTGATTCACCTCCCCCTCTCAGTGTTCCCATTCTTAACAGTGCCAACCAGTGTAGCAAAGAGTGATCCAAATTTCTATACTGTATATGTCATATTAAAAGGCAATCTCACTTCAGCTCGGTCAGCTTCTTCCACCTTATTCACAAGTGGCAACACTGAAGATTCCTATAGTGTTTCCATCTTTTGCCAAATATAAGCTCTAGCAATTATATAGGAGTAGTTGAGTCGACATCAGAAGTTTTAACTTCACTTAGCTATCTTTCTCTACCATCGCAGAGAAATCAAGCTCTCTCAAACATAAACCAAAATATGATACATAGCGTATCAAATCTAGCATACATCAAAATGAGAAGAGGGCACCTCCTCAGAGTTCAAAATGGTGTCTACATCAAATATCCAAATGAAGGAATATCTCTCACAAGGCCAACAAAATATAATGTTTGAGCTAGAAAGATTGAAGCTTGAGCTCAAACATACTCTAGGTATGTACAATTTGGCCCAGTAAGAAGCAATTGATATAAGAATTAAAGCAAATAAACTAAATTTCCAAAGAATACTAGAGGCATGAATACTTGAGGTAGCTAAGGAAAGGAAAAGAAAAAAACCTAGAAACCCCTTAGAATATTGATGGTAGAAATTTTCAAAGATGTAGCTACACAGAAATAGAGGAAAATGACAAAATTTATGTGCAAGAGTTTGAACAACATCTACAAAGTAGAAACCCTTGAAGTCAACCAAATACCCAAAAAATGAAAGCATCATATATGTTTTTTTAAGCAGGTTGAGTAGCAACACAGAAAACCTGCACACAAAAAATGACAAGAACAAACATACATTTTTGCAAAATAACTTCTTTAAAGCTATCGGGTTTGAGGTTTTCACTTCATACCTTCAAGATAAAACTCCAATAATGGTGGCCAGACTGAAATCCTTGTTGACAACTTCACATATGATCATATGTGGTAGTAGAGTTACTAAAATCTATAAGTTTTACCTTGATTGACAGTGTAAGACTTAGGGTTTCAAAAGTTTGCCATAGCTCTCGAATTTGTCCAAGTCTCAAATAAAATGAATGAGTCATTTTAGGGTCAAATCCCTAATATGTGGCAAACTTTTCTGGGATTTAAATTCTAGTTTATAAGTCCATCAACTTATATGCTCGTGGTGATTTAAAGGTTAATACCCTTTGTCTTTGTAAAATGCTTTTGTTTATTAAGTGATAGTAGTATGATAGTTAATTTTAAAGATAAGTTTTGAAATTAATTATGTTGTTATTATTACTTATAGGCATTTGCATCAATCATAAAAATTGTAATTAATTTTTATTAAATAGTGCTTTATAAACTATTTAATAAAAATTTAAATAAAATGCAATGATATAGCATGTGCTAAAATTGCTAAGTCTTCATGACTTAATCAGAGAAATTAATAGACTTGAGAGCATTTAGGAAGATGGAGGAAGTCTTCCAACATCTAGAGAAAGTTTATGAACTTCCTTTAGTCTTTTTAGGGGTAAAATTTTAGTGGTCATCATCCGTGTTTGTTGGATAAGGAGTTTTAGATCATGTGGACACCTTTCTGGAGCTTCTAGAGTCCTATTTTTAAGGATTCTTATTTCTATCCGGGTTAGAGTGATTGTTTCTTGATTTTGAATGAGTTGTTGATGGGTTTGAGGTCCTTATTTTTAGGCCTTTCACCAAATCCAACCCCTTGATTCAAAAGTTAGTTCCTCTTTTGGTGGGTTTTGAGGGAGATTGAGTGTGTATATGCTCTTCCCCCTTCTTTGTTATAGAGGAGTTTTTTTGGAGAGAGTTGAAGCTATTGAGACATATTTTTGTCCTTTGCACACTTTTCCTAAGATTGTTCATATTGGAGTTGATGTTTCATGTTCCTTTGAGAGCATAATACAATAGGTTTTGATCTATCTTGGAGTTTTCTTTGTGTGTAACTTGCGATTGATATCATTTTTATGTATTTCATTTCTGAAGCCTTAAAAATCTTGTCTCATTTTTGCATCTTTGAAAGCTAGTGAATGCTATGCACATGTCATAGGGTGTACAATTTATCTAAAAAATATTAGAAGTGATAAATTTCCTCTAATATTGTTCTTCTTAAGTCTTCTTGTGAAACACTTATGTGTATAAAAATTTCCATCGGGGGTAGTATCTGTTTCATATTGATGTAGGTGGTCTTATTGTGCATTGAAAGAAGACATCGAATTCTATCTTTAAATTGGTGCATCACCTTATTTATTTAAAGCATATTTTGCATTTTTCTAATCCTTATTTCCCTTTTCCCCATCAAGTTTCCAATTTTCATTAGGCTAGGTGATTCATCATATAACATCAAAATAAGAATAGGCCTAGAACTTAGAGGTTCAACCA
This sequence comes from Chamaecyparis obtusa, assembly GCA_027943335.1. NCBI lineage: Eukaryota > Viridiplantae > Streptophyta > Pinopsida > Cupressales > Cupressaceae > Chamaecyparis > Chamaecyparis obtusa. The sequence continues at coordinate 2,442,872 of BSBK01003718.1, forward strand.
TTTGAAATAGGTTTACCCAAAAACTTAAGGTTGTTCCCATGTTATTCCAAAATTGCTAAGTTTTTTAGGACTTTGGCTTTCCGGTAAAATTTTTGGAACTAACAATGTCCAAGTGTGCCTCTATGAAATCCTTCATTGTAGACGACCGCTAACTCATACCCAATCCATCCAATGTTTTCTTTTAGAATTTTGCAGGTAACCTATCCAAGCTTGGGGACTTGGCATTAGCAAGGAAATTAATTGTGGTTTCAATTTACTCAATAGAAAACTCTCTAGACAACATTAAAGCATCCTCATCAGAAACTTTCCTAGGAATCATTTTCAAGCATTGTTCCATTTTAACCATATTCTCTTCCTTATGTTCGAAGGTAAAGATGTCTTTGATTCTAGTTAGTTCCATTTTTGTTTTGACTAGCTCCCCTTATAGGGAGTCATCATGCCCTTTGTGATGAAGACATGTTTCCACAATATTTATTTTATTATGAAGTGCTTCTTCAATTTTATAGAAACATCCTCCTCTAAAGTTTAACAAGGACATACCATTTCTCAATGGCTTTGTTGTCAATCAGGATTGCACCTATAGCTTGATGTGAAATCTAGCTATCTTATTGAAACATGGAAACTCTCTCGGGTGGTGAGTTGTCCTAAAATGAGAGAAGAATCTTCGAAATACAGGCCGATTCCTAGCAGTGTTCACCTAAAACTAAAAAATCCATATGGGAAAAGGGATAAGAAAATATGAATACTTAAAACCTAAATGAGGTGATACACCAATGATTTGTATGAAACTTCAATTGAATCAACATGAATTATTGAAGATACTAATGATTCTCAATACTCAGACAACATGCAATTACAAAAATGATTCTATGCAAGGACCTGAAATCTTTTGTTTTGAAAGGGAAACTTAGGCTTGACCAATTTTTTGCAAAAGAATAAGGACACAAACAAAGACCTGCAATAACAAGTATCGAGATTTGAATATGCAATAAGGAATGCAGCTTGAATGAAGGATAAACACAACATAAAAGAAAAAAATCCATAATATTGCACTAAAATCAATGAGAAGGAACCGTTGTATCTATATAATCAATGTTGAAAAATATTTGCTACAAAGCGCTCATACAATTTGCTCAAAATTTTTCAATCTGCAAAAATTAGAGCCAAAAGAAGAACCCCTTAAAATGAGGTGAAAATATAATAAATAGACCATAGATTCCGAAAGGGTCGGATGCATGAGAAAACCCCTCAAAATCAAGAGCTAAACTGTCAAAAACTCAAGTCCCATTGATCCACAAACTCCACCAAGCCATGCCCAACTAAAGTGCCACTCAAAACTACCCCAAAACTCATCAAGATGCTCTAAAAAAAACATGCAGAAACTATGGGGGTCAGATGTGAGAATAAATCCCACTGAAATAGAGATAGAAATGTTAGAAATTGAAGTGTCAACTATTGGAAAAAGCCCTCAAAGTGATGGTAACTAATAGGTAACTCCAAAACACCTCCAACTAGGCTCCAAAGATTTGAAAAAAGGCCTCATCTTCCCCATAACCGATCATAAACAGAAAAAACTCCTCCTTGAGTGAGCATGAGACAAGTAGTTAACCAGAAAGACAACCTCTAGCAAAGCGCAAGACAACCTAAGGAAAACTCTTAGACAAGACCTCCTAATTGCACTTGAATAATTAATAATATTTGCCTTATAATAATGACAAACATTAATATTATTCACAATAAATGTGTAAAAAAAAAGACCTTTCCTGAGACTTATTTAATTATTTATTAATTATTAATTGATTATATTAAAATATATTTCATTTTTAAATCTAAATAGTACAACTATTCATTTTGAAAATAAATATATCATAATACATTCATTAACAATTAATAAATGAACAGATAAGATGCTCAAAACATATTTATTTATTAACACCAATTTTATCCTAATATACTTAATTTTAAAGTGAATAATACACTTAATTCATTTAAAATTAGACATATTAGAATATCGTTGTTAATAAGAGATAGATATATTTTAAATAAAACCACAAAAGAAAATAATATTTATACTTTATCTAAAAATGATATAGATTAAAAATCCTAAAGTACATAATTTAATGAATATTTATAAAATGATATTCATTAAATTACTTATTTTATGAATTTTAATAAATGTTGTTTCTAGATAAAATATAAATATTATTTCAAAAACTTTTATTTAAACAAAAATAACACTCTTTAATCTTAAACCTATAAATTAATGAACACTAATAAATAATATTCATTAATTTATAAATTTAAAATTAATGCAATATTATTTTATTTAAGTAAAAGTTTCTTTGCCCTAATGAAATCGACCCTTACCAAGGAAATTCTACCTAACCTGAGTCTAACCCATAAGAATTAACTGAACCATCACATTCGAAACTAAGGCAAAAAAGAAATTCTAACCACAAGTTACAAAGAGTTGAGATACCCTAAAACATATTCACTTGTCTCATTTTGTTTCACTCTTGTTGTCGCTTTCATGAGGGTTTGAGCTACAAAAAAAACTTGTCATTGCAATGATAACTATCTCCATGGATGAGTTCTTAGCCGCCACTTTCGCTGAGGATTTGAAAATGTCTTTCTTGGCCACTGCCATGCTGCCAAGGTTTGGGAATGCTTGGCGACTTGCTAATGCTCAATGCTTCATATGATGAAGCTCTTTGGCCACCATCTTGCTTGAGGATTTGGAGTTGTTACTATGTCTTGTGTTGCTTCATGGTGTTCGAAACTCTATTGTTTGTGAGAAGCTACTCACTCTCTTCTAAATCACGACTTTGAACTGGTATGGCGTGGCTCTCTTCCTTCTTAAATGAAGCATGGATTGCCATTAATAATTTATACTAGAAATTTTTTCTTTGCAAAACCGTGACTTATGCTATAGATTCATGATCAATAAAAAAAATGGCATAAAATTGTTTCAAGTTTACTTTCTGAAAGTATGACAATAAATCCTTGACTCATGTGCATTTTTATGAAGACTCCTAAGCTTCTCTTTATGATTTCCTCTTGGAATTTAGTGCCTTCATGTTACCAAGAAACCCTTGATTATCCTCACGCAACTTCAAATGGGCATTTATATATTTTCTAAAATTGTATAAACCCTCTATGTATGATCTTTCAGAAAAAATTACTACAGGGTTTACAAAACATGATAATCTTTGTTGTGGCTGTTAAATACCTTCTTAATCCATGAAACTTTATTACTGCAGATTTTAAACAGACATTTCCTGAATTTCAACTTTAGAAAAAAAAAACCTCTGAATTTCTCCTTTGTACCAATCAAGATAAGTATATCCTTGTATAAATGAAATTGTAACAACTCCATATAAAATTAATCTCCAAGTTTAAAATATATAACGATACTTCCCTCTTAAAATCAGACTGTGACTCTTCCTTCATTGACTACTCTTTTTATGTTGTCCATTAATGTTCCTTTGAGAATTTCATTATTTGGTTTTATTGTGACAACACCTATGACGCCTCCCTCCATATTCTGAGAATGTATCTTTTCTTGCTTTTATATGATGAACACTACCTTCTTGCTCTTTTTTTTTATTTATAAAAGGTACAATCTTGAAACAATCGTACATTGTCAATATGGTTGTTGTTCCATGATTTGGAGAAAAGGTCAATATGTTGCTTTGAGTACCAGCTCTAGCATATAATGATATACTTACTTTTCCAATTTATTTTGAAAATGCAAATGTTGTAGGTGTACCAATGATGAACACTTATCTTATGCATTACTCACATAATGATTGATTTTCCTTTAGTTCTCTAATGGCATGATGTTGATAATACTTCTATGTTGATGTGGCACCATTAATATCAAATGCCGATTTTTGTATAAGAAGTGTTGATGCCCCCCCCCCTGACATGCATAATTCTTTTTGCATCATTTTATTGAATAACTTAAAGTTGTTCCTTTAAAAAAAAATTACCTTTTCAATTGAATACAAGCACTGCAATGAATTCACTATTTCTTTAGTATCTGAAAACATACCTTTAATCTGAAACAAAAAAATTGTACTATCAACTTTGATTGACACAATTAGTCCCCTTCATTATCTTTGATGTAAATGATCTTTGACCGAGATCTTTTGTATTGCAATATTGCTCCTTGTATTCATTGCTTTCTTATTGTTCTGGTACAATGTACTTATGATTGGCCAATTCTAATTTATCAAAATAGTTGTCTTGTCATGTACTCCTGAGTATAAATTTGTTGTATATTTTCCTTTAAAAAATAAATGGAACATGAAACAATCCACAACCCGAAGATTCTCCTATAGCAACTTACGAAATTGAATCCCAAAATTGGTCCACAAAGTCCCATAGAATTTATAACCTCATGTAGCACTGTTATATTATGATGGATACAACCTCATGTAGCAATTTGAAATTATGAAAGAATTTAATTGGTTCATGTAGTAATATGGTTGATTTTTTTTTTTTTGGGGGGGAGGGGGTTCTCAAAGGTTTCATTACAAAATGTCACGTCCCTTCAACAACTAGTCTTCAACAACTCCATGACTCGATTGAAAGGTTCCATACCTGTAACTTATGTATGACCCTTTAACAATCTCCTCAAACCTTTGATCTTCGTCCCTTCTTGATTTGATCAAAAGGTTTCATGCTTGTAATATTTTACATGTCCCTTCTATGATCTCCTCATTGTCTTCAATCGGCTACTTTGGTTCAACTAGAAGGTCCCATACCTGTAACTTATGTATGCCCGCTCAATAGTCTCCCCTAAATCTTTGCCTCTATATAATTAGTTGAAAGGCTTCATGCTTGTAATTTATGCACGATCCTTCAACAACCTCAAATTTTCATACCTATATCTACACATAACACAAATATTGTTTAAAAATAAAGTAGTTCAAGTGTTATGATCATGCATCATGGTTTGTATCTTTGTAAATGTATGGAAGTAGAACAATAGAATGATAGGTCTAACTCTTCCATTTCTCAGTTCGAATAAACTGATCCCCATTCTTCTCTCTCTTTTACTAGAAAACCTCAGATGTGGACTCAAGGACAACAAAAATCAATCCCCAACGAAAATACCAGGCAATGGAGGGCCTAACCCTATCTTCTATTGCTCACTTCTTTTCCTTTATGAAGGTGTAATTAAGCTTTTATTTCTGCATTTAAAACTCAAATGCAATCTTGCATTAGCCTAAGCCATGGGTTGTGTGTTTGCATGATGAATGCATTTTCATAGTTTGTATCTCTCTTTATTGATAGAAGAGCTCTTATTTATCTTAAAATACACTTTCTGCTTGTAGTTTTTAGAGAAACCACTGCTTGTGTGGACCACTTTAATTGTTGTACTTCTGTTATTTGAAATAAACAAAGATTTCCTTTTTGTATGAACTTAAGAACTTATACTTTGCCAAAATCTGAGTTTTTTGATAGTTTAGAACAACAAAACTTAAACTTTTGAAACTCTTTCCAAGAAACTAGAAATGCACTAGCAACTTTAGAAATCAGAAAACAATCTGATAACTGAATGCAATTGATTATAACAGGAAAATTAATCAATTAAAAATGAACTTTCACCATAGAATAAGGGTTGATAACAACTTTGCCAATTAGAACAAGGATAGTGAAAATTGGTAACAGGCCTGAAGGCCATGATAGAAAATCTTGGATAAATAGTTTTCCATTTTAATAGTCCTAATGGTATCATCATCCTTGAGATGAGAGGTATTTAGTTTGAAAACATTCTTATTTCTAACATTTGGATTATTGTGATACCCCCCAATCTCAATAACCACAGTAATGGGATAATTATTAGACATGCTGGAAGGGGTAACAATGACATGGTTATTATCTTTGTCACATATAAAAGAGAAAGTTGAGGCTTCCACATATATTCTATCCAATCTATAGTAGATACATTGCTTAGATGCCTAATTGTTACACCATGTGAACCAAATTCCTCTGGATGCCTCTTTTTCCCTTTCTAAGGGATCAATCAAATTAAGTCTCCTTTTACATTTGGCCATTAGGGGCATAGATATTACATATACCCACCTTAATCTCCTAGTATTTTAAAATGATCCAGAACACCCTATTGCATGGTGAGACACCATTCTGGATAATCATATCACCCCTTCTTGGACCAACCAGTATTGCAGACCCAACTTTACCTTTCTCATGATTTGTATAGAAACATTTTGCTTGATTATGAATGAATTTAAACATATTATGGACAAGACAACCAATAGTTTTGACCTCATGGATACATATAATATCTTTCTCCTTTAATTTTTTTAACCAATCCATAAACACCAATTTTATATCTTTCATCTCGAGTCAACAAAATTCCATCTTGCAATATTTATCATCATTTATATGTATGGGGAGGGTTTTTCTAATTCTTATAAAGTCTATTAAAACATTATGGCAAGTCACCATTATTTTTTGTGCTAGACTTATCAACATTATTCTTTGAAAGTGATGCTCTATTTGATGTTTTTCTTTTCTTCTTTTTGACTTCTACAAAGGGTGGGGAGTCATCACCTTTTGGAGCCTCTTCCATAACAGATTCAAAAACAACAATCTCCTTACTAGTGGTAATATCCATATTTGCAGATTCTTCATTAGGGATGTGTTTCATTTGTTTACAAGCCTTGTTATTGCGAGCATGTTCTGCTCTCTTGTTAATAGTTGATAATGCAAGTTCTTGTGCATTTAGCCTTCCTTAGGTATCCCTTCCAAAGGGAGTTTCCTTTGATGCACCATCTTGGTTCACACAAGGACCCCCAACTACTATAACTTCAAAATCCTCATCAAATAAAGGATTAATCAGGTAAATTTTATAATTACTGATAATATCCTCTCCCTCACAAGAATCCACTGTATTCCTACTAGCCTTTTCTTTCGAGGCTTCATTAACCGGCATTTGATTAACATTACGGCTAGAGTTATTGTTAATGTGAGATGGGTCACAATTGGTATCATTCTTCTGTATAACATTAAAGGATTCATATTCATTTTTCTTTTTTAGGAGAGGGAATTCTTTTAGATTATGGTCATTCTTCTTACAATGAAACCAAGAATTCAAATTACCTAGGACTTCAATATCCCAACATAATACTTCTCCTTCAAAATCTAAGGTAATCTTCCCGAGAATGTCAATTTCAGGGTTAAGTGCTATAAGAACCCTAGCATTTAAATGGGGGAGGGTAACCCTAAATACTTCAATTTGAAGAATGTTTCCCAATGGTTTCAATAGCTATGGTAGGAAAGACCAAAATTATGCCAAAACATTCTTAATTTCAAGCCAGTTAAGTGTAGACCTTGCAACTACTGTTTGCATGTCCCCTTTAGGTGACCACGGGAAGGAGTGAAATAGCGATTGTCCAACATTCTAGAAATATTTTTTGAGAACTCTCTGTTGCATGCCATGATATTTAAACACCATAATGAAAAAACCCTTATTCCTCATTCTACAAAAGTTTACATAAATACCCAATTTTTTTCCCCAAACACTGTTCACCCAATCATCAAATTTTTTTTTTGAGGGCAAAGAGTTGGGATCCAAAACACGACATTCTTAAGTCAGTGTTGTTCACTTTTTATGGCTTTTATCATCTCATCATTCAGAGTAAGAGAGAGCACCTTCATAGGAGAAGAATGATCCTTACCATTTTTTCCCCTCCAAGGTTTCCATTGGTGATCCATCTTGAAATCTATCTCTTGTGGTCCCTAGTAATCCTCTTGGTTCCAATTTACCAAAGGCCACAATTCCTCCATTAAAACCAGCAGATGGAGGGCACTCAACTTTTATCTTCCTCTATCGAGAGAATAGTTTTATATGACAGTTTATGTGTTTCCCCACAACCAATTTTTTCATCAACTTTTGAAGTTTTCTTTACTTTTGAAACTCCGTCACCTTTGTCGTTATTACTATCCTCCATAAAATAGAAGGAATAAATGAGCCCTAGGTTGCAATATAGAGCTCCCCAACTTTGGGGGGGGGGGGGGGGGAGGGGGGTTACAAAGGACACATCCTAGACACACACGAAAGATAAATAAATGATAGGAATGAAATGAAAATAAAACCAAAACAAAATACAAATCCCAACACAGAGAAAAGAAAGGATAAACATGTCACACAGCATACGAAGGCCATGAAAGAAGATGTAGGGGTACGATGAGAAGGTGATGTAACACCTTCTCAAAGCACTCCACCTCTCTCAATCTCTTCTTAAGCACACATTTGTATATTATTCCAACAAAAATATCTTGCTTGGATCAATCTAATTTACTTGGATATGAGATATAATTATCGATTTATTTTAATGACCTGCAAGAAACGTCTATTTTTCATTTCCTTACTTTCTCCTTTACAATATGCAATAGGTATGTTATAATAATTGTACTCCATGAATTGTCATCCCATTCTTCTTTTGTTTGTGTGTTTAAACAATTAATGAGTCTCTCTCTCTCTCTCTCTCTCTCTATATATATATATATATATATCCCCTTTTTCATCTCCATTAGTAAATTATATCTTCCTCTAGATCTCTATATCTTATTTCTCTCTCTTTACACTCTTTATTTCCCTATCTCCACCTCTCTCTCTCCTTATTTACAACATAATGCGAGCTCTATATTAAGGGTAAAATTAGTTTTGAAGGGAACCTAAAACCCTATACTTGAATAGATTTTGATGGGATCCAAAATCCTTTTATAGAAAGCTACAAAAGATAGAACACATACCAACAATAGGCCAATAATCAACTAAATAGAAACAACCCAACAATGTGAGCCAATTGATAATATATCTTAATTGTCTTCCTAATTCAATGGTTTTGTTTAACTTACATTTGTATGGATTGGTTCTAAATCTTTTTTGCATAGACAGTATCATTTTCCAATATCTTGTTAATTGACCTCATAAACAACACAAACGTATATAGAAATAGACTAATTTTTTTCTCTAATTAACCAAACAACAATTCTTTATGTATCCATTGCACACCAAGGTACAATTGCTAGTTATATATTTAGCCATAATTAAATAGAACTTTTATATTTTTATGTTTGTAAAAGTAGGTCAAAGTTTATTAAAAATGGTACATGTATGTCTTTGAGAAATCTAGAAACCCTAGTAAAAGAAATACAAACTTAATATATTAATTTTGTTCAAGTCTTAAAAAATTATATATTTAGAAAGCTGAGGAGATGTGTAAAATTCTGGTAGTGATTTTAGGAATACCCACTTAACAATGTGTAAAGTTTATGATAATAAATTTGAGGAAACCAAATTGGAAGAAAAAAAACATACCAAAAAAAGGGAAATGAAGCTCCTAAGCCTAGGTACAAGCCTAAACATGTATGTGTTATTTGGATTAAACATGCATATGCATTATTTGAAATAAAAGTTCATGCACGTGCTTTTATGAGAACAAAATGCATACACATTTCTTTGAATAAGCATAACATGTATGTGTTTAGTTAAGAAACCAAAAGGCGTGTTTCTATGAATTAAAGCTAGATCAAATGCATGTACTATTTTTCCATTAGGATATATGCTTTAAGTTATATTTTATGTATATATTGTTATGATTTTAGAGAATGGTTTCATATCTCTAGAAGTCATAATGCAAATTCTAGATTTTTAGAGATCTTATAATTTTTCAGACTTAGTCAAATTTTAATTTTTAGTAGATTTCTATCATCATTATCTTGCTATCTATCTCATTCTCTTTGTCTCCTGTAATGTCCCCACTTTAGCAGTTGACCAAGCGTGTGTGCGTTAGCCTTGTTCTACATGGTCCCGAGGGCTAACGAAGGGTTTAAGGGGATCCTGGAGTGTTTTGGCCTAGTCATTTCCAGTTTGGGCCAAAATGAAGTTGATTTACTCAGTTTCACGCATACTTACTATTTTTAGTAAGTCAATAGGACACAGTGGAGGCCAGTTTTGGTGATTGGATTTGATACTCTTCGGTGAGAGCTTTCCGACGAGCTATCACTTGCATTATTCGGAGTCCGATTGCTAATACATTTTAATGCCTGAAGTTTTTTTAAAGTAACATTTAATTTAATTGTAAAATATTAAAGTGTTACTTTAATATTTATTTTATGGGGATGTGTACCCAAGGGAGACATAAGGGGATATTTTAATATATGTTTTATATTGCACATCTTTTATCCCACATTGGCCATGAGAGTTGAACCGACCCTTGGAAATAGAATAAAAGGAAGTGTTTGTGGCTTCATTAAGGGGGTTGAATATGAGAAGAAATTGGTATGGGAGTTGCAGATCCGTTCTTGGCATTTGAGGACGTTTATCCTCTCTTGTGACATTCTAGACGTCATTCCCTTGGGGTTTGGCCTTTGGAATCCAGTGTTCTCAGCTTCATTATCAAGCAGATTGGGTGCATTTCCAGCTGAAGACAAACCGTTCCTGTAGCACAGCACTATTAAGTTCCTGTAGCAGCGATACTGTAGCAGCGCGATACTGTAGCAAGTTCCTGTAGCAGCGACACTGTAGCAGCGCGATACTGTAGCAAGTTCCTGTAGCAGCGCGAGTACTGTAGCAGCACGGTACTGTAGCAGTCCGAATCACTGTAGCGCGGTACTGTAGCAGCGGGTTACTGTAGCAACAAGTTCATGTAGCAGTCTGAATTACTGTAGCGTGGTACTGTAGCAGTCCGGGAACATTATAGCTGTGAGTTACTGTAGCAATTTTCAGAACTATTAACACTGTTGTAGCTGCAATGGGTATGGACCATCATTGAACTCTATAGTTGTTATAATGTGTTGAGTTAATAAGATATGTTAGATATGGTAGTTGTAATTTCCTAATAATCTGAAACAAGAAATAAATGAACGGTCATTGTTATTAGCTGCATATGGTTTCATGTTGCCTTCTACTGATATCTCATACAAAATACAACAATCTTGAGGACTATTAAACAACATCAATCTGGGAAAAACATAAGGACAGTTGCAGGCCAACTGTTTGACAAAATGACAGGAAGAAACAGACTCTAGAATTACAGAACCAGGCAGCATATTACAGTGGTATCAGAGCTATAAGTCCTGCCATCCTGTGGAGGTTTTATAGGGAATTTGGAACAGCCGAATAGAGGGAAAAGTGTTTGACGAAATGTCAAAACACTAAAATCAGAATAAATAAAAAAAACAAAAACACAGGCTAAGCATTTATGTTTGAGCATGCGAAAGGGGCCTTATAATTTTCGCAATACTAGAGCAAGACAAAATAGGACTTTAGACTTGCAGAGCGAACAGTCTAGTTCATCTGTGCAGGTGGAAATAGAACCCAGTCATACAGACACATAGGAGATATTCTTTGATCAAGACAGCAATATGGGTGACCGAGATGACATGAATACAGGATTAGGCGGAGTCAGGAACACTGGTCCAGATCAGGGGGAGGTAATGTTCAGACAGTTACTGGATACATTAGAGCAGGGGCAACGTATGCAGCAGGAGCAGAATAGGCAAATGGACATGATGTTGCAGCTCATGGCTAGACAGATGGGTGTCAATATTAATCCAGGTGATGCCAACAACAGAAACAATAACAATGGGGGCAATGATAATAATGGAGGCCAAGGTAACAACAATGGTCCTGAGAATAACATTAATGGTAATAATGGACACGACAACAATGGGAATGAGGCTGATAACTTTAGACACGTTGCACGCCCAGCTCGGACAGCGAGCTCGAGACCTCTTCTACCCACCTTCCCACCCAGAGATCCGGTTCAACCAGTAAACGAACCGCAGATTACTGAGTTACAGGATCAGTTCAGGAGGGACTGGGAGGCTAGTGGACCGGAGTTTCAGGCGGATATTTCCCTCAGAGATTATATGGACTTGAGGATGAGACACATGCCTAGAGCAGGAGGGAGGAATCAAAACTTTGAGCTGAGAAAGAAAGTTGGAAAACTTTCTTTACCTTATTATGATGCTTCAGGGAAAATGACTGCATGAGCTTGGGTGCAGAAGGTAGATACATACTTGCAGCTAAATCCTATGCCTGAGGAGGAGGCTATCAAGTATGCGGCTATGCACTTGGATGGCGTTGCACATGAATGGTGGCATCATGGCATGGTGACTCTGGGGCATAATCAGATTACATCCTATGAGGAATTCACCGACAGATTGATTGAGAGATTTGACACTAGGGATCCCGAGTTACATTTCAAGGAGCTAGCATAGTTAAAACAGTCAGGTTCTGTGGATGCTTACATCGCCGAGTTTCAGCGCTTGTCAATACTTGTTACTGATATCTCTCCTAGGAGATTGGTGGTGTTATTTTGTGATGGGCTTGCTGATCCATTACGAGGTTGGGTGAAGGGACATGATCCACTCACCTTAGCTGAAGCGACTAAAAAGGCACGAGATTTAGCCCCTTCGGTATACAAAGGAAAATACCATTCAACAGATTCTTCCTACCGCAAGGATAAAGACAAAAAACCATTTCAAAAAGAGTATAACAAACCCAAAGAAGGATCAAAAGGACTAGACAATGAAACCATGAATGAACTTCGAAAGAAGAAGTTGTGCTTCCACTGTAGAGAGCCTTGGGACTTATCTCATAAATGCCCTCTCAAGGCTAAGGCAAATCAAATGGAGTATTTTTCAGCAGAAAAGTCAGAGTCAGAGGTGGAGGATCAGCACTCCGATTCAGATGAAGGTAACACTATAAAGGAGAGCAGCATTCCTAAGGGTGATAGATCGTTGGCACGCTTGACAGGGGCCCAAAAGGCAATCACATTTAAGGTCAGGGGTACTATTCAGGGGCAGAAAGTGATATCTCTCATTGACACTGGGGCTACACATAACTTCATAGATGCATAGTTGGTAGCTAGGAGAGGGTTACAGACCGAGGAGCATGATGGGTTTAGAGTCATGGTGGCTAACGGTGACAAATTATTGTGCACTCGGAAGATATCTAATCTTCACATTAGGTTTGGAGATGGCTATGAGTTAGAGGATGAGTTCTATGTTGTGGACATGGGAGATTATGATGTCATCCTCGGCATGACATGGATGGCTTCGCTAGTTGAGTTCACACTCAACCTAGCGAAATTGGAGATGAGATTCCAGCATGAGGGCAGAATTGTGGTACTTAGAGGACTTTCGGATGGAGGTTGCAGAATAGTGTCCTTGAGGAGAATGCAAAGACTTTTTTGTCATGATGACATAGAGTGGGTGACAGAGTGCTACATTATGCCAGATTCACCAGAGCCACAGGAAAAGAGTCATCCACCAGATATCCAGAAGATACTTGATAGACACGCTAAAGTATTTGGAGATATTCCTCATGGGGTTCCTCCTGACAGAGGGATAGAGCATGTTATCGAGCTCGAGGAGGGAGCCAAACCAGTTATGATTACTCCATATCGTCACCCTAAGAAACACAAGGATGAGATAGAGAAGGCGATTAAGGATTTGTTGGAGATGGGGCATATCAGGCCTAGTAAGAGCCCCGTTGCTTCAGCAGTAGTATTGGTAAAGAAGAAGGATGGGACGATGCGCATGTGCATCGATTACAGGGCACTGAATAAGAAAACAATTAAAAATAGGTATCCCATTCCTAGGATTGATGAGCTAATGGATGAGTTGCATGGGGCATGCTTCTTCACCAAAATTGATTTGCGGTCCGGATACCATCAAATCAAGATGAGAGCAGAGGATGTTGAGAAAACAGCATTCCGATGTCACTATGGCCACTTTGAGTTTATGGTTATGCCATTTGGACTAACCAATGCACCCGCTACATTTCAGAGTTGTATGAACCAGGTATTCAGGAAGCATTTGAGGAGGTTTGTCTTGATCTTCTTTGATGACATCTTGGTCTTCAGTAAGACCTGGGAGGAGCACTTACATCATTTGGAGGAGGTGTTATCTATTCTGGAGAGAGAGTCATTGTTTGCCAAGGAATCTAAATGCGAGTTTGGCATGACCGAGCTCCTTTACCTTGGGCATATCATTAGTGCAGATGGTGTTCGGGTTGATCCCGAAAAGATTAGAGCTATTGTAGACTGGCCTACTCCCACAAACCTTACACAGCTTAAGGGGTTCTTTGGTTTATGTGGTTTTTATAGGAGGTTTGTTAAGGGATTCTCACAGACTGCTGCACCCTTGACAGATCTTACCAGGAAAGGGGCCTTCGTGTGGACAGGGGCAGCACAGAGGTGTTTTGAGCATTTCAAGCAGGTAATGTCTTCATGTCCAATTCTAGCTCTACCGGATTTCACGAAGCCTTTTGAGCTTCATTGTGATGCATCGGGTGATGGGATTGGAGCAGTATTGATGCAGGAGAAGCATCCCATTGCATTCAAGAGTAGGAAGCTCCGGGGAGTTGAGAAGAGTTATTCTATCTATGACCGAGAGATGTTGGCCATAATGCATGCATTGGCCAAATTCCGATCGTATTTGGTAGGTGGGCGTTTTGTGATAAAGACTGATCACAATAGTATTAAATATTTCATGAGCCAGCGTGATCTTAATGATCGGCAACAGAAATGGGTTACTAAATTGCAGGTTTATGACTTTGACATAGAGTTTGTCAAAGGTAAGAAAAACGTGGTGGCTGATGCCTTATCTCGGAGACCTCACTTATGTGCTCTGGCAGAGATTTCAGGAGATTGGAGAGATCGAATTATAGCAGAGTATGTCGGAGATGCTTGGGCTTTTGGATTGATTTCAGGTACCATACAGGATGATCGCTATGAGGTGATAGATGGATTGATCAGAGTTCAGGACATGGTTTATTTGATTCCGTCGTCACATTTGAGAGAGGCGATACTGAAGGCATTTCATGATGCACCCACAACTGGGCATCCAGGGATCTTCAAGACCTACAGGCAGATCCGAGAGCGGTCCTCATGGAGAGGGCTCAAGGATGATGTTCAGAGGTATGTCAGGGAGTGTGCAGTTTGTCAACAGAATAAGGGAGAGCACACATTTCCTGCAGGGTTATTACAGCCCTTGCCCATTCCTGATAGGAAATGGGAAAGTATTTCGATGGACTTCATCACTGGTTTACCACGAGTGCAGGGAAGGGATTGCATCTATGTGGTGGTGGACTGCTTGACGAAGTTCGCTCACTTCTTTGCTATTCCGTCCACTTACACAGCAGCACAGGTGGCAGATCTTTTCTTTAGAGAGATATTCAGGTTACATGGGCTGCCCAGATTCATTGTTAGTGACCGGGATAGTAAGTTTATGAGTGTTTTTTGGCAAGAGTTGTTTAGGTTGTGTGGTACAGATCTTACACCTAGCACTAGTTATCATCCACAGACAGATGGGCAAACAGAGATTGTGAATAAATGGGTGGAGGGATATTTGAGGAACTATGTAACTGCACAACAAAAGGCTTGGATCAGATGGTTGCATATGGGAGAGTATTGTTATAACACCACTTATCATATGTCCATCAGGATGACTCCTTTCATGGCACTCTATGGTTATGAAACACCTAGCTTCATGGATTTAGTTTCGGGGGACAGCAGAGTGCCCAAAGCCAAAAACTTATTGCAGGATAGTCAGGACATCCTGAAAGTGCTCAAGGAGAATATACAACAGGCCCAGAATCAACAGAAATTGTATGCTGATCAGCACCGAATAGAGCGCAGTTTCGAGGTAGGGGATATGGTTTACTTGAGGCTACAACCATATAGACAGTCATCACTCAAGAAGAGCGGAGCTGAAAAGTTGAAACCTAGATTTTATGGTCCCTACAGGGTAATACGCAAAGTGGGCGAAGTGGCCTATGAGCTTGAGCTTCCAGAGGGTAGTCGGGTGCACAATGTGTTTCACGTGTCTAGGCTTAAGAAAGCCATTGGTCAAAGTGTAGTGCCTTCTGCAGATTTACCCCCTTTGGATGAGGAGGGGAAGCTTGTGTTAGTACCCGAGGCTATTTTGGACACCAGAGAGAGGAAGCTTAGAAACAGGGTAGTGAAGGAGTATTTGGTCAGATGGAGAGACCTGCCGGAGGAGGATTCTACATGGGAGAGTGAGCAGGTTATTCAGCAGGCTGAACTGAGATTGCTTGAGGACAAGCAATTTCAAGGGGGGCGGACTGTAATGTCCCCACTTTAGCAGTTGACCAAGCGTGTGTGCGTTAGCCTTGTTCTACATGGTCCCGAGGGCTAACGAAGGGTTTAAGGGGATCCTGGAGTGTTTTGGCCTAGTCATTTCCAGTTTGGGCCAAAATGAAGTTGATTTACTCAGTTTCACGCATACTTACTATTTTTAGTAAGTCAACAGGACACAGTGGAGGCCAGTTTTGGTGATTGGATTTGATACTCTTCGGTGAGAGCTTTCCGACGAGCTATCACTTGCATTATTCGGAGTCCGATTGCTAATACATTTTAATGCCTGAAGTTTTATTAAAGTAACATTTAATTTAATTGTAAAATATTAAAGTGTTACTTTAATATTTATTTTATGGGGATGTGTACCCAAGGGAGACATAAGGGGATATTTTAATATATGTTTTATATTGCACATCTTTTATCCCACATTGGCCATGAGAGTTGAACCGACCCTTGGAAATAGAATAAAAGGAAGCGTTTGTGGCTTCATTAAGGGGGTTGAATATGAGAAGAAATTGGTATGGGAGTTGCAGATCCGTTCTTGGCATTTGAGGACGTTTATCCTCTCTTGTGACATTCTAGACGTCATTCCCTTGGGGTTTGGCCTTTGGAATCCAGTGTTCTCAGCTTCATTATCAAGCAGATTGGGTGCATTTCTAGCTGAAGACAAACCGTTCCTGTAGCACAGCACTATTAAGTTCCTGTAGCAGCGATACTGTAGCAGCGCGATATTGTAGCAAGTTCCTGTAGCAGCGACACTGTAGCAGCGCGGTACTGTAGCAAGTTCCTGTAGCAGCGCGAGTACTGTAGCAGCACGGTACTGTAGCAGTCCGAATCACTGTAGCGCGGTACTGTAGCAGCGGGTTACTGTAGCAACAAGTTCCTGTAGCAGTTTGAATTACTGTAGCGTGGTACTGTAGCAGTCCGGGAACATTATAGCTGTGAGTTACTGTAGCAATTTTCAGAACTATTAACACTATTGTAGCTGCAATGGGTATGGACCATCATTGAACTCTATAGTTGTTATAATGTGTTGAGTTAATAAGATATGTTAGATATGGTAGTTGTAATTTCCTAATAATTTGAAACAAGAAATAAATGAACGGTCATTGTTATTAGCTGCATATGGTTTCATGTTGCCTTCTACTGATATCTCATACAAAATACAACAATCTTGAGGACTATTAAACAACATCAATCTGGAAAAAACATAAGGACAGTTGCAGGCCAACTGTTTGACAAAATGACAGGAAGAAACAGACTCTAGAATTACAGAACCAGGCAGCATATTACATCTCCACCAATCGCTAGACCTATCTATTTTTCTATCACTCTCTACGTAACTCTATATCACTCTCTCCTCTCTCCCCAAGCTATAGATCTTATTATTTCTTATACTTTAATAATCTCTCTCTCTCTCTCTCTCTAGTTTTCTCTATTTATCCATTTCTTTATCTCTCTCCCTCTTTCCCTCTCTATATCTCTTACTATCCCCCTCTCTATATCTCGTTGTTTCTCTATCTCTCTATCTCACTGTCTATATCTCCCTACTTCCATCTTCCTCTATATCTCTCTATCTTTCCCTCTCTACCCCACACCATCTTATCTTTAAGTCTTCCTCCATCATCCTCTCTCCCCCTATCTCTAGGAATGTATCCCTCTATTTATCCATCTCTATCTCACTCACTCTCCCTATTTTTAAGCCTCTATGTCCTCATCTCTTTGCCTCTCTCTATATATCTCTCCATATTTATTCTTTCATCTATCGGGCTCTATCTTTATCTCTATCTAGTTATCTCTCTATGTATCTATCTCTACCTCTATCTATTCCATGGACTAGATGGACTAGCCATTGAGTTGAGGTCCTTTGATTATCAACCCAGTTCATTCAACTAGGCTATGCCATTCATGCATCCATTGGGCGATTCTATCACCAACAACTTTGTTGATGAATAACTTGATTGATGCTCTTCTCTCTAACCAACAACCAACAAATCTTAACTATTTCTCCCCCCCTCCCCTTCCATATCCATCTCCATCTCCATTTATATTTATATCTTCTTTTTCAACTCTACCACTTCACCTTCCTCTCTCTCGCTCTTCGCCTCTCTATCTTTCCCTCTTTCTATCCTTATCCTTCCCCCCTCTCTCCCTCTTATGCTATTGCAAACATAAAATGAGCCTTTTGGGAATAGAACTTGACTATCTTCCTCATTCATAGATTTTTGTTTAAGTTATGATTAGATCCATGTAAGTGTATGCATAGTTCATTTAAAGCTATCACTTATCGATCAAGACCTTTGTTATGCAAACAACATCATTTTCTAAATAGCCTACCAATTGACCTCATATACTACACAATTTTAAAAAAAATAATAGACCTCCATTTTCCTAATTGTCCTTCCACACCTCTTCGACATACCCATTACACATCAAAATAAATTAATTAGTCTTAATCCCAAACAAATTAAATCTAAATATTCTTTATTCTTTTTATATATTTAAATTATTATTCCATTCTAACCGTTAGAATTCAAATCACCCCGTCCCGACCCCCGCGCCCCACCAAGAAGAAAGAGGTTCAAATCCCAATAATAAATCACACACGATTCAAATTCAAGAAAATTGTCTGCAATTGACAATTGCGAATCTGTTATTTTATTTTTCTCATGTTTACAAATTGTCTGCAATTGACAATTTAGAGCTTTTCATAACAAGGTGTGAGCTAATTCTCAAACTTCATTCCCAAATTGTCTTGTACGCAATTTAGAGCTTTTCATAACAAGGTGTGAGCAAATTCTCTTGGAAAAACTGCGTAAATCTGTCATAATTTGACAGCAATTCAGATCTTTTCAGAACAAAAATGGCAATTGAGAGAGGATACTTCTTTACGGCAATGCTTGGAATGGTATGCCTTGTGGGAGTAACAGACGGTATGCCTTTTATTTCTTCGCTGATAAACACTTGATTTTTAACCAGCATAATCTTTTTCCTGCCGGAGAATTCTTTCTTTCTTTACAGTTTCTTTGGTGCTTCACCTAAATAATGAAAATTTTGATGCTCTCAATTAACTGCGAAAAATAATATATGCTCCAACTTCAAATAAAATTGAGATTTAAGACAATATATTTACTAAAGATTGAAGGCATGCCATTGAAGACAATATATTTACAAATTTGTATTCTATTTTTTTGGTGTTGTTTTGAGTCACAAGCCATCTGCAATTTATCAAATATATTTTACAAACAGAGCATATATTTTCACAAATTGTAAGGACTGCTGGGAGCTTGCAAATTTATTTAATTTAACTTCTTTTGGATGATTAATCAATTGACTTTCAGGTTTTGATTTACAGAAAGGGCCAAGATATATAGAGATCTCGGTCAATATATCAATTGACTTTCAATCTCCAATTCCACGTGAGTATAATATTTCTGTTTGCTCACAGGTTTGATCTGCAGACGAGGATATTATAATTCTGTTTGCAATAAGGGCATGTACACAAATTTCTGAATTATTCTCCTCTTGTATTTTAATTTACAGTTGCCAATGATTTTTTTGGTAGACCAATTTTCTTGGGTGTTTTGAGTCACAAGATGCCTGCAATTTATATTTATTTACAAAAAGAGGATATATCTTTTAGAAACTGTGAGGATTCCAGGGAGCTTGTAAATTTATCTAGTTTAACTTCCTTTGGATGATTAACCAAATGATTTTTGGGTTTTGATTTGCAGAAAAGGGCCAAGATACATAGAGAGTTTGGTGATTTCAGTCTCCAATTCCACGTGGGTATAATGATTCTATTCACAAAAATGATCAACCAGTTGATATTTGGGTTTCTTTTGTGGTTTATTTTTTAATCACTCCTTCTTGCAGGTTTGATCTACAGAAGAAGGCCAAGAAATATGGTGAATTCGGCCATTTTAGCTTGCAATATGGGTATGGGTTTACACTCAAATTTCTGGATTATTCTCCGTTTGTTAATATTTTAATATGGGTATATCCAATTGGTTACAACTTCTATCCATCAAATTTCAATACCACCCAGTGTTTTGCACCTGATTTGTGCATCCATTCAATTTGAGTACCTACATTCACATCCATATCGGAGGGTGGATTCTTTGCAAGCTTAATCAAACTTTATATACAGATCAAACTTACTATTGTAATATGTCTTTCCATGTATCTCAGCTAATTAGAAAAAAACCCACCAATTTGAAGTATAATCTCTTTAAGATGATTTATAAATGATTTTTAATGGTTGATCATTTTTCATATTGCAGGTTTGAACATATGGATTTGCAAATGAAGACAGGACAGGGTTAACAAATATAGATTGGGCTCCAATTTCAGCTGTGTTTTTTTCTGTCCATTATTGAATGTGCATGCAATATTATTGTGATCAAAATTGCAAGTCTTTTTCTTGGTGTTTTATTTTTCAATTACCGTTACATACCAATTTAATTATTTTTGACATCCTTAAGGTTTTAAGCTTCTATTTCTTTCAAGTCTGGTATTTGACAAAAAAATACCTTCAACTGAGTGAAATCCCTCCTTTTTGGATAACCTTGTCTTACTTGAACCTTACCTCATTAACTTGGTTATTTTGCACTTCACATATTGGATGCAGTACTTAATCAATTTCAATATGTTGCCTTGGCTTCATATATTGGGTTGTGTTGCACAAGCATGTTGGATGCAATTTTTACTCAAATTTGAACAAATTGCCATGTCCCTTGGGGTTTGGATTTAGGGTTGTTCTATGATAACTCATTTATGTTTACCGTTCGGACATGAACAATCATACAAGCATAAAGAGCAATCGTTATATCTTTGAAGAATCATGAACATCCCCCTTGAACAACATAGAGTAGTTGGAATCTTCCAAACAAGGTGAAAACTTCTGAGAAAGACTCATCAAGTTGTAGATCAGTCTTCAACCTTCCTGGGAAGTGTTTAACAGTCATCCCATTTTGAAGAACCACACCCAAACTTCCAAAGATAGTAGAAAAACTATGAGAAAACAGTCATGGAATTCAAAGAGTGGCCCAAACATATTTGAAGAACAACAAACTCCTTGAGATCACTGTCATATAAAGTCCCCTGCTGTTATAGACAGCCACATCTCAGTCCTTAACTAAATATAACTTTTCACCTTTCTTCCTTGAATCCATTGTCATGACTGCACTCTAAGAGCCGCTATCACTGCACTGTCATTGAAAATTAGCAGTTACTATTCTTTTATCTCTGCAACATGACTGTTTTGGTATTGATGCTCTCTTTTACTTGCTGCGTACTCAACACTTTACTGTTCTTGACCTTCATGTGACTGTTACAACAGTGAATGTCAATGTTTCTAACAGTATATGCCACTGCTTTTGCAAATTGTTATCATTATTGTTTTGACATCATCTCATTGACTGATCATGTCACTGTTTCGAGCATTTCTAGATTATTCTTCTCTTGTATTTTAATTTACACTAGCCAATGATTTTTTCGGTAGACCAATTTTCTTTGGTGTTTTGAGTCACAAGATGCCTGCAATTTATATTTATTTACAAAAAGAGGATATATCTTTTAGAAACTGTAAGGACTCCAGGGAGCTTGTAAATTTATCTAGTTTAACTTCCTTTGGATGATTAGCCAAATGATTTTTGGGTTTTGATTTGTAGAAAAGGGCCAAGATACATAGAGAGTTCGGTGAGTTCAGTCTCCAATTCCACGTGGGTATAATGATTCTATTCACAAAAATGATCAACCAATTGATATTTGGGTTTCTTTTGTGGTTTTCCTTCTTGCAGGTTTGATCTGCAGAAGAAGGCCAAGAAATATGGTCAATTCAGCCATTTTAGCTTGCAATATGGGTATGGGTTTACACTCAAATTTCTGGATTATTCTCCGTTTGTTAATATTTTAATATGGGTATATCCAATAGGTTACAACTTCTATCCATCAAATTTCAATACCACCCAGTGTTTTGCACCTAATTTGTGCATCCATTCAATTTGAGTACCTGCACTCACATTCATATCGGAGGGTGGATTCTTTGCAGGTTTAATCAAACTTTATATACAGATCAAACTTACTATTGTAATATGTCTTTCCATGTATCTCAGCTAATTAGAAAAAAACCCACCAATTTGAAGTATAATCTCTTTAAGATGATTTATAAATGATTTTTTATGGTTGATCATTTTTCATATTGCAGGTTTGAACATATGGATTTGCAAATGAAGACAGGACAGGGTTAACAATTATAGATTGGCCTCCAATTTCAGCTGTGTTTTTTTCGGTCCATTATTGAATGTTAATGCAATATTACTGTGATCAAAATTGCTAAGTCTTTTTCTTGGTGTTTTATTTTTAAATTATCGTTACATACCAATTTAATTATTTTTGACATCCTTAAGGTTTTAAGCTTCTATTTCTTTCAAGTCTGGTATTTGACAAAAAAATACCTTCAATTGAGTGAAAGCCCTCCTTTTTGGATAACTTGTCTTACTTGAACCTTACCTCATTAACTTGGTTATTTTGCACTTTACATATTGGATGCAGTACTTAATCAATTTCAATATGTTGCCTTGGCTTCATATATTGGGTTGTGTTGCACAAGCATGTTGGATGCAATTTTTACTCGAATTTGAACAAATTACCATGTCCCTTGGGGTTTGGATTTAGTGTTGTTCTATGATAACTCATTTATGTTTACCGTTCGGACATGAACAATCATACAAGCATAAAGAGCAATCGTTATATCTTTGAAGAATCATGAACATCCCCCTTGAACAACATAGAGTAGTTGGAATCTTCCAAACAAGGTGAAAACTTCTGAGAAAGACTCATCAAGTTGTAGATCAGTCTTCAACCTTCCTGGGAAGTGTTTAACAGTCATCCCATTTTGAAGAACCACACCCAAACTTCCAAAGATAGTAGAAAAACTATGAGAAAACAGTCATGGAATTCAAAGAGTGGCCCAAACATATTTGAAGAACAACAAACTCCTTGAGATCACTGTCATATAAAGTCCCCTGCTGTCATAGACAGCCACATCTCAGTCCTTAACTAAATATCACTTTTCACCTTTATTCCTTGAATCCATTGTCATGACTGCACTCTAAGAGCCGCTATCACTGCACTCTCATTGAAAATCAGCAGTTACTATTCTTTTATCTCTGCAACATGACTGTTTTGGTATTGATGCTCTCTTTTACTTGTTGCATACTCAACACTTTACTGTTCTTGACCTTCATGTGACTGCTAGAACAGTGAATGTCAATGTTTCTAACAGTATATGCCACTTCTTTTTCTTATATTTATCATTATTGTTTTGACATCATCTCATTGACTGATGATGTCACTGTTTCGAGCATTTCTGGATTATTCTCCTCTTGTATTTTAATTTACACTAGCCAATGATTTTTTCGGTAGACCAATTTTCTTGGGTGTTTTGAGTCACAAGATGCCTGCAATTTATATTTATTTACAAAAAGAGGATATATCTTTTAGAAACTGTGAGGACTCCAGGGAGCTTGTAAATTTATCTAGTTTAACTTCCTTTGGATGATTAACCAAATGATTTTTGGGTTTTGATTTGCAAAAAATGGCCAAGATACATAGAGAGTTCGGTGATTTCAGTCTTGTTGATGGGAGTTTTGTTCCACTTACACAACATGCAGGACTAAATATTCAATGCTTCGAGAAACATAAAACATTAAATCCTCTCTTGAACAAAGTCATCTCCCATGTTAAGCTTTGCAATGAAGATCATGAAATGACTCCAAGGTTCCTTACACTTGTGGATATCTAACTCAGTTGAAATGATGTGATTTGTTGGTTAATCACTTGGGTGGGCTTATGCAATTTATTCAAGGGTGTCAACTTACTTGCATTGTTAAAGATTTGGCTTTGCAATGTATCATAAAGTATGTCCGTGATTTATATCACTTCCAACTTTGCTCTCCAAACTTCTACTATTTAGACTACTTCTATTTCTAAAGATGGATGAGAAAACTAATGGATGGACTAGGACTCTTACCAAATGGAGGCTTGCCTGCGACTTCACTTCCACCTAGTGCAAAGCTTCAAAGGATCTTAAATGGTTTTCATATCAACACCTTCCCCTCAATCCAACTTGGAGTACAAATTAAGGATCTAATGCCAATTGAACTTGAGTGCAATTACTAGATTACCACACAGGGCACCCTTGCATCTATAAGGAGCTAGTGGCCTAGTTTTATAGAATCCAATCAAACATCCACCAATATCACCACACAATCTATCTACTTCTACCCTTACTTTAACAACTTTGAAATAAAATCCTATCTTAATTGAGAGATGTAAAGAACCATGCAAATACACCAAAATGATCATGTATATCCACCATGCAAGCCACAACAATGAATAGAGAACAACTTTGATAGTATTTTGGCACCAATTCTCCAACATAACTCTCTTGACAAATGAGAGCAAATGGCCTTATATAGAGGCTTCAAATACAATGAATGGCCAAGATTAAGAGGCAAAAACTTGAAATTAAGGGCTAGGATTAAGAGGCAAAAGCCTTAAATAGGGTTTCCATAACCACCTACTACAAATATTTAATACCCACCCAATTACAATTAAGCACCACCATGTGGTCCAATAGGAAAATTACATTGCCTTCATGGGCCAATAAGAAAATTCAAATCCTTAACAACCGGATAAGGATCAATGACATGTGGACCACTAAGAAGATGGCACATGCAGAAGAAGCCACCTCATCACCTTGGGAAATGTGCTTCTTATCCTCATCCTCCTTTCAAATTCAATGAACCTAGACATAATCTCATCAAATCGTCACAATGTGACACTTGGCATGCTTTTATTGAATGAAGATATGGTTGCCACCTCAGCAAACTGGTCTAGAAAATTAATAAATACCCCCTAATTGTTGAGGAAAGATCATTTGTTAATCCTTCAATTGTGATGGCTCATCTTCATAATTGCTTCTTCTTGAAATTTCTTCATCTTTTCTTCTCTACCCTTGGATGTCTTGATCCTTTTTTTATCTCATTGTTGATGAATCCTCTTCCATCTTCGTCAACATCATCTTCTATCCTTCTTGGGCTGGCATGTCCTTTGTCTCCTTCGGTTGAGGTCTTGGCCTTGAGATGTTCTCAGCTCCTCTCCATGCTTAGCCCTACAACAAACAACATAATCAGGACTATATTTTTCCTTGATTAAGTCTGATATCAAAATCAGAGGTTAGTACAAGTCAAGCCATTAAAATCAGAATCTCTGTCATTCATATCAGACTTATAAATGGATTGATCTTGACTCCATATGCCTTTAAAAACTTTACAAACTGATTTTCTTTAATGCTAGGAGTTCTACTACAAGTAATGCTAACCTCAACTTATCTAGGCTTGGTCAAAAGACGTGATTAAGATGTTAAACCAGATCTGATATACATGCCCAAATCTGAAGATAGCAGCTATGTTCAATTTATGTGTCTATGTCTAATGTCCGAGACACAAATTAAATGGCCCATCATCAAATCCTAACTTGTAATTGGGTTCAAAATCGTGTGACAATGAGGCTGCTAACAGACCTGCAGCAAATCAAAGTGTTCCGAGATGAAGTTCAAACCTGTAGCTGATAGGAAAATAGTCCCTTTGGATAATGCTGACTGTTGTTGCTTCATAGTGACTAATGTAATAGGTGTGGTGGTGCTTTTCGATGCCAAAGTGTGCTAAAAATGAGGCAGATTTGATCTCTGCTCCTCCACAGTTGCAAAAAAACTCCTATATCTGCCCTGTAAATTCGAAATCCAGCACTTGTTTGTCTTTGTTTGCAATGAAAAATGTTTTCAAATTGTTGAATGATTCAATTTATATAGAAAATGCTTGCCAATTTGCCATTAAATGGTAGTTGCATTAGCATTTAATTCCCAGCCATGACATTAAATTCGATCCCTCTCTTTAATTACAAATGATCATTAAATACAAAGCCTCCATGGCTAAACTCGAGGCAAGATTTGAATTGCTAAATGCTTTGCAACGGAGTTTGTGCCACTTAAATGATTGCTAAAACAACTTGTCTCGAACTTTGAACTGAGATTACCCGACATTTAATTCACTTTCATTTTACAACAAACCATGCATGGAATATAGTGCCCAGATCTGCACTTTACAACTTCCAATATTATTAAATATCATTGAGTTTTGCACCTTGTATTTAGCATTTAATTTTCAATTTGTGATCTCACCTTGATTTTAGTGCCCAATATTTAATTGCTTGGGTTGGATTTGGGCTTGAGTGCTTTGATGTAGAGGTTTTATGTGGCCACATGCTTCATTATATGGGGCCCAAATCAAGTCTGACCCAATCTCCAACCCATACACTATTTTCCAAGGTTGTTTTGCCTAGAATTTTGGGCACAAATTATTGAAAAAAAGCCACACATCTCCTATAGGGCTGCTGCTTCATTGGATTAATGCCCAGATCTGATTTAATTTAATGCCTAGATTTGATTTAATTAAGGGTCCACATGGCCATGTATTGAGGAATTAATCAATGCAATTTAGGCCTGGCCCAATCCTAATGCAAACTGCCTCATATAAAGGGAGGCTTAAAGCCATTTTAATCCATTTTCAATTGTTTTGCAGGTCTGATTCAAATTCTGGGTATAATTGCTGCTTTGGGGAGTCAAAATTTTAAATTTTGCGGTTGTACTGTCAAATTTAAAGGGTTAGATGTAAGCACAACCATTGCCCTTCGAAATCTGGGCTATATGCTTCGTTATCAACAACCTAGAGGGCCTAAACAAGGCCTAAGTTAGATCAAACTTAAGTCTATCATAAAAAAGGTCAAGCCCTAATACTGTGCATTGCAAGATGAGACAACAAATTCATGCATGAAAAGAGGTTCCAGCTTCGAGATGAGCATCGATTAGATGGAAGCAAAATGCGCTCAGCTCAAAGATGAGCATCGTTTAGATGGAAGCAAAATGCGCTCAGCTCAAAGATGAGCATCGTTTAGATGGAAGCAAAATGTGCTCGGCTCAAAGGTGAGCAACGATTAGATGGAAGCAAAATGCGCTCAGCTCAAAGATGAGCATCGTTTAGATGGAAGCTAAATGTGCTTAGCTCAAAGATGAGCAACGATTAGATGCAAGCAAAATGCGCTCAACTCAAAGATGAGCATCGATTAGATGGAAGCAAAATGTGCTCGGCTCAAAGATGAGAAACGATTAGATGGAAGCAAAATATGCTCGGCTCAAAGATGAGCATCGTTTTTCTTGAACCGAGAAACAAGTCTCATCTCCAAAACATTTTATACTTAGCCAAATTTTACCTCTACCTATCCCAACTTCAATTTTCGCTCCACCTCCCAACCTTAGCCAAATTAAACCAGGTTACTCTCTCACCTTAATACTTAGTTAAATTTTCAATTCTACTCACCTGCAGCTCTATTAACAGCAGTAAGGTAGCAAAAGAGGGGGGTCCCCATTTGCAATGGGGTGATGGTGTGAAAATCTCAGAACATCTAGCATCAACCCAAAGAAATGTTCTTGAACATTTCAAGGATAAAACTCGTTTGGAACCGAAATCTTTGATCAACTCCATTTTCACCTACCCCACAACTAGGAAATGCACTCAAAATGGAAGAAACCATGAATTGAGCTAAGAGCCTCTGCCCTTGATTACCCACGTGTGTGCAAGTGATTCATTCCCGCTCGACAAGAACCTTAGAAAGCCTCTTAGATCCATTGAATTTAGCTATTTTCATATCCTTACTCCAAAAGCATCCTGGATAGAGCCTCGCTGCCAGTCAGGCATCCATAGCCCTGATGAGGTTATTGCCGTGGCACCACAAACATGATTCTACCTTTAGTGATTATTTTTATAGCACTGGTAGAAATGCTTGCACACCCTTAAGCCAAAATTCTATGTTTTCATCTTTTACTGGATATTTCACTTTTCATCATTTTTCATTTTTCTCTATTTTCTCATGATATTTCTTTTCTCCTTACTTTCAATCTTTTGCTTGGCTTGTAGGCAATGAAGCCTGTAGAGGGTTTGGAAGACCACAGTGGCGCTGGAGTAGGTGTAAGATTTTCACTAAATCCAGCTTCACTTTGAAACTACTGAAGAACCCGAAGCAATTAAGTGTGAATAAAATGTTGTAATCGAAAGACTGGGATACTCAAAACACAACCATGACTCAGTGCAAATTTAGGACAAATCCTTTTTGCGGGATAAAGCTATTAGGAATCTAATCTCCAATTCAAAGGAACCCTACAAAGATATACTCGAGAAATAAACTGAACAAAACTACTGGGAGAACACCAGAGTGTGCCTGTATAATCATCACCCTTCTCACAAATTTGGATCCCACTAAACTGAACTAACCAAAGCAAGCTCCTAGACTAAAGCAAACCACTCAGGTCAAACGACTGAGGGAAAACCTACAAACTGACCTTCTGAGGAAACCAACTAACCGAGCCCCTCAAACAAACTTCTAGTCAACTGACTCAAGGCAAATTACTATCCGGGTTCCCTAAGACAACTAAACTGACTGACAAAAAGGAGAAACTACTCTAACCCTTTTGAACCAAATGGTTCAAGACAAACCTACTCTAACTATGCAAAAGACTCTAAAGGGACGACACTGACTAGACCAATATATACACTTGACCTAACATGGTTTCTTAGGATGTTGAAGAGCAACAAGGCTTGGGTGATAGTTATCAATCTTGCAGGCTTATCCTTGTACTCCGAAAAAAATTTAGTCACCTCAAACTCAAACTCAAGAACATTATCATGCAAGATCGATAATTGAGGAAATTCATTAAGACCATGATCAATCCATAAACAAGTTTTCTTTCCAAAAATTCCATAATCAAAATAACAACTTTGAACATTAAGAGCAGGGAAAGAAACAACCTGCGTGACTCAAATTCAAATAGAACCTGCAAATTCTCCACGATTTTAGGAGGTCGAAGTTGGTGATGGACCACCCCACTAACATCAGCATTGAACTCATGAGTGATCAAGGTAGGATCAGTCGTGAAATCAAGGCCTTGGAATACTGCCTTAGGTGGCCTACCCCTATACCGCATGAAGCACGCATCTTTATGCACATCGCTAAGTGTATCTTCAAAAATCAAGGATTCCATGATGAGTCCTCCGTCAAATATCTCCTCAAGTTGATCAAATGCAACATCCAACAATAGCATCAACCCAAACTGTTCTTCACTTTCTTCTTTCATCGAGCCGCATGTAGATTTCTCTTTATGAGCATCCTGCAATTCATCATGCGGAATCTCATCACCCTTGGAATCCTCGAAACTGACAGGGAGGTCCTCAACTGTCTTCATAAGTTCATCAATCCCAAATGGCAAAGCCTCTGGAGGTCGAAGTTGATGGCGAATTATGCCACTTGCAACAACTTGTCTGTCTTGGGATGCCTTTGGCAATGAATCCATTCGTATTTCTTCCGTAAGATCCTTAAGCATCCCCCCAAAGAATATGGTGGTAATGATGTCTTGGAATGCTTTATCAAACTTTTCCTCATATCTTGATTCACTTAAAGTAACTTGCAATTCCTTGTTTAACTTGTCCACTTGATTGCTTCTTTCATGAAGGGTGCTAGAGATTTCTTCCAACTCATCCTCAAGAATTTGAATTTGTAGCATGAGGGAAAGTTCACCAAGGATCACCTCTTCAAACTTGTTATGGTCTTCTTGTAGGGTTTTACCCCCATGGGTTTCCAAATGCTTATCCTTACTTGAAATCACTTCTCTTCCTTGAATGTATTCTATTGCTTCCTTGACTTCTTTCTTAACACCTTCCTCTTGAGTAAAGTGTGAAGGCTCATCTTCCACATGAATGTCTTGGTCATTAGGTTCAACCACACTATCCTCTCGCAAGTTGCTTTCTTCTCTGTCGGATGAGGATACAATATGCTCATCTTTTGGTTTCCAATCTAAGTGATGAATGGGATCCTCGATGCCTTCCTTTGATGCCAAACTCATTTGTTCAAGGCATGCACCCCAAATTTCGTTTGTATTTGGTTGCTCACAATCAAACCATCCCATCTCTTGCTTGGCCTGCTTTATGATATTTCGACATGGTTGACAAGTATATTCTGAATGTCTCACATTGTGTAGTCTACACCAACCAGAGAGCAACATACCTTCCACATATAGTTCCTCCTCACCTAGTTGCTTCTTGATCATTTCCTTGAAACTATTCACAAACATGTTAACTCTATCATCTGATTCGGCAAATGGAATGGGTTTGAGGATATCCCAAAAGGACATCTTCCTTTGCAATACCAACTCCACTCTTGACAGAAATGTCGAACAATTAAGCTCATTATGTGTGGTTGTCCCATGAATCCTGCGCTCGCAACATGATGCCAATTCAGACAAATTCTTTGCATACAATTGTGCATTCAAAGCCTCCCGAAATCGAACAATGTCAACTGGATGAATGCCATGACCATGAAACCACTGCCCATCCATTGAGAAGTCTTTCCTTTTTTGATTTTCTTATTTTTTGAACTTTTGAAGAGATCTCTCACATCTCAAATATAACATGAAAGATCATTGTTATTGATAGTCCATGAATGAACCTTGTTCAAGCCCTCCTTCTAGTGCCAATTTCTGTTGGCGTGACGATGGAGGGTTCTCGCGTCACCAATGCTCAAATTTTCTAACTTGCTTTTGGAATGAATTTCAATTCAGCCCTCCTAGTGCCAATTTCTGTTGATGCGAGTTTTGTTCCACTTACACAACATGTAGGACTAAATATTCAATGCTTCGAGAAACATAAAACATTAAATCCTCTCTTGAACAAAGTCATCTCCCATGTTAAGCTTTGCAATGAAGATCATGAAATGACTCCAAGGTTCCTTACACTTGTGGATATCTAACTCGGTTGAAATGATGTGATTTGCTGGTTAATCACTTAGGCGGGCTTACATAATTTATTCAAGGGTGTCAACTTACTTGCACTGCTAAAGATTTGGCTTTGCAATGTATCATAAAGTATGTCCGTGATTTATATCACTTCCAACTTTGCTCTCCAAACTTCTACTATTTAGACTACTTCTATTTGTAACTATGGATGGGAAAACTAATGGATGGACTAGGACTCTTACCAAATGGAGGCTTGCCTACGACTTTAGTTCCACCTAGTGCAAAGCTTCAAAGGATCTTAAATGATTTTCATATCAACACCTTCCCCTCAATCCAACTTGGAGTACAAATTAAGGATCTAATGCCAATTGAACTTGAGTGCAATTACTAGATTACCACACAGGGCACCCTTGCATCTATAAGGAGCTAGTGGCCTAGTTTTATAGAATCCAATCAAACATCCACCAATATCACCACACAATCTATCTACTTCTACCCTTACTTTAACAACTTTGAAATAAAATCCTGTCTTAATTGAGAGATGTAAAGAACCATGCAAATACACCAAAATGATCATGTATATCCACCATGCAAGCCACAACAATGAATAGAGAACAACTTTGATAGTATTTTGGCACCAATTCTCCAACATAACTCTCTTGACAAATGAGAGCAAATGGCCTTATATAGAGGCTTCAAATACAACGAATGGCCAAGATTAAAAGGCAAAAACTTGAAATCAAGGGCCAGGATTAAGAGGCAAAAGCCTTAAATAGGGTTTCCATAACCACCTACTACAAATATTTAATACCCACCCAATTACAATTAAGCACCACCATGTGGGCCAATAGGAAAATTACATTGCATTCATGGGCCAATAAGAAAATTCAAATCCTTAACAACCGGATAAGGATCAATGACATGTGGACCACTAAGAAGATGGCACATGCAGAAGAAGCCACCTCATCACCTTGGGAAATGTGCTGCTTATCCTCATCCTCCCTTCAGATTCAATGAACCTAGACATAATCTCATCAAGTCGTCACAATGTGACACTCGGCATGCTTTTATTGAATGAAGATATGGTTGCCACCTCAGCAAACTGATCTAGAAACTTAATAAATACCCCCTAATTGTTGAGGAGAGATCATTTGTTAATCCTCCAATTGTGATGGCTCATCTTCATAATTGCTTCTTCTTGAAATTTCTTCATCTTTTCTTCTCTACCCTTGGATGTCTTGATCCTTGTTTTATCTCATTGTTGATGAATCCTCTTCCATCTTCGTCAACATCATCTTCTATCCTTCTTGGGCTGGCATGTCCTTTGTCTCCTTCGGTTGAGGTCTTGGCCTTGAGATGTTCTCAGCTCCTCTCTCCATGCTTAGCCCTGCAACAAACAACATAATCAAGACTGTATTTTTCCTTGATTAAATCTCATATCAAAATCAGAGGTTAGTGCAAGTCAAGCCATTAAAATCAGAATCTCTGTCATTCATATCAGTCTTATAAATGGACTGATCTTGACTCCATATGCCTTTAAAAACTTTACAAACTGATTTTTTTTAATGCTAGGAGTTCTACTACAAGTAATGCTAACCTCAACTTATCTAGGCCTGGTCAAAAGACGTGATTAAGATGTTAAACCAGATCTGATATACATGCCCAAATCTGAAGATAGCAGCTATGTTCAATATATGTGTCTATGTCTAAAGTCTGAGACACAAATTAAATGGCCCATCATCGGATCCTAACTTGTAATTGGGTTCAAAATCATGTGACAATGAGGCTGCTAACAGACATGCAGCAAATCAAAGTGTTCTGAGATGAAGTTTAGACCTGTAGCTGATAGGAAAATAGTCCCTTTGGATAATGATGACTGTTGTTGCTTCATAGTGACTAATGTAATAGGTGTGGTGGTGCTTTTCGATGCCAAAGTGTGCTAAAAATGAGGCAGATCTGATCTCTGCTCCTCCACAGTTGCAAAAACACTCCTATATCTGCCCTGTAAATTCGAAATCCAGCACTTGTTTGTCTTTGTTTGCAATGAAAAATGTTTTCAAATTGTTGAATGATTCAATTTATATAGAAAATGCTTGCAAATTTTCCATTAAATGGCAGTTGCATTAGCATTTAATTCCCAGCCATGACATTAAATTCGATCCCTCTCTTTAATTACAAATGATCATTAAATACAAAGCCTCCATGGCTAAACTCGAGGCAAGATTTGAATTGCTAAATGCTTTGCAACGGAGTTTGTGCCACTTAAATGATTGCTAAAACAACTTGTCTCGAACTTTGAACTGAGATTACCTGACATTTAATTCACTTTCATTTTACAACAAACCATGCATCGAATTTAGTGCCCAGATCTGCACTTTACAACTTCCAATATTATTAAATATCATTGAGTTTTGCACCTTGCATTTAGCATTTAATTTTCAATTTGTGATCTCACCTTGATTTTAGTGCCCAATATTTAATTGCTTGGGTCGGATTTGGGCTTGAGTGCTTTGATGTAGAGGTCTTATGTGGCCACATGCTTCATTATATGGGGGCCAAATCAGGTCTGATCCAATCCCCAACCCATACACTATTTTCCAAGGTTTTTTTACCTAGAATTTTGGGCCCAAATTATTAAAAAAAAGCCACACGTCTCCTATAGGGCTGCTGCTTCATTGGATTAATGCCCAGATCTGATTTAATTTAATGCCTAGATTTGATTTAATTAAGGGTCCACATGGCCATGTATTGCGGAATTAATCAATGCAATTTAGGCCTGGCCCAATCCTAATGCAAACTGCCTCATATAAAGGGAGGCTTAAAGCCATTTTAATCCATTTTCAATTGTTTTGCAGGTTTGTTTCGAATTCTGGGTGTAACTACTGCTTTGGGGAGTCAAAACTTTGAATTTTGCAGTTGTATTGTCAAATTTAAAGGGGCAGATGTAAACACAACCATTGCCCTTCAAAATCTGGGCTATATGCTTCGTTATCAACAACCTAGAGGGCCTAAACAAGGCCTAACTTAGATCAAATTTAAGTCTATCATAAAAAAGCTCAGGCCCTAATACTGTGCATTGCAAGATGAGACAACAAATTGATGCACAAAAAGAGGTCCCAGCTTCGAGATGAGCATCGTTTAGATGAAAGCAAAATGCACTCAGCTCAAAGATGAGCATCGTTTAGATGGAAGCAAAATGTGCTCGGCTCAAAGATGAACATCGTTTAGATGGAAGCAAAATGTGCTCGGCTCAAAGATGAGCAATGATTAGATGGAAGCAAAATGCGCTCAGCTCAAAGATGAGCAACGATTAGATGGAAGCAAAATGCGCTTAGGTCAAAGATGAGCATCGTTTAGATGGAAACAAAATGCACTTAGCTCAAAGATGAGCAACGATTAGATGGAAACAAAATGTGCTCCGCTCAAAGATGAGCATTGATTAGATGGAAGCAAAGTGTGCTCGGCTCAAAGATGAGCAACGATTAGATGGAAGCAAAATATGCTCGGCTCAAAGATGAGCATCGTTTTTCTTGAACCGAGAAACAAGTCTCATCTCCAAAACATTTTATACTTAGCCAAATTTTACCTCTACCTATCCGAACTTGAATTTTCACTCCACCTCCCAACCTTAGCCAAATTAAACCAGGTTACTCTCTCACCTCAATACTTAGTTAAATTTTCAATTCTACTCACCTGCAGCCCTATTAACAGCAGTAAGGTAGCAAAAGAGGGGGGTCCCCATTTGCAATGGGGCGATGGTGTGAAAATCTCAGAACAAGTCTCTAATTCCACGTGGGTATAATGATTCTATTCACAAAAATGATCAACCAGTTGATATTTGGGTTTCTTTTGTGGTTTATTTTTCTAATCACTCCTGCTTGTAGGTTTGATCTGCAGAAGAAGGCCAAGAAGTATGGTGAATTCGGCCATTTTAGCTTGCAATATGGGTATGGGTTTGCACTCAAATTTTTGGATTATTCTCTGTTTGTTAATATTTTAATATGGGTATATCCAATAGGTTACAACTTCTATCTATCAAATTTCAATACCACCCAGTGTTTTGCACCTAATTTGTGCATCCATTCAATTTGAGTACCTGCATTCACATTCATATCGGAGGGTGGATGTAATGACCCTCACTAGTAGGATCACTAAATACCCCAAATCTGATCCGTGTAAATTCGTCAAATAGTTGGCATGCACTTGAATGGTCTTGTTTGCAATGATGTTTATTTGTTTTGGGCACCGAATGTTATTGAGATAACAATACCAATGTAGTAATGAAATACAATAGAGCAGCAATGAATCTCAAAGCAATGTAAAGACTTACTACAAGATATCAAAAACTTCTCTAATTCTGATTGCACTTCCCAGAATTCATGCAACTGTTACATCTAACACACATAAGCACTGTTTATGGACTGTGTACAACATATGGACTTGGATATGAAACCAATGAATGAACGTAGTCCTATCAATGCACCCAATTACAATGCAAAGTCTGAATTCAATGACTGTTTCCAGATTATGTATGACTGTGACAATAATATTCAGATTACAATGCAATGACCCTTACGATATCATGACAATATGATCAATGCCTTGCTTGCATACTAAACAAATAGAATCATTTATAGTAATATCTGAGAATGATGGATTGAATACAAGGACTGTTCTCTGAGCAAATGTATGGACTGTTTACATAACAGAGATTATCCCCTTCCCAAATACAATATATTGCAACTCAATCACAACTCAATTTCAATGCTAAGGACAGAGACTAATATGGACTGCTGTGACAGAGACCAATTTCTGAATATTACAATGTCAGTTACAGTGCACATAAATTGACCACAAGATATAGAAATGGAACCTGGAAAATGATGCCTCAGTTGATGACCAAAACGCTGAAGACCAATTGCCAATGATGGAATAGCAAACTGCCTCCAAACCGCCCCCAATCTGCAGTTATATGTAGCACTGTACTGGGCCGTACCAGGCCCTACAGGTACGGCTGCTGTAGTAAATTCCAGGCAGGGTGCTGGGGTCCCAAAATGGCATATACTGAATTGCCTAGGGTATGTATACACCCTCTCCAAAGCATAAAATTTGATCCCAAGTAGATATGAAGTTATGAGTAAAACTTTGATTCCAGGCCCTGATATTGAAGAACTGAAAAATGCACAAAATGATCTCCAACACTTATCAAATTGATTCACCAATTAAGTGATGAATTCCAAACCCTTATTCAACCAGTTACAAACCCTCAATATCAATTTTTCAGGTCTGCTTTTTTGGACTGCTTTTTCGGGTCTGCTTTTTCGGATTGCTTTTTCGGATTTGCTTTTTCGGACCTACTTTTTCGGCCGCCTATAATTTCGGCCCTATTAAAAATGCCTCCTGAAATGCTGTTTCAATCACAAACAAACCCTTACATCAAATTCTCAATGAAGTACCAATGTGATGGCTGAGTACCAACTCCAAACTTGCAACCCTTCAGTAGATATTTCAATACCTCAGTTATGCCAATCCAAGGGAGCGATTCGTTTCCAAAGATCGAATAGAATTTGCAGACCAAAGA
Organism: Chamaecyparis obtusa; assembly: GCA_027943335.1. NCBI lineage: Eukaryota > Viridiplantae > Streptophyta > Pinopsida > Cupressales > Cupressaceae > Chamaecyparis > Chamaecyparis obtusa. Next base: position 2,479,506 of record BSBK01003718.1, read on the forward strand.
CTACAAATTGCTTCACAATGAAGAAGTAGAAGAAAATCCAAATCCAAGCATGTCCAAATGAAAGCCCAAGCCCTCTATTTATTCTTTTCCTTGAGAAGTTGCTAGAACTTCTAGAAACATCCAATTATAATGTACTTTATAATAAAATAACATTATAATAATAAAGTACATTTCTCAACTCAAAATTATAACAATGTAGGCCCAAATGTTTCATAATTGAATGTAGGCCCAACTACGAATGAACGTAGGCTCAAGACTGAACATAGGCTCTACTACAACTGGATGTAGGCCCAAACTGGATGTAGGCTCACTCTGGATGTAGGCTCCACTACAACTGCATGTAGGCCCAAACTGGATGTAGGCTCTACCGAATGTAGGCTCTGTCAACAATATGCAATCAAATGATCAACATAATGACCCTCTCTCCAAACCATTTGCCTACGAGAGTCGATGATAGGCAAATCCGTCATGCCAAACGATGTCAGCCAAAATGGGGACATGATAGTCCGCCCTTCCTGAAATTGCTTGTCCCCAAGCAATGGCTAAACAAATAACCAATCAATCCACCTGGATCCCAAATGTAGTCATGATCTAAATTGCTGTTAATCAACGCAAGCTCCTGCAATATTCTCTGAAATATAATCAAGAGGAATCCATAATCAAACTGGCAAATACAACTCAACCAAACTCCAAAATCACAACCGCCAGAGTCAGAAACCCACGAGAAACAAACTCTCGAAATATCAGAACCCAAGTAGAGAGGACAACTCAAACTGCCAACATAGTAAATATCACCAACACATCCCACTGGCCTATGTAGAGCACACAATCCAACTCTGCAACAACGGTGAACACTCACGAATAAAACTGCACCAAGTACGGAGAATCCACACACTGTACATCTACTGCAGTTAACACAACTCTGCAAATCATCGGCCATTGTCTCATAACCATAACACCCATGCACTGCTGATGGTGAATAGTAATCACACGGTAGATAGCAAAAACTAGAGCCCAAATCAAACCTGTTTACCATCAACTCCTCAACACCTAGATCAAATGCAAACTGATGAACATACCCTGCAGTATAATGCCGGTAAAAAGAACCAACTCCAGTCAAAGACTCATCCTGTAGATGTGATACGACCAACTGTGATTGATCATCAGCTAAGTCAGAGGATGATATAGCCAAAGGAGCAAAATCAACAACAACTGTAGAACCATCACTCCCAAACTCCTGCTCTAAGTCATGTACTATCAAGCTGTCAACCGTAGAACCTATCGCCATGTCATGCTCATCACAACTCTCCTCTCGCAGCGTCATACCATCCCATAACTGATGACAAGCACTAGGGACCAAAGTATATCTACGTACCATCATCTCATCAACATGGTCATCAAAAGTAAATTGATGAGCATACCTCACAGTGTAATGCTGATAAGGTGCGCCAATCTCAGTCAGTGATTCAGACTGCACTCCAGAAGAAACTAACTGCAACCAATCACTAACCAAGCTGGAACTAACTACTACCTTCGAAGACAGCGCCAAGGGAGTAGTATCACTAGCAGGAACCATGCCAATTGCCAGCTCACCAACATCAAACATGATCTCTGGTACAACATCACTAGTCTCCGTGCCATCAGTAGTAGAGACCACCACCAAGTCAAACATACCACAATGCTCAGCTGCAGCACCCAACTCAACTGAACCTGCCTCCAGTGGAAACGAACCAAACATGCCAATACTAGTATCGAGGACAGATATATCCTCATCTCCACTGCCTCTATCAACCTCGACCATGGACATCCTCGGATCACCAAACACCACGGTCTATGACTGTACAGAATCTGGTAAAGACTGAAGTCGCTCTAACTCCATGGTCACCTCAGCCAAATGAAACTATGACTCCATGAAAGCCAACTGTGTACTCTCAAGAAACTCAGAAGTCACCTCGAGCTGCTGAGTAAGCTCACTCACCTCATCTTCCTTGACCAATAATGCGTCATATGTTGTACTGCCCCACTCCATAAGATAATCTCTGTCGGCTACCAACTGCATATAATTCTGTCTCAGAATCCGGATAGCCTCCCATAAAGAGTGGATCTCTATCAAGGAAAAATAACTGCCTCCCTGCTCATCACTAGTAGGAGAACCCTATCCATAAATTGCTAACAAATGACGAGCAGCATCGAAATGCTCGCGAGCGATAGCAATGTCTCGCTCACTAACTCTCAGCTGACTAGACACATGATGGCGCTGGCTAGACTGTCTCGTACAATCCTCCTCTGCCACACTATCCAAAGGAGTATCCTCAAAGTCACTAATCTCTGGAGTACTACCATCCATACTCTGTGAATCAACTCCAAAGCTCATATCAACATACGGAGTATCAAAAACTGTAGCATCATTATCCAACTCCGTCGTAACAAATGAATCTGCCGAGGATGCTAAGTCCTCAGAACTGTCCACAGCATACTCCTGGATGTCATCAATACCCATATGATCCTGGGACTCATCTGTAAATACTAACACCTCAGATGTACCTGAATCATCACAAACCCACTGCACCCTGAGTGGTCGAGTGGAAATGTACACAACTCCTAACATCGGTGTATAGAAACTAATACCAACATCTGACAAGCTGCGGGCACAAGAAAGGACAACACCATGCAATCTGCTAATCAAATCCATGATAGCACTCAAACAACTCCTGCTACCAATAAGTGATAAGAATCTCCAGTCAACATAATCTCAAACACCAATATAACAATCCTGAATCCACATCTGTAAACTAGAATCAGCTGGTAACTCAAGCAAACTCCTCACCTGAGTAACAGGACTAATACCAACTAACTCCACATACCTGTCTGATACTGTCCCTAAATCCTGGATGTGAAAGCAAGATGAGCTCACAACAATATCAACCACATGTGATCCGCCTGTCGCAGAAAGTTGAGTATCACGTGTGTAAGATGGATCTGAACTCAACTCTACGCCATACCCATCCACATGTCTCTCTGCGGCACTATTCCAATCAACTGTACTATCCTCAATCACTGTAACATCATCAGGATCAACCATACCGCAATCACTATCAGTGTCAATAACACAATCTGGTGTACCTGTGATGTCTCCCTGTATCAAATCAGCATGTCTCTCCGAGTCCTGTAATACCAATGGAGTACTCAACAAAGAGGCTCGAGTGTCCTCGAACTCTCGAGAAAGCCTGCCAACTTCCTCCTCCTTCCTCCTCAAGGCATCTAAATGGTCTCTGGCAAGGCTAAGAAGATGGTCACGATCTGAAAGATGTAAATAACTCATCTTCATCGCTCCCATTCCTTCCCTGATCGCCTGTAAGTCAATACAAGAGGTCTGCGCCTATACTCCCTTATGTCTACTCTGTGACTGAATCATCCGGATATGATCCTCCATCATCTCCCACATCCTGTCATGATGAGATAATGAACTCACAATCCCATCCTCGCTTACCCTAAGCTGACTGGACAAAACATGTGAAGTGCTATGTGCCTCAACCTCGTGTGATGTAGCGTCTAACTGTGCCTGATACTCTCTATCAGCAAGGTCATGAATACTCAATGTCTGCTCATCGCTGATATGTATCTCATCATCATGCACAACAACCTCCTCACAATCATCATCCGAATCCATTGTGCTGTAGTTACTATTCTGAGCACCTGTGACATCATCCTCAGGCAACCTGTATACAACTGTCTCAACTTGAGTACCAAGTTGACAGTTACTATCAATCCGCATAGTGTCCTTCACCACTTCCTCCTGTGGCTGAGTAGAAACTAAAACATCTGTTAGAATACTAACTTGTTCCTCAAAATCCTCATGAAGGTTTCTGGTAACTGTGTCAGCCGATCTTATGTTATCTCTCCTGCGAGAAGATCTGCCAAATAAAAAACTTGACAACTTATTCACCTTGGTTGGGTCGGATAGTATATCATTCATCACACGGTGGTGCTTATTCCACTGTTCAGACAAGTTCTGGTCTATTCTCTTAAGTTCATCTCGAATGTCTGAATAACCATCATTTCTACTATGTCTATCTGTTGCCCACGATCGTGTCCTCTGAAACTCTGCACTATTCCTGTCCATACTGAAATCAATCAAGTGCTGGTCACTCATGCAAAGACGGTTCTTACCCAACAGGATGGCAAGAAAACCGCTCTGATACCACTGTAATGACCCTCACTAGTAGGATCACTAAATACCCCAAATCTGATCCGTGTAAATTCGTCAAACAATTGGCATGCACTTGAATGGTCTTGTTTGCAATGATGTTTATTTGTTTTGGGCACCGAATGTTATTGAGATAACAATACCAATGTAGTAATGAAATACAATAGAGCAGCAATGAATCTCAAAGCAATGTAAAGACTTACTACAAGATATCAAAAACTTCTCTAATTCTGATTGCACTTCCCAGAATTCATGCAACTGTTACATCTAACACATATAAGCACTGTTTATGGACTGTGTACAACATATGGACTTGGATATGAAACCAATGAATGAACGTAGTCCTATCAATGCACTCAATTACAATGCAAAGTTTGAATTCAATGACTGTTTCCAAATTATGTATGACTGTGACAATAATATTCAGATTACAATGCAATGACCCTTACAGTATCATGACAATATGATCAATGCCTTGCTTGCATACTAAACAAATAGAATCACTTATAGTAATATCTGAGAATGATGGACTGAATACAAGGACTGTTCTCTGAGCAAATGTATGGACTGTTTACATAACAGAGATTATCCCCTTCCCAAATACAATATCTTGCAACTCAATCACAACTCAATTTCAATGCTAAGGACAGAGACTAATATGGACTGCTGTGACAGAGACCAATTTCTGAATATTACAATGTCAGTTACAGTGCACATAAATTGACCACAAGATATAGAAATGGAACCTGGAAAATGATGCCTCAGTTGATGACCAAAACGTTGAAGACCAATTGCCAATGATGGAATAGCAAACTGCCTCCAAACCGCCCCCAATCTGCAGTTATATGTAGCACTGTACTGGGCCGTACCAGGCCGTACAGGTACGGCTGCTGTAGTAAATTCCAGGCAGGGTGCTGGGGTCCCAAAATGGCATATACTGAATCGCCTAGGGTATGTATACACCCTCTCCAAAGCATAAAATTTGATCCCAAGTAGATATGAAGTTATGAGTAAAACTTTGATTCCAGGCCCTGATATTGAAGAACTGAAAAATGCACAAAATGATCTCCAACACTTATCAAACTGATTCACCAATTAAGTGATGAATTCCAAACCCTTATTCAACCAGTTACAAACCCTCAATATCAATTTTTCAGGTCTGCTTTTTCGGACTGCTTTTTCGGGTTTGCTTTTTCGGACTGCTTTTTCGGATTTGCTTTTTCGGACTGCTTTTTCGGATCTGCTTTTTCGGCCGCCTATAATTTCGGCCCTACTAAAAATGCCTCCTGAAATGCTATTTCAATCACAAACAAACCCTTACATCAAATTCTCAATGAAGTACCAATGAGATGGCTGAGTACCAACTCCAAACTTGCAACCCTTCAGTAGATATTTCACTACCTCAGTTATGCCAATCCAAGGGAGTGATTCGTTCCCAAAGATCGAATAGAATTTGCAGACCAAAGACTACAAATTGCTTCACAATGAAGAAGTAGAAGAAAATCCAAATCCAAGCATGTCCAAATGAAAGCCCAAGCCCTCTATTTATTCTTTTCCTTGAGAAGTTGCTAGAACTTCTAGAAACATCCAATTATAATGTACTTTATAATAAAATAACATTATACTAATAAAGTACATTTCTCAACTCAAAATTATAACAATGTAGGCCCAAATGTCTCATAACTGAATGTAGGCCCAACTACGAATGAACGTAGGCTCAAGACTGAACGTAGGCTCTACTACAACTGGATGTAGGCCCAAACTGGATGTAGGCTCACTCTGGATGTAGGCTCCACTACAACTGCATGTAGGCCCAAACTGGATGTAGGCTCTACCGAATGTAGGCTCTGTCAGCAATATGCAATCAAATGATCAACATAATGACCCTCTCTCCAAACCATTTGCCTACGAGAGTCGATGATAGGCAAATCCGTCATGCCAAACGATGTCAGCCAAAATGGGGACATGACAGTGGATTCTTTGCAAGCTTAATCAAACTTTATATACAGATCAAACTTACTATTGTAATATGTCTTTCCATGTATCTCAGCTAATTAGAAAAATACCCACCAATTTGAATTATAATCTCTTTAAGATGATTTATAAATGATTTTTTTATGGTTGATCATTTTTCATATTGCAGGTTTGAACATATGGATTTGCAAATGAAGACAGGACAGGGTTAACAAATATAGATTGGCCTCCAATTTCAGGTGTTTTTTTTCAGTCCATTATTGAATGTGCGTGCAATATTACTACAATCAAAATTGCTAAGTCTTTTTCTTGGTGTTTTATTTTTAAATTACCGTTACATACCAATTTAATTATTTTTGACATCCTTAAGTTTTTAAGCTTCTATTTCTTTCAAGTCTGGTATTTGACAAAAAAATACCTTCAATTGAGTGAAATCCCTCCTTTTTGGATAACCTTGTCTTACTTGAACCTTACCTCATTAACTTAGTTGTTTTGCACTTTACATATTGGATGCAGTACTTAATCAATTTCAATATGTTGCCTTGGCTTCATATATTGGGTTGTGTTGCACAAGCATGTTGGATTCAATTTTTACTCAAATTTGAACAAATTACCATGTCCCTTGGGGTTTGGATTTAGGGTTGTTCTATGATAACTCATTTTTGTTTACCATTTGGACATGAACAGTCGTACAAGCATAAAGAGCAATCGTTATATCTTTGAAGAATCATGAACATCCCCCTTGAATAGCATAGAGTAGTTGAACTCTTCCAAACAAGGTGAAAACCTCTGAGAAACATTCATCAAGTTGTAGATCAGTCTTCAACCTTCATGGGCAGTGTTTACCAGTCATCCCATTTTGAAGAACCACACCCAAACTTCCAAAGATAGCAGAAAAACTCTGAGAAAACAATCATGGAATTCAAAGAGTGGCCCAAACATATTTGAAGAACAAAAAACTCCTTGAGATCACTTCCATATAAAGGTCCCTGCTGTTATAGACAGCCACATCTCAGTCCTTAACTAAATATCACTTTTCACCTTTCTTCCTTGAATCCATTGTCATGACTGCACTCTAAGAGCCGCTATCACTGCACTGTCATTGAAAATTAGCAGTTACTATTCTTTTATCTCTGCAACATGACTGTTTTAGTATTGATGCTCTCTTTTACTTGCTGCGTACTCAACACTTTACTGTTCTTGACCTTCATGTGACTGCTACAGCAGTGAATGTCAATGTTTCTAACAGTATATGCCACTGCTTTTGCAAATTGTTATCATTATTGTTTTGACATCATCTCATTGACTGATCATGTCACTGTTTCAAGCATATCTTTGTCACTGTCATGTCCCACTAGAGATCACTGTTATTTTCATTGAATAGCAACGCCTATTTGATGATGACTTCAACATTTTATTTCACTTCATTGTTTTGAAACATTCATTGCAACATTGTTCTTCCATGCAATATGTTAATGATTGTCTTCCATCTTCATGTATATCACTGTCAAAATAGTGGGCTTATCTGCAGTACACCCCCTCATTGTTTCATTAATTGTCTTTTCATATAAATCACTGCTATATCTTCATGCCTATTTCCACTGTCATAATGATTGCATGTGAATTATACATGATTGCTATAACTTGTTCTTTGACTGCTATAAAATCTTTTGACTGTCATTTCAATTTTTCTCTGTATGTTGGAGATGCCTTCATTGTTGATCCCTATCTAAAACATGCATTACAACAGTCTTATCATCATGCAATGATCTCCATGACTGCTTTAAAACTAGAACATCACTGCTTTCAATGACACACGATCACTGTTTTTGTCCACTTCTTGAATCTGTGTCCTTACAAGTATCTGCTATTTCGAACATTATGGCAGTGTCACTGTCTTTTACTTTTCTTGAGAATGGCTTTTTTTCATGACATGATTTATTATTTCTGCATTTTTTTTTACAGTGAGCTATCCTCTCATTTCTCTATGTCATACTAGTGAGTTCTCTGTAAGAGTATTGATAGTCCCCTCCATTCCTCTTTACAACAATACTCTTCATCTTTTTACATCATGACAGTTCTCCTAGTCTTCATTTTGTTAATTTTTTCTATGATGGTAACCTTCATACCAACGAGATAAAATGGACTCTACTGTCACTGTAACTATATATGATTATGACAGCATTTTGTCACAATAATGACTCATCCTCACTCTGAGACTGTCTTTATCTTCTCACTCACTGCCATGATGGATTGTTTGCTTCAGCTTTTTATCCTTCATTGCTCTTATCTTTGTTAATAGCATGCATACCTCTATGATCTAGGACAGTCAATCTGTCACTAATCTGGATGACATCTTTTTGCACGCTATCTTCTTTCTGACTTCCCTGAACAGCCTTTGCAAAACACCTAATTTGCCAGTACGGGTTCGGGATCAAGTTTGGGTTCGAAGAACTGATTCGCCAGTACGCCAAAATTCTGAAATGGGATTTGGGTTCGTTAGTACAAAAACATGTAAAATTTATATATATCTTCCCTGAAAAGCCTTTGCAAAAAACTTAAGTTGCCAGTTCGGGTTTAGGTTCAAGTTTTGGTTCAAAGAACCGGTTTTCTGGTATGCCAAATTTTTGAAATGGGATTTGGGTTTCTTAGTACAAAAACATGTAAAATTTATATATATGTATATTATGCAGCCTGTAAGTATGAATTAAGATTAGAATGTCACATAATATCATATAAACAACAAAAACACCATAAACTTGTAACCATAGCATCATATACTTCAAGTTCAACATCAAAATATTAATATGTCAAATGATAAATTATAACACCAAGTTCAAGTATCATTGTAAGGTTCAACTAATGGATTAGTAATTTATTCTTCTTCATTTTTTTGATCATCTTCTTTTTCTTCAATGGCATTAATTGATTCACAAATAGTGCCAAGGCCAATGGGATAAGCTGCACCAATAACATTATCGCTGCCAAATTCTTCCAATTCAGCAACTGCAAGCTGAGAAGTGGAAGCATCCAAATCTGTATGCTCTGGATTTAAATCCCCCATCTTTGTCATTCATGTGCACGAATGATTTATGTTACATATGTTTTCTCCATTTTAAAGCCTGTTTTGGGCATTTTAACTTGTATTAAAGTTTCTAAAACCTGTTTTTATCAAAACGCTGTCATTTTATGCATGTCACATGAGTGGAAAAGCCCGTATGAGCCATTTTTGTTTCATTAAAGGGCTGCATTCAAGTTTTACAGTCAATACTAGGACGTTTTATGCAGAAACGGCTCTTTGAGAGCTTGTGTTTTTCATACAAAAGCCCATATAGGGCATCTACAGGTGCATTCAAGTTTCTAAAGCCCGTATTGTGCATTTATGACTTACAATGGGTTTTCCGATACATGTAAATGACATTAAAAAGCCCATTTTTGGCATCTTCAGCTGTGTTTGAGTTTGAGAAGCTTGTATTTGGGCTTTCTATGTTAAAAACGGCTCACCTACAGCTGCAACATTGAAAGAGAAGCCCATCCTAGGGCATTGGCGCAATTTTTAGAGGAGAATGAAGCATTTTTAAGAAGAAGCCCGTCTAGGGAAGAGATCATTTTATTTGCAGCTTGCAAACTCTTCAACAAATTGCGTATTGCTCCTAAGGACGTCATTTTCCTTCCTTACTACATCTATGCTTGTGATGGCATCTAATATCAGTGTGGGACAAGTTTGAACAGGTCTTTGGCTTCCTATCTTCATGCATTTTATTTCTCATTCATGGCCATTTGTCAAAGATTCAAAGAGGATTGAGTTTCGCATTCATTCTTGTGAAGTTTAGGTCAAGCTTGGTTTCCTCTATAGTTGAAATTTGGGGATCCTTTCCCAAATTTGAACCAGCAAAGATTTGGAGTTTTTCTTCAAAGTTCAAGCATCTTTTCCTTCACATTTTGGTTCTGGGTGGTGCAAGTTATTCATGTTTTAGCAATCTTGCTACATGCTACATGGTTGGAGATTCAAAGGAGGATTTTTGGCTTCAAAAGTTTTGATAGTATTGTTTTCAAAACAATGCAAGTTCTTCCCAAGAAAAGATGCGAGTTCTTTCCTTCATGAGAAAGCTCTAAACACTCATTTTTCTTGCATGTGCAGTTGGGATTAAAAACCTCGTTCATAAGGTTGTTCTTCCCAAGAAGAAGGTTTTTCTCCTATATGTAATGCAAGCTAAAAAGCCCACCTAGAAGTGTTTTCCACACACTTTTGACGCTCTTTTCAATGCATGCAAATGAGCATGAAGAACCTGTTTGCAGGCGGAAAGTACTTTCCAAAATGACTTGTAATGGGACTTTAAAGCCCCACTTAAAAGAGGAAAATATGTGCTCATGCAAGGAGGTGAAAAATGGAATGATGACAGCATATAAAGCTTTCAAGACTGATTACAAGTAGGCGATTGGTTGATGCCATCAATATAGAACAATCAAGGATGCAGATTCATATTCCGGTTCTAGATGCTTCCACCAAACTAGGACACATCAATCATTGGGCATCTTGTAGTAGCATGAAGACCGACAAAGGATGATATAGTAGAAGTTGTCTTGTTAGACACTTAGTCATTTTCACATGCTTTATAAGTAGGTGTAGTTTTGTTGACAAATTACATATAATTGGGTAACAAGTTGTAATTGCAATTGATAGTATCACTAGCAAACCTGTAAAAAAACTCCCTCTAAAGTTCTACTTCTGAAAATAACATGCATTTTCTCTTTTGAGATCAACCAATGTGGGTTCCTATCCTTCTTTATGTTCTACTTTGGGTGGGAATGTTGGTATCCTTGGTCTTGAACTTGTTGTAGGCATATGCCTAGTTGGAGTTTGATGGTTTTTGGATTGATATCTATTGCCACCATTGTTTATCATTGATAGCATGCACAAAAATTGAGATAGTCTCTCTTGAGTACTCTTATGTTCTGCCATGAATTGATTCATGTGGTTGTTGAATTATCCCATACTATTTTATTTGATTCTTTGATGATGTTTTTTGTCACCTTATCTCTACACTTTTACCAAAATTGAACTCGGAAGCACTACCATTAATATCATCTCTATGAGAACGTATCGACATCCTTTGCCTACTTCCAATTCTAACAATATTTATCTCTTCATTTACTTGTAACTTGCACCGGCTAGTAGGATAGTTCCCTCTGATACCACTTGTAATGTCCTCTTAAGTTAATACTGACGAAATAGGGACAATTAACTCACAAAATTCAATTGAAAAAGACTTCTTTCCAAAAAATGATGATAATTGATACTACTCAATGTAGGAATGATAGATTATGATTCACATTTGATACCACTTGTAATATGATGATATAAGAACAAATATCTTTTCAATCTCTAATTTAGCACTTAGATGTATGCAAAGATGATCTTCATCTATATATCTGATTTTCCCTCCTATACACTATGATGCATGCTACAATTTGATTAGGTGCGTTACTACTCCTCAACTATCCTTTTGAATATGCAAATATGTCAATCTCGCTTACAACCATATGCTGCTATTTCTCATCTATCTTTATATATCTATCAATATATTCGATATTGCTATGTCTGAACTTGATCTTTGAATTTATGCAAATTTTGGCAGTATGATTACATTGCTATGTCCAATTTGGTTGCAATGATATGCAACAATACTTTGCATTGGTCTAATAAGACCTATCAATATATGAATGATTTCCTGATATATGTGATTTTGTAGCGATTCTATAAGATATTCAGGTATGGATGCTTTCCTTATATGTCTTATGAGTCATAGAAATTCAAAATGGCAATGTATCTGATTTGTATAACTAGTAAATGTGTGACCAAAGCCAAGGGGTTGCTTGCTCAAGATGAGAAAATCCACAAAAGCTGAATTAGAAATAGAGGTGTCTAATGATTGCCTATTTGGAATGAGGTCAATCCTCATTATATAACGAGTCTTAAGAGTGAAGGACAGTGTCTCTTTATAGCATCCTTATTGTGAGACTCTTCATTGCATTGCTTGAATTGAACTAACTAATTTGCTTTAGACATTATTAATGAGTTAATAATTTCTAGCAAAGAGATGATAATAGATAAATATTGTAGCAATTATGATGATCGCTCTACCTTGGTTATAATTACTATTGCGATGCTTGAATGCATGATACAATATTGTGGCGGAGGATTAAACCATTGTCCTCAATTACTTATCAATATGAAATCCGCAATACAACCCTTTCTAAATAACAAAAAAAGTTGGCAGCTGACTGTAAAGTTAGATTATATTCATTGGACAATATTCTTCATGGTCTAATGTCCTGGAATCTTTCTCGTACTTCCACAAGTTAAAATTTTGATTGTATTTGAGGTGTCAAAGGTTCTTAATTACGCCTTTCTATGTTTTCCTTAGTATAATCAATCACCATTTTTAATAAATCGTTGACTTTGATTATATTAATATCGATATCTTTTATCCATGTAGTCTTAGCATTGTTAGGAAAGCAATATTTTAGTAATCGTTGTGCAATGACCTCAATGCTTTGTTTATCGCTGCCCGAACAACTATTTTCATACTCAATTACAATAATACTAAGATTTGCCCATTAATTCTTGATGCTTAGCTTAAATAATGCGCACCATACAGTTTATATCAACAATTCCCAATTCACTAAGCAATCAAGATTGGGTTCCTTTGTGGTATTGACTTGAAACCTATTCTTTCTAAAAGAGATGGGGGTGTCACACTTGATCACTTGTAAATGAAAATATTCTTCTTCATATCATTTTTGTCTTCTCCCGATTTGAACCCTCCAAAGGTTATTTCCAACCATCTTGTGAATGTTATCAAAATGTGTTAATGCTACAACAATTTTCTCTTCATTGACCTTCAATTGTTTCTCCAATTTACTTGATTGACTAGGATTATGAACAACATTTTCTTACAATAATTAATTATTTGATTGACCTTGGAGAACTTGACTTTCACAGTCAACTGCCTCTATCATATCTTCTTTACACATTTTTTGATTTAGCACTAGGAGAGCATTAGGAACATACATTGAATCATCAGGGAAACCATCATTTCACTGGTTTTATCAAGCATAGTATCCAAGTTACCCAAAAAGAAACTTATGTAATATTTACCACTAAAATATCACCATTTAGCAATTGGAAGTCATTGTATTTTATGTCTCAATTTTTGTCATTTTCATTCAATTTACAAAAATATTTGTAATGTTCTTTAGTGATTCCTCAATATCTTTGAAACACATTGCTTACTTGTGAAGATGTTTATGATATCCATTTCTAAATACAGTTCATAATTTTGAATTCAAACATTCCACTATGCAAAACTATGAAATCATATAATGGAAAAGACACAAATTGGTTGTAACTCCACTAATTTTTTTGATGTTATTACTACTCAAAGATACACAAAAATATAAAGAAAAATCAGATGAAAGTCAATTTGCACCTTGTTAGCACCTTTGCATACAACAGTGTTAAACTGGAAACATGAATCAATGATTAATGCTTTCCTAGAGATTCCAATCAATATTCCCACAAAGAAACTTAGCACTCAAAACTATTGAAAAACCTTCCATTCACCCTTAGGAAACTCATAGTAGTAGAGAATTATGTGACGGAAGATGAGCGAACCAATTATAATGTCATGTCTCTCTAAAGACCCCCACACAAGAATTATAGAAGTTCTAATTTGTAGAATTTGGTGGAACATTCATTCATGGTCTCATAGTCTTCATATCCTTCCATCCCCTCAACTAAAGCTATGTCTCTATATTTAGAAGAAGGTAGTCTCCTATTGACTTAGAAAGAAGAGTCCATGTGCAATCATAAACTCACGCTGACTACTTAAACCTTGACTTAGAATAAGGAGGTCATGTCACACGCCCGCAAGAAGGTCGAGTGGCTCCATAAAGATTCTAAAAAACCTACCGAAACTCTGTAATATCCCTTGTTGGTACTTTACTTAATTTATTGTAAATTTATCAATTAGGGTTTGGATTGTAATGTCTCTTGATAGGATTAGTTATTCAACTTATTAGATTTAAGTTATCTGTACAAACTAATATCATCCGTACCTACCTTATTACTACTTCAACTCAATGAAGGAAGGATTAGGTATGCAACCAAGGTGCCTAGAGACCAACTGCAATGGGCTCCCTCAAAGTTTACAAGTCCAAGCCCATATCCTATCTTGGGACTTTCCCTCAAGGCTTCCGAGATGCTGACCCCTACCCTATCTTGGGACAGATAGCCATTGCTTGGATTTAGACAAGCCCCTCCTTGGTAACATCTCAACCTTTCCTTCTTAAGCCAAGTAATAGATAGGATTTGGATATATATATATATATATAATCTTGATTATCAATAATGATATATATTGATTGTCATTATAAGGATATATGAATAAATATATATATATATTTTATGGAATATATATATATATATATTTCTGAGTTTATGATTATTTTTGTATATGTAGGACCATATATGGGTCCCTCACTCATAATAGAATTTAGATATATTATTCAGTAGTCAGAATTACTGCTTGATTGCTTGCCAGCAATACTTATGCTTTATTCTCTTCCTTTATGATGAGTAACAAATATATTTATAATCTGCTATTCTTCCATAGAATAGCAGATATGATATATAAAAAGAAAATAAGAAATGTCCCATTATATTTATAATCTCCTTCGGTGTGTTTCTCCTCAAGTGCCGATATATCTTAAATAGCCTTCAAGAGGATGTGTAGAGTCATTTCTCTTTGCAAGGGTGTCTTTCTCCCTAAGGAGGTGTCTCTTCCTTTATTTTTTAATGATGGGGATTTATTCTTTAATGACAGTGATTCTAATTCTAATGTAAACAATGCCCAACAATTATTAGCTTAAACATGAGACAAATTGTGGCAGTTATGTGATTCCAATGTCTGAGCGTCTATCCTGCTACCGTGTTGGATAATCATATTAATCAGGCCCTTGTGATACATGTTGTTCGCTGCCGACTATTTCTAAGTCCATCCCATCCTTCCGCGTTGGTACTTGTTGATGTCAGTTTTGTACCACTACATAACATATAGCAATTGAATACTTGATATAGAATATCAAACACTCAACCCTCTCTTGAAAAGTATATACTCATGAAGGACATGAGAATACTCCAAGGTTCCTTACACCTGTGGATACTAACTCAGTTATATTAATGTGATTTGCTGGTTAATCATGTAGGCGGGCTTACGTTGCTCACTTGAGGATGTCAAATTCTTACTATGATGATGATGTGATCTAGCTTTGCAATGTATACTCAAATTGTATCACTCTTCCTTTTATCACTTCCAACTTTGCTCTTCAAACTTCAACTACTAAACTACTTTTTGCTTTACTACTACTCCTATGGAATGGAAAGATTGGCAAATGGACGGGGATCAACCTAATGAAAGCTTGCCAGCGGCGCTGCCTCCATAGATGCAACGATTCAAGGGGAATGAGACTAGATTACCACACAAGGCTCCTTAACACGCCGCTAAGATGCTAGTGGCCCAGTATATAGATCCCTATCAAACATTTACCAATATCACCATACAACTAGCCATCTACTTCTATTCTTACTTTAACACTTACTTGAAATGAAATCTAACTTTAACTATTGGAAGTAGAAATCATGCAATAACACCAAGTGTTCTTAATCACCATGCAAGACACAACAATGATAAGAGAAGCAATTTTGGTATTATATTAGCAACAATTTTCTTCAACCCTTTACAAATGAGAGTACTTGGCCTTATATAGAGGCTCAAAATTACAACCAACGGTAGAGATTAAGAGGCAAAATCAACGATCCAGATTAAACCCCAAAAACCCTAATTAGGGTTGCCACCCCATCGGCCAATGAAAAGATGCCACCTCATCAATGGACCAATGAAAAAAAAGGAAAAGTGGCAACCAATGAGAAGGCACCAAAATGGTAGCCAATCAGAATCAGACACCTATCCTACCCAAGAAGAAAGGAAAAATTACCACTTGGGCTTACATCAAATGATCTTCTAATACAATTCTACCCTTTTCTTTCATCTTTTTAGCATAAGCAATGAATTTAGCTAACATGTTGACTTCCTCCATGGGAGGGCAAGGTGTATGCCTCATCCTGCGCTCAGCTGTGTTCATCATGTTCTTTGCTGCTTGTAGTGTCTTCTCACTCTCCTTTTCATCATCTTTGGCAAACTCGATAAGGGCCTTGAGAGAGGCAAGGATGTCCAACTGTTTCTCTCTGATGACAACCTTCCCCAACTCATCCAATCTCGATCCAAACTCTGTCTTATTAAAATCCTCCTCTTTGATTTCTTCAAAATCAAGTGCAACCCTCGCATTGTTCAACATGTTTGAAATGAAAGTGTCGATGCTTGGACTGTGCTGTGCAATTTCATTATGTATCTCTTCGAGTACCCTCAATCTAATATTCAAGATAACACACCAAGACTCAATAGTACTCTTTCCTCCTTCACTGATCAACCTGGCCTTCACCAAAGATTCCTCAGATAACTCTGTGGCTGCATGTAGCCTGGGAATGGCTAAGTCATGGATTGGAAGGAAATCCTTCCACTTCCTTTCAAATGTTCTGAATTTGTCTCTAAGAGACACAAATGACCTGAATGTTGAGATAAAGGCAAACAAGAACCTTCGCCCTTCTTGAATTGTATGACTGATCCACCTTTCAGTTCCTTGCTCTCGAGCTAATATCTCTTCCATGTTGCTCCCACTATCCTGTGGAAGGGCTTCCTGATGCAACTGTTGGATAGGTTGGCTATCTCTCCAATACTTGTTTTCAATCTCCAATTCTGCAACCCTTTCATTTTCCTTTCTCAACCTTTCTCTTATTGAAGCTATGCCTTCCTGAACCTCCACACACTCCATGTCATCTGTGACTTTTCCCATGTCATGCTCTACTATCTCATAATCCTGGGCCACAATTTCACCCACTGTCTTGCTAACCTTTGGCATCGCAATCTAAACCCTTCGGTGACCATCATCACCATCCCTGATTACATTTGCCACTGTTCCTGCAATTTGTTTCTATCCAACATTACCTTCCTTTTCCACTAACCCTTGAATATCCTCAACTGTCTGGGTGGCCACAACCTGGCGTCTTGGCATAAGCATCTGTCTCAACCACAACCACATTGGTACTATGCATCTCCTCATATCTGGATTTGGTTCGGCTAACATAGCATCACCACCGGCCCTAGGCGCTTGGCTTCCTTCCGCAGCTAATAGAGCCTCAATATCAACTGGCCTATCTCCTTCATTACTAACTGCCATATCCTCCTCAACTTGGCTCTCCAAGAGAGGAGAGTACTCTGTACTATTACTATAACCACTTGATTTTGAACCAGAGCTCACCTCTACCGCTACCCTTTGCTCACTTGTATCAACCTCTTAGCTCCTTGCCTCGATTATGCTCTCTCTTGATGGCATTGTACTCTGTTTCTTCGTTGGAGGCTCTTGATGTTCTTTATTCTTCTAAACCTCCAAACTTCTCTTCTTATTCTTAACCGCTTGCTGTTGTTGCTGACTATTACCCCCACCTTGGTGTCCAACTGACTCCGCTGGAGTCTCCTCCTCTAGTTTCATCTTCTCATAGGTAAGGTGTACCTTCTGACTTTGCAATTGCTTAAACTTCCTATCATACCACCATTCAGTGTGTAGTTCAACTGTTCTTGTTACTGCATCTAAGGATGGATCCTGATGATCATCCCACTCAATTGGATTCAACTCCATTCCTTCCATTGTATTGTAATCTTCCCTTAGCACATCCCCATCCTCTTCCAGCTAATCCGGAATATTAAGATTTCTCCACTTGATTGCCCTCATCATGTCCACTGATAACCTTGAGAAAGCCAACTTCCTTACATGAAAGTCATCTTGTGCATTGGCCGAAAAATCCTCCAAAGTAGGAATATGCTTGAATGGAGCTCCATGAGATGCCTTGATTAGACCATTAGGATCAAATCCTTGCCTTGCCTTATACCATGCTAGATGATATTGTTCTAACTCTTTCTCTGCAGTTGCAAAGGCGACAGGATTGGGACAACTATCATTGCCTATCATGAGTGAGAAGGTAACCCCTGTCTCACCTCCGAGCTTCATCATTTTGTCATATTGCTCAAGTTATCTAGCCAACTCCATCAAAACCATCCTATCGGGTGGGTACCTTGGAAGCCTCTTGGGACAAGTCGTGCATCCAGCCACTCTGATATAAGTGAATTGCGGAAACTGGATGAACCAACTCCCAAACTTCTTGACCTTTGTCTCCGCCTCCGGCGAGAGCCTCCTTGCGGGTGTCCCTTGCAATATCTTTACCGTCTTCATGGCAAAGGCATCATAAAATACCTTGTAGTCCTTGGTGTTGTGCAAATGAAGTTGTGGATAGCACTCATGCTCCAAGCATTGTCTGGGCCCATTGCCAATTACCCCTCTAGCCTTAAGTCCAGGATGTTCATACAGTCTTGCAACTAAATAGAAAAGGTAGGACCCCATATAGAATTATTTCTGATTTTGTACTGTCCTAAGTTGCAACTCTAAATTTTCACTTATAATTCTAGCGCAATCAAACTTTCTTTTTCCATTTTCAATTCCTTCAATAAAATAGTACATCCAAGTTTCAAGATGCATACCTTGAGCGGAGCCCATGACTCGGTTGAGAAGCACAATAAGATCGCCATATTCTGATTTGAAATCTGACCTGGTGAGCTTTGATGTCTTGGTGACTCCCTTCTTGCCTTCGTGCAACCAATTCTGCTTTAGTAGAGCAAAGTAGGCATCCTGACTGTCTTGAAAGAACCTGGCTGCTTGATCCATTGATATTACTATCATTCCCTTCTGCTGGGGTATATTGAACACTTCCTCTATCACCTGCCCGTTTATGTTAGCCATCACTCTCTCTCCATCAAAGATTATAGACTTGGTCACAATATCAAGTCGAGATGCACACTCCATGATCAATTCCGGACAAGGCAAGGTAGGAGGGAAGGCAGCAGCCTGCACAATTCCACACTTGTAGATCTTCTTTGCCATAGAGGACTGGCCTCCTTTCAACCTATCTCTCAACTGTATCATATCCGTGGTATCGATGTTGGTGTCTCCGACTTGCTTCAATTTTGAGAAGGTGGTCTTTGGCATCATGTCTTCCTTTTCTTTCTTGGTATTAATTCCCTTTGGGTTCTTGCTTGCACTAGCATCTGCCATCCTAAACACTTATTTCTACCCCTTCTTTTTACAGTGAGGTGGGACTACACTTATCTCTGCCTCTTCGCCTAGGGGTGATCAAACATATTTCTGCCTTGCCAATTCCTATCACACTACACTTATCTCTGCCCCCTCGCTTAGTGAGATGGACTACCAGTTATTTCTACCTCTTCGTTACCTATGGATGGACTACACTTATATCTCCCAACTTCTTTCCTAGGGGTGGGACTACACTTATATCTCCTTTCTCCAAATCCTAAACGGAAACTACACTTATATTGTAAAGAGCCTATGTGGCTCTTGTCCTTGCAATGACAATTTTAAGGAAATCCGACAAATCTGGATTCTAAACTTCAACAATTCTTTTATAGCTTAATTGAAAACTTTATTTAAATTTCAAATTATTCAATAATATAAATGTAACTCCATGCTCATTTTAATTTTCAAACATTTCATAATCTTCTCAAATTTAAATAATATTCAAGCACCTGTTATCCCATCTGATGTAACTGAAGGAATGATCTCCAGCTGGCTAAACTCACGCAACCTCCTGTGTTGGATTTGCGGCTGCAAAATTATTGTAGTAACTCATCAACACACGCCCTTATTACTTATTGGGCCCTGTGACTATTGGAACAGTCCCGCGTTTTGAAATCTCCACACCCGAAATATTATTTGGGGCCTGCGACTGCTGGATCAGACCCGCGTCTGAAGTCTCACACCTGGCAGTGAGTAATGACCCTGTGGCTTGATGAATAAGCTGGCTGCTGAAACTGTTGGTGGCAATAACCTGCGATAAGATACTTCTGCTGTTAATTCACTGCGCCACATATATCCGCCCAGAATTAAAGCTGCCTGTCACTGTTAAAAACATTGGAATTCTAGTATCGTTCAATGGCACAGGACTCCACCTCACGACACAACACTTAAGAAGAATGTACGTTCTTCTCAGTATTCAAACCCTAGTATTTCAAACCACTCAGAATTCTCCATCTCCAAAATAAGTTTAATATCATGAATCAATACTTTTTGCAAGTCCCAGGCTTTAAATGAAAAACTTCAATCTTCTTCATGATGCCAAACTCCAACTTCAAGCACACACTTCTCACTTAAGTGCCTTGAAGCGTCAAGCACACACTTTTAAATTAGAACAAAAAGTAACATCATAATAAATTAAGCCAAACTTAATTATAAAAGATATGAAGACGGAGACACATCATGAACCCAACTGAAGAAGAATGAAGATCAAACTGAAACTCAACTACCTTGCCAAAAATAGGCACCACTAATCAACTTACTGAAAATAGTAAGTGTGCACACAGAGATTCCCTAAACAATCCATCAGCTCACGGGAATCGCATTAATGAACTGTTAATGGCAAGCATAGGGGCTTACTAAATCGGGGACATTACATATATCTCCCAACTTCAAGCCCTAATGAGATGATGAGGTGATGGAATGGATGATGCAAGAAGAAAATAGGGAAATGTACCAAGAAAGAACAAGGAGAAAATCTGCCTTGTAGACCAACCTTCACCCTCAATCCTGAAACTTATCTTCTACACCAAACAAACAACACCAAAGAAAAGATGACAATTAAGAGATAGATCAAGTCCACTCACCAAATTTCGCCAATTTGTCCTCTTCGAATTAGATTTCTTGATCAAATCTACAAGCTTCTTCTTTGTCAAAATCTGAATTTGTGGTCCTCTCCTATTCAGCCCTGCTCTGTGCTATCAAATTTTCGGGCCTGCTACAGTTCAGATCGCCCAAAGACAAATTCGGGCCTGCACTTAAAATCGCTACCCTTAAGGATCAGATCTCCCCTTAGATTTTCGAAATCTGCCCTTAATAAATTCGCTGGTCTCTTACAATTTGCTGCTTCTCCATAAAATAGCAGGTCCGCTCCTCCTTGTGCAATGCCAGATCTGCATTTGGATTTTTGAATCTGCCCCCTCTTGTTTGGATCTGATCCACAATAAAATCGCAAGCCCCCAATCTAATAGCAGGCCTGCTATAGTAGCAGCCTCTCCCTCTTCAAATTCGCTGTCTGCTCTTTTATTGGAAGTTCGCTGCTCTCCAACTGCTCTTCGCTGCTTTGATGGATGAACGCGGATGAGATGAGGAAAGAGGAAAGGAGGGCGCCCCTTCTTTATACCCAATTTTAGCCCCCAATCTAATAGCCGACCTGGACAATGAAAACAAACAATTAAAATAAAATGTCAAGCAAGGGGGCCGACCTGGCTGTCTAAAATAAAATTTGCATTGAAATTTTCAAATAAAAAGAAAGGCCCTAATTAATATTTTCATGCCTTGCGCCAAAATAAAGGGGCTAAGTTTTGAAATTAAAGCCTAAATTCTTTGGATTTTCAAAGCAAATTATGTAAAATCTCCATGCCACTGCCCAGATTTTATCTTTAAAGGGCCAATTTTTAAACAGTTCAAAGTAGATTTCATTTTCTAAAGGCCACATCCTCGAATTCACTAGCCTAGACTTCAATTTTAATTGCCCAAATTTATTTTCTTTGCCCAGATTTTATCTTTAAAGGCCTGATTTTTCATTTTATTGGCCCAGATTTACAAATTATTGACCAAAATTTCGAATGCCAAGGCAAGATTTTACTCTTCAAAGTTTGAATTTAAATTTAATGCCCAGATTTTCTAATTTATTTAGGGTGATAGGCCCAAATTAACCTCAAAATTCAGTTTTGCAAACCAAAATAATTTGACCATCTAATTCTCTATTTGATCCCAATTTCATCATCCAAAAATTACAAAATTTTCCAAAAGATGGCCAAATCGACAATTAAAATTGGAAAATGAAATCAAAGCTCTTCAAATCCAATAGTTTTTAAAAAAAAATGCCATCCATCCTAGCCCAAAATTTGCTAAGGCATCGAGATATCCGAATTGAGGAGAAAGCCAAGGCTTGATCGAAAAAGGGGGGTCCCCAAATCCTTTGGGGCGATGATGTGAGACCTCACAACAGTACTGTTGTCTTGAATGTACTCCTATCCTTCGTTAAGTCTATGGACACTTCCTCTAATCAGCCACCGTTGCTAGTCTAGTGTCAATAGTCACTTATTGCATATGTTTTATTCAGCCAATCATATCTGATATAGATTAATATATGCCCTTCTTCATGAATGATTGGTTCGATCAAGATGACTGGATATTTACTGTCATGATGGTTTCTAGTCTTATCATGAACTCTTTGTTTAGAATATTATATTACAATTTATTATTTATATTTATCATCATATTAATAATTATTATATTATTTATTAATTTTATTAAATTCTATTTTAGGAATGAGGACATTACAAACTCCTATTTGTATCACCAACCTTCATGCGGTCATAATCCAACGAGTAGAAGTCAATTGACCTTTTGAATTACTCTCAATATTTTCTACTGCATTCCCTCTCTTGGATGAATCAATGTTCTTGTTAATACAAGGAAGCCCAACTCTTCATCAAAGCATCAAATATCTCAATAACCATATTTCAATGAAATACAACCCACGACACTGAAAAAGGATTTCACTTAGATGTTTCTAAAGGAATCAGTGTACAAGATTGTCTACCGAGCACCTGTGGATAGTCCCAAGCTTCCACACACAACATGAAATGATATCATGCTTGTGCACTATACGTATAAAAATATTTATATGGGTCGATGTCTTCAACGTTTCAACAAATGACAAATTATTTCACTTAGAAACTTAATATTAAGCCTCGATTATGAATGTTTGGCTCAAGATGATGTTTGATTGTCACAACTTTAACAAATTAAATATATCTTTCAAATATTAAGCTCACGGCTAAACAAGTAGAACCCATATGACAAGAAAAAACATTAACTCAAAAAGATGCTTATTTCCACTTCAAAATAACAAAATTTGTAAATGATAATCAAAATAATAATATATTCCAATGACCTTGTGAATTTGTCTCAGGAAGAGGCTTTACAAAATTGAAACTTCTCTTTGGATGAAATGTGAAATGTCAGAAATGATATCCCCAACAGACTAGGGTGTGTGCTCTTACCACCAAAATTGTCCACCTCCTTGAGCTCCTAAGCTACCAATGATAAGAAAAGAAAATCCAAAACATTCCACAACCATGTTTTACTTTACCCTGCCATCCTCTTTATAAAGAACTCTTAGAAAAATCTAGAAGATTAGGCCGACTTGAATAATTGGACAACTTTAATTAATAAATTGACTGATTTAATTTCTCACTCTATTTTATAACTAAAATAAATAATTAATATCTTCATTCAGAAATAAAATTAATTTTTTCAACAACTTAATTAGTTCAATTTAGTTGCTTTATAAAAATTTGGGAGCATTATAAGATAACCTTTGTAAAAGATTCTCTTCTATTAGGAATTTTGGAAATTGATATTGGTTTCTCTGCTCTTTATCATAATACTAATTTCCTCTTTCATTAGCATGCATAAAGAATAACTTGCATGACATGACTAGATTCTCAAATTAGCAAGATCATCAACTATGATACACACCCTTATTTTTTTGAAATTTAATATTGAATTGAAGCTACAATGCAATATCTTTATCAATATTTGATCACCTATTTCTTAAGATAGGTAGGGTGGGAGCATACAATGTATAGGACTGCAGTCAATAATCTAAATTGTAACAACATTGAAAGAAACGCCAGTAGGCAGTATAGCTGACCAAATCTTCACCTTTTTAGTAGAGTGTGCAATGCAAGAACTAAAGGAAAAGGTTCTATCCATATTCAATGGAGTGTGCACTTACTATGAGCTTAGTCACTTGTTGCCTATTTAGTGAACTGCAATTAAAACAAGTATAATCACTTCTCACTTATTTACTAGAGCACAATCACATAAGCACAATCACTTATCACTTTTTTATCAGAGTGTAATTACAACTAGCATAACTACTTCTACTTATCTAGTGGGGTGTACAATTACATTAAACTACAAGATGATTCACTAGTGGTACGGCCATCCAAGCTATCACAAGATAACATGAAATGCATTACTAATTATCACTAGATAATATAAACATGTAAATCTAGGCTAATACATAGTCTGATCCCAAACTTGATTGCTGCAACATTCAAACTAAAGCTATACAATCATACGTAAACAATGTATTCAAGAGCCAACATATAGGTAAACCTCCAAAGAACAAAGTTTAATTTTTGTATAGGTTTGATAACTCTTTAATTTTCTACTAGAAAAACCTAATATAGTTGAAACTTGAAAGCACTCAACACACACCACAAAATGATATTACAAAAAACCCGGAACTATATGCACACTTAAAGACATTTTAATTTTTTGCTAAACACATCTGAAACCTTTGTTGAGCATCTCAAAATAGAATGGCACTCATACTAGATCATATGTAAGCCTTAAACAATGGTCTAGCTAATTGTAGAAAAGGTACAAAGAATTGCATGACCCCTATTAAATCACCAAAAACAACACGTTCAACTTAGAATTGATAGACATGCCCCAACTAGTATTGACAACCTAAAACCATGGCCATACAAGCCTCTAAGATGACCCTCAAAAATCATCTCATTATTGGAGTATTGTTGTGGCTACAAGTGCTTTGATGATTTTTCATTACTACGATATATTTGATAGGTTGTATTTTCTACCTTCTTAGTTCTTGAGTTTTGAAATTTGTCACGCCTTCATCCTCTATGCAGAATTATGTAATTTGTATAAGAAAATTAGGATCACTAAAAGCTTTTATAACATCCTTATTTCCCCGTAATTTACATTACCTCTTCATGGTTCTTGAATATTTTAATCCAAAACTTGATATGTAGTAGTACAACAAAGAATGCATATATGTGACATTTGAGGAATAGGCAGAATTAATCATCACTATGATGGAATCTAGGAAAAGGATTCCAATGAAAGGCTACATTACCTTTTATCCAATAGACTAAAGCTCATCACTTGCGATGTTGAAGCCAAACATTACTATTTTATTAATTCAAAAGATAATATGTCCTTGTGAACTACAATAAGTTCATAAGAAGACAAACTCAAGACTCACTGACAAGCTCACATGTCTTGCCAACTATAGCTTATGAAAGGCTTATTGATTTGATATTACATTAATATAGTACAAATCTAATTTACCTTCTACTCATGATGTGAACTTCCTTCCCACTTGTTGGCGTGATGATGGAGGATATGGATACCATCCTTTCTTTGATCTTCTAAGTTGTTCCAAGATTTTCCATCCAAGGAAAGTAGCTTCCAATGACTTTGTTGCCAGGAGTTCCATGATTTTCTCTCTATTCAGCCCTTTCGCTTTGGTTGTCTTTCCTTGGAGTCTCGAACATTTCCCTTAGCCTGCAAAATATCAAGGAAACATGTCTCACTTACCCTTGCCCAAGATGCCAAAAACTTTGAGAAACAAAAAATTAGGAAATAAAATCCCCTTTAGATGAAGCCAATAAAGTTGGATTAAAACTTTTAAACATTATTTCATTTCCAGATTTCCATACATTTCTCTACCAAAATGACCAAATGATTAAACAACAAGTCATGATTACATAAAATCTCAGACTTAGAAACTGAAGTTTGATTGCTTTGAATTTGAACTCTTCATGGCATGAATCGCAATTTGAACCAATGAAGTTAAAGGAAAGGGGGGGATGGGGTAGAGCCTTGAAAACACCCCCCATCACTCACACATCCTCTTCACTACTTAGAACGAAAAAAAAGAAAATGCAATCAGACCTGTAGCCTTGAGAAAATCTGAGATTTCAACACCAGCAAGCTCCCTTTTATGAAGATGACATTCTAATTTGCCTCCCCCTTTGGAATATGGACTAGGAGAGGATCTCCTTACGCTTGATTTTCTTTCCAAACTAAATCTGATACAAAACTGATCTTCACTGCTTCTAGGAGAAATTCGCATGAAATTGGGTGTACAAATGAATCAAAAACCCCCTCTTTATATACATTTTGCATCCAAATTCCCTAGGAGGCCGACTTGCTTGCATTGAAAATGAAATAAATAAATAAAAACAAGGTCGACTTGCAAGTTAGAGGGGAATTTGGGAGTGGGCAGAATTTCATGGCACATAGGACAGCCTGTCCTATGGCTGGGCAGAATCCGCTCAGTCATAGGACAGCTTGTCCTATGGCTGGGAAGAATCCGCCCAGTCATAGGACACACAAAACATTTCATTGAATGAGGCCACGAAGATTCCAAAACTCGTCTAAATGCCATGCCATTGGTCAAGGATTCCATCTTCGGTCTTGATGTAGGGGCAGAAATTCAGAGTGGATAGGACAAGCCTGTCCTATGGCTGAGCGGAATCCACCCAGTCATAGGACAATACAGATTTGCATCTCTATACTTAGCCAAATTTTCAGTTCAGGGGCAAGAGAATTTATACAAATATAACATTTAAGTATAAGTCTGATTTAATTAATTTCTTACACTTTAAGTTATATTTGTATAAATACATTCCAGGATGTTTGAGATAGGTTTCAGCTTCATAGGAGTTAATGTATCCTCAACTGATATTCTTGGAGGCAGGTCATAATAATGAAAGTCATAAAATAATTGAAGATTACAAAAGGGTAATACCCAAGAGAGTCTTGATATTACTAAGTCGGAATTTATATGCCTAACATTATTACTATAGGACCAACCCAATCTAGAGGGTTAGCATATACACTTAATAAGATGATGTTGGATGCCTATAAGGGGCTTAAACGCCTTACATTATATGCATACAAAATTATTTTATTTAAGAGTATATGGTGTCACTTCTATGGATTAGTTGAACCGGGCTTAATTGGCTATGTAGTAATAAGGGAAGTTATAAATTAAGACTTATTAATACCACAACTATCTGGAGAAAATTTAAAACTCTAGCCCATATGAGCATACTCTAAAAGGGTGAGCATTTAGCTTGAAATGTAAAGATACATATTAATATGTTGACAGCCACATACGCTATATCTATGACTAAACGGCTGCTTGTCTATGATTATCTAAACCTTAATCATAGACCTCCAACAATTTACTCCTATTTGTATGTATATGGGTGACAACATATTGATATGGCTTAGTACATAGAAGCTAAATACATTTGTTTAAAGTTTAATGGTTAGGTGAAGCTTTCTGGTTTTACAAGAGTGTAGAGGGTGACTAGATAATTGTAAGAGGGAATTCAGAGGGGAGGCAATCTAGAAGAGTGCATATGGTGGTTCCATCAATCCCCAAGTTTGCCAACTCATCTGCTCTCTTATTCCCTTCTCTATATATGTGGTTAAAGGTGACTGAGAGGAATCTTTGGATGATTGACAAGGCTACATCCAAAAGAGCATTAAGTTCCCAATTGGGTGTAGATTGTTTTCTGAGGGCATTAATAGTGTTTGCAGAGTCCCCTTCAATATCAAGGTTAGAAATTCCTTATTTGGAGCAGAGTTTGAGCCCCTTTCACCAAGGCTTCCATTTCCTTGTGTTGTTGGTGGTAATGCCTAGGGGTTTAGCCAGAGAAGTGATTTCTATTTTATTGGAGTCATGAATGATGCATCTGATACCTGCCTGTCCCGGATTGCCCCTAGAGGGGCCATCGAAGTTTAATTTGAACCTACCATGTTGGGGTGTAATGACCCTCACTAGTAGGATCACTAAAATCTCTGATTTTGTGCTTATGGAATTTCGTCAAACAGTTGGCATGCACTGGTATGTTTTGCTTGCAATGATGTGTTTCAAGGTGTTTATTGTTTTGGCACTAAATTCCAATTGAGATAACAATACCAATGTAGAAATGTATTACAATGTGCAACAATGAATCTCAAAGCAATGTAAAGACTCACTACATATATATCAAACTTCTCTAATTCTGATTTCACTTCCAGAATTTATATGACTATTACATCAATCACATATGAGCACTGTTTATGGACTGTCTACAATATATGAACTAGGATATGAAACGTATGAATCATCTTACATGACATAGTCCTATCAATGCACCACATTACAATGCAAAGTCTAAATACAATGACTGTTTCATAAACATATATAGGGGACTGTTACATAGCAAGGAACTTGGTAACAACTAAGTCTAATAATGCAACTTCTAATACAATGACTCCAAGACTATAACAGTGACTGATTCCAATACAATGCATCCAATTACTATGCCAATTTAATTATGACAGTGACTAACCAATATCTGCTGTAACTATGACTGAGACCAAGCAATTATCACAACTTCCTTGAATTCAAATGCATACTAAACTCATGAATGGAACCTGTTAATCGCTTCCCAATGCCTGGTGATGACCGCTGATGTAATCTGGACTGGAACAGTCCCAAACTTCACCTCCAATCTCTGCCAAACTGCCTGCAAGTACAGGGCGTACCAAGCCGTACATGTACGGCACCTGTATAAAATAAAGGGGAGGGTTTTGACACCCCAATCTGATATCAATAGGACCGCCTATACAGTACTCGTCTTCACTCCAAAGCATTAAATTTATCTCCAAGGGATTTAAGAGATATGAGCAAAATTTTGAATCTAGGCCCTGGTATGAAGTGACTGAAAATGTGCCAAAATGTCTTCAATCTATCACCAAAATGATTCACCAATTAAGTGATGAATTCCAAACCCTTATTCAACTAGTTACAAACCCTCAATATCAATTTTTCAAGTCTGCTTTTTCGGACTGCTTTTTTCGGGTCTGCTTTTTCAGACTGCTTTTTCGGATTTGCTTTTTCGGACTGCTTTTTCGGACCTGCTAAAAACGGCCGCCTATAATTTCGGACCTGCTAAAAATTGCCTCCTATAATTTCGGCCCTACTAAAAATGCCTCCTGAAATGCTGTTTCAATCACAAACAAACCCTTACAACAAATTCTCAATGAAGTACCAATGAGATGGCTGAGTACCAACTCCAAACTTGCAACCCTTCAGTAGATATTTCACTACCTCAGTTATGCCAATCTAGGGGAGTGATCGTTCCCAAAGATCGAATAGTATTTGCAGACCACAAGGCTACAAATTGCTTCACAATGAAGAAGTAGAAGAAATCCCAAATCTAAGCATGTAGAAATGATAGCCCAAGCCCCCTATTTATTCTTTTCCTTGAGAAGTTGCTAGAACTTCTAGAAACATCCAATTATAATGTACTTTATAATAAAATAACATTATAATAATAAAGTACATTTCTCAACTCAAAATTATAACAATGTAGGCTCATAACTGAATGTAGGCCCAACTACAACCGAATGTAGGCTCAAGACTGAACGTAGGCTCTACTACAACTGGATGTAGGTTCAAACTGGATGTAGGCTCACTCTGGATGTAGGCTCTACTACAACTGCATGTAGGCCCAAACTGGATGTAGGCTCTACCGAATGTAGGCTCTGTCAGCAATATGCAATCAAATGATCAACATAATGACCCTCTCTCCAAACCATTTGCCTACGAGAGTCGATGATAGGCAAATCCGTCATGCCAAACGATGTCAGCCAAAATGGGGACATGACATGGGGGGCTTTCTAGACACATTCTTTTCGAGCCTTATCTTTTTCGGAAGCAACGTCATTAGCAAAGGAGGGGATTTTGAGGCCCATCCATTGGTGTCTCTTCTGCCCATCCCATGGGGACATGGTTTTATTATTATTAGGTTGATTGATGAGTCTATTATTAACTAGTTTTATGATTATTGCATTGATCTTGTTTAGAAGTTGAGATACTAGCATTTGTTTGTCTTTAAATAATCTATGATTCCTCTCCTTCTATATTTCCCAAATTAGTATAGAGGGGTTGACTGGCCATAAAATATTGTAAATACTTCTTTTGTGGTAGTTTGGCCATGCTTTAAACATATCAGGGAGGGAATTAGGAAGGGCTGAGATTAGATTGAGCTCGTTGCATAACCATTCCTAACATTGTTTTGCGTAAGGGTAGTTAAGGAGTAAGTGATCCGCAGTTTCCGACTCTTTCACAAAGGATGCATCTTCTTGGGCCTTCATAACCCATCATGGTAAAATGATTTGTGGTTAGGAT
This sequence comes from Chamaecyparis obtusa, assembly GCA_027943335.1. Taxonomy (NCBI): domain Eukaryota; kingdom Viridiplantae; phylum Streptophyta; class Pinopsida; order Cupressales; family Cupressaceae; genus Chamaecyparis; species Chamaecyparis obtusa. Next base: position 2,510,030 of record BSBK01003718.1, read on the forward strand.
CTTCCCCTGTATCGCGAGCCACGTGAAAAGGCTAGCTTTCAGTAGACAATTCTTATCAAGGCATAAGTGGATGGGCAAGTCAGATTTGACTCAAGGTCTGGCAGAAGTGATCTGCCTGTAGCCGTCCTTGGTATTATACCTCCCATTGTTGGAGGATGCCCAAATGAATTGGTCTTTGTTGTCATTCAATTGTACTCTTCTCTCCTGGTGGATGTTGTGCAAAGTGTTTTTATAGTGGTCATGGATATTAACATTTGTCAGGGACTTCCACCTGCAATCAAGGAGCCTATCATCCGAGGGGAGTATATAATCTTTAACATTCATGCCCCATTGTTATTGGAGTGTTTGGATGGTATTACCCCAATCAACCATATGAGATATGGGAGGCAGACCTTCCCATGAGTCCTCCCAAAAGAGTGCATTTGCACCATTATTAATTTTCCATGAAATATTTTTAGCAATAACGCTTCTACATTCAACCATAAAGTTCCATAATCTGGATCCTTTAGGCAGATTACTATTTCTGAAGAATGAAACCGAGTCTCTGTCATTGAGGTATTTGTCTTAAAATCATTGACTATCTAAGATTTGGTTTTCTAAGGAGGTTCCAAAAAAGTTTAGCGGCAGAGGCTTTGCTTTGGAATTTAATTTTTTTAAAGCCGAGGCCTCCCTATTCCACAGGTGAGCATAAAGTATCACATGCAACCAAGGGAATTTGTTTTGGTTCAGAGGCCCCTTACCAGAAGAAATTTCTAAGGAGTTTGTTGATATCTTCCCGCATGCTTGAAGGGAGTTGGCTGCAAGACATTTGGAAGATGGGGATAGAGGAGAGAACAGATTTAAGCATAACCATTTTCCTATTGACAACAAACATTTACCTCTCCATGAGCCAGCCTTCTTTTTTATTTTTGTAATGGTGGTTTCCCATGAATTGGACGTTTTGGTACCTTTATCAAGGGGTATGGTGCAGGGGCACCTAGAACATCCAAAGACTACCAGGTGTCCATAATGACAACCATGAACCTAAAGACATCTAAAGATATCAATTGGAATGTATTGGCACCTATAATGGCCTATAAGGTCATTCCATGCAATGAAAATGGCAAATATGTAATAAGTCCTAAAAGGCCTAATAAGCCTTAGGACCAAAATAAGAGCCTAGGATGGAATTTGGTGTTACAAGTTTATAATAGTTTAGATTTGACTTTAATAATGCTTAATAAGTTCATTTAGGTCACATTTCAAAGTCTTAAGGCTTCATTGTCTTTAAAAGTTTCAAAAACTCCAAATTTGTAATGTTGTAAATTCAAAAATTTGAAATGCAACAGTTATTAGAAAATGGAGGGAATTGGATTTTGTTATGTTTTAGTGAAAACTAATCCATCCAACCGATTGGGATTTGTTGGGGTAGTTTCTAGGATTCCATCAAATATGTCAAAGTTCCATTGTACGGGCAGAGACTTGGAGTGTATGAAGAAAATAGAGAAATAACAGAATTAATCCATTTTCCCTACAATACTTGTGTTGATCTTGCATTGATTTCGTATGAGTTCATTGTAGGAGATTTAGGAATGTTATAGGAGATTGTTACTATCTATTTTCTATCTCTATTTACATAGACCATTCTCTGTTAGAGGATTTACACGACTGGTGTGAACTTACAGCCTGAATTTGTAAGTTTCTTGCAACAGTCCTGAGTCTTTAGTAAGATATGACCATCCCATGAACTCTAAGGGCCCAAAATTCATGGGATGTGTTAATCTAACATGTACATTAATCTATTAACTCATTAAATGCAGGAGAATGTGTAGGGATTGACTGATTTTCACAAAACTTTGAAGAAAACCCAATGAAATTAGTGGGTACAGTGCAACAATGAGAGTTTGGTCTAAATGAGGGATACATATTATGATGTGGATCATCTTATAATGATCATCTAATGGTGAATCAACCACCAATAAAGTCTGGAATTTTTTGGACAAGGGAGATTGAAGAAACCCTCAAATCAAGGATTTAAGAGGGGTAAATTGGGGATTTTGATGTTCCCGAGGTGCTGGGTTAAATTCCTCTTAGATTTAGAGGTTTGAAAACATATTGAGACACTTCTAAAAGTTTAGAGTCTTGTGGATATAAGTAACTAGGTGATGCTTTGTTAAATCACCCAGTTTTGATGCATTTTGGGGTCACATAGTGAGGATAGTCATACATGGTCCAAAGGAGTCTATAGTGATCTTGTAGTATATTGTAGTAGGGGAAAAAGGGTATCCAAATATATGATTTATTTGTTCCATCCTTTGGGAAAGTAAAGAGTTATAATCTATTTTACTGCTGGACAGGACTACTAGACAGGGCAATTAGGCCTCTAGGCCAAGTTGAAGACATTTAGCCATTGGGAGTATTGGGTAAGTCTAAAAACCTCAAAACCACTTTAATCCATCCTTATATACATCAAAGACATTAGAACTATCATTAGTTTTCATTTTGAAGAGTCTTGCTCGGGTGGAGTTTTATAAGGTCATTGTGCACCTTTGGGAAAAGTGTGGGTTTCTAAGTTTGATTGGAAAACTTAGTTGTGAATAAGGTCCACTATCCTTACCTCTGCATCAAGTGGTATCAGAGCACACTAGTAGATCCTTAAAGGGATAGAGGAACACTTTTTTAAAGAAGTTTGACTATTGTTTGTGAAAATGCCTCCAAGGAATGCAAGTACGGCTAGGGAGATCCAGGAGTTGAAGGAGAAAAACACAAGGTTGCAAGAATCTTACAATACACTTTTGGCCAGGCTTGAAGCACTCAAATCCAATCAAAGAAGAGTAGCAGATGAAGGTGTTGATAGTGAAGAAGAGGAAGAAACCCATAAGGGGAAGGAAAGGAAGGAGAGGAACAAATAGATCCTGAAGAGCAGAGGACAATCAGGATAGTGAAGGCTATGAAGAATGAGCAGCATAAGGTGACAGGAGATATCCCTATGTATGATGGAATTCTGAAAGAAGAAGAGCTTTTGGACTGGATTGCATCAATGGATGCATACTTTGAAAGTGAAGAGGTACCCAAAGAACAAAGGGTTAGATTGGCAAAAACAAAACTCAAAGGGCATGCACTCCTATGGTGGGATCATGAGGAGGCAGACAGAAGGAGAAGACGTAAGCCAAAGATTGTCTCTTGGGACAGGATGATAGCAAAATTGAAAGCTAACTTTCTTCCTAAAGACTTTGATGTACAAATGCATAAAAGAATGCAAAGTTTAAAACAAAGAGATTTAGATGTTAAAGCATATACAAATGAATTTTATAAACTAAGCATAAGGTCAGGACTGGAAGAAGATGAAGTTGTTAAGGTTGCTAGATATCTAGGTGGTTTAAGATTTAACCTCCAAGATGAATTTGTGGCTTCTAACCTCCGAAGTGTGAAGGAATGTTACCAGTTGGCCCTTAGAATAGAGGAGAAATTGAAGAGGAAAAGTGAAAGACAGAATAGCAGCAACCAAGGAGGTTCTTCAATGAGGGGAAGAGGAGGAAGGACAAATCAGGTTTGGGAAGAAAAGGACAAAGGAACTACTCTAGAGGCAAGAGGAGGACACACCCAAAGAGGTGGAAGATTCGGAGGAAGGGGAAGTGGCATCTTCACAGGCAGATGCTTTCATTGCAATGAAGTTGGACATCAATCTTTTAGGTGCCCTAAATGGATAAACTCTGATCAAGGCAAGGAAAGGAGGGTACATCTAATTGAAGAAGAGGAAACTCATGAACCTAAACAGAAAACCTTGAGGTAGGATAATTTCTTCTCATGAGGAAAGGAGGACCATTACCAACATCGGCACAAGAAGGTATATATAAATCAAGATGTTTGGTCCAAGGCAAGGTATGTACTCTAATTATTGATTCAAGGGCACATACCAATTTGGTTTTAGTTGATATGATGTCTAAGTTGGGATTGACATTAGTAGAACATCCTAACCCTCACAGTGCCACTTGGGTAAACCAAGAGTTGAATGTGAAGGTTTGTCAGAGGGCTCTTGTCAATTTTTCAATTGGGCCATATCATGATCAGGTTTGGTGCGATGTCATATCTATGAATTGTGGGTATATGATATTAGGTAGACCATGGCAATGTATGAGAAGGACAATTCATGATGGCTACTCTAATACATATATTGTTCACAAAGGCAAAGAGAAATTTTAGTTAATAGCATTGACTTGTAGGGATAAAGACAAGATGATAATGTGTTTTGGTGATACTATTCCTTTTCATAAGCAAGGAAACATTGCAGGTGTTACAGGTTGGTATGGGCAGCAAGCATACAAACATGGATTGACTAGGACAATGTTGAATAGTCCTAGAAATGCAGACTTTTGGGATTTGAACTATGTTCAAATAGGTACAGCCAAGTGTCCTATTGAAGAGCATCCAATAAACAACCATATTCAGATGTGGACGAACAGTGGGTAGAAAGAACCAACAACAAGACCACAATCTGATTCAAAATCAGAGACTATGCATAAGGTTTTTGGTGCTAATGCTTTCAAGGTTTGTGCAGGGTACAAGAGAAGGGAAGTGACCTTAGGGGACTTCATTCCTTCCCCAAGGCACCATATTCATAAAGTACAAGTTCAGACTCGGACATCTACTGCAAGGACTGATTCTTGGGACAAGAATCCTTTCAAAGGTGGTGAACATGGTGCAGGGGCACCTAGAACATCCAAAGACTACCAGGCGTCCATAATGACAACCATGAACCTAAAGACATCTAAAGATATCAATTGGAATGTATTGGCACCTATAATGGCCTATAAGGTCATTCCGTGCAATGAAAATGGCAAAATATGTAATAAGTCCTAAAAGGCCTAATAAGCCTTAGGACCAAAATAAGAGCCTAGGACGGAATTTGGTATTACAAGTTTATAATAGTTTAGATTGGATTTTAATAATGCTTAATAAGTTCATTTAGGTCACATTTCAAAGTCTTAAGGCTTCATTGTCTTTAAAAGTTTCAAAAACTCCAAATTTGTAATGTTGCAAATTTAAAATTTTGAAATGCAACGGTTATTAGAAAATGGAGGGAATTGGATTTTGTTATGTTTTAGTGCAAACTAATCCATCCAACCGATTGGAATTTTTTGGGGTAGTTTCTAGGAGTCCATCAAATATGCCAAAGTTCCATTGTACGGGCAGAGACTTGGAGTGTATGAAGAAAATAGAGAAATAACATAATTAATCCATTTTCCCTACAATACTTGTGTTGATCTTGCATTGATTTCATATGAGTTCATTGTAGGAGATTTAGGAATGTTATAGGAGATTGTTACTGTCTATTTTCTATCTCTATTTACATAGACCATTCTCTGTTAGAGGATTTACACGACTGGTGTGAACTTACAGCCTGAATTTGTAAGTTTCTTGCAACAGTCCTGAGTCTTTACTAAGATATGGCCATCCCATGAACTCTAAGGGCCCAGAATTCATGGGATGTGTTAATCTAACATGTACATTAATCTATTAACTCATTAAATACAGGAGAACGTGCAGGGATTGACTGATTTTCACAAAACAGTGAAGAAAACCCAATGAAATTAGTGGGTACAGTGTAGCAATGAGAGTTTGGTCTGAATGAGGGATACATATTATGATTTGGATCATCTTATAATGATCATCTAATGGTGAATCAACCACCAAGAAAGTCTGGAATTGTTTGGGGAAGGGAGATTGAAGAAGCCCTCAAATCAAGGGTTTAAGAGGGGTAAATTGGGGATTTTGATGTTCCTGAGGTGCTGGGTTAAATTCCTCTTAGATTTAGAGGTTTGACAACATATTGAGACACTATTGAAAGTTTGGAGTCTTGGGGATATAAGTAACTAGGTGATGCTTTGTTAAATCACCCAATTTTGATGCATTTTGGGGTCACATAGTGAGGACAGTCATACATGGTCCAAAGGAGTCTATAGTGATCTTGTAGTATGTTGTGGTAGGGGAAAAAGGGTATCCAAATATATGATTTATTTGTTCCATCCTTTGGGAAAGTTAAGATTTATAATCTATTTTACCATTGGATAGGGCTACTAGACAGGGCAATTAGGCTATGTTCCACGGAGTTTCCGGTACGGGGACGTTTTAGGGGACGGGGACGTGTTTCCGGTACGGGTACGGGTCGAAGTCAAAATTTAGGGGATGGGACCTTAGGGGACGGCAACTAAAAACATAGGGGATTTTTATATATAGAGAGACAAAATTCAAATATGAATATCATAACATTGATAAACCTTTCACCATAGAGTCATAGACAATGAGACATACATGGAAATTAAAAACTTAGCTATCAAGGATTCAAGATTGAAATGACAATATGATCATGATTCATAATAGTATATCCGAATATACTCCAATTCCAAATGAAATGAGCCAAATAGTAAGCCTTACACTTATATCTATTACAAACTAGGGTTTCCATATTTTAATACAACCGAAAATCGCATGTGGGGCCCGCGCGGAAGTCAAGAAATAAAAAAAATGTTTTTTTTGGCCATTTTTTAATGTGTGGAAATTCTGGGAAATCGGGGATGGATTTTCGTATTGGGTACGGTCAAGGTACAGCTTTGTCGTCCCTAGTACGGAAATCTGTACCGCTGTACCATTTTTTGCCCAGAAGTTTCCGAGACGGTCCCCTTTTTTGTTTCATTTCGAGACTTCTTTGGGGACGGCCAAAAACGATACCAGTGTCCCCATTTCGTACCCGGTACGGGACGAGGCCAAAAGGCCAGGGGACGCATCCCCATAGAACACAGCAATTAGGCCTCTAGGCCAAGTTGAAGACATTTAGCCATTGGGAGTACTGGGTAATTCTAAAAACCTCAAAATCACTTTAATCCATCCTTATATACATCAAAGATATCAGAACTATCATTAGTTTTCATTTTGAAGAGTCTTGGTTGGGTGGAGTTTTATAAGGTCATTGTGCACCTTTGGGAAAAGTGTGGGTTTATAAGTCTGATTGGAAAACTTAGTTGTGAATAAGGTCCACTATCCTTACCTCTGCATTAGGGTAGGCCTAAATATTTACAGGGTAATAAACCTTTCCTATAGTTAAGGATGTTGCATGTATTGGTCTCGATATTTGGGTCTGTATTGAGGAAGATTTCGGATTTGGCCTGGTTTATTTCTTGCCCGAGGCTTTAGAATAGGCATGGAGAATATCTCTAAAATTGTGGGCCTCCTGAGTAGAACTTTGTCCAAAAAAGCATTGAATCATCAAAAAATTGTTGATGCGTAATATGGTCCAAGTTTGATGTTACCTTAATACCCTCAATTTTATCATCTTCTCTTGCTTTAGTAAGGACTCTTCCTAGAGCCTCCGCCATAATGATGAAAAGGAAGGGTGATAGTGGATCACCTTGTCTAATTCCCCCAGAGGCTTCAAAGAAACCTTCTGGCAAGCCATTAAGCATAATTGAGAATTTGAGCATGGAAATACATTCGAAAATCAGATTGATCCATTGTTTATCTAAACCAAATTTTTCCAAAACTTTGCATAAAAAATGCCAGTCTACTTTGTCGTAAGCCTTGCTAATATCTAATTTAATAAACATACTAGGTCTTTTATTTGTTTCAACTGAGTGGATTACTTCTTGTGTGATAATAACTTCGTCGTATATGGATCGATCTTGCACAAACCCTGTTTGTTCTTCATTGATGATTAAGGGAAGAAGTTTTTGTATTCTATTAGCCATGGTTTTTTGGAGCAGTTTGTAGATAGTATTGCATAATGCAATGGATCTACAGTCATTAAATTATCAATATTTTCCTTCTTTGGAATAAGGGCTAGAAATGTATTGTTAATTTCTTTTAACAAATTGCCTGAGTCTCTAACCCCTTCCAGAGCGTCTGTCACCTCATTGCCTATGAAGTGCCAACATTTCTGGAAGAACATGGTTGTGAAACCGTCTGGGCTAGGTGCCTTGTCAGGTTGCATCTGCTTTAGAACCCCTTAATTTTCTTCTTTGGAAAATTTGGCTTTTAATGTCTTATTTAATTCTTCATTAATAACCCTGGGAATATTATTGATAAACATTTCCTGATTAGTAAGATCCGAAGTTTCAAAATTATTGAGTATATTCTGAAAATGATTGATGGCTTCTTCTGCTATGGCTTTGGGGTCCTCAATTTTGCCCCCAACAGGGTTACTAATTTTTGTGATTTTTTTTATGTTCCTTCTAATGTGTGTATTGTTGTGGAAGAATTTAGTGTTTTCATCACCTACATTCAGCCATGTCTCTCTTGACTTTTGCCTCCAAAAAGTTCTTCTTTAGCTAAAATATCTTCAAGCTCAATTTTGAGCATCTTTTCCCTATGGTAGGTATCTTGATTCATGTTAATATTTTCCAGATTTACCTAGGAATGTCCAAGCAATAGAGATCTTTCAAGACTAAGCACAGGATATAAAGAAATGATTAAAAGCAAGGAGAGATAGTACCCGGATTGTAGTTCTAAAATGATCTTCAAATCAGTCCCTTCTAAGTCTCCAAAGTGAGTAGATATGAATGGACAAGGTCTGTCAATTTAAAGCTTCCAAAATGACATCAATCTGATGTTTACTTTGACCTAGGATTAGACCAAAGCCAATGTAAATCTACCTTGAGATCTGCTCCAGAATTCGCACCTAATTATGCTGCTATTAGGGCAGAGAAATAGCTGCCCCTTAAACTGAGATTCGCTACTCCTCAATGATGAATGCGCTGCTCCTCAATGGTGTATTTTCTGCCTCCTTAATGGTGAATTCACTGCCTCCTCAATGGTGAATTCTCTGCTCTAAATGATTCTTGGGAGAGGAGAATATGTTATGTTTTTGATATCTCCTCTCCCAACAAATCATTCCTCCTTTATATGAGGAAGGAGTGCCACTCCAAAGGGGTTTGACCAGAACAAGATAAATATCCCAAGAGGGCCGACTTAGGGCCCAGTCAATTAAACAACATAAAATCGATTTCCTCATAAACAATGAATATTAAATATCCAATATATTTAATATTATTATTTATATATCGAAGTATATATGCTATATATTTAATCTTATCCGATGCAAGAGATATTTGCCGATAAGGCCATAATATCAACAATTCATTCCTTGATCTATGATTAGTTTATTAAGCGTTTCAAGTTCTAATTCAATTCTAGCCTTGTTTTCGAAGATGTTGCCAAACCATTCCTTATTCCAGGTTATTAATTTACTTTTGATTTTCTTTAACTTATTAACTACACAAAAAAGTTTGGAGCCCTTGAACTGTAAGTTTTCCCACCATTGTTGAATAAGAGGCATTAATCTTTCGTCTTTGAGCCACATGTGTTCGAATTTGAATGGGCATCTTTTTGATTTTGGGTCATCAAAAATGTCTAGGAAATGGGGTAATGGTCAGAACCCGAGTAGGGTAGAATTTCAGCCTTAAGGGAAAAGGGGAAGTCTGACTAGTTGCCTTTAAAGAAGAAACGATCCAGTTTTTCAGCAATATTTTTGGTGCTCTGTCTTTTATTGGTCCATGTGAAGATGCCTTCCTCTGTATTTAGATCCATTAGGTGGTTGTGATGGACCCATTCTCCAAACCCTTCCATAGATCTAGAGTGGATTGTCCAACCACCTGATTTTTTTTATGGATTTAAGATAGTATTAAAGTCGCCCCCTATAAAGAAGGTTTTGATCAGGGTAGTGGTTAGGAAAGTACTAATCTTGTGCCAAACCATCCTTTTGTCAAGTTGTTGGATTAGTCCATAAATGTTAATTATACTAAAGTTAAGGTTGGATTTAAGCCTTCTTATTTTTTCACACATCCAATGTTTGTTGTGGGAAATGGGGGTATAAGAGAGTTTCCTTGGGTCCACCATGATGGCTAGACATCCAGAGGCCCCTACAATAGGGACTCCATAGACTTCCCATATAGCAAATTTCTTTTTCACAATGTCCAAGTCGTCCATGTTGAGTTTGGTTTCTTGTAACAACAATAATTGATAGGGTTGAAGCACTGAGCATTATTTTTCATGAGAAATTTAATCATAACATCTTCCATAAACCTCTTTTCAAATCCTATCATGGTTCCTATAGAATTTCCTATTTTCCTTAATATTTTGTAATGCATCAATTCCACCTTAAATTTTTTAATACATACCCATTTGAGTAATTTACCCTAAGCCCTCATGGTTAATGGTAATTTACCCAAAGGAAGCAAATTTAGATGGATGCACCTTCCTTCGCTCTTTTGCTCCAAGGGCTTCAAATGAGTTCGAAGTCTGGAGGGCGCATTTAGTTCTAGAGAAATGACAACCCTTGTTTTTATTGCCAGAATCAGAAGTGTTTACATTGATATTTTTTTGCTTGTGTGAAGTCCCATTATCATGCAGATAAAAGTTCTCTTTATTCAAACTATACACTGCTTTTTTTTGTATTCGAGCCATTAGCTGAAAACTTTTCGTATGCATAAACCACATTTTAATTTATTTAATTAATAAAGAGCCCAAGTAATAAAATAATAATTAAAGTTTGTCAGCCAAAGTCCTATTTGTAATCCTTCGGAAAACTTTCTAAAGGCCTTTGTAATGTCATCGTAGGCATTGTAGGAGTCATCATGGAGTAGATTTGACTTGTCTTTGTCTTTGCGGAGGCTGAAGGCTGAGGAAGTTGTGCACAGTTTCGGAGGTGGAAGACCCTCCCTAATCTGCATTCGCAGTTTCGATGGTTCATCGCCACCTTGTTGTGAAGTTTTCACACCATCGCCCCAAAGAATTTGGGGACCCTCAATCTTTTTGTGCTTCTCAACTGAGTCATGGGCTCCGCTCAAGGTACACAGTTTGATCCTTCGATGTATTATTTTATTGAAGGAATTGAGAATGGAAAAAGAAAGTTTGATTGGGCTAGGATCATTAGCAAGAATTTAGAGTTGCAACTTAGGATAGTGCAAAATTAGAAGCAATTCTACATGGGGTCCTACCTCTTCTATTTGATTGCAAGGCTATTGGTGATGCTTTGCTCGTCGAACCAAATCCAGATTTGGGGAGATGCACTGCACCACTATGGTTGAGGCAAATACTTATGCCAAGGGGCAAGGTTGTGGCAGTCCGAATAGTTGAAGGCATTCAAAGGCTTGTCAAAGAGGAAAACATTAGTGAGGAGGTAGGTTTCATTGCAGATTGGAAGAGATTTGAAGATATTTGAGGCTAGGCAAGGCTTGGATATTCGTGCAAGCTAGTTTGGTTAGATTTGAGAGGGAGGTATGGCCAAGGCAGGTGCCCCCAAAACCCAAGAGTATTGAAGCAAAGGTGGGTGCGTGCAATCCAAATTCGAATAGGTTAGAGAGGACCAGGTGTTAGCAATTTAAGTTGTCATTAGTGTATTTCACAAACCCCATTCACACCGGTAATGGGTCACCGGTCACTGTTATTACTTAGAAAACACTGATAGATGAAAAATAAAGTACAAGCACCAGTTGACCATTTTGACAGATGCACTGGTAGACCGAACCAAGTATTAAGTACCAGTCATATGAATCAACAGGACAAACCGGGCATAAGGGTATACCGATTCACTTACAAGATAGATTCGATCTGGATTTTGTGAATCAGTCTGAATCTATAGTTTGAGTTAAAACACCTGATTATGCGAGACATCCACCGCTCAGAAGTGGAGTTATCTTTTTAACAGAAGTTAGCTTTAACTCTATGGATGATTTGAAGGTAAACTCTAGATCACAACGCACAGTTCTTAGGCTTTGCATAAGTTATGGCTAAGTTTACTCCCTGACAGTTCTATGGGTCAAGAGGTTCACTCTTGTATAAACATAAGCATAGGACGCAAGAGAAAAGTTGCTATTGTTGATAGTTGAAGATTGAATAGAGCAGAGAAGTGATATCTCCTGAGAAGTGCTACAGGCACAGAGGTGACAGAAGAAAGAGAGTTCAATAGCCAGGCAGACCGGGGAAGAGATCTACAGGTATGATCTAATTTGGTAGTTTGTGTCATAATAGATCACTGCTTTATAAAGTGTTAAAAGCATATCAAAATCCCTATATCAGGGTGAACCTAATCAGTTCGTTGTAAAAATCCCCTAACAGGGTAACATCTCTAACAATGTTCAAAGTCCTGTAACCAGGTAGCTCTTAATAGATTTAGATCTTAATCGATCTGTGTAAATCCCTTAAACAAGTAGCACTTTAGCCAGTGCTTTGTAAGCTCCTAACAGGGCACCTTCATTTGGTATTAATGAAGTTGTGAGCTCTGTCTCACCGTGGTTTTTTCCTTCTAATAGAGGGTTTCCACGTATATATACTTGTACTGATCTGTGTGATTCTGTTTTGTTTGTAAATAATTGTTTACATTCTGTTTCACAACTAAAGAATCTGTTTACAAGTTTGAAACTAGAACAAGATAGTATTTATTAATTCACCCCCCCTCTCAGTAACCGGTAAGCTATATCAATTGGTATCAGAGCCTAGGTTCTCTATACAACAAAGTCTAATAGCTTGAGAAAAAGATCATGGAAGGCTATCGGTATCAGAAACAGCTAGAAGAAGCCAACAACATCATTGTCTCACTGGAGAGCAGACTAAGGAAATCACTTGCAAAAAGGAAGGAGTTGGCTCTGCAACTAAGCAAGAGCAATGAAACCATTGATGAACTCTTTGGACAAAGTGGATCTGATGAGGCTGAGGAAGCAGTCTCTGAGTTTACGGAAAAGAATCAGTTACTAACCAGTTAGATTGCTGATCTCAAAAGGGAGCAAAAGGTAAATGCCCTGAGGATGACTGAACTAACTGAGCAGAAACGAAAAACTGAGAGTGAAAGAAACACAACAATCAAGACATCCACATCCTCAGAAAAAGCAATGAATCGGGCCAAAGAAGCTATAAGGGCAAATGAACTCCTTATTATGCAACTTCAAAAAGATACGCTGATTGTCACCCAAGAAAATGCCAATATGCACAAAGCATGGTAGACTAGGGATGAAGAATGCAAGAAGCTAGCGATCGAGATATATCAACTTAAGGAACAAAAGAAAGTCCTTGAAAAAAGGAATAAAATGCTGAGAAAATACAATGAAAGCTCGGTTAAGCTCGATGAGCAACTCAAAGCTCAAATAAAACACAACGATAACACCGGTCTTGGATTCACCGGTACAGTCACCAAAAGGAACGGTAAGTCAACTGGTGCAAAGTTAGGCAAGAAAAAAAAGACACTAGCACAAAAAGGTAAGAATATTTTTGACACTTCTTGTAAGCATTGTGGAAAACTGGGTCATAACACTAACGACTGCAAAAATGCACTGGTAAGAACCAACAAGAGTTGCTGTAAGAACTGTTACAAACATGGTCACAAGACTAATGAGTGCTTGTCCAGCCCCTTATCTGTGTCCAGTGGAAACAGGGGAAGCTTCAAGGGATACTGTTATGCCTACAACAAGTTTGGACACAAGGCCGAAGAATGTAGATGAAAGACAATGACATTCAAATCACCAAGACCTGTATTCTCCAAGAAAAGCAAAAATCAGAACGCAACGATTCATACAAACAAAGCGATGCATTGCAACAATGAATCATGGAGCAAATCCCCTAATCCAAGAGGGACGAGCCCATGGAGAGCAACCGGTATAGTCTGCTATTGCTGCAACAAAGTCGGTCACTTAGCTAAGGACTGCTGGAACCGGATCAAGAACAAAGGCAAAGAATCGGACAAACTGGTGATGTAGTCCCTGACTTCTGATAAGAAGAATAACAGAAATAAGGAGACCAAGAAAGAGGTGAAGAAGATATGGTTCGTTAAAAAATCAAAGAACTCCGCCAAGGAGAAAACAGAGACAAGATGTCGCTGGCGCTGTAAGTCGAGCTCGTTCCGCGAGTGCTGTCGGATTTGCTCCGCGTACCGGAGATCTCTCTCCGCACGCTGCTTTTCGAGCAGATCTTGCAGCTGAGGGGCCTTATCTCCTTCCTTTTTCATGAGGGCCCCTCACATCTTTTCAATTTTTGAAAGCGAACTATCATCACAAGATGGTGATATTTCTTCTGCAAACTGAGCCTCCAAGGCTTAGGGAGAGCTAGTATTGTACGTACCATTCTCGGTGGAACCAGTGAGTTTCACGCTCACTTAGTCCACAGGTCAGACCTGTTGGTGCCCAAAAACGATGGATCACTTTTGGCCAACTGACAGGTACACACTAATACCTTTGCAATTCTGGCTTAATCAAGCCAAGGCTGGTAGGCCTAAATTCACTTTAAACTATCAAATTCTCTATGTTGCACAATTGCGTACATAAATAAACAAAGTTCCTCCCAAGGTGGTGAATGATCTTTGGAGGAAAGAAACAAATCCTCTAATAATCTCTATTCTATAAATCTTGACTAAAGTGGATTAAACTAAGGACTCAAAAGTAATATTTTTGAAATAATGATTATATAATCTAGAAACCACAAAGTATGAACCAAATCACAATTTCCAAATTATAGTTAGATCAGTGCCTTCTAAATATTTGGGCTATAGAGTCATAAAACTTTCAATCCTACGTACAATCAGAGACGGTTTTAAGGTAACTCACTCCTGTAAAGTGAGACCATCACCCTACAAGCATCTATTGAAACAAAATTTAAAACAACTTATACAATAGGTCCTATGGTTTTTAACCCAACTTACGAGCCCGAAAGGAAACAGTAACAGGTTCTCAGACCATGCTACCATTATTCAAATTGTACAAATTAGTCATAAATGAATGCATCAAATAGAAAAACACAGTAAGATACCCTGGTTCATAGAGGAATCTGAAAGACTAATTGAAAACATATAACTTATAACCACAAATAAAAAAGAAGAGCACTTATCTTTATTAATGTTGAAAAAAATAGTACATTAGAGTTCATATTGTAGTTTTGATCGAATTATATCCTATGAAAATATATCTTGTATTGTCTTGTCTCTCTTTACATTTTACATTATGTATATATACATGTTTGAGTGGCTTTCACACCTCTTTAGGGTGAAAAGACACACCCTTATTACAAATTGTTTTGAAAAAATGATAAACTAACTAAAAAATAACTACCTAACTTTCGGATTTGGGCTTGGTTGAAAAACCAAAACACCTCGTGGAAAGCCAAGATTTTAATTGGAGATAGGAAATTTGATTTCCCAAACTGGGTCTTTTTTAGATTTTTAAAATTCGACCATCTTCTGCCTTTGTCGACATCATCTTTGCAGCAAGTTGAAATTCCAGTATTTTCTGAAGGCTTTGATCATAGAATTTTGATTGTTCTTGTCATAGAGCTTCCTTCCATAATATCTCAACTTTTTAATTCAAAATTAATGTAATATTTTATCCCATTTTATGTACTCCATCATTAATTATTGGGCATGGAGTTTAAGAGGCCATTTTTTAAGGTTTTATCACTATATAGGACTCCAAATTTTGCCCAAAATTTAGAGCTTCAACAGGCTCTTTTTGGGGACGTATGCTCCATGTGAGTATAGCGAGATTCCAGCTATCTCTAAAGAAGCAGACCAAGTATCCATACTAATCTGATGCGAAGTAAAATTGGGTGACCCTAGGCCCCCCAAAATTGAACATTGATCCTTTCCTCTATCAAACACTTGATTTTGATCACGTAACACTTTTAACCTTGCTACATTACACATGTCATCCTTATAGACAATTCTCATCGCTTCATCAATACGATCCTTGGCATCCAATCTATATTCAGCCCTTGAGAAATCATCAGGTCCGTTGTAATCCTTGCTGAATAGAAGATTTTGGTTAATCATACAAACCTCTAGGTTAGTCTTCTTTTTTCGGATACCTTCTTGTTCACAATCTGTCCCATCTCTATATTTTGGATATTTTTTCTCCTCACCAAAAGGCTTTGAGAATAGCTTATCTTCAAGAGGTACAAACTCTCTCTCACCAAGAGTTTGATCAGCTGGGACATTTCTAAAATTTTTAGAACTATACTTCAACACATTCTCTTCATCATGTCTAGCTGATTCCATCTCATCATCATATGTTTGGTGTACCTCTGGCTCAAAGGATGAACTCCAAAATATCTCACCCTCTGAATGTACTTCATGAGTTTCATCAAATTTAAAATTAGGACTGTTATCTTCATTATGATGCTGATGGATTCCATTGGATAAAGGATCCTCTTCAAACAATGGATTTGATAAAATAGAGAAATCAGACATATCTTCATCTACTTCCTCTTCAAACAACGGATTCAAGAACATAGAGAATTCAGGCATACATTCATGAGAATTTTCATTTGGATCATCAAGTTTTTCATCAACAAGACTAACATCTTCATTGACATTATCTCCTAAAACTTCCTCCTATTCATGCAGTTCTATTTCATCTCCACAATTTAATTTCTCTTGAATATGGGCTGATCCGTCTACCTCCTTACCATGGTGGATTGAGAAAAAATTTGGACCATTCTTCTCAGTGTGTCTTCGGTATTCTATGTCTAATAAGGCTGAAATCTCTTCTACACGGAGAAGATCCTCTTCCTCATTTTCATATTCACTGATGTTTGACATCATACAAATATCATCATGGAAAACATTTTCCTCAGACTGTCCAAAAGAATCTTCTCCATCAAAATATGAAACCTCACTTGACTCATATGTTATTTCAGTTTTGCACTCTTTCTCCTCTACAACTAGTTCATTATTCATAAGTTCGAGAAAGGTAAGGAGCTGATGATCATATAAAATACCTAGTTCTCGCATTTTGTTTAAAAGATCAGAAGATGGAGGTCTGCATTCTGAAGGTATTTCTTGATAGATATGAAACATCCTTAGGAAGAATTATACTGCAGATTCTTCCTCTTGTTTCTCTAAGTTCAAAAATGCATCCAAAGGGGATATATAATTTGGGTCTTCTTCATCATCACTGAGATTTCCATCAAACACAAGGCCTTGTTCAATTTGATCATAAGACTCATCTTCTCTGTCCTCACTATCTTCTTCTAATATCTTAACAAGAATCTTTAGATCATGGTCATCTAGTGAGATTCTCAAGTTTTTGACCTTTCTCATTAATTCTTTTCGTGAAGGCATAATTGTTACAGGTATCCTCCGATAAATATCCGCCATCCTCAAGAATAAGTGTGCACAAGACTCCCCTTCAAATCTCTCCAAATTGAAAAATGCATTAAGTAGAGACATACTATGATCCTCCTCCATGATGAAACTTTGGTCTTCACACTGTTCATAACACATGTTATCTTCATTGCTTGCATCATGGAATTTATAAGAAACCATTGTTCAAATTCTTTCCAAGATGAAATACTTTGTGTAGGTAATGATTCATATGCCTCTCTTGCTTTATCTTCTAATGTCCTGACAAATAGTTTCATTGCCTGATCTTCTAAAAAATCTCATAGTTCTCTATAAATGCATAAAATGCATCCAAATGTTCAACTGCTGATTCATCGCATTCTCCATGGAACTTTGGTACAAGCTGCGAAAACTTAGGGAGTAACTTAAAAGGAATATATTGGAAACCCCTGAGATCCAATGGCTTGATACCATATGGAATAAATGGTTTTCTTTGAAATGATTGTTTATTCTGATACATTCTGAATATCTAAATTGGTCGTAACTTGTTTCTTTATACATTAGGTTCTTAACAATAGAGTCACCACCTCTTTCAAAGAGGAAAACTTTACTTATCTCCTTCTGGGTCTTCTTCATCAGTAGAGTCACTGATTGAAATGCTTTATTGAATAGAGTCGCCACCTCATTCGAGGAATGTCTTGCTTTTGGGTTCTTTCTTCCAGTAGAGTGTGCTTCCAAACAAACTACTATAACTACTTTTTGATTCTGATCTGCGAAATCTGAAATTCTAGTTAACTTCACAATATATATTGTGAGCAACTCTCCCTAGTAGAGTCCCCAATTTGTTGGTGCCCAAAAACGATGGATCACTTTTGGCCAACTGACAGGTACACACTAATACCTTTACAATTCTGGCTTAATCAAGCCAAGGCTGATAGGCCTAAATTCACTTTAAACTATCAAATTCTCTATGTTGCACAACTGCGTACATAAATAAACAAAGTTCCTCCCAAGGTGGTGAATGATCCTTGGAGGAAAGAAACAAATCCTCTAATAATCTCTATTCTATAAATCTTGACTAAAGTGGATTAAACTAAGGACTCGAAAGTAATATTTTTGAAATAATGATTATATAATCTACAAACCATAAAGTATGAACCAAATGACAATTTCTAAATTATAGTTAGATCAGTGCCTTCTAAATACTTGGGCTATAGAGTCATAAAACTTTCAATCCTATGTACAATCAGAGACGGTTTTAAGGTAACTCACTCCTGTAAAGCGAGACCATCACCCTATAAGCTTCTATTGAAACAAAATTTAAAACAACTTATACAATAGGTCCTATGGTTTTTAACCCAACTTAAGAGCCCGAAAGGAAACAGTAATAGGTTCTCAGACCATGCTACCATTATTCAAATTGTACAAATTAGTCATAAATGAATGCATCAAATAGAAAAACACAGTAGGATACCCTGGTTCATAGAGTAATCTGAAAGACTAATTGAAAACATATAACTTATAACCACAAATAAAAAAGAAGAGCACTTATCTTTATTAATGTTGAAAAAAATAGTACATTAGAGTTCATATTGTAGTTTTGATCGAATTATATCCTATGAAAATATATCTTGTATTGTCTTGTCTCTCTTTACATATTACATTATGTATATATACATGTTTGAGTGGCTTTCACACCTCTTTAGGGTGAAAAGACACACCCTTATTACAAATTGTTTTGAAAAAATGATAAACAAACTAAAAAATAACTACCTAACTTTCAGATTTGGGCTTGGTTGAAAAACCAAAACACCTTATGGAAAGCTAAGATTTTAATTGGAGATAGGAAACTTGATTTCCCAAACTGGGTCTTTTTTAGATTTTTAAAATTCGACCATCTTCTGCCTTTGTCAACATCATCTTTACAGCAAGTCGAAATTCCAGCATTTTCTGAAGGCTTTGATCATAGAATTTTGATTGTTCTTGTCACAGAGCTTCCTTCCATAATATCTCAACTTTTTAATTGAAAATTAATGTAATATTTTATCCCATTTCATGTACTCCATCATTAAGTATTGGGCATGGAGTTTAAGAGGCCATTTTTTAGGGTTTTATCACTATATAGGACTCCAAATTTTGCCTAAAATTTAGAGCTCCAACAAGACCGAAGAAACATAAAGTGATTAATTGGGGCATGTCTAAACAAAAGGTCGGACTACCGGTTAGCAAAGGTAGTAAGAAAGGTTAGGTAAGGCATTAAATGTTGTAGCCATTTAACATTAGTTACCATTTGGTAAATACCGTTATGTCCTAATCCTATAAAAGCAAAGAAGGATTACTCATTCACTTTTACCTTGCAATCTTGTGTTTATCTTTATTTTGCTTGAGCAATATTCTTGCGAATTGATCATCATGCAAGATTGTCTGTGAAAACTGATCAATCATCTCTCTATGCAACTGATCAAGAGAAATGGCATCTTCATCATATGAAGTTAAGCTTGTTCCAGCAAAACAAGCCGATTGTCCTCTGTATGATATCTTGGGGAATCAAAATAGGGAGATCGACATGGATGGTGCGCTCTCTTCAGTACCTAAAGGAGTGCTTATGACAGAGGATGTAACTGCATTCATCCATGCAAAGAAAAAAGAGTTGGGTGAGGAGTACATAAGAGGCGAGTATCGCTTGCTATGCAAAGATGGCAAATATCCCAATGGTTACGAAAAACTAGCATCATCTGGTATCATCAATGGAGTCTCCTACCCCACCACATTCAGACTAGAATGGATTCGCATGGTGGTGAGTCGAGTGCATGAACTAGAATTTTGGGTCATGAAAGGAGTCTGCACTCCGATCACGAAAGACGATCTCCATAGGGTAACCGCGTTCTGCAATCAAGGGGAAGCCCTAACCCTGAGAACCATATCCAATACAGTGGTGGCCAATCTGACTAAATCAAAATCCGATAAGCG
Organism: Chamaecyparis obtusa; assembly: GCA_027943335.1. Classification (NCBI taxonomy): domain Eukaryota; kingdom Viridiplantae; phylum Streptophyta; class Pinopsida; order Cupressales; family Cupressaceae; genus Chamaecyparis; species Chamaecyparis obtusa. Next base: position 2,530,068 of record BSBK01003718.1, read on the forward strand.
ATTGATGACCATAACTGACATTAAAGATCCAGGTGTTCGGTTGGCATCCACTGTGATTGATTAAAAAGTCTATCAATCCAGTAACCTAAACAACATATCGGGTGGAGGCATACATGCAGCCTTCAGAATTATACATGATAATGCACAATATGATATGTGCGAAATGCTAAGAGGACAGATCTTTGAGAGCATGAAGAAGTTAGGGATCATCAAAAAGAAATCACTAAAATTTGGCACACTTCTGACTTGTCTCTACTTTTACTATTCTAATTCCTTCCCTGGAATAGGAAAAGTGACATGGACATTGGATCGATCGGTCATGATGCAAATCAGCGATTATGTAAACCAACAGGGAGACTAGTTTGACAAAGCTATGACCAATCATTTCAAGGCACTTCACATGAAAATGCATGCCAAACAAAGAATTTCGTCAACTATCCTTGACCTATATAAAAAGGAGGTATGTTTTTTGGTATCAACTGACTTCTACATTATTCAAGCAGTAGAACTGAGAAGTGAGTATGCACCGGAGCCTAGTTACGAAATCACTGCAAAGATTGCCAAGGCTTATGTAGAAGCCTTGGATGAAGCACACCTGGATCTCGGCACTCAACGGTTTGGAACCTGTGAGGAAATAGAGAAAAATCTGAAAAATGGACCGATCAAGAATGTGTATGTGAAAAGAACGCCTACACCAAAGAAGAAACCAGAATATGCATGTAACCTAAAGCACAAAACAAGAAAGCTCAACCGGTGGGGAGCGCACAAGAGGAAGAAGCTGAAGAAACCGATTCCGAAGACATAGTTCCACTCAGCGAAAGAAAGAAGAAAATCGGTATACCAGCAAAGAGGGATCTACCAAGAAGAGGAAAGCCAACAATTGAAGAATTTGTGTCAAGATTGAAAGAACATGGAGGAATGGCTAATGTTGAAAGAAGATACACTCTAGCAAATGATGAGGATCGAAGAAAAATTGAAGATGATGTAGTTATATGCCTTCACAAATTTCATTTACATCCTGTAGAACTTCAGACAATATTACCTAAGGACCTCTTGGACATCCGTCAAGGTAGGTGGAATGCCTCAATGAACAGAGAAAAGGAATTCAGGATTCGTGCTCTGTTAGAAGTCCAGAATCATCTCACTCTAGAAGAAGCAACTCAACAAGCTGAACTACATCAGCAAAATTTCCTAACGAAGAAAAGGATAAGTCTTCTGCTAATTGGAGAAACCGACAAAGTACATGATGAAGGAGTGGCCATCTGGACCAATCTTCTTCAGACTCAGCAACAAGCAGAAGCACACCGAAAGGCAACAGCTTCACCAATCCTTGACACTGGGAAAGGAAATGGAGTACTCGGAGTAGATAAACCGGTTATTGTTGACATAATTTATGAACCTACAAATCCAACACTCCTAGTTTCTCCAGAAAAAGGTAAGGCTCGCACTATGACTATAAATGATATTGTAGCTGAAATTACAAATTTCGGAGAGATAGATAATGCAGCTAAATGGTATAGTGTGCTAGCTGAGGAGGACAAACAGGAAATTGAAAAAGCTCTTGTTGAAAGTCTACTAGATTTTATCAAGACTCCTAGGGATTATAGGGGCAAATTTCCTCCTGAGTTAAACAGTAAGCTTCAAACAAAATGGAGAACCGGTCTAGAAACAAATTCTACAATCAAAAGGGAAGCACTGGAAAAAGCTAGACCTGGTTTAAGCGACAAGAGAGTAAAACTCCTATTAGAAGAGGCATCTATGAACTTGGATACAAATTACAGAGTTGCCAAGATTCTCAATGGGTACGAGAATGATGTCTTCAAGGAGACTTTAGATTTCTGGCAGCAGTATGACTTCAATACTCTTGAAGCAACAGGTCCTCAGGATCACACTACAACAATTAATGATCCACATGTTCAATTTACTGCAACTCAAATTCCAATTACTGAAGAACGTGAAGTCCTTACAGAAATGCTCACCTCTGGTGAATAGGTCACATTGGGACAAACTTCTGTCAATATTACTACTGAAAATCCAGCTAAAGGAGATGAAGGAATCGCTGGAAAGGATCCTCATACAGCTGAAGAGCAACAACACGACCAAGCCCCACCAAAAGAACCCTCACATCAAAAGGATGATACTATGCCTGAGATACATGTTCAAAAACCGGAAACCACACCGGAAGAGGGTAACAAGCCAGACGAACAGGATAAAGGCGAACATGAGCAAGCCCCAAAGGCACAAGAAATTCTTGCTAGCACCTCCAAAAGAAAGCCATCATCCTCTGAAGAATCTGAAGCAAAACGAAGCAAGATAACCGATACAATAATTGACATCAGCAAAATGTCAACAAAACAGCTGAAAGAGCTTACTAAAAGAAAACAAGATATGGTTCTGATCAAAGTAAAAGATATCCTATACAATTTCGTACCGGATGCCAATATAGATGAAGATGAACCAGTCATCGACCAACTGGATGTATTAGCTCAAACAATCAGTGAGGATCTAACAGATCCAAAGACAGTAGCACTTGACCACTATGTAAAGAAAAGAGTGAAGATTATTCATAAACAAGCTGCAGATATAAAGGCTATTCTGATAGACAACTTAAAAGTTCTTCAATAGCAAACACAAGCTGCATGAGGTTTAATGAGCAGAATCTCGAACTAAATGGGTAAAGGAAAATTTGAAATTGTTTGAATTATGATTGGCTTGCAAATTTTGTTTTTTTTGTGAGGTTGTAGCGATTAAATGCAATAAAATCAATTTTCTTGGGGAAATCCTAAATTACAACTTGCAGCCCCATAAGATTTTTGAAATTTGCTTATCTTGGGCTAAATAAATTAAATTTTTTTTCACCTCCAAGATAGCCCAGCTCTATCCCACCCCTCTTGCGATTTTTTTCATTAATTAATTGGCAATTTCGAAATTAATTTTCATATATCCCTAGGGATTTGCAATTGTTTTTCATTTAATTCATGTTAGACTTGGCAATTTTAATTTATTTTTTCTTCCCTCCTAGAAAGTCGCCCCTTCTTTTTAGGAGGGGAAAATTTGGTATATAAGGGAGCTCTCCCACGCCTCATTTCATCATCTCCTCATTCCTCATTTCTCTTGGCAGGTCATTGGAGGGCAGCGAAATTAGGAGAGGAAGACAGCAAAATTTCAAGGGCAGCAGGCCTGCGAAATGGAAGAGGATAGCAAGGGGCAAAATTTCCCTAGGGTTGGAGTTGCGAAAATCAGAGCAGGGGCAGACTTGCGAAATTCAGGGGCAAAGCTACAATTTTTTTTGGTGAAGGCAGACCTGCGAATTTAGATAAAGGCAGCGAAATTGTACAAGGGGCTTCTATTTTTGGGCATGCGAAATTGTCTAGAAGGGCTGTGAAAATCATAGAAAGGCTACAGATTTGCGAGATTGTTGTTTGGGGCAGACTTACGAAAATAATTCAAAAGGGAGATTGCTATTTTGTCAAGAGGGGGCTGCCAACATAGGGAAGACTTGCGAAATGTGTTAAGAGTAGGGCAGGGCCTGCTATTTATCCAAAGGCCAGCGAAATCTTCCTTGGTGGAGGCTTGCTATTTATTCAAGGGAAGCCTGCGAATTTGTTGAGGGAGGCTGCGACATTTATGAGGCAACAAAAATCTGGACAAGGCAACATTAGAAAACATCTGGGCAGACTTGCGAAATTTTTTGAAGAGGGCAGACTTGCAAAATTTTTTGAGATGGCAAACTTGCGAAAATTTTGAGAGGGGACCTGCGAAATTTGGTGGACTACAGATTTTGGTGTCTCTTCTTCTTCTTTGGTGGAATTGAGGGCTTGTTTGGTGTAGAAGAGGATCTTCAAGATTGTTGGCGAAGGCTGGTTAGTAAGGCAGATTTCTTCCCTTGTTCATACTTGGTTCTTTTCTCATTTCTTACTTGTGTCATCCATCCATGACTTCATCATTTCATCTAGAGCTTGAAGTTGGGAGATATAAGTGTAGTTTTCATTCATAGGAAATTGGAGAAATGAGATATAAGTGGTAGTCTCACCCCTAGGAATGAAGTTGGGAGATATAAGTGTAGTCCATCTCATAAGTTTTCGAAGGGGCAGAAATAAGTGGTAGTTCCATCCTTAGGTTTGGAGAGGTAGAGATAAGTGTAATGTGATAGGAATCGAAGAGGCAAAAATAAGTGGTAGTTCCATCCCTAGGATTGGAAGGGCAGAGATAAGTGTAGTCCCATCTCATTTTGTACAAAGAAGAGGCAGAAATAAGGGTTAGGATGGCGAATGCCAGTGCAAGCAAGAACCCACGGGGAATGTATACCAAGAAAGACAAGGAGGACATGATGCCCAAGACCTCATTCTTCTCAAAATTGAAGCGAGTGGGTGACACCAACATTGGCACAATGGACATGGTACAGTTGAAAATTGGTTGCAGGAAGGCAAGAAGGGAGTTACCAAGTCGTCAAGGCTCGCCAAGTCAAATTCCAAATTAGAGTATGGTGACCTTATTGTGCTTCTCAACCGAGTCATGGGATCCGCTCAAGGTACACAGTTTGATCCTTGGATGTATTATTTTATTGAAGGAATTGAGAATGGAAAAAGAAAGTTTGATTGGGCTAGGGTCATTAACAAGAATTTAGAGTTGCAACTTAGGATAGTGCAAAATCAGAAGCAATTCTACATGGGGTCCTACCTCTTCTATTTGATTGCAAGGCTATTGGTGATGTTTTGCTAGTCGAACCAAATCCAAATTTGGGGAGATGCACTGCACCACTATGGTTGAGGCAAATGCTTATGCCAAAGGGCGAGGTTGTGGCAGTCCGAACAGTTGAAGGCATTCAAGGTCTTGCCAAAGAGGAAAACATTAGTGAGGAGGTAGGTTTCATTGCAGATTGGAAGAGATTTGAAGATATTTGAGGCTAGGCAAGGCTTGGCTATTCGTGCAAGCTAGTTTGGTTAGATTTGAGAGGGAGGTATGGCCAAGGCAAGTGCCCCCAAAACTCAAGAGTATTCAAGCAAAGGTGGGTGCGTGCAATCCAAATTCGAATAGGAAGGTTAGAGAGGACCAGGAAGGTTAAGGAGGGAAAGGATAATGAAGGAGGAAAGCGAGATGATTGGTTGAAAGAGGTCAAGTTCGATCTCAAGGCGGTGGCTGAGAGCAAGGCTCTCAAATTGCAAGAAGGTTCACATCCAGGCAAGCCACCGAGGCCAAGGCAAGATTACCCCAAGTGCATAGAGGCTTTATCCTTTCAAGGTCAGGACATCAGGTACAAGCAAGTTCAAGTGGTGATGAGAAAGTTTCTAAGGACGAGCTCAAGCATCCAAGGCTTCACCTCATCTCAAGGATTAAATAAATTTATAAGATAAGGTTGATGAGGTGGCAATTTCATGTGCATGCAATCAAATCATGTCAAGTGTCCTATGTTCTCATTGGTTGATAGATTTTTGTAATTTTCTCATTGGCCCACAAAGTTGGTGCCCTCATGTAATTGGTTGAAAGATGGTAACCCTAATTAGGGTTTGTAAGGTTTAATCTTGGCCCTTGATTTTGCCCCTTAATCTTGACCACTCATTGTAATTTTGAGCCTCTATATAAGGCCATTTGTTCTCATTTGTAAAGGGAGTTATGTTGGAGAATTGTTGCCATAATAATATCAAAATTGTTCTCTATTCATTGTTGTGGTTTGCATGGTGGATATACATGATCATTTTGGTGTATTGCATGGTTCTTCTCATCTCTCAATTAAAATAGGATTTCATTTCAAAGTTGTTAAAGTAAGAGTAGAAGTAGATGGCTAGTCGTATGGTGATGTTAGTGAATGTTTGATAGGGATCTATATACTAGGCCACTAGCATCCTAGCGACTTGTTAGGAAGCCTTGTGTGGTAATCTAGTCCAATCGCTCCCAAGTTCTACTTGCATTTCATCTTTTGGCTTGTACTTCAAGTTGGGTTGGAAAATATGTGTTAGTGTGAAAATCCTAAGAGTGTCCCTGTAATGACCCTTACTATAAAGGCCACTAAAAACCCCCAAATCTGAACTGAGACAATTTGTCAAACACTTGGCATGCACTGAATTGTTTTGTTTGTAATGAGTGTTTCAATGTGATAGTTGTTTTGAGCATCAAGTACAATTGAGATAACAATACCAATATTGAAATGTAATACAATAAGCAACAATGAAACTCTAAATATCAATGCAAAGACCTCAATGCCAATGAATTTCCCAAAATCTGATTACAATATATCATGAATGATAATGACTGATTCAAAAGACTGTTTCTCTGAATTTGTATGGACTGTTACATGAACAAGAACCTAAGAAAAACAAGACCTTTCAATGCTCTCTTATTTCCATACAATGCACTACTATTACTATGACAATTTCAATTACAATTGACGGAAAAACAGTGACTGGTTCAGACTGTTATAACAGCGATTACATGTACCTTCTTCAGTGCAATTATTACATCAAATATCAACATTCAAACTATGAAATGAACTTGGATATAGCTCCTAAATGCTGATAATATACGCTGATGGAATGATGACCAGACTGTCCAAATGTGCCACTGTTATCACTGTCGTACTGTCCCTACTGTTGGCCGTACTTGGGCCGTACTGTACGGCTGCAGTACTAAATTCTGAGCTATGTATTGGGTGCCGAAAATGTATGGAATGGAATCGCCTAGGGTTAGATAATAACCCTTCCAATGCATAAAATGTATCTCCAAGTAGGTTGAGAGATATGAACAAAAATGTAGGTCCAAACCCTGGTATGACTGAACTGAAAATGCACCAGAATGATCTCCAAACTTCACCAAATGATTCACCAATGCAATGATGAATTCAGAACCCTTATTTAATCAGATGCAAACCCTCAAACAATCTTCAGATGAGATCCAACATGAAATAGTTGAGTACCATCTCCAATAATGCAACCCTTTAGAAGGTATTTCACTTCCTCAGTTATGCTAACTTAAGGGAGTTATCGTTCCCAAAGATCAAATGATATTTGCAGACCAAAAGACTACAAATTGCTCCACAATGGAAGAAGTAGAAGAAATCCCAAATCCAAGCATGTCCAAATGAATGCCCAAGCCCTCTATTTATTCACTTTTCAAAGAGGTTACTAAGAACTTCTAGAAGCATCCATTATAAAATCCCATTATAATGCACTTTTATAATAAAGTAACTTTATAAAATAAAAAGTGCAATCTCAAATTAAAATTATAACATATGTAGGCTCAAACTGAACGTAGGCTCCAACTGCAATAAGCAATCAACTGATCAACAAAATGACTCTCTCTCCAAACCATTTGCCTACAAGAGTCGATGATAGGCAAATCCGTCATGGAAGAACATGTCTCTAGAAAGGGGACATGACAGTCCCTTTGAATCATTGCACCAATGGATGTAGCGCCGCAGGTAAGCTTTCATTTGGTTGGATCCTCATCCATTTGCTAATTTCTTCATTCATAGGAGTAGTAGTAGAGCAGTAAGCAGTTAGTGGTAGGAGTAGTTGAAAGTGAAAGTGATCAAGGAGAAAAGAACAAGTCAAGCAAGCGAAGTACCACCAAGTTATCTTTGAATGAACAACGTAAGCCCGCCTACGTGATTAACCAGCAAATCACTTTAATATAACTGAGTTAGTATCCACAGGTGTAAGGAACCTTGGAGTTTTCTCATGTTCTTCATGAGTAATTACTTTTCAAGAGAGGGTTGATTGTTTGGTATTCTATACCAAGTATTCAATTGCTATATGTTATGTAGTGGTACAAAATTGACATCAACACACCTTAGTCTATCGTTAATATCACTATAATATTTCACTTGTGTGCCAAATCTGTTCATCGTTGTCATTCGACAACTGATTGGTATTTTCTTGGATATTGTCTGAGGGCTTTGTTATTTAAATTTGTATCTGAATTTACTTCTAGCTTCATCGATATTTGGCGACCATCCATCTGGAAAATCTGAAATGCTATCATTATTGTGCATATCTACATCTTTGCGTAATACATTACATCGGAGTGTTTATCTGTTGCGACCTCCGATACAAAGGCGAAGCTACCAGTACCATACGGAGCCACCAATACGAAGTTAGGAGGTCATCGTATGGTCACCACCATACAAGAGTCACTAGTGTCACCCATTCTTGTATGGGCATCAATCACTGTACGGTTTATCCTATCGTACTGTGATGTCCCCTTCTAGCTAGCGACATCATGCTATTGAGTGATTAGCCTATCAGTGGACCCTCGTAGGCTAGTAGGCATGGATAGGGATCTTTTTAGGCACAATGAAGGTATGGCTTTCTGATGGTTTAGTATTGGCAAAGCTCAATGTTTTCAGTTGGCTTAAGAGATTGTTTTTGGCTCAGTTATACGGATTTTGCTATTTTTAGCAAAGCTTTATATATTTGGGTTTATTTTTGAGCCATAGAGATGGACCCCGACTATTTTTGGAAATTTTGGTCACATGGAGAATTATTTAACCAACTCCGGTTTCAGACGGTTTAGCCAGATTCACAATAACAAGGGAGTTATTGCATTTTCAATGGCTAAGTGTTTAATGAAGGAATAACAATTTAATATTAAGTTATAATATAACTTTATATTAAATCACTTAAGTGATGGGTTTAGGCTTCATAAAAGGGGGCCAAGTTTATATATTAATTTATGGTTGTGTCCTAAGTCCAAATTAATTAATTAAATATCATTTTAATGTTTATTACATTAAAACTGAATTATATGGAGAAAATCACAAGGTTGCTTTTTGGTGCGATTATAGACTTGGAAGAAATAAAAAGGCTTGGCGTGAGTTGAGAAGGCACCCATTATTCATTTGAAGAATTAAAAATTGTTTCATCTTGAGCTCTGAGAAGGGTTTGATAGTTTCAGCCATTGGAGAACGTAGTTTCTTCTGTGTGTTCGTCATTTGAGCTAGTGAAATACCCGGTGAATTTGATAATTAGAGGAAGTCTCATCCAGAGATTCTATTTGCGCTTCAGCATAGGGTTTCAGTAGTTGCAACATAAGCTCATAAGCTACATCGGGATTAGAATACAAGTGTTAGTCGGTTACATCATTACAAAGACTTGTAGGTGTGGCTGGGAATAAGGGAAAGACGCCATTCATGCTGAAAACACATTGGCTGGTTCAGTGTGATTTCTTCTGGAAACTATTCAAGTTTTTATGCTTGTAAAACTCATTGTTGTTTATGTTTGGATTCCAGGATCATCTTATTGTACTTGACATTGCATATTGAAGAATAATAAATTTGCAGCAATAGTTAGATTACCTTTCCAGTATTTTTAGATTTGTAACTATTTACTTTTTTAATTTAAAACCCTTGCAAAAATACAAAAAAATCATAAACATTCAAAGAAACAATAGTTCAGCAGTAGAGTCTGTGAAGGGTTCTTACAGTGGTATTAGAGCTAAATCCTGGCATCCTGAGGGTTTAGTTATTACATGTAACCAAAGGAGGTTGGTTCACACAAGTATTATACACATAGGAGAGCATTACTTGAAGGCGGACAGGTTTTAGAATGACAGTCGGTCACCATGGGTGACAGGCATGACAGTAGCCCACCCAGGGTAAATAGGAATGATGAAGACCAAGAAATCAGAGAATCTTTTAGAACTATGGCAACAGGTAAGAAACAAGTGGCCAAGGCCTTACAGGCATTGGCTACCATCATGGAGCAGATGAATCCACCTAACAAGCAAAATAGGGATCAGGTGGATAACAGGAGTGCGGTTGGTTCTCCTCGAGGACCTAGGACACACTCTAGGACGGCTGACAGGCCTACACGTTCTACATTTGTGAGGGAGGATCTGACACCAAAGCTTGAAGAAGAAGCAGGTGATTTGATGTTCGCAGATGTTCTCATGGCTGTGAATGATGAGTGAGAGATGCTAGCTCCACAAGTTTGGGAGCGTCTCACCTTTGAGTGATTTGTCAATAAGAGGAGAGAGCATTACAAGGGAGCGAGACAGTATAGGAAACCTCGTGGCGAGATCAATGAATTAAAGCATGCTATAAGCAAGCTTTCCTTGATTACTTTTGATGGTAGTAGCAGGATGACAACGCAGGCTTGGATTCACAAGCTTAACACTTTCCTGGCACTGAGACCTATGACATAAATAGAAGCAATAAAATATGTCACACTACATTTAGAGGGAGCTGCACATGATTGGTGGTACCATGGGATGGTTAGCCTTTAGCATAACCAGGTGACTTCATATCAGGACTTCATGGATAGGTTGGTAGAGAGGTTTGATAAGAAGGGTCCAAAAGTCTAGTTCATGGAGTTGGTATAGTTGAGACAGACAAGCGGATTGGAGTATTTCATTAGTGACTTTCAGAAGTTATTTGTTATGGTGCTAGATATCTCAAATAGGAGATTGGTTGTTTTGTTCACTGAGGGATTATCCGAACCACTACAGGGTTGGGTAAAAGCTTTTGATCCATTCAATTTGCAAGAAGCAATTAAGAAGGCTAGAAGTATGGAAAAAACAGCCCCAATAAATAAATTTCAGTCAAAGGGTGCATCATCTAGCAAAGACAACAAACCATTCTTTAAGAAACCTGAGAGGAATGAAACAAAGGCTGAAAATAAAGATAAATCATTCGCTCCCTTGGATAGAGAGACATTGAATGATTTAAGTAAGAAATTTTTTTTTTGTATTGCAAAAGATCCTATGACATGAACCACGATTGTCCTTTGAGACCAAAGGGGAGAGCAAATAGGGTTATGTGGGCTTACTATGAGGATTCCAATTCTGAAAATTTGGACTAGCAAACTGAAAATGAGGAATCCAATGAAGAAAAGGAAATTTTAGATGATGAAAAACTCAAGCAAATGTCTACCGATAAGGAGAAGGTTGAAGGTAGGCTTAAGGAAGCCCCTCTCACTAGTGTGCAACAAGAGGAATCGTTTTGGATGAGAGGAGTGTTGGTTGGACAACGAGTTATCATATTGCTAGATACAGGTGCCACGCACAATTTCATTGATTCTAGGTTGGTTGAGAGATGCGGAATCCAAACTGAGCAGTTTGAGGGCTTGAGAATGAGGGTAGTGGATGGCTATGTCCTCAAATGTGATAAAAAGATTATAGGTTTTCCATTGAAAATTAATAACCTTGAATTCAAGGCTGAATTCTATGTGGCTAACATGGGTGACACTGATTTAGTTCTTAGCATGACTTGGCTACATGATATTGGAGAGTTCACTCTCAATTTGAAAGAAATGGTGATGAAATTTCAAATTAATGATAAAACCCACATTCTTACGGCCATCTAAGATAGTGAGTTTAGGATGATGTCTTGCAAGCGCATGGAGAGCTTGTTGCATCATGACCAAGTTGAGTGGGTGGCTCATTGCACATTGATGTCATCACAGGGGCAACAAGCATCCAAATACCATCCGGACATACAGGAACTGAGAATCAAGCACTACAAGGCTTTTAGTGACATACGACCACGTAGTCCTCTAGATAGAGGTATTGAGCATATTATTGAGTTAGAGGAGGGTGCTAAACCCATCATGATCACACCCTACAGACATCCAAAGAGATTGAAGAATGAGATTGAGAAAACCATCAAGGAAGTACTTGCTATGGGGCACATTAGAGCAAATAAGTCTCCTTTTGCTTCTTTTGTGGTTTTGGTGAAGAAGGATGGTACTCTTAGGATGTGCATAGATTACAGGGTCCTGAATAGGAAGACTATAAAAAACAGGTACCCCATACCACGGATTGATGAGTTATTAGATGAGTTACACAGAGCATGCTTCTTCTCCAAAATTGATTTGAGATCAGGCTATCATCAGATCCAAGTCAGAGAGGAGGATATAGAGAAGATGACATTTCGGTGTCATTGTGGCCATTTTGAGTTTGTAGTTATGCCATTTGGGATAACTAATGCTTCAGATACTTTTCAGTCCACAATGAACATGGTTTTTCAGCCTCAGTTGAGGAAATTTGTGTTAGTCTTCTTTGATGACATCTTGGTTTATAGTAGGACATGGGATGAGCATGTGTGACACTTAGACACTGTGTTGAGCATTTTGAGCAGGGAATCCTTGTATGCAAAGGAATCCAAATGTGATTTGGGGTTATCAGAGTTATTATATCTGGGTCACATTATTAGTGCACAGGGAGTACACATGGACCCTAAAAAGATTCGTGCTATTGTTGAGTGGCCTTCTCCAATGAACTTGACACAGTTGAGGGGATTTTTGGGGTTGTGTGGGTTCTACAGGAGGTTTGTTAGTGGATATTCTAGGCATGCAACACCCTTGATGGATTTGATGAGGAAGGGGGCTTTCTTGTGGACTCCTAAGGCACATACATGTTTTGATAAATTCAAGGAGTTGATGACTTCTTATCCAGTATTAGCACTACCAGATTTCAGTAAACCATTTGAGCTTCATTGTGATGCATCTGGCAAGGGCGGTGGACCAGTGCTTATGCAGGACAAGCACCCGATTGTGTATGAGAGTAGGAAGCTTAGGGGGCCTGAGAGGATCTTCAACATTTATGATAAGGAAATGTTTGCTATAATGCATGCTTTGGCCAAATTCAGATAATATTTAGTGGGCAGAAAATTCAACATAAAAACAGACCACAATAATTTGAAACATTTCCTCAGGCAGCGAGATCTTAAGACAGGCAACAAAAATGGGTATGTAAATTACAAGCATATGACTTTGATATTACCTATTTCAAGGGGATACATAATGTAGTAGCAGATGCCTTGTCACGAAGACCCCACTTGAGCTTGATGACAGATATATTAGAGGACTGGAGGCATTTGATCCTTGCAGAGTATGCAAAGGATACATGAGCATTAGGATTCATTGATGGGTTGGTTCAGGATAATGATTACACCCTTGTGAATGAGCTCATAATTTATAAAGGGCACATTTATTTGGTGCCAGGGTCAAAGGTGAGGAGGATGGTGTTGAGAGTTTATCTATTAGAATAATTTAGAATCATATTTTGTTAATGCTCAATATTGTCTCTTAGTATAAATATTAGAATGTTTCTAATATTTAGTTAGTTGTAGCTAGAATAGAATGTTTCTATTCTAGACGATCGTTTCCTAAGGAAACATCGTTCATCTTCTTGTATATATAGATTGTTTGATCTTTGTTAATAAATCAGAAAGTATTCTACCATCTACTTTTCGTAACATGGTATCAGAGCGGGATGCTATATTTTTTTGAAAAATTTCGTCATTCCTAAAAGATTTCCTTAGGATTTTTTAGAGGATTTTTTTTCAAAAACGTGGGTCTGTTCTAAGGAATTTTTTTTTCCCTACCCGCATTTATTCTTTGCAACCTACGCATGGCTTTTTGAGCTATCGGTTCATTTTTTTCGAGTTTTCTTTGTCACGTTCTGGAGAGTTTTTTTCTTGCAATTCATGGTTGTTCTTGCACCTGAGAGGCGAAGGTACCTATTTGAGAGCCTTGGCCATTGATGGTCTTTTGTCTACTCCCGCGTGCAATCACCCCTTCTTTTGGTTGCTATTTCTCGCGTCCTTTTTTTGATGCTTTTTTGCAGTCTATTCGCGTTTGGAATCTTCTTGCACCCATTACAACCTCCAGCACGGTTGTTTTTGCTAAAAATGACCGTCTTTTTCCATAGATTTCTGCAAATCCACCATTGATTTTTGGGGGTTTTTAAGCCAGGACTTTTTTTTCGAAACCCTAATTTTTGGGCTCGAAATTTTTTTTTGATTCCAGATTCTTGGTGGGTTTTTCAAGATCTCAAATGGGTTGTCATCAGTTTTTTCTGGGTGCCTCGATTTTTGAGCCATCAAATCTAGATTTTGACAGCGTATTCTTTCTGGGTTTTTCAAGCTCTCTTTTGTGTACTTTTCCATTTTTTTTGGGTCTTTCAATTTTTGACCTCAAAGTTCATGTCCTCTGAGATATTCACGTTTTTTTGGCAAACATGCTATGAGCATCTGTATCAGTAGCCTCAAAAGTCAGTCTCAATTAAAAAGTAAGCTAATGCTGCTAAACACTCAGAGCAGAAAGAATCTGCCTTTCATGCCTTTATGGCCAAAATATCTGCTGATCATGTGAAATCTTCTGCCTGGTACATAGATTCTAGTGCCTCTCATCATTGCACTCACAGGCGTGACTGGTTTGTTGAGTTCTCTCCCTACACTGACTCAGTTATCTTTGACGGTGGTGAAGAGTACAATGTTGTCGGCAAAGGCAATGTTCAGATATAGTCTGGAGGAAGAAAACTCATGTTCCTCAATGTGTGCTATGTTCTTGGCATGAACCATAATCTTCTTTCAGTTAGTCAAATTATGAGGCACTCTCCTCAGCTGGATGTTGTTTTTAGTGCACATAAGTGCTCGATTGTTGATCATACTTCAAGCACTACGCTTGTTGGCCTTGAGGATCATGGTCTTTATAGGCTTGTGGACTCAGGCGATTCTCTTGAGCGTGCCTTCATAGCAAAATCTTCTGCTATCAGCAGTCTCTAGCATCAGCGATATGGTCACCTGAATATTCAATATCTTGCACAACTTGTTCAAGACGATTTAGTACATGGCCTACTGGATATTCAAACCCAAAATCATCGAATTTGCGGAGCTTGCCAGGCAGGGAAGCAACATAGGACACCGTTCAAAGATGGTGACTCATGGCGAGCATCTAAGGTACTCCAGCTAGTTCACGCTGATATATGTGGTCCTATGAATACTACTTCTATTACTGGGTACAGGTGTTTCTTACTCTTTGCTGATGATTTCAGTCGCAAAATGTGGGTATATTTTCTTAAGAAAAAATCAGATGTATTTCTTGTATTTCAGACATTTAAGGCCTTAGTAGAAAAAGAGTTTGGTTCTTCTATTCTTATTCTTAGGTTTGATAATGGGGGGGAGTTTTGTTCTTCTATTTTTTCTACCTTCTGTGCTATTCATGGCATCAAGCGTCAGTTTACCACACCACACACCCCTCAGCAAAACAGTGTTGTAGAGCGGTGAAATTGTTCCATTACAGAGATGGCTAGGGCTATGTTGGAACATAGAAACGTACCTAAAAGTATTGGGCAGAAGCAATATTCACATCAGTTTATCTTCTTAATCGGTCACCCACTTATGCAGTTAAACATAAGACTCCTGATGAAGCATGGTCTGGTCACAAACCTAGGATCAACCATTTAAAAGTTTTTGGCTCTGTAGCATATGTATGGATTCCTGATGCCAAGCGCACTAAGTTGGATTCCAAGAGTCAAAAGCTTATGTTTACAGGGTACAGTGACACTCAAGGCCTACAAACTGATTGATGTAAACACTGATCGTTTAATCTTCAGTCCTAATGTTGTGTTTGATGAGGAACTAGGACCATTTCAGCTCTCTTCCTCTCTGCAGCATTCTGAGACTTGTTGTGAGGTTTCACATCATCGCCCCCAAAGAATTTGGGGACCCCCATTTTTGATCGAGCCTTCGCAATTTTTCTTAGATCCCAGGCATCCGGAGGCCTTAACATATTTTTGGACTTGGTGAATTTTGAAAATTGTTGAAGTTAGAGACCTTGGGCATTTTCGAATTTAATTGTGAGTTTGATCTTTTCTTTTGGAGGCCTTGCAAATTTTGGATGTTGAAATAGAGATAAAATGAATGGATTGAATGGCCAAGAGGCTAGATTTTTTTTGATTTGCCAAAAATGGGGATTTGAGACAAAGTTACCCCCTTTCACCTCTCTTAATTTCGAAAGTCTATACAATTAATTTATAAAATCTTGGCAAATAAATTTCTAAAATATGGTCACTAGTTTGAAAATTTTGGAAATTTGAAACTAAATTGGACCAAAGCCTTGGCAAATAAATCAAAAATCTGGGCAATATATTTAAAAAATTCTGCTTTGAAATAAATCTAGGCTTTTAGTTCGAAAATCAGGCCTTTAAACTATAAAATCTGGGTGCTTCTAATTCATAATTTGCATTGAAACATCAAATGAAGGCATTAATTTCGAAAATTAGGGCCTCCCTTTTGTGGCGTGTGGCCATGTGGTCTATTTAGATTCAAAAATCTAGGGTAGTAATTAAAGTTTTAATGCAAATTTAATTGTTTTAGCAGGTCAGCCCCCTGTATTGGACTTTTATTAATTAATTTTGTTGTTTCTGGGGCAGGTTGATCCTCTTTTGTTGGAGGCTAAGTTTGCTATAAAGGAGAGCTTCCTCCCCTCCATTTCCTCACTCATCCCTCATTGCCTTGGCAGCCGAATATCTGTAGGAGGAGCCAGCGAAATTCATTAAGGAGCAGCGAAATTTGTCTAGAGGTGCCCAGGTTGCCATTGTCAAAGAGACTTGCAAAATTAATAGGGGCTTGCTATCGGAGGGAGCTGCGGTATCAAATAGAGGAGCAGACTTGGAAGTTAGAGGTCTGCTATTTGATAAAGAAAAATTGTGAAAATCTTCAGTGCTGCGAATTTGTTCATAGGAGGGATCAGTGACATTGTCTTGTGATTGAGGGGGCAGCGACATTGATTCAAGGGGCGAAGTTGCTAATGATTCAGGCCTATGATTTATGCCCAAGAAGTTGCGAAAATATTGAGAGAAGCAATTGGGCATCCTTGCCTCTCTCAGGGCCCTTATCGAGTTTGCAAGAGATGATGAGAAGGAGAGTGAGAAGACACTGCAAGCAGCAAAGAACATGATGAACACAACTGAGCTCAAGATGAGGCATACACCTTGCCCTCCCATGGAAGAAGTCAACAACATGTTAGCTAAATTCATTGCTTATGCTAAAAGGATGAAAGAAAAGGGTAGAATTGTATTAGAAGATCATTTGACGTAAGCCCAAGTGGCAAATTCTCCTTTCTTCTTGGGTAGGATAGGTGTCTGATTCTGATTGGCTACCATTTTGGTGCCTTCTCATTGGTTGCCACTTTTCCTTTTTTTCATTGGTCCATTGATGAGGTGGCATCTTTTCATTGGCCGATGGGGTGGCAACCCTAATTAGAGTTTCTGGGATTTAATCTGGATTGTTGATTTTGCCTCTTAATCTCTGCTGTTGGTTGTAATTTTGAGCCTCTATATAAGGCCAAGTACTCTCATTTGTAAAAGGTTGAAGAAAATTGTTGCTAATATAATACCAAAATTGCTTCTCTTGTCATTGTTGTGTCTTGCATGGTGGTTAAGAACACTTGGTGTTATTGCATGGTTTCTACTTCCAATAGTTAAAGTTAGATTTCATTGAGTTGTTAAAGTAGATTTCATTTCAAGAAAGTGTTAAAAGATAGAAGTAGATGGCTAGTTGTATGGTGATATTGGTAAGTGTTTGATAGGGATCTATATACTAGGCCACTAGCATCTTAATGGCTTGTTAAGGAGCCTTGTGTGGTAATCTAGTCTGATTCCCCTTGAATCATTGCATCTATGGAGGTACCGCCACTGGCAAGCTTTCATTAGGTTGATCCCTGTCCATTTGCTACTCTTTCCATTCTATAGGAGTAGTAGTAAAGCAAGAAGTAGTTTAATAGTTAGAGTTTTTGAAGAGCAAAGTTGGAAGTGATATAAATTTAAGTATACATTGCAAAGCTAGATCTCATCATCATCACAACGAGAATTTGACATCCTCGAAAGAACAACGTAAGCCCGCCTACGTGATTAACCAGCAAATCACATTAATATAACTGACTTAGTATCCACAGGTGTAAGGAACCTTGGAGTTTTCTCATGTTCTTCATGAGTATATACTTTTCAAGAGAGGGTTGAGTGTTTGGTATTCTGTATCAAGTATTCAATTGCTATATGTTATGTAGTGGTACAAAACTAACATCAACAAGACTCAGCCTTTAGAGACCTCCGACTTGGGTTTTCCTATTTCATGTGATTCATCTGATGAGCGACCTGATTCTAATGCACCGCCTGAGCTCCCTCCAGACAATGCCATTCTTGCTCCTAATCTTGATCTGCTTCCTCGTCCAGCTATTCCTTCTGCACCTAATATTGGCCCCTCTTCTCTTCGGCCTAAATGGTGGACTAAGACAATCAGTGATCTTCGTCCTGATGAACTCATTGAGGGTAGAACCTCCAGAAATAAGAGCATTCAGCATAACATAGTTAATGTTGCTCTCATGGCTAACATCCACAATATCTCTGAGCCTCAAACATATGCAGAGGCCAAAGGAATTCCAGAATGGGAACAAGCAATGGATGCTGAGTTCCAAAGTCTTCAAAAGAATCACACCTATGTTCTTTCAGATCTTCCTCCAGGGAAGAAATCCATTAGCTGTAAATGGGTCTATAAGGTCAAATATCATGTAGACGGTACCTTAGACAAATATAAAGCCAAATTAGTTGCTCGAGGATTCACCCAACGAGAAGGCATTGACTATGAGGAGACTTTTGCTCCTACAGCCAAGATGAGTACTATTTGCCTTCTCCTTGCCATTGCAGCTTGGTATGGTTGGAAAGTTCACTAGATGGATGTGAAGAGTGCCTTTCTAAATGGTGAATTGCAGGAAGAAGTCTACATGACGCAGCCTCTTGGTTTCAAGGTTGCCGGTTTAGAACCCAAAGTATGTAGACTCCGGAAAGCCCTCTATGGTCTGAAACAGGCCCCTCGGGCATGGTACATAAAAATTGATAAGTACTTGGTTTCTCGTGGATTTCAGCGTAGTCCTTCAGACAGTAATCTGTATATCAAACACTCTGGTAATGATATTCTCTTTCTCGTTATCTATGTGGACGACTTAATCATTACCGGGAGTTCAGAACATTTGATTTTCGAAATCAAACAGGATTTGTGCAACACTTTTGATATGACAGATCTTGGACTACTTCATTATTGTTTGGGTATTGAGGTTTGGCAGACTGACAGTAGCATTTTTCTTTCTCAGTCTAAGTATGCCAGAAGCTTGCTTGACAAGTCTTGGATGCAGGATTGCAAACCAGCCTCCACTCCTATGGAGACTGGTCTGAAATTGTCCACACAATCTGATTCTCCTCCTGTAGATGAAACCCTCTTCAGGCAACTAGTGGGTAGTCTCATTGGTGCAGGGCACATTCATAAAGGGATCACTTGGTTGACTCATGAAGACTAAATGAGAAAAGAGATCAATATGTTTGAATATAATATGGCTTGAAGCCAATTTGATGTAATTGGATGCAATTGAATGTAATAAGCCTAATTGTATAAAGGCATGCAATAGGAGTTGAATGGAATTTTTAAGGTCAAATAGCATCTAGGGGATCACTAGGGGCCATTAGGTTAGAGCTTAGTTACCGATGCATTTCCTGGAAGCTTGGATGTGGAGGCGGATGCGTTCGGAGGCGGATGCAGAGCCGGATGCGCTCTAGATGCATCCAGGAAGTGCATCCCATGGCTGTGGATGCCCTGTGGATGCGTTCCAACGCATCCACAGGGCATCCACAGCCATGGGATGCACTTCCTGGATGCATCCAGAGCGCATCTGGAAGCTTCCAAGCACAAAAAGGTCAATATTGACATTAAAAAGCAAAAAACAAACCTTGATGTTCTCCATATGAACATTTTGATTCTCCTGTTTTTTATTCTTTTAATGAATAAAATATTAAAAAGGATACCCACACTCCAAAAGACAATTGATAAAAGCAATCACGATAGGTATGCAATCTTCTAATTATTAGTTCTTTGTTTGTTGGTTGTGTCAATTAAGCTGCACAATTTAAGGCATATATTGATTGTGTTTTTAAGGCACCCTGTGATCTGTGATTGGGTTTCAATTTGAGTCTGCATATTTTAAGAGACTCTACAGACAGAAAGCACAAATATTGAGGTTTAGGGCCATCAGAACAAGCGTGTTACAAACTGTCAGAGGCTCCTATGCACGTTAGGGGAAGGTGCAGAAACCTAGACAAATGGCTTAATGGATTAGAAGTCTCAAGATATAAAGCTTACATGGCATTGTTTTGAAAGTATCCTCTTGTTGCTGCCAAATTCAATTAGGGCTAAATTAGTGTTGTGTGAGCTAAAAGTTATATATATATATATATATATATATATATATATATATATATATATATATATATATATATATATATATATATATATATATACACGCATCCAAATGCATCTGCATCCTCTTAAAAAAAAATTTCACGAATCTGCACCCGAATTGGTAACTTAGGGTTAGAGGAGTGATCTAAAGACCTATAAGGTCTATAATGAATGTAACATTTGCCCATATTGGCAAAATAAGGCATTTTGAGGCTATGTAAGGGTTTAGAAGGGTTTTAGGCTTTAGAATAAAGGAAGGAGCCTAAAAAGTACATTGGAGAAGTAATATAAAAGACAAAGGATAAAAAGTTTTCGAATTGACAACTTTGTTGTCAAATTGAAAACATAAACTAAACTTTTAACAGTCATAACTGACTGTGTGTTTGAGGGAAGGAAGTTAGGAGACCAACCGGATCTAGGTGGTTATTTATCCATGTTTGAATGTGAGTTTTAGGAAGAGAAGAGTGTAGGGGAGTTTGGTAGTGTGTTTTGGATTGAAAGAAACAATGTAAAGAAGTTTCAATCAATAAACTTTTAAATTTGCTGCAAACAGCCTGCTTGCTGCCGTGAGGGAACAGTCCCTTATTTGTGTTGTTAAACTTCTCATTTTTAATGCAAAATAGTTTGGAATGATTTGAAATTGTGTTGGGTTGAGTCTTTTCTCATTTCCATGCATAATATATTGTTTTGTGAAGTTTAAATACAAGAATCTCAGTCATTTACATTGACTGTCCCAGGCAATTTATTGGTGCAATCAGCAATTTCTTCTTGGAGTTCTAATGATGTCCAGGCTCCCCCACTTTCTGTGGTGATTGTGTCTTGTGGGAGAGACCTAATACATGTATCATATGTTTTCATACATTGTGTGCAAGGATGGACAAGAAATTGAAAAGAGGATCAGACAAAATTAAGGAAAGTTGAAGATGACTGTCTCAGAATAAAACAGTCCCAGTGCGGGGGCTGTATCTCCCAACTCCACCGTTGGATCTTAACAAGATTTGGATATGTTTGAGAGAGACAAGTTGCGCCAAATCTCACCGGAGCGATCGAGAAAATTTGATCGGGGTAAAAAGTTATGGGTGGATATGTAGAGGTCTATCGAAGAGGACAGTAAGATGTTATTTTGCACTCCAATGTAGGGATGCATTATAAGTTGGTTATGTGAGGGGGTTTAGATGGGTTATGGAGATGAATCCACTGATTATATTGAGGGACACTGGTGATTTTGACAAGATGTAGAGCCTATGGTGGCACAAGACATTGTATGTGCACTCTGATAGAGAAGGAGTTGATGGGATCAATGAGAAGGATCCTAATGAAGATGCTTGATGGGTGTTGTAGAAACATTTAGAAAGTCCCTCATAGCATGAATGATTGAAAAACCACCATACCACCTCTGCATCACTCATCTATCTTACTGCTACTAGATCTGATCTCAGCCTTGCAGTCAGCTACATCTCCCGATTCATGACAAACCCCAAGGTTGATCATTGGGTTGTAGCGAAGCGTGTTCTGCGCTATGTACAATGTACCTTGGATTATGGACTTCTTTACACTCGGAGTGCTACTCCTCAAGTCAGTGGGTTCACAGATTCTAATTGGGCTGGCTCCGTTGATGACAGAAAATCTACTTCTGGATATGTGTTCAGTTTAGGATTGGGTGTGGTCACCTGGACCAGTAAGAAGCAATAGGCGAGGGCTCTCTCTTCGACAGAAGCAAAATATAGAGGAGCTTTCAAGGCAGCTTGTGAGGTAGTTTGGCTTCGTTAGATGCTTGCAGATATGCAACTACCTCAAGTAGGTCTGACTCCTTTGTTTTCAAACAATTAGGGTGTACTCAAACTTGCCAAAAATTCAGTCTTCCATGAATGCACCAAACACATAGAACTCCATTGTCACTACATTCGGCAGTTGGTAGAAGATGGATATGTTCAGTTGCTATATGTTCCTACCTCGGAGCAGCCAGTAGATATTTTCACCAAACCCCTTGGTCCTGGCAAGTTTGTAAAATTCAACGGGTCTATTGGTGTAGTTAATAGATTGAGCATTGAGGGGAGATATTAGAATAATTTAGAATCATATTTTATTAATGCTCAATATTGTATCTTAGTAAAATATTAGAATGTTTCTAACATTTAGTCAGCTGTAGCTAGAATAGAATATTTCTATTCTAGACGATTGTTTCCTAAGGAAACATCGTTCATCTTCTTGTATATATAGATCGTTTGATCTTTGTTAATAAATCAGAAAGTATTCTACCATCTACTTTTCGTAACATTATCATGACTCACCTATGGCGGGACATTCGGGTTTTTATAAAACCTACCGGCAAATTCATGAGCATTTTTCTTGGAAAGGGCTCAAGGTTGAGGTGTTACAGTATGTTACTGTTTGTTTTTCAATTTTAAGCCCTATCTTTTAATGTCCACACTTTAGCAATTGTCCAACTGTGTGACCGTTAGCCTATTTCTGCGTGGTCCCAAAGGCTAACGAAGAGGTCAGTGGGATCCAGAGATGTTTTGGCCTAGTCATTTCCAGTTCGGGCCAAAATGGAGCTGATTTACATGGTTTCGGGCAAACTTACTATTTTTAGTAAGTCAGCAAGGCATGGGCGATGTCAGAATTAGTGATTGGATTCAATGCTCCTCAATGAGAGCTTTCCGACAAGCTATCACTCATATTATTCCGAGCCCAACTACTATTTTATTTTAATGCTTGAAGTTTATTAAAGTAACATTTAAATTAAATGTTAAAATAATAAAGTGTTACTTTAATATTATTCATGTTGGGTTGTGTGTTTGAGAAGGGAAGCCCAAGGGAGACATAAGGTGTTATTTTATTTATCTTATTTTAAAACACTTTATCCCACATTGCTTGTGAAAAGTGGGTCGACCATATGAAATGGAAATAAAAGGAGAGCTTGTAGCCCTTGTTCAGCATGTTGAATATGAGAAGAAATTGATGTGTGAGTTGCAAATCCGTTCTTGGCATTAGAGGACGACTATCCTCTCTTGTGACATTCTAGACGTCATTCCCTTGGGGTTTGGCCTTTGGAATCCATTGCTATCAGCTTCATTATCAGACAGTTTGAGTGCATTTCCAGCTACAGGCAAGGTTGATGTTTTGCTCATATCTTCTTCACTACTTGTCCGATGCTTATGCTACTTTGAGGGGATGATTTTATGAAGATATTGAACCAGCTGAAGACAAAATTACTATTGTAGCAGCATTGTTCATGCAGTACTATTCACACAGCACTATTCATGTGGTACTATTCATGTCACTGTAGCAGTAGATCTGAAAGCATGTGCTGGAGCATTATGCGAATAATATTGGAGCAATTAGTGAGTTGATAATCTGCCATGTATTTGTTTTTATTAAATTCTAAAAATAACATCTTCTTAGCAGCAGTTCAATATCTAGTTTGCATATTATTGTAGTTCTTTCTTGTTTATGTTGTATGATTTCAATTCCATGCAAAAAACTCAAACAAACAAACAAACGTTTCATTTCCAAAGTTACAAGGGGTAAAATATTCAACCGAGAAATAAGAAGTTGGATGCAAACTGTTTGACATAATTTCTATCAGCAGCTGGTTTAGTTTTTTGGCATTGAAGGGTGTGCCCATTACAGTGGTATCAGAGCTATAAGTCCTGCCATCCTGTGGAGGTCCTATAGGGAATTTGGAACAATCGGATAGAGGGAAAAGTGTTTGACGAAATGTCAAAACACTAAAATCAGAAAGTAAATAAAACAGGCTAAGCATTTATGTTTGAGCATGCGACAGGGGCCTTATAATCTCCGCAATACTAGAATAAGACAAAATAGGATTTCGGACTTGCACAGCGAACAGTCTAGTTCATCCGTGCAGGTGGACATAGAATCTAGTCATACAGACACAGAGGAGATATTCTTTCATCAGGATAGCAATATGGGTGACCGAGATGACAGGAATATAGGATTAGGCGGAGGCAGGAATACTGGTCCAGATCAGGGGGAGGTAATGTTCAGACAGTTACTGGATACATTAGAACAAGGGCAACATACGCAGCAGGAGCAGAAAAGGCCAATGGACATGATGTTGCAGCTTATGGCTAGACAGATGGGCGTCAATATTAATCCAAGTGATGCCAACAATGGAAACAATAACAATGGGGGAAACAATAACAATAGGGGCAATGATAATAATGGAGGCTGAGGCAACAACAATGGTCCTGAGAATAACATTAATGGTAATAATGGACATGGAAACAATGGGAATGAGGCTGATAACTTTAGACACGTTGCACGCCCAACTCGAACAGCGAGCTCGAGACCTCTTCTACCCACCTTCCCACCCAGAGATCCGGTTCAACCAGTAAACGAACTGCAGATTACCGAGTTACAGGATCAGTTCAAGAGGATTGGGAGGCTAGTGGACTGGAGTTTCAGGCGAATATTTCCCTCAGAGATTATATGGACTTGAGGATGAGACACATACCTAGAGTAGGAGGGAGGAATCAAAACTTTGAGCTGAGAAAGAAAGTTGGAAAACTTTCTTTACCTTATTATGATGCTTCAGGGAAGATGACTGCACGAGCTTGGGTGCAGAAGGTAGATACATACTTGCAGTTGAATCCTATGCTTCAGGAGGAGGCTATCAAGTATGCGGCTATTCATTTGGATGGCCCAACACATGAGTGGTGGCACCATGGCATGGTAACCTTGGGGCATAATCA
The DNA here is from genome assembly GCA_027943335.1 of Chamaecyparis obtusa. Lineage (NCBI taxonomy): Eukaryota > Viridiplantae > Streptophyta > Pinopsida > Cupressales > Cupressaceae > Chamaecyparis > Chamaecyparis obtusa. The sequence continues at coordinate 2,554,788 of BSBK01003718.1, forward strand.
AATCACATCTTACGAGGAGTTCACTAAGAGGCTTATTGAGAGATTTGATACCAAGGATCCCGAGTTACAGTTTAAGGAGTTGGCACAGCTCAAGAAGTGGGGATTAGTTGAGACATATATCAGTGAATTTCAAAGGTTAGCTGTGTTGGTCACAGATATTTCAGAGAGGAGATTAGTAGTGTTGTTTATGGACGGACTCTCAGATCCCTTGAAGGGTTGAGTCAAGGGGCATGACCCAGCTACATTACAGGAGGCCACTAAGAAGGCTGGTGACTTAGCACCTTCTTTTTTTAGGAGCAGATTTCAGCCTAGGGATTCACATATGAAGAAGGATAAGCAGAAGGACAAAAAACATTTTCACAGGGATCCTCAGCCAAAAAGGGATAATAAGTTGGATAATGACACCTTGAATGAGTTGAGGAGGAAGAAGCCTTTGGACTTATCTCATAAGTGTCCTCTCAAGCCTAAGGCAAATCAAATGGAGTATTTCTCAGCAAAGGAGTCACAGTCAGAGAGGGAGGATCAACACTCTGATTCAGATGAGGGTAGCACTACAGAGGAGAGTAGCATTCCCGAGGACGAGAAGTCATTGGCACGATTAACGGGGGCTCAAAAGGAAATCACATTTAAAGTCAGAGGTACTATCCAGGGGAAGAAAGTGATCTCACTCATTGACACTGGGGCTACACATAATTTCATAGATGCACAATTGGTAGCCAAGAGAGGTTTACAGACTGAGGAACATGTTGGTTTTAGGGTTATGGTGGCTAACGGTGATAAATTATTATGCACTCGAAAGATATCTAATCTTCACCTAAGGTTTGGAGATGACTATGAGTTGGAAGATGAGTTCTATGTAGTAGACATGGGAGATTATGATGCCATCCTTGGCATGACATGGATGGCCTCGTTGGTTGAGTTCACACTCAACCTAGCAAAATTGGAGATGAGGTTCTAGCATGAGGGCAGAACTGTTGTACTTAGAGGACTTTCAGATGGGAGCTGCAGAGTAATCTCCTTGAGGAGAATGCAGAGGCTTTTTCAGCATGATGATGTAGAGTGGGCGGCAGAATGTTTCACTATGCCAGCCTCACAGGAACCACAAGTGAAGAGTCATCCACTAGATATCCAGGAGATACTTGACAGGCACGCTAAAGTTTTTGGCGAGATTCTGCATGGGGTTCCTCCTAACAGAGGGATAGACCATGTTATTGAGCTCAAGGAGGGAGCCAAACCAGTTATGATTACTCCCTATCGTCATCCTAAGAAACACAAAGATGAGATAGAGAAGGCGATTAAGGATTTGTTGGAGATGGGGCATATCAAGCCTAGTAAGAGCCCTTTTGCTTCAGTAGTAGTGTTGGTAAAGGAGGATGGGATGATGCGCATGTGCATCGATTATAGGGCATTAAATAAGAAGACCATTAAGAACAGATATCCCATCCCGCGGATAGATGAGCTGATTGATGAGCTGGATGGTGCATGCTTCTTTACGAAGATTGATTTGCAGTCACGGTATCATCAAATCAGGATGAGGGTGGAGGACATTGAGAAGGCAACCTTTTAGTGTCACTATGGCCACTTCGAGTTTTTGGTTATGCCATTTGGGTTAACCCATGCCCCTGCTACTTTCCAGAGTTGCATGAATCAGGTATTCAGGGGGCAGCTTAGGAGATTTGTCCTGATTTTCTTTGATAACATTTTGGTCTTCAGTAAGACTTGGGAGGAGCATTTACAACATCTAGAGATGGTCTTGTCCATTTTGGAGAAAGAGTCACTATATGCCAAGGAATCTAAGTGTGAGTTTGGGTTGACTGAGTTACTATACCTTGGGCATATCATCAGTGCAGATGGAGTTCGGGTAGATCCCAAAAATATTAGAGCTATTGTTGATTGGCCTACTCCTACGAACCTCACACAGCTTAAGGGGTTCTTTGGTCTCTACAGGTTTTATAGGAGATTTGTTAAGGGATTTTCACAGACCGCTGCACCCTTGATAGACCTTACCAGGAAAGGGGCCTTCGTATGGACAGGGGAACCTTAGAGATGCTTTGATCATTTCAAGCAAATGATGTCATCATGTCCAGTATTAGCTCTACCAGACTTCACGAAGCCATTTGAGCTTCATTATGATGCGTCGGGTGATGGGATTGGAGCATTCTTGATGCAAGAGAAGCATCCCATTTCTTTTGAGAGTAGGAAGCTTCGTGGAGTGGAGAGGATCTATTCCATCTATGACCGGGAGATGTTGGCCATTATGCATGCATTGGCCAAGTTTCGGTCTTACCTGGTTGGAGGGAAGTTTGTTATCAAGACTAATCACAACAACATCAAATACTTCATGAGACAGTGTGACTTGAATGATAGACAACAAAAGTGGATTACAAAGTTGCAGGCTTATGACTTTGACATTGAGTTTGTCAAAGGTAAGAAGAATGTGGTGGCAGATGCTTTATCCTGGAGACCTCATATTTGTGCTCTAGTTGAGATTATAGGAGATTGGAGAAATAAGATTACAACAGAGTATGCAAGGGACACTTGGGCTTTTGGGGTGATTGCAAGCACAATACAGGATGATCATTATGTGGTGATGGACGAATTGATCAGGTTCCAGGATGTGATATATTTGATTCCTTCATCACAATTTAGGGAGGTAATTCTGAAGGCATTTCATGATGCACCTACAGCTGGACATCCAGGGGTCTTTAAGACCTACAGGCAGATCCGTGAGCAGTTCACATGGAGAGGGCTCAAGGATGATGTTACAAAGCATGTCAAGGAGTGTGTAGTTTGTCAGCAGAATAAGGGAGAGCACACATATCTTGCAGGGTTGTTACAACCTTTGCCCATTCCAGATAGGAAATGGGAAAGTATTTCCATGGACTTCATCACCGGGTTACCACGAGTACAGGGGAGAGATTGCATCTATGTGGTAGTTGACCGGTTGATGAATTTTTCTCACTTCTTTTCTATTCCATCCACCTACACAGCAGCACAGGTGGCCGATCTTTTCTTCAGAGAGATATTCAGGTTACATGGGCTACCTAGGTTTATATTCAATAACCGGGATAGTAAATTTATGAGTGCTTTTTGGTAGGAGTTGTTTGGGTTGTGTGGCACAGATCTTACACCTAGCACTAGTTATCATCCACAGACAAATGGGCAGACGGAGATTGTGAATAAATGGGTGGAAGGATATTTGAGGAACTATGTGATTACACAACAGAGGGCTTGGGTCAAATGGCTACATATGGGAGAGTACTGTTATAACACCACTTATCATATGTCCATCAAGATGACTCCATTCATGGCACTGTATGGTTATGAAGCACCTAGCTTCATGGATCTGGTTTTGGGGGACAGTAGAGTGCCCAAAGCCAAAGACTTCTTGCAGGATAGTCAAGATATCTTGAGGGTGCTCAGGGAGAATATACAGCAGGCCTAGAATCAGAAAAAATTGTATGCTGATTAGCATCGGATAGAGCACAGCTTTGAGGTTGGGGATATGGTTTACTTGAGGCTACAACCATACAAACAGTCATCGCTCAAGAAGGGCGGAGCAGAGAAGTTGAAGCCTAGATTTTATGGTCCATACAGAGTGATTCGCAGGGTGGGCAAGGTTTCCTACGAGATTGAGCTTCCAGAGGGCAGTCGAGTGCATAATGTGTTTCATGTGTCGAGGCTTAAGAAAGCCATTGGTCAGAGAGTTGTGCCTTCTGCAGATTTGCCACCATTGGATGAGGAGGGGAAGCTTGTATTGGTTCCTGAGGCTATTCTGGACACCCGAGAGAGGACTCTGCGGAATAGGGTGGTTAAAGAATATTTAGTCAGATGGAGCGATCTGCCAGAGGAGGATGCTACTTGGGAGAGTGAGTTGGTGTTACAGCAGACAGGATTGAAATTGCTTGAGGACAAGCAATTTCAAGGGGGGCAGATTGTAATGTCCCCACTTTAGCAGTTGTCTAGCTGTGTGACCGTTAGCCTATTTTTGCATGGTCCCAGAGGCTAACGAAGAGGTCAGTGGGATCCTGAGATGTTTTGGCCTAGTTATTTCTAGTTCGGGCTAGAATGGAGTTGATTTACATGGTTTTGGAAAAACTTACTATTTTTAGTAAGTCAGAAAGGCATGGGCAATGTCAAAATTAGTGATTGGATTTGATGCTCCTCGATGAGAGCTTTCCGACGAGCTATCACTCATATTATTCCTAGCCCAATTACTATTTTATTTTAATGCCTGAAGTTTATTAAAGTAACATTTACATTAAATGTTAAAATAATAAAGTGTTACTTTAATATTATTCATGTTGGGTTGTGTGTTTGAGAAGGGAAGCCCAAGGGAGACATAAGGTGTTATTTTATTTTATCTTATTTTAAAACACTTTATCCCACATTTCTTGTGAAAAGAGGGTCGACCATATGAAATGAAAATAAAAGAAGAGCTTGTAGCCCTTGTTCAGCATGTTGAATATGAGAAGAAATTGATGTGTGAGTTGCAGATCCGTTCTTGGCATTAGAGGACGACTATCCTCTCTTGTGACATTTTAGATGTCATTTCCTTGGGGTTTGGCCTTTGGAATCCATTGCTATCAGCTTCATTATCAGACAGTTTGGGAGCATTTCCAGCTACAGGCAAGGTTGATGTTTTGCTCATATCTTCTTCACTACTTGTCTGATGCTTATGCCACTTTGAGGGGATGATTTTATGAAGATATTGAACCAGCTAAAGACACAATGACCACTATAGCAGCATTGTTCATGCGGTACTATTCACGCAGTACTATTCACACGATACTATTCACGTCACTGTAGCAGCAGATTTGAAAGCATGTGCTGGAGCGTTATGCCAATAATATTGGAGCAATTAGTGAGTTGATAATCTGCCATGTATTTGTTTTTATTAAATTCTGAAAATAACATCTTCTCAGCAACAGTTCAATATCCAGCTTGCATATTATTGTAGTTTATTTCTTGTTTATGTTGTATGATTTCAATTCCATGCAAAAAACTCAAACAAACAAACAAACAAACATTTCATTTCCGGAGTTACAAGGGGTAAAATATTCAACAGAGAAATAAGAAGTTGGATGCAAACTGTTTGACATAATTCCTATCAGCAGCTGGTTTAGTTTTTTGGCATTCAATGGTGCCCATTACATATCTGTTGTCTATTGGCTTCATTGTTAGGTCTTAATTAAGAGTTGCAGTATTTTATGAGGCAAATTAATAGTATTGTTTAGTCTTTATTGTTTATTTTCAATTTAAACCAGTTTCGTGGAACATTTGTTTGAGTTTTCGAATTAATTTTCAGTCTTCCACATGCCAAAACCAATGGGTCTTTATCCCCATACCAGATGTTTATACTAGAAAGACAAACGGGATTTTCATCAATTTTTTGAAAGAGCATTCACTGACTTGGATATTTATGGATATGGAACTAGAAAATACTATGCAATTGACTCCAAAAGAACATTTCCATTTGATTTTTTTTGGCAAACAAAGCATTATTCAAGAGACATACAATAAACTTATTTTGATTTTTATCAACATTTTTCAAAGTTTACATCAAAGGTATTACCCGTTACATCAGTGATAGGACTATTGCCTGTTACATCACTGATAGTTACGATAGTCCTAGAAAGACAAACATGATTTTCATCATTTTTTCAAGAGAGCAATGGCTTGAATATTTATGGATTTGTAACCAAAAATACTATTGATGCAGGAGCATCCCAGGGTAGTTGGCTATCCTGCATGTTTGGGAAATTTGATGGAGTTGTGTGGACTTATTTTCATGTGTGAGGGGGTTTGGTAGAGTTGGATAAACCCACTTGGGTCTTTGGTAATTGGTTATGGAACTTGGCATGGTCTTGGTTGCTCAGCATGGCCTAGATGGAGCTCGGTCTTGCTTAGGAATTTGGTGCCTATTGAAGGCTGTATAAGTAATTTTCCACAAATAGTTAGAGGCTACAAATTTCAGGGATTGAAGAGGGCCTATATTTCTACCTACGGTTCGAAGCACGAGTTCTAATTCATCCGGAGCTAGAAGATATCGCAATTTTACTAAGACATCTATTTTGGGAATTTAATTGTTGTTGTTGGCCGACTTGTGGCATTTAATTTCGGTATTTGTATTTATTTTCAGGGCCGACCTGTGGCTTAGATTGGTATAAGTAGGGGTTGTGGGGGAAGTCTTGAGGCATTCATTCATCCACTTGGGAGAAGAGGAGGTGGATGTGGAGCGAGTTTTGAGGAGAGCTAGTAGCTGCGGCTTGGGAAACAAGGAGATTGCTTGGTGGGCTTGCGAGCACAAGTTTAGATCTTCCTTGGGGGTTCCTACCAGTGTGTGGATCTGGGCTAGCTAGGGTTTTGGTTTGGATCTTGCGAGATCTTGTGGAGTTTCTATTGTAATTGCATTGTATTTGGCCGTAACCCGGAAGGCCTTACAGCCGGGCATGTTGGATGAAAATATGATGATTCTATTATGAGTATTGGCATTGTGTGGATCTATATCTCTGTATTGTTATTATATTCTATTGTGTGGTTATTTGCTGGGGGCTAGGACATCTCCATCGGGGATTCTCCTACCTTGCACTGCATCAACTATGCAATTGATTTGAGAAGAACATTGCCATTTGATTCATTGCAAACAAAGCATCCTTAAAGAGACAAAATAAGCTTATTTTTCTTTTTATTAACACTTTTCAAAGTTTATGTCAAAGGTATTGTTTTTATGTCAAAGGTATTGTTCATTACATAAGTGGTTGTTATGATAGTCCTAGAAAGATAAACGAGATACTCATTAATTTTTCAAGAGAGTACTCGCTTGGAAGTTTATGGATCTGGAACTAAGAATACTATTGCCATTTAATTCCCTACAAACATAGCATTCTTCAAGAGACATTAATAAGCTTAGTTTGCTTTTTATTAACAGTTTTTCAAAGTTTACCTTAAAGGTATTACCCTTTACATCAATGATAATTATGATAGAGGTTGCATTGTTGTTATATCAAGACAGTTTACCTAATTTTGCATGATATATGAACCAACATGAGGGATGCCTATATCTGAAAAGGAGTTAGACTATAACGCTGAAATCTGGCTTTACAACATTGAAATTGTAATGCCCAATTCTAATCAAACCAACAAAACATTGAACCTTGCAAACTTAGATTTTGTAGCTAGACTAAAATGGGGTTTTCACCCTCCCTATGAAGCATCCAATTAGTAGCTGTATGATCTCGCCCATTGTGTCATGAACTGTGGACCAATCTCCAAAGTTTATGCCACCTCTTCATCCTTTGCATTCCTCTTTTTCCCCGACTTATTTTCCATTCCTTCTTGAGCATGGGCAATAGGCCCATCTTCCTCCATCTTCAGCAGCTGCAAAAGTTCAGCCAGACTCATATCCCCTTTTGCTGCTCTGGCCTTATCTACTTTAGAATCAATGTGAAGTTTGAAGACATGGCATCGTACGTTTTTCTCTTCTGAGCATCACATCAGTCATCCCCTTCAAAAACTTCCAACTTTTGTCCAGCTGGAGAGTCTCCTCACCTTTAAGTTGTGCAACATCCTCATGTATTTGACTAATTTCTTTCCCAACTGACTATAGTTTACAAATAGGCTCCACATAAAATCTAGAGTTTGGTTTAGGACTCAAAGGAAATGGGAACCCACCTAAAAAGAGCACCTTAGCATCATATATGAAGGCAAAAAAAATAATTGGTTCAGAGTTGCGTCTAATGAAATGAGGAGTGAAGGGAAGAAAAGGGGATTTAAAATCATGAAGAGTCCCTCACATTAGAGGGCGAGGAGATGACTGTGACACTCTGCTTCTCAAAGTTTTTGGGATGGCAAAAATTTTCCAGGGCTTTTAGGCATAAGAATATGCACATGATTAAATATAGACAATGCACATGAATTGTTTGATAGAATGCCTAAAAGAGATGTGATCAGATTTGTTTACAAAGTTACAAAGTAAATGTAACTAGCAGATTTAAAACCAGAGTTGATAGCCATTACCAGCGTCCTCCCTGCCTGTGCCAAAATGAGAGCTTTAAGAATGGTCATGGATATCCATCAAAGAATAATTGAAAATATTTTTTTGTCAAAACATGAAAATACTCTCCAATGCAACAAATGAGGCAATCTATTTCTCCCCATGATCTTTTTGTATTACCAAAGAAAAATCAAACAGTGATGACGCCCCAGCTCCTTTGTAGGAAGAGCCTGTGAGTACTGTGCCACACCATCAAAAGCGGTTGGAGTAACATTATTCCGTGTTAATTTTTTAATAATTTAAGATACAAGCACTACTATTATCATCCAAGCATAAGTACTATCAATAGACATTAGGTATCACAAGCAAATAGACTCGTGCCATAGTGGTCAATTCCCATACGAGCAAATTAATTAAGGTGTACAACTATTATATACAAGCATATATTTTTAGTGCATGTCTTCCACAGTTAGAATTGCATGTCTTCCAAGTTTCCTCCGGTATGAATAGATTGAAGTAGCAGCTTAGGGGGAAAGTTTTTGCTTTGGTACAGTTTTGTAACATTTTTCTACGCCCTACATTCTTTTGTCTTTGAGATTGCCCACTGTATCATCATCCATTTGTTGGAAAGACAATCATCACATTAACTTGATAAATAATATATTTAAGATTATAAACTAAAAGATCTCACTCACATAAAGAGTTTTTAAAGAGGCAAATGCAATGCATTCATCAACTATTTTGTTTGTATAAATTATGTTGGGAATGCTGACAAAGTCAATCTGTAATAAAGGAGATAATCCATCCCAAGAAACTATGTGGTCTCTAGTTCTCTTATTAGCACCAACAGCTAACAATATGGCCTGAATTTTAGATCTTGTGTCTGTCTTTAAGGGTAGACAAGCTCACATCACATCTTAATGTTTTTTCTATCTTAAAAAGTTGAAATGGATACCTATTGAAAAGCTTGGCTTCTTGCCTACAAGTCAAAAAAATAAAAAGTGTATTGCTTTGCTTTGAAACTTTCAAACACTTCATATCTACAAAATCAGAACACCTAATTTTAGTAAATAATTTCTCTTGCTTCATATTATTTTGTGAGCAATATCCCAATTTGACTTGCTGTGAAAAATATCTCCTTTTATATATGCTGTGAAAAATATCTCCTCTTTATATATATATATATATATATATATATAGTTAATTGATTATTATAAAACCTACCAATTTGACATTTTTGTTCATCTCATTATCTGTTTTTGCATGACCAAGAGAGATGGTAATGATTCAGTTTTGTCTTAAGATCGTTGTGTTGCCCTCCATGAATAAGTGAATAAAATGGTATTTGTTTGAGCCTGTATGTTGGTTGACCTAGATATTGCTCATTTCTATACCTAAAAGGCTAAACCATATCTATGAGCAGTATTAGAGAGTAGTTTAGGATCAAATCTATAATAGGTAGTTTGCATCCTTCTCATTTGAAGAAAGAAGCCTCATTTTTCTTAAGGGAGAAGCTGCAAAAAGAAAGGCTTGTTCTAACTAATGTCACAGAACCTGAATTGTAAGACCTCTCAATGTCCCATAATATGAATATCCTAAACTTGATCAACATAGATTTTATCAGATTTTTTTACAGTTTTGATTTTTCTCAATTGGGCTTTTATCTTTTATCAAATTCAGTATGCCCATTAATCAAATCAATTTTTCATTACGGAATTTTGTTTAAATTTAGCCTAGCAATTCAATTCTATCACCATTTAGATTTGGTAACTGAGGGTTTTTTTGTATTGCCTGCATGCAGAATGATAGAGGAAGCAACTAACAGTGACCCATGGAGGCCAGATACCCACACAATGGCTGCAATTTCTCAGCCTGCATTCAAAGCAACTACCTACAGGTGCAAATCCCTCAAAATGATAAGTGTCCACGGGGCTTTAAATGACTGTCATCACTTTGCATGATATAATCAGACAACATAATCCAAATACTTTATCTATTGAATACATTTTTCTAGATTTCCAAGCTTTTCAAATGGTTCTAAAAGCACCCACCTCTTCAAAACCCCCTACTAGATTTCCAGGCTTTTCAAATGGTTTAAAAAGAACACACCTCTTCAAACCCCTAGGACACTTATTGACTACAGCGTCTGGTGAAATTCCATTTTCTATTATGCTTTCATGGATGTTCATGCCCTGTTCTAAAGCTCCCATTTTGGCACAGGTTGGGAGGATGTTGGCAAAGTTTATGGAGTCTGGCTTATGCTCGCCAATTGCATTTGCTTAAGATTTTCCACAGTCTTTATAACACAGCTGTATTGTGTGTATCTTGCAATCATTACATTCCATGAGTCAATGTCTATTTTAGGTATATTGTCAAACAGTGTGTGTGTCTTGTGTATGCATCCACATTTCATATGTATGTCTATCAGTGCATTTATAACTAATACATCTAACTTTAATCGACATTCAATTATGTTGTGATGGATACCCATACCTTATTTTAATATGTCCATTTCAGCTCAGGTTGGAAGGATGTAGCAAAGATGGAGTGGTCTGGCTATGCACCTTTCAATTTCATTTTCTTTAACGTTAGTGACAGTGACAGCTCCTCTGCAAGCTGTTTCGTGTCCATCTTCCCGGCGGAGGAGAACTCATCCACTGAGCCATGTTTCATGAATGTGAAGCCACATCAATCCGTTTGGAGCATCAGGCTGCCAAGTAAAAATTAGCACTGTCAACATAACCTTAAAATTTCTAAACCTCTATATTTCCACATATGCATACAAACATTACCTCTGCATTTAACAAAGCTGATGTTAGACAGCAACGTCGTTCCTTTTCTGTAGTTTCAATATAAATGAGATTATAAAAAGGAAGGACGAGAATAAATTAGACAAACAGGAAATACTTTACAATAGTTTCATTGCCCTGTCAATGGTCATTGATTTATGAAAGCTTAAAAGCAGAGAGAGGAGCAGAGAGAGCTTGAAAAGAAAGATAAGAGCTCAAAAAAAAAATCTAGTTGTGGCAAAATTCAAAATGACATTTTATTTGATTTACTAAGGAAGAGGAATCTTTGATAAACTCACCAATTAGCTCCCATTTATCAAACTTTATTAGCCAAATATCAATCCAAGTTCGAAAATTATTTCCTTTCTATTCTCCATAACATTTTCTTAAAACATCAATGCCCGTGCAAAGGTTTTCTTCAACCCCCATGGATGCACCAAGTTGCAGTTTGGATCCTGCCAGACACTTCTCAATTATGAGGGCATAAATCTAGATAACATTGCAAATGTATTAAAATTATGTAAATAAAATGACTCATGTTTCCTCTCAAAACAGAAATAATATCTAGGATTTCCGATTGATTATATTTTAACTTATTTGTTTTTCAAATCTTCGTTCATATTCACTTGTTACCTGTAGGGAGCTTTCCTTTAAGATCTGAAAGAAAAAATAAGTGAAATTTTGATGATCAAATGGAAAAAGATGTCGCTAGTGTGACATGTTTTCTCCTTCTAAAGTTTATATCCTTCCCCAGAATTTATTCTTTGGTTCTTTATTCATTTGCCAAGTTCACGTGGGGTTGGTTTCAACGTTGAGAAGGGGTACAAGTCAAATTTTCCGATCAAATTGAAAACCATGAATAGCTGAATTGAAAATTGGGTCAAGCCGGTCATAATCTATTTGCTAGTGGTCATTCCCACAGATGTTAATTGTAAGATTTATAGTGAATTACCTTGTGCATTTATAATATGGTGGGTGTAACTATACCAATAAAAATAGTTTATTACATTAACACTTACAAGTGCACATTTTAGTTGATCAAAAATGTCATTTGAATCTTCAACTTATGCATGAAGCCATTTCTCACACAATAGATGGAGCTCCATAACCTCATGACCAAGGGAAAAGTATTTTGGCGAAGTTTGAGAGTGGCCAACTATATCTCGAGGAGAAATATTGGGGTTTAAATTAAAGTATTGCATAGCTTGGATGATGCTTGCAACACATCTTTCACTTGCATGGATAATTTTGGGATTGTCCTTAGCATTTTCTGCATACCATTGTAATAATTCTTGTGCATTACTGACCTCCATACAAGTTCAAACAAGTGCCACGTAGTGGCTAAGTACTTGCCTTTATTAGTTAAATTGTAGAAATAAAGGAGAAGTAATAGTGTATTGATTTTTTAATTATTATATTTTTTAAAGTTATAGTAGAAGTAATAAAAATTTTAATAATTAAGAAATTGTAATGTAGAATCATATTGATAGCATTAATGATAGTTGAAATTTTAAGAATAGAAACCTAATTATAATGTTAAAAATATTATGTGTTCTTTTTAACCGTATCTTTAATTTTAATTAAATGTATTTTAATATAGTTGTAACAATTATTTTTTTATTTTTAATTATAATTATTTCAACAATTATAACTTATAAATTACAATTAATTTTGATACTAATTTTATTTTTATTTTTATTATTTCTTAATCTTAATATGGTGGGTTGTTACAACCTTTGCCCATTCCGGATAGAAAATGGGAAAGTATTTCCATGGACTTCATCACCGGGTTACCACGAGTACAAGGGAGAGATTGCATCTATGTGGTAGTTGACCGGTTGACGAAGTTTGCTCACTTCTTTGCTATTCCGTCTACCTACACAGCAGCACAAGTGGCCAATCTTTTCTTCAGAGAGATATTCAAGTTACATGGGCTACCTAGGTTTATTGTTAGTGATCGGGATAGTAAATTTATGAGTGCTTTTTGGCAAGAGTTGTTTGGGTTGTGTGGCACAGATCTTACACCTAGCACTAGTTATCATCCACATACAGATGGGAAGACGGAGATTGTGAATAAATGGGTGGAAGGATATCTGAGGAACTATGTAACTGCACAACAGAGGGCTTGGGTCAAATGGCTGCATATGGGAGAGTACTGTTATAACACCACTTATCATATGTCCATCAAGATGACTCCATTCATGGCACTGTATGGTTATGAAGCACCTAGCTTCAGGGATTTGGTTTTGGGGGACAACAAAGTGCCCAAAGCCAAAGACTTCTTGCAGGATAGTTAGGATATCTTGAGCGTGCTCAGGGAGAATATACAACAGGCCCAGAATCAGCAAAAATTGTATGTTGATCAGCATTGGATAGAGCGCAACTTTGAGGTTGGGGATATGGTTTACTTGAGGCTACAACCATACAAATAGTCATCGCTCAAGAAGGGCGGAGTAGAGAAGGTGAAGACTAGATTTTATGGTCCCTATAGAGTGATTCGTAGGGTGGGCGAGGTTGCCTACGAGATTGAGCTTCCAGAGGGCAGTCGAGTGCACAATGTGTTTCATGTGTCAAGGCTTAAGAAAGCCATTGGTCAGAGAGTTGTGCCTTCTGCAGATTTGCAACCATTGGATGAGGAGGGGAAGCTCGTATTCGTTCCTGAGGCTATTCTGGATACCAGGGAGAGGACTCTGCAGAACAGGGTGGTTAAAGAATATTTAGTCAGATGGAGAGATTTGCCAGAGGATGCTACTTGGGAGAGTGAGCAGGTGTTATAGCAGACAAGACTAAGATTGCTTGAGGACAAGCAATTTCAAGGGGGGCGGACTGTAATGTCCCCACTTTAGCAACTGTCCAGCTGTGTGACCGTTAGCCTATTTCTGTGTGGTCCCGGAGGCTAATGAAGAGGTCAGTGGGATCCTGAGATGTTTTGGCTTAGTCATTTCCAGTTCGGGCCAGAACGGAGTTGATTTACATAGTTTCGGGCAAACTTACTATTTTTAGTAAGTCAACAGGGCATGGGCGATGTCAGAATTAGTGATTGGATTTGATGCTCCTCAATGAGAGCTTTCCAATGAGCTATCACTCATATTATTCCGAGCCCAATAACTATTTTATTTTAATGCCTGAAGTTTATTAAAGTAACATTTAAATTAAATGTTAAAATAATAAAGTGTTACTTTAATATTATTCATGTTGGGTTGTGTGTTTGAGAAGGGAAGCCCAAGGGAGACATAAGATGTTATTTTATTTTATCTTATTTTAAAACACTTTATCCCACATTGCTTGTGAAAAGTGGGTCGACCATATGAAATGGAAATAAAAGGAGAGCTTGTAGCCCTTGTTCAACATGTTGAATATGAGAAGAAATTGATGTGTGAGTTGCAGATCCGTTCTTGGCATTAGAGGACGACTATCCTCTCTTGTGACATTCTAGACGTCATTCCCTTGGGGTTTGGCCTTTGGAATCCATTGCTATCAGCTTCATTATCAGACAGTTTGAGTGCATTTCCAGCTACAGGCAAGGTTGATGTTTTGCTCATATCTTCTTCACTACTTGTCCGATGCTTGTGCCACTTGGAGGGGATGATTTTATGAAGATATTGAACCAGCTGAAGACACAATTACTACTGTAGCAGCATTGTTTATGCGGTACTATTCACGCGACACTATTCATGCGGTAATATTCACGTGGTACTATTCATGTTGCTGTAGCAGCAGATTTGAAAGCATGTGCTGGAGCGTTATGCCAATAATATTGGAGCAATTAGTGAGTTGATAATCTGCCATGTATTTGTTTTTATTAAATTCTAAAAATAACATCTTCTCAGCAACAGTTCAATATCCAGTTTGCATATTATTGTAGTTTCTTTCTTGTTTATCTTGTATGATTTCAATTCCATGCAAAAAACTCAAACAAACAAACAAACGTTTCATTTCTGGAGTTACAAGGGGTAAAATATTCAACTGAGAAATAAGAAGTTGGATGCAAACTGTTTGACATAATTCCTATCAGTAGCTGGTTTAGTTTTTTGGCATTCAAGGGTGCCCATTACATATATGTTGTCTATTGGCTTCATTGTTAGGTCTTAATTAAGAGTTGCAGTGTTTTATGAGGAAAATTAATAGTATTGTTTAGTCTTTATTGTTTATTTTCAATTTAAACCAGTTTTGTGGAACATTTGTTTGAGTTTTAGAATTAATTTTTAGTCTTCCACATGCCAAAACCAGTGGATCTTTATCCCCATGCCAGATGTTTATACTAGAAAGACAAACAAGATTTTCATCAATTTTTTGAAAGAGCACTCACTGACTTGGATATTTATAGATATGGAACTAGAAAATACTATGCAATTGACTCCAGAAGAACATTGCCATTTGATTTTTTTTTGGAAAACAAAACAGTATTCAAGAGACATACAATAAACTTATTTTGATTTTTATCAACATTTTTCAAAGTTTACATCAAAGGTATTACCCGTTACATCAGTGATAGGACTATTGCCCATTACATCAGTGATAGTTACGATAGTCCTAGAAAGACAAACATGATATTCATCATTTTTTCGAGAGAGCAATGGCTTGAATATTTATGGATCTATAACCAAAAATACTATGCAATTGATTTGAGAAGAACATTGCCATTTGATTCACTGCAAACAAAGCATTCTTCAAGAGACAAAATAAGCTTATTTTTCTTTTTATTAACACTTCTCAAAGTTTATGTCAAAGGTATTGTTTTTATGTCAAAGGTATTGCTCATTACATAAGTGGTTGTTATGAGAGTCCTAGAAAGATAAACGAGATACTCATTAATTTTTCAAGAGAGTACTCGCTTGGAAGTTTATGGATCTGGAACTAAGAATACTATTGCCATTTAATTCCCTGCAAACATAGCATTCTTCAAGAGACATTAATAAGCTTAGTCTCCTTTTTATTAATAGTTTTTCAAAGTTTACCTTAAAGGTATTACCCATTACATCAGTGATAGTTATGATAGAGGGTGCATTGTTGTTATCTCAAGATAGTTTACCTAATTTCGCATGATATATGAACCAACATGAGGGATGCCTATATATGAAAAGGAGTTAGACTATAATGCTGAAATCTGGCTTTACAACATTAAAATTATAATGCCCAATTCTAATCAAACCAACAAAACATTGAACCTTGCAAACTTAGATTTTGTAGCTGGACTAAAATGGTGTTTTCAACCTCCCTATGAAGCATCCAATTAGTAGTTGTATGATCTCGCCCACTATGTCATGAATTGTGGACCAATCTCCAAAGTTTATGCCACCTCTTCATCCTCTGCATTCCTCTTTTTTCTCAACTTATTTTCCATTCCTTCTTGAGCATGGGCTGTAGGCCCATCTTCCTCCATCTTCAGCAGCTGCAGAAGTTCAGCCAGACTCATATCCCCTTTTGCTGCTTTGGCCTTATCTACTTTAGAATCAACGTGAAGTTTGGAGACATGGCATTGTACGTTTTTCTCTTTTGAGCATCACATTAGTCATCCCCTTCAAAAACTTCCAACTTTTGTCCAGCTGGAGAGTCTCCTCACCTTTAAGTTGTGCAACATCCTCGTGGATTTGACTGATATCTTCCCCAACTGACTACAGTTTACAAATAGGCTCCACATAAAATCTGGAGTTTGGTTTAGGACTCAAAGGAAATGGGAACCCACATAAAAAGAGCACCTTAGCATCATATATGAAGGCAAAAAAAATAATTGGTTCAGAGCTGCATCTAATGAAATGAGGAGAGAAGGGAAGAAAAGGGGATTTAAAATCATAAAGAGTCCCTCACATTAGAGGGCGAGGAGATGACTGTGACACTCTATTTCTCAAAGCTTCTGGGATGGCAAAAATTTTCCAGGGCTTTTAGG
The DNA here is from genome assembly GCA_027943335.1 of Chamaecyparis obtusa. NCBI lineage: Eukaryota > Viridiplantae > Streptophyta > Pinopsida > Cupressales > Cupressaceae > Chamaecyparis > Chamaecyparis obtusa. The sequence goes on from BSBK01003718.1 coordinate 2,571,460, forward strand.
CATAAGAATATGCACATGATTAAATATAGACAATGCACATGAATTGTTTGATAGAATGCCTAAAAGAGATGTGATCACATTTGTTTACAAACTTACAAAGTAAATGTAACTGGCAGGTTTAAAGCCAGAGTTGATAGCCATTACCAGCGTCCTCCCTGCCTGTGCCAAAATGAGAGCTTTAAGAATGGTCATGGATATCCATCAAAGCATAATTGAAAATATTTTTTTGTCAAAACATGAAAATACTCTCCAATGCAACAAATGAGGCATTCTATTTCTCCCCATGATCTTTCCGTATTACCAAAGAAAAATTAAACAGTGATGACGCCCCAGCTCCTTTGTAGGAAGAGCCTGTGAGTACTGTGCCACACCATCAAAAGCGGCTGGAGTAACATTATTCCATGTTAATTTTTTAATTATTTAAGATACAAGCACTACTACTATCATCCAAGATAAGTACTATCAATAGACATTAGGTATCACAAGCAAATAGACTCGTACCATAGTAGTCAATTCCCATACGAGCAAATTAATTAAGGTGTACAACTATTATATACAAGCATATATTTTTAGTGCATGTCTTCCACATTTAGAATTGCATGTTGTCCAAGTTTCCTCCGGTATGAATAGATTGAAGTAGCATCTTAGGGGGAAAGTTTTTGCTTTGGTACAGTTTTGTAACATTTTTCTATGCCCTACATTCTTTTGTCTTTTAGATTGCCCACCGTATCACCATCCATTTGTTGGAAAGACTATCATCATATTAACTTTATAAATAATATATTTAAGATTATAAACTAAAAGATCTCACTCACATAAAGAGCTTTTAAGAGGCAAATGCAATGCATTCATCAACTGTTTTGTTTGTATAAATTATGTTGGGAATGCTGACAAAGTCAATCTGTAATAAAGGAGATAATCCATCCCAAGAATCTATGTGGTCTCTAGTTCTTTTATTAGCACCAACAGCTAACAATATGGCCTGAATTTTTGATCTTGTGTTTGTCTTTAAGGGTAGACAAGCGCACATCTCATCTTAATGTTTTTTCTATCTTAAAAAGTTGAAATGGATACCTATTGAAAAGCTTGGCTTCTTGGCTACAAGTAAAAAAAATAAAAAGTGTATTGCTGTGCTTTGAAACTTTCAAACACTTCATATCTAAAAAATCAGAACACCTAATTTTAGTAAATAATTTCTCTTGCTTCATATTATTTTGTGAGCAATATCCCAATTTGACTTGCTGTGAGAAATATCTCCTTTTATATATGCTGTGAAAAATATCTCCTCTTTATCTTTATATATATATATATATAGTTAATTGATTATTATAAAACCTACCAATTTGACATCTTTGTTCATCTCATTATCTGTTTTTGCATGACCAAGAGAGATGGTAATGATTCAGTTTTGTCTTAAGATCGTTGTGTTGGCCTCCATGAATAAGTGAATAAAATGGTATTTGTTTGAGCCTGTGTGTCGGTTGACCTATATATTGCTCATTTCTATACCTAAAAGGCTAAACCATATCTATGAGCAGTAATAAAGAGTAGTTTAGGATCAAATCTATAATGGGTAGTCTACATCCTTCTCATTCGAAGAAAGGAACCTCATTTTTCTTAAGGGAGAAGCTGAAAACAGAAAGGCTTGTTCTAACTAATGTCACAGAACCTGAATTGTAAGACCTCTCAATGTCCCATAATATGAATATCCTAAACTTGATCAACATAGATTTTATCAAATTTTTTTACATTTTTTATTTTTCTCAATTGGGCTTTTATCTTTTATCAAATTCAGTATGCCCATTAATCAAATCAGTTTTTCATTATGGAATTTTGTTTAAATTTAGCCCAGCAATTCAATTCTATCACCATTTAGATTTGGTAACTGAGGGTTTTTTTTGTATTGCCCGCATGCAGAATGACAGAGGAAGCAACAAATAGTGACCCATGGAGGACAGATACCCACACAATGGCTGCAATTTCTCAGCCTGCATTCGAAGCAACTACCTACAGGTGCAAATCCCTCAAAAAGATAAGTGTCCACAGGGCTTTAAATGACTGTCATCACTTTGCATGATATAATCACACAACAATCCAAATACTTTATCTATTGAATACATTTTGCTAGATTTCCAAACTTTTCAAATGGTTCTAAAAACACCCACCTTTTCAAAACCCCCTGCTAGATTTCCAGGCTTTTCAAATGGTTTACAAAGCACCCACCTCTTCAAACCCCTAGGACACTTATTAACTACAGCATCTGGTGAAATTCCATTTTCTATTATGCTTTCATGGATATTCATGCCCTGTTCTAAAGCTCCCATTTTGGCACAGGTTGGGAGGATGTTGGCAAAGTTTGTGGAGTCTGGCTTATGCCCGCCAATTGCATTTGCTTAAAATTTTCTAAGGCCTTTATAACGCAGCTGTATTGTGTGTATCTTGCAATCATTACATTCCATGAGTCAATGTCTATTTTAGGCATATTGTCAAACAGTGTGCGTGTCTTGTGTATGCATCCACATTTCATATGCATGTTGATGTGCATTTATAACTAATACATCTAACTTTAATCCACATTCAATTATGCTGTGATGGATACCCATACCTTATTTTAATGTCCATTTCAGCTCAGGTTGGAAGGATGTAGCAAAGATGGAGTGGTCTGGCTATGCACCTTTCAATTTCATTTTCTTTAACGTTAGTGACAGTGACAGCTCCTCTGCAAGCTGTTTCGTGTCCATCTTCCCAGCGGAGGAGAACTCATCCACTGAGCCATGTTTCATGAATGTGAAGCCACAGGCTGCCAAGTAAAAATTAGCACTGTCAACATAATCTTAAGATTTCTAAACCTCTATATTTCCACATATGCATACAAACATTACCTCTGCATTTAACAAAGCTGATGTTAGACAGCAACGTCGTTCCTTTTCTGTAGTTTCAATATAAATGAGATTATAAAAAGGAAGGACGAGAATATATTAGACAAACAGAAAATACTTTACAATAGTTTCATTGCCCTGTCAATGGTCATTGATTTATGAAAGCTTAAAAGCAGAGAGAGCTTCAAAAGAAAGATAAGAGTTCAAAAAAAAAATATAGTTGAGGCAAAATTCAAAATGACATTTTATTTGATTTACTAAGGAAGAGGAATCTTTGATAAACTTTATTAGCCAAATATCAATCCAAGTTCGAAAATTATTTCCTTTCTGTTCTCCATAACATTTTCTTAAAACATCAATGCCCGTGCAAAGGTTTTCTTCAACCCCCATGGATGCACCAAGTTGCAGTTTGGAAGTTGCATAAATCTAGATAACATTGCAAATGTATTAAAATTATGTAAATAAAATGACTCATGTTTCCTCTCAAAACAGAAATAACATCTAGGATTTCCAATTGATTATATTTTAACTTATTTGTTTTTCAAATTTTCGTTCATATTCACTTGTTACCTGTAGGGAGCTTTCCTTTAAGATCTGAAAGCAAAAATAAGTGAAATTTTGATGATCAAATGGAAAAAGATGTCGCTAGTGTGACATGTTTTCTCCTTCTAAAGTTTATATCCTTCCCCAGAATTTATTCTTTGGTTCACGCCGGGTTTGTTTCAACGTTGAGAAGGGCAAGTCAAAATTTGCCGATCAAATTGAAAACCATGAAAAGTTGAATTTAGCGAGTCTTAATCTAATTGCTAGTGGTCATTCCCACAGATGTTAATTGTAAGATTTATAGTGAATTACCTTGTGCATTTATAATATGGTGGGTGTAACTATACCAATAAAAATAGTTTATTACATTAACACTTACAAGTGTACATTTTAGTTGATCAAAAATGTCATTTGAATCTTCAACTTATGCACGACGCCATTTCTCACACAATATATGGAGCTCCATAACCTCATGACCAAGGGAAAAGTATTTTGGCGAAGTTTGAGAGTGGCCAACTATATCTCGAGGAGAAACATTGGGGTTTAAATTAAAGTATTGCATGGCTTGGATGATGCTTGCAGCACATCTTTCACTTGCATGGATAATTTTGGGATTGTCCTTAGCATTTTCTGCATACCATTGTAATAATTCTTCTTGTGCATTACTGACCTGCATACAAGTTCAAATAATAGAAGATGGAGAAATATTAACCAAGAATAATTCCAAAAGAAGGTATTTGAAGCAACTGAAAGGTTATTGTTATCTAGCTGTTAAGCCGGCGAGAGTTCCTCCAAAATTTATATATTTTATACTTTTATATTTTGTATTACTTTATCAATTAAACTATTTATATATTTATTTACTAGTATCATTTATTTATTTTATATTATAATACTAATATTATTTATTTTTATTAATAATATATCATATTTAATTATTATTTATTTATATTGTTATTATATTCGTCATATTATTATTATTATATTAATAATAGATGATATTATTATAATCGTTCATAAATATAATATTGTATTATATGTTATTAATTTTCTTTCTTATTATATTTAATAATAAATTACATTATAATTTATGTTTTATTAATTCATTTTATTATTTATTATTAAATTCTATTTTAATATGGTGACAACACAAACAAGAGGTGAATGGCTAATTGTATTGATGATGAATGAAGTACATATGTAGACAACCATAGTTGAGCATCATTCTATGCTATAGTCTCCCTATGTAACTTTGTCTATTCTACACAGTTGTCAAATGTAGAAATTTTGTTCCACTTATGATGTACAATTGTGACCTCTATATTGTACATCTTTAGAATTGCATTTATGAAGTCTCTGGACCTTAGTATCTACTATAGAGACAACTCTAGTAAGTCTTTGCACACATAGTAGGAAAACCTGGCGAGTACTCGTCGAGTTGCTAAATACTTGTGGGCTTCAAAACCATGCAAGCAACTATTGAGCTAACTCCCCTAAGCCTATAGACAAAAATACTTTTTTACACATGGAAATTTGTTTTGCAACTTGGTAAACTTGCAAAAAAATGTGACATAGGCCCAAAAAAGCAAAACAGTGGGTCAAAACGTGTGAAACATGCATGGAAATCCATGATGTGGTGTGACGTGCTTAAAATGCAGGCGAAATGTGAATTTTAGGTGGATATTTCTCTATAAACCTTGCATTTCACCCTTGTTAAGCATGACAAAATCTTCAATGATTTTTTTAGTTAGGTTTCATTTTTTTTTTTACTTTGTATGAAGTATTTAATTTTTTTACATTATTCATAGTGTGTGTCAAGAATCATAATATAAAATAGACATCATTATAGGGTTGATTTTTTTAGAAATACATTAAAATGAGTTAACTTTTAAAAAGATAAGAATATCCACTTCATGTCCATTATTCAATACGCTGGGGAAGAGGAAATTGTAAAAAAATGTAATGTTTTACTTGCCTAGATTTGAAATTTATGATGATAATTTTCAAAGACAATCATTATAAATTCATAATAGTTATTAGGTAGTAGCTAGCTATTGTATCCACTATCCAGCTTTGTATGATGAGGCTAGTTGTTATCCATGTGTATTCAATAGTCAATTTTTATAGAAAACACTTCCTTATGGTTCTTTAGACTCATTTGTTCCATTTTGTAGAACTTTGAAAAAGAAGTGTTTTTTAAAGAAATCTCAGTACTTTTTAAGTTGTCGAGTTTGCCAAGTGAAATGTCTTGGACTTTCTTAGTATTCTTTGAGTCCAAGTTTGTGAACAATGTTTGCCCATACTATTTTAGGTTCAATACATAGGATGCAATGTGAAAGAGGGTGTTGAACTTCTCCTACTTCCATTTAATGATAGGCCGAATATATTCACTAGAGAATTGCAAGGTGGGCTCATTTTTTTGATAATGGTCTTCATTTGGTTAAGCATGGTATCAATCATTTATTACACCTCGCTAAGCCAAACAATCCGCGTGGTCAAGAATTCAAATAGAGAAGGTGACAAGGCAAATGGAATGATACAGAGGCTTGCATGAGATTTAGATTTTGACTAAGTTAGAGGTGTTATGCAATGAAGAATTACACTGAGCGTATTTTAGATTTTCTCCACATGGAGTTGCCCCTAGGAAAAATATATGATATTCGCAAGATTACAAGTTGTAGAGATCATGCTAGATGAAAGAGATAATGATAAGACAATGATCACTAATAGTATGACGGTATGGGTAGCAAATTATGTTATGCTAGACAAATATACAATAGGACAATATTTATTTTGATGATATTAGTAGCAAAGGCTTGATAGTCGTATGATAGGATGACTTTGATTGTGTTGATATGAGTAGAAAAGGCTAGATAGTCGTATAATAGTGCAACTTTGATTGCACTAATACAAGTAGCAAGGCTAGATGGTCATACGACAAGGTGACTTTGATCATGTTGGTACGAGTAGCAAAGGCTAAGTAGTCAAATGATAGGGCAAATGATTTTGATAGCGCTAGTATGGAAAGCAATGTTAGATGGTACACATGTACAAGTAGAAAAACTAGATGACCATATGATAGGGAAAAAGATTATAAATATCTAAATTGGCCCCCATGGAGGTAGATACAATAGATTAAAATTTCTTAAATTTTTAGAAAAAACCTTTGATATGAATGACAAGATATATAATAACCCCCTTGAGAATGGAATGTGTTGCATAAAGGGGAGCACAATGCATACTAAGGACAAAAGAGGCATTGTGGCATGTCAACATAGCTAAATGTTTCTATGGAATCTCACCCCACAATAGGTGACACATGATATCCACAACATCAAGACAAGCAAGTAGAGATGAGGAGATTTAATCATTTCGTGTCAAAACCCATAAGAGTTGAAAGACTTATGATATATGACTACGTAACAATATTTCATTAGGATTGAGGTCTTTGAGTTTGAAAAAGAGCACATGAAGACAAATAAAAATAAAAAATTTGGGTCGACATGTAATAAGGCCTTAATGCACCCAACACTTTGTATTGTTCCTGAATTGCATAGTTCCTAAGAAAAATGACATTATATTTGCAAGATCGCATCCAACATGTAAGTTACAGACATGCATGTTAGATGAAAGAGATAATGATAAGATAGTGATCACTGATAGTATGTCATTATGGGTAGCAAATTGTGTTATGCTAGATAGCCATACGATAGGATGATTTTGATTTCAACGATATGAGTAGCAAAGGCTAGATAGTAATATGATAGAGCAACATTGATGTAATGTCCCCCATTTAAGACCCTAATGGTGATGTCCCCATTTTGAAATAGGTTTTAATAATAAATAATAGTTAAATAATTAAATTTTATTAAATAAAGAATAATAATGAAAGAGAACTTAATTAATAAATAATATAATTATAATAGATAATAATATTGAAATTAATAATAGATATAATAATTAAATAAAATAATAATAACCTTAATAAATAAATGTGTTAATCAATTATTAATATAACTAATTCTATTAATCTATATATTAATCAATATTATTAATAATAATGAAAGATTAAAGCTAAAATATTGATTTTGCATAATGTACAATGCCTCTAAAATCAAGATGAGTTGTTGATGCCACTCGTTCCATAGGAAGAGGATTAAGTAAACTAAAGTTTATTATAAAGCATAGACTAAGGGTAAGCAAATGTGAATATGGATGAAACCTGAGAGATGCAACCAAAATGGAGGGGTGAGCATTGGAAAGTAGAGACATTGCTTCAAGTTGTCACATATAGGAAACAAATGACTTTCCTTGAGAGGGGGGACAATCTGAAAAAGGCATTGACTAGGATGAAGGGAGAATTATCAATCATCAAATAGGAGAAAAGAAAGAGAAATATATCAAACAATTGAAGCACCACAACAAAGAAACCATACATTTAGTAGAGATATTAGCAGTAGAAGTAAATAAAACTAGTAATAGAAATCATCATTGATTGGAAGAAGATCATACGATGATCCAGAACTAGCATTAAGCAAGGGAAAAATATTTGGATCATCACAAGAATCAGATTTATAGGGATTAAAAGCAATGATTATTACATCTTACAAACTATATTTATAATAAGATTCATATAGAATCACAACTATAATAAAACTTCTATAGAGTTTATTAGCTTAGCAATCCAAAGTGTCTCTCTCTCTCTCTCTCTGATCGGTAACATCATCATCTCTCTCTTAAGCAGTAATTAATCAATTAAATTTATCATCAAACTTAGTGGTTGATTTACCAAATATTTGGTATAACCATTTGTTGACCCTCAAGAAATTAAATAGGATTGGAAACTAGTTCAGTAATCATTAGTACAAAGGATAGTAGAAAATTAAAGGATTAGATAGAAAGAAGTCCCTTGCAATATAAGAAAATAGGGTACAAATTATGGTTTCCCAATTTGGGGACATTACAACTGATTGCTACGATATGAGTAGCAAAGGCTAGATAGTTGTATGCTAAGGTACCTTTTATTGTGTTGATATGAGTAGCAAAGGCTTGATAGTCATATGATAGGTCAAATTTGATCACATTGTTACAAGTAGCAAAGGCTAGATAGTTGCATAATAGGGTGAGAGATTTTGATAGCACTGTTATGGGTAGCTATGCTAGATGGTTGTCTGATTTGTATATTTCTTTATTTTCTTGTGTATACACACACAAACACACGTACCTGAACCTATCTAGAGCCCCCAAAAAAATTGTTTATACCCACATACTGGGTTCTCGTACCTAGACCTATACCCAAATGAACAACTTAGAAATTTTTCATTTAATGTTCCTAGTATTTTTTCATTCTAGTATATATTTTTATTTTGGTGGTCTTCATCCTTCATCTGCTGCTTCTATCAAGATCATTCTTTATTCTTCTATAAAGGGTGCTTGAAAACATGCCTTTAGCTTGATGCATGGAGAGTGAGCTATTGGGGAAGAAACTCATCCTTCAGTTGGTAAGAGTAAAAGATAATAAAGAATATAACATTCAACTACCTATCATATGTGAGATATTGTATCTAAACAAAAGAGGTTGATGGAAGTATGGTTTAGCATATCCAAATAGATCCTACCCTTTTAAAAAGCTTGTACAATAAATGCTACAAATATTTGATTCCTTGATCTATCTCCACCTCTTAAAAAGTTAAATATGATAAGTTTATCAGAATGTTTAGTTACTCCACTAATCATCATTTATAACCAATCACTTATAGTTCTTGATGCTTGAATATTGCCACCACTTGAAGTGATTTGAATTTTGAGATTTTTATTCATTCACCCTATTTAGAGTTCTCTTGAACATTTATTTTAGATTCTCAGTGAAACATCATACCATCTCTAGCCATTATGATCCTAAAATCATAACATTGGAACTACAGGCACATATAATTTGTAGTTTTCTATGCTTTCAGCTCCATGTTGTGATATTTCTTCTACATTAATTAGACAACTATTTTTTTAATCTCTACGATGTTGAAAATAATATTTTGGTTAGACGAATTCATTTAACCTCTAAAACACTAACTTATGGATTAGATTATGGATGCATGATGAGAACATAACTTTGGGACTATAGATTTAGTTTTATGGTGTACCTATTAGTGTCTAATGACAAGGTACATGCAATTTTATCCAAATGTGGCATATGATCTAATTTTTTATCTTGATTTAACTTCATTGAATTATATATTTGTATTTGTAATTTTATATTAATATTGGGATTACAGTTGTCCTTTTATTTCATGCCTACCATTAGTGATGACATTAGACTATTTTTTTTCCATTGGACTCAATCTTGTTCTTTTCCCTTTAATTATTGTTATGATAAATTGTGTTAGAGATGGTTGTTTCAAGGCTTAAGCACTATATGATACAATATTGTAAGTAATAATATAGTATTTACTATGTTTTATAATCTATTTTGTGGACTTATATGTATGATCTAATATAACATTCTTGCCCCCAATATGATGGTTGTTTAGAAGTTGTATTTATGAAATTCTATATTTTTTTGTTTCCTTCACCTTATTTTTGTTATTTTCTTGACATTGGAGAGCCATGCATGATTATTTAATCTTTGTGATGTGCTCTTGATTGCTGTGAACAACAGGTTGATTATTGAGAGTTTGATGAAGGTATGTTTTCTGACTTTTTTTCTTGAGCATAGATTTTGGTTGATGGTTTGTTGCATATATTACTAGAAATGTTGCTCTTTGTGTTTGTAGGGAATGAAAGGATATTATTTTTTTTCATGTTTTACGGTTTACTAGAGTATAAAAACATGGGTTTAAACTTTAAAAAAATAACTTATACAAGTCTTATATTCGATGTTGCAGTATGGTCTTCTGATTCAAATTGGGCTCTGATTTGGTTCCAAAAATCTCAGAGACTAGCCACTTTTAATGTGTGGGTAATCATTTTTAACTTATATTATTCTTTATCCTAAATAAGGGGTGATATAATGTAATGAATATATTAGAGTTTAGGTATCATACATCAATAATATAATGTCAAATTGATTTTTTTAGGTTTATGCTTCCACTCTTCACATTTTGTGTGTTTCAAGTTGAGAAAGCAATTGTGCATAATCATACCTCTGAATGGGTAAGCAGAATAAAGTAGTTGTAATTTATCATGTTGCATTTTTTTGGATTTGTTATCGCCTTAAATATTGTGTTGGTTATTTTTTACTTGTGGACTAATTGACATTTAAAATTATGCAACTTTGATGTTCTAGAAGTTATTTGTACTTACAAATGTATAAGGTTTATTTCCAATTGAAAATGTGTAGTTCTTATACTTGGATCAGTTATAACATTGATTAAAATTCTTTAAGATTCTTACTTTGAATGAATTTAAGGCAAGGAGGTGGAGGGGGGTGTCTGTGCAGGTGATCTTCACATAACATTAGTAGAAGGCACCATGCGAGATATAAAACCAACATCATGGCATTCAAATTAACAAGGTTATAAAGCCAACCAGCTGATCCCAAGTACATTTTTCGCTAGTTTTGCATGTTGTGTCTTTGGATTAACATAGATTAAGTTCTAATAGTTCCCAAAGGGCCTTGAAATTAACCCAATTATTAAGATACAATAATTTTTCTATCATATTAATTATATTACATAGAGAAGTGCTAGTTTCCATAAGTGTACATCTATATACTTTACATGGTCATATACAAATAAATACATTTTGATACCAATAAATGTGCACACAATATGATTACTTTGAGATAAGAGTTATAGATTATAACTTCTTAAATTGAATTTCAAATATTAGTCTTCCTTAAAATATCACACTTAAAGATCTTCTATGGGCACACAACCAAAAATTTGATGTCTAGGAGAATGTTTTTGCATGAACCTAGATCGCGAGAATGTAAGTCAAAAGTTCAAATATGCAAATAGTAAAATGAAATAGGGTTAACGTTACACCATCTTTAATTTCAAGTTAAGGCCATGATATATATAAAGGTAATATAAGGAGCTAGAAACTTGTAATTGCGGGTGAATAAATTCAAGAAATTCCTAGAAGAAAGGAATAATATATATTATACCTTGTATATAACATAAAAGAAAAGAATCTGCTGGCTCTAGATTCAGTTGGCTCTGGTGGATTTGTCTCTGAAATTTCTTTGATGGAAGATTCGTGTCTTCCTATTGATATGTTTTCTAGTGTTGTTTCTTCTAGTCTTGTTGTGTCTCCATCTTCAGTGGGTCCTGGTTCTAGGTGTGTGTTGGTTGCTAGTTTGGCTAACCCTATGTAGTGTGTTGGTACCTTATTGGGTGTTGGGAATTCGGTGCTGGATTCTTTATGCTGGTAGGATGAGGCCTCTAAAGTAGAAGAAGGATGGATTACAGTTAAAGGTGAATCTTTCAAAATATCCTCACCTTCTTTTGATATGACTTGTCAGTCCCATAAGAAAGGGACTAAGGGATAATCTTGTTTTTGGGTTTATCTCTGGACTATTGCTTTTCAATGGTTATTCTTTGGCAGTGATCTTTTGCACTTCTCTTGGGGAAATTATATTTTTCTTTGGATCTAGTCTTTTTCCCTATTCTATTGTCAATTTTTGTTCTTCTCTATTGTTGGTCCTTTAGCTGTCCTATTTTGTGATTCAGCTGGTAGCTGGATTTGGAGCTTAATGTTTAATCTTTCTAATTTCTTGTACAAGTTTCATGACCTTTCAAATCGTTCTTTCCTCCTAATCAGAACATAAAAGAAAAGAATAATAGTAACAAAAACATATTCTCTTGATGACTCCCTCTCCTACTTGAATTGTGAATTCAAACTTAAAGGATCCCCAAATCTCTATGGTTGTTGCTTCTAGACCTCCTACTTCTGATGCGGCTAGGAATTTGTCAACTTCCAAGTCTCCTACTTCTGATGCGGCTAGGAATTCTTCTACCAAAACTCTTGCTTCTGACGAGGCTAGGGCCTTTGGTTTTCTACCTACTAGTGGTGGTTGTTCGTCCACAAATTTTAGTGGTAATAATGGTGCTCATGGTGTGGGACTTGATGCTTCTATGCTTTCTTCATTGTAAGGCTCACGATCTCCTATGTTGGAATCTTCAAATATTTATGTGGCTTTTGTTGTGCCATCTTCGCCTTTGGTTGTAGGTCTGAAGAATACCCAATGTGGGAGGTCTTTCCCTATTTCTGAGCTTGTGCATGAACATGTTGTGTCCAAGGTTTCTCTTGGTGCTTCTCTTGGCGCTAGGAAAGTTCATGAAGGGATCCATTGTTTAGTTGATATTAGGGTTTTCCCTGTTTTAAAGGGTATTGTCAATTATTTGGATGCAGACATGGAGGAAATAGACCATAATATTTATATTTTCTCCTCTCATGGTATGATCTATCAGTTTAGGGGATTATGTCCTAGTCTCCATCAACTGCACACTTGGAGCTCTCAACATTGGGAGCCTCTCATCTCTAGTATGATACATATTTTTCCTATGGCGAGGAGTTTATTTATTGCTAAAATTTGATAATGTTGATGACATAAATAAAATTTTGTGTGGTCATTTCTTTAGTTGGGAGGATAGATTCTTTCTTATGATGAAACCTTGGCATGCTAATTTTAATCCATCCTTTGAAATGTTTAATAAAATTCATATCTAAGTTTATCTTCCTTACCTGCCCCCCCATCTTTGGGTGGACTCTTTTTGGAGATAGTGGGAGATGATCTTGGAGATTTTTTGATGGTTGATGTTGAATCATAATATATTAATCATTCTATTTTTTCTTGTATCCTGGTCGATATGGATGTATATAAGGGTTTGCTAGCTAAAAATATTAACTAGATCTTCGAAGGGTTGTTGGTTCAATCTTTGGACTATGAAGGGACTCCTTTTAGGTGCAGAAGATGTTTCAAGACTACTCATGCTGCTACACAATGTGGTCTAGAGAAAAATAAATTATATACCTTGTGATAGACTCCTTCAGCTTGCATGACTTCGGCAAAAGTAATAATGAAATTCTGAACATTTGATGATGATTTACTTCACTCAGCTAAGCGCCTTACAAAGAGCTCCATGAAACACCTAGAAGGTTAGGCTAAATAAATAAAATGACTTATTTTATTAATTTATTATTTTTGTTGTGTTTTACATTTAAATTAATTAATTGAAGTCATCCTTAGGATATAAAATTAGTTTTTGGGCAACTTAATTAATTAATTTAATTAAGTCACTTTTGAAAACTTGGGGACATTGCAATCCTCCCAACTGAAATCCGCCATCAAAATCGGTTGTCCTTTGAAAGAAAGTACCAGGATTGCTAGACAATTATGGAGGCTAGAATGAACACCTATTGAAAGCTCTATGTTGCACCCCGACTACAAGTACTACCTATACTACCTTCTTAACTCTCTTGGATGCAGGCTGATAGAGACTTTGAATGTACTTGGCTAAATTTCAAATGTTGTGCAAATCTCCATCAAGTTTTCATTGCTCCACTCTAATATTAAAAACATTATGCCTAGAGTTGAGAAGTAACTTTTCATGATCCCACTAAAGTAATGCACCAGATATGTCAATGTCATTGCTAGGGTTCCCAAAACATCACACTTTTCCTCCCTCCTATGATTAGATCTCCTTAACATAATGAAAAACTAAGGTAAGAGTTTGAGGAAACTATAATAGGGTGTCTAGAGTGTCCTTCCTTTCTAAGCCTAAGGGTAGGTTATCCTTGTGCACCCTTGGCCTCATACTTACAAAGAATACCTCACAACAATTTCTCTCTCCTTGTATTCCCTTATTATATAGATACTATGATTAACTATGGTAAACATATAAGAGTTACACATTATTGCATGTTTTCTCCAAATAAATGGTGACATAATAATATTATATTCATAGACATTATTTATAAGCAATAAATCATAAATAGGACTGTTATTCATAAGAAAGAAATCATAAATAAGTCCCTCTATGATGTTTATTATAAGAACTAATACTTTTGTTACAACTAGCAGTTGTTGTTGCACCAAAAGATCAACCTATTAATGCATAATACAACCATTAGACTTATAGAAGATACATGAGGCTATTAAACCATCTCATGAATCCCGAAGGGGGACATTGGATGTTAGTCCAACAATCCCCCCTTAGAATCACCCGAGGGGATTCAAACCTATGACCAAGCTCTAATACCACTTGTTACAACTAGTGGTTGTTGTTGCACCAAAATATCAACCTGTTAAAGCCTGATACAACCACTAGACTTATAGAGGATATATGAGGCTATTAAACTCTGTCATGAATCTTGAAGAGGGACTTTGGCAATTAGTCCAATAATTTCATACCAATTTATAATAATATTCATATTCTCTATACTATAAGATAGATCGATGTAAGCCAAATCTATCTAGTTTGATAATTCAAGGTTTTTGTGAGTTATGATTAAGTAATTATCAATTAGATGATTGGGAAGTGATGATATAAAAAATGATAGTTTGACATGTTGATGGATGTGGTTGAATGAATGTTAATTTGATAGAGTGGCGTTTGATTGTTGAATTGTATGTATACTTGATCTCAAGTTGAAGTGATGATTGATGCAAATTTGATTATTATTTTCTTTATCTTTCTAATTGGTTGATTGCTTGATTTCTTGGGAGATAATGTAGGAAGGATAATGATTTATAAGTCCTCCTCCAATATGTTTAATAAAATTTTCATCATGTTTTCCTTTTGCAATCATTACAACCTTTCACAATTGCCACCCTTCAAAAGCATCACAATTTTTGTCTTTTACGAGGGTCACATACTTTCATAACTTTTCCTTTTGAATGAGTCGATTCCATATTTTCTTCTTATTCATTTTTCTCTTGCATTAGTCCTTAGAGGGCTAAGCATGCCGCAACTCACCCGTAACTAAACATCAACTTGAAAATATGTAAGACCAATGTAAGACATGTTGGGCACTAGACTGAGTCGTGGGGATACCTCTAAGTTAACAAAAATAAAGAATTGACTTACCACTTTTCATTGTTGCCTTTGTGAATAATATATTATACCCACATTGATTTCACATGAATGTCCTCCTAAATAGAAACCATCTCCCCTTTATATCTTCCAATGTGGGGGAGAGCCACACCTCTTTATCATGTTTACCTTTTGTAATCATTACAACCTTTCACAATTTCCACCCTTTGAAAGAGTCATAACTTTTCACCATTTTTATGCTTTACGAGTGTCACAACCTTTCATAACTTTGACTTTTGAAGGAGTCACTTCCTTATTTTTTTCAAATTTTTTTTATCTTCCATTAATTCTTAAAGAGCTAGCCTTGCATCACTCACCCCTTCCCAAACCCCAACTTGGAAATATGTAAGATTAAGGTAAGGAAGGTTGGGCACTGTGTTGAGTCACAATAATACCTCTGGGTTAACAAAATAAATAAATTGAGTCACCATAATTCATTGTTGTCTTTGTGAATAATATTTTATACCCCACATTTCATATCAATGTCCTCCTAAAATGAAATCTTATCTGCTTTGTATCTTCTAATTAGGGGGAGAGTCACATATCTTCATGATATCTACTCTTAGAAAGAGTCGAAACCTTTCACAATTGTCACTCTTTAAAAGAGTCACAACACTTTACCATTTTTGTCCTTTGCGAGTGTCACAACCTTTCATAACTTTACCTTTTGAATGACTCACTTCCTTATTTTCTTCTTATTCATTTTTCTTTTCCATTAATCTTTAGAGGGTTAGTCTTTTTTTCAACTCACCCTTTCCTAAATCCCAAATTGATAATATGTAAGACCAAGGTAAGGTATGTTGAGCACTAGGCTGAGTCATAGGGATACCTCTACATTAAAAAAAAAAGAATTGAGTCACTACTTTTCATTGTTTCCTTTTTGAATAATATATTATACCCCACATTGATTTCACTTCAATATCCACCTAAATTGAAACCTTATCCCCTTTATATCTTCCAATGTGGGGGATAATCACACATCTTCATCATGTTTTCCTTTTTCAATCCTTACAACCTTTCACAATTACCACCCTTTGAAAATGTCATAATTTTATTTTTACGAGCATCACAACTTTTCATAACTTTGTCTTTTGAAGGAGTCACTTCCTTATTTTCTTCTTATTCATTTTTCTCTTGAATAAGTCCTTAGAGAGCTAGCCATGCCTCAACTCATTGATAACTAAATCCCAACTTGACAATATGTAAGACCAAGGTAAAACAGGTTGGGCACTTGAATGAGTCGCGAGGATACCTTTAAGTTAACAAAAATAAAGAATTGACTTAACACTCTTCATTGTTGTCTTTGTGAATAATATATTAGACCCCACATTGATTGTAGATCTCTATAGTTTTGTGGACCATTAGTGCTTCACACTTAGTCATATATCTAGGCAATGATGGTCGGTCATCACTGCAACCGAGTCATTTTGTAAAGGCCGAGTTATGTATTGTATACTTACCAAGTAGTAGTACTGCTGAGTAAAGTCATGGTCACTATGTGTTTGTATTATGCCAAGTATAGTTTTTTTTGAGTTACATATACAATGATTACCGAGTGAAAAAGAAGATTAACAGATGCCAAGTACAGTTAATTCTGAGTACTAGGAATACCTTTTGTTGAGTTAGCCAGGAATGACATATAAGTTCGAAATGACACAATGATCGAGGTAAACCATTTTTGGTGATAGTGGTGTTTTGTATTTTGTTTGTTAAGGTAATTACAGAGGTAATTACACATCCATCTTATAATCATTGATCCCTATGTAATACCTAGAGCCAATTAGAAAATTGTATAGCTTAAGCCGCAATAGAAATAAATCTGAACCGTAGATCTTGAATCGTTAAGATGTTTTGGTTATTATATAAGGTCAAGATCTAAACCAAGAGAAGTGTGTGAATCAGAAAGAAAAAGAGATATTGAGATCAAATAAATACTATGAGTATGAGAGAATGATTAGAGAGGTATATTCAGAATAGTCAAGTATTCAGACAGAGTCCAGTGACCGAGCTAAGCAGTGAAAGGATAGAATCAAGAAAGATCAGATAGAAGAGATCACTAATATATAGTAAAGAGGAGATATGTAATCTACATACAAGTACAAACTAAAAGATTAGGTATTGAGACATTTTAACTAGTGTATCAGGGTAAATATCTTAACTGATTAGTCTTAATAGACTTTATGTAATCTCTTTATCAAGTGCTTACTTTGTTGTAAGTTTATAAATCCTTTAACAAGGTAGACTGTATAAGTCTTTTAGCTTTTAACAGAGTAGACCTTTCATAGGGTAGATCATGAATTGATCATATTTTGTAAGCCTTAATAGGCAAAACTTATTACTGTAGTAGTGAAGATTTGTGGGTGTCATCTCCACCCTAGTTTTACCTTTCAAGGGTTTCTGGGTTACCAAAGTTATGGTGTTATGAGTGATTTCATGTATGCTACTTAATATGTTTAGTTGCTTACAATGATCAAGTTTTTTTTATGTCATGCATAAAGTTTTATTAGAATGAAAAGGGTAGGTAATATCTAATTCACCCCCCCTCTCAATATTACTTTCCCACTTATATTCCCAACAATTGGTATCAGAGCAGCAAGGTTTCTCTTAAGGAAGTCTAACTACTTGAGGAAAAAGATCTTAAAATGGAATCTTATAAACTGGGTAAGATCATAGAGAATCAAAATATTGAAGTACAACTAGCATTACAACAACTGAAAGCAGTCAGAGGGGAATTGAAGAAATCCTTGAGCAAGAGAAGAGAGATTGCAATTCAACAAAATGAGCCATAGTACAAAGAAGAAGACATCTCTGGACTATTTGACAATGGTAACTATGTCAAGAGTGACAAAGCTATAAAAGAACTACTGGAGAAAAATACCATACTAAATGATGACATCATAACTCTAAAGAGAGAACAAGAAATTCAATCTATCAGACTTTGTGAATTAGTGGAACAGAAAAAGAAAGCTGAAGATGATAAGGCAATGGCTGAAGAAGACAAAATACAAATTGTAATCAGGCTAGATGAAAGAACAAGTGACATGCAAAGGTTGACTAATAATCAACTAGATATGGTAAATCAATTACTGCTGGTTAATCAGGAATTGGGTAGGAAAGATATGGAAATCAATCAACTAAGGTCTGAAAATGATTAGTTGAAACATGAATTGAGAACTGAAAAAGAAATCAATGAAAGGATGAACAAACCCAATGAAGCTACAAAATATTTTGAAGAGCTGTTAAGATCACCTAGAAGATCCGGTGATAGATCTAGACTTGGACTGAGTGAACATTCATCTACTGAAGAAGGAGAATCATCAAAGAATGGAGAACAGAAGATTGCTAAACCAAAGAACACCAAGCCCACATGTCATCACTGTGGAAAGCCAGGACATACAACCAACATATGCAGAAGCAAACATGGTAAGTCTGATTCTAAACCTAAGTTTAATGGACATTGTTTTAACTGCAAGAAGCATGGACATCAAGCACATGAATGTAGATCTAAGGCTAGTAATTCATCCACCTCACCTAAGTTTCAAGGAAGTTGTTTCAATTGTCAGAAATATGGGCACAAAGCATTTGAATGTAGATCTAGACCTAGGTGGTCATCAAATGAACAAACCAAGCTAGTCACAAAGCACAACTTATACAATTGGGATTACAACACTTGGTATAATTGCCATTATTGTGGTAAATATGGACACATTGGAGCAAATTGCATGAAGACTCATTTTAGAGGAAAATCTAAAAGCTAGATGAATGGAAGCATGGTTTGTTACAAATGTAATAAGGTCAGTCACTTAAAGAAAGATTATAGATCACCCATGCTGAGCAATGATAATAACCAGAATGAAGATATTTGTGAGAAACTAAAGAATTTGATGGAAAAGACATGAAGGAAGAAAGAAGAAAAAAACTCAAGTGAAGCTAGCACATCTGCAGTCACCCAATCTGATGGATTGGGTGATCACACCTCTTTTAATTAAGCATGGAAGGTATGTTTGGAACTGAGTCTTGCAAAGTCTTATTTTTCATCAGTTCCTAACATAGAATTGAGAAAAAGTCCATATCTGCATAAATAAAGATGCATTAGGACATATCTGAGCAAAATAGAGAATTTCATTTTGATGTCGAGCATCAGTGTCTTGACCGAGCTATCAATGTATGCCAAGCACCTTCTATGGCTTATATGCTATATATGCTGAGCTGTATCGCAATGGTTATATCGACTGAGCTTGTGAGTTTGTCGAGACAACTGTAATCCACCAAAACTTGTACGGAGCATTTATGAGGCCCTAATTCTATTTTTTGGATTCTATAAAGCGGAAAGTTGCTGTTAACTTTATTTCACCAGGCTATTTGAGATTTCAGAGAGCGATTAAAAGTTTGTGAAACCAGTTTAAGAAAGGCAATTCTAAATTTTCTCAATGTGTCATCGGCAAAATTTATCTACAGGGTTATTGATGAAAAAGGTACTCTACCGAGTAAATATTCTTTTTTTTTTTGGAAATTATTGTTTAAAATGGCATCATCATCATCTGCACCAATCAAGAAACAAGGGATGGAAGTTTTTAATGTGCAATTAGTAAGGAATGAAGTTTGTAAGCCGAAGGTATTCAAGGCAATGTTGGAGAGTGCAATTAAAGGAGATTTAAATAGAGCCCTATCTTCCATTCCAAAGAATGTGTTATTAATGAACGACGTTAGGTCTTGCTACATGTGTAAAATTGGAGAAATCAGTGATTACGAGATCAGGGAAGCTTATGATAAACTATGTGTCAACGGAGTGTTGAAGTCGGAACATAAGGTTGTTGCTGATCAAGGGTTAGTGCATGCCCTAGATTTCTCACAAAATTTTAAAGTGGAATGGATAAAGATTATTTTGAGTCGAGTACATGACATGCATTTATGGCTGGAAGATGGACTAGTGAAGATTACAAAGGAAATGATACATAAAGTCACTAGTTACCCTACAATTGAAGGAAAAAGAATGATGAAATGTGCAAGTAAGGAAGATATTCAAGCTAACACTCAGGTAGTTTGGAACAAATGAGGAATGACAATTTCCACTATAATTGATCCAGAAATTGACTTTGCTATTAGAGTCATCTCGCACAAGTTCTCTCAATCTAGTCGGTTGGACAGCGTCCCCTGTATGGCAATGGACTAGGCATGGAAGATAATCAAGAAAGGACACATGTATGACCTTGCCAAGCTCTAGCTGACTCAACTTGCCAAGAACTTGAACTCCATCCGGACGATGAAGAATTCTATGTGTAAGTTCGGTTCCTTACTAATTTGTTTGTTCTTTTATGTCAAGAAGAGTTTTCCTACACATGGAGATGTTACATGGGACAAGAAGAAACCCATCACTGTTCAAATCAATGAATTTATAAATCAGATTGGAGATGATTTTGAAGGAATAATGGATAACTATTTTATTGAGTTTAAAAAGAAGATGAGAAATAGGACTAGAGTCCCTGTGTCTTTGATTGAAAAATACAGCAAGGATATATGTTTTCTGGTAGACACAGATTTTACTTATGCACATGCACTCCTACCTAGGGTTTCATGGTTAATGCCATTACCCTATGAACTTAACATAGATGAAGCTACTGCTGCAATCACAACGCTCTTAGATGAAGAAATTGATAATAAAGCACCTTACTTTGGAACATTTGCTGAAGCCAAATCCAAGATCTCTTTGGGATTATTGGCTACCACCACAAAGGGGAAAAAAAAGAAGATAGTGAAGAATTTGGAAAATTATGTCAAAGAATCTGAGAAGGATGCATCACTGGAGTTGACCCAAGGATTGGGAGAAGATGAACAAAGTGAAACTAGTGGTAGTGAAGAAGAAGAAGAGAAAGAGAAGAAACCAGTAATTGCCGAGTCCCCAGCTAAGAAAAGAATGTTGAAACCTAAAGTGTCATTGACACTAGCACTTAGGCCCAGAACTAGAAGAACTGCTACCAAGACTCCTAAGTTGCCACCTGCATCTACTAAGGGAAAACCCGCACCACCTAAGGTAGTGCTGAATAAGGTTATGAAGAGGCCTAGAAGGAAACTTGTTCTAGCACAAGACGATGATGAAGAAACTAAAAGTGATGAAGAAGTAAAGAGGAAGGTTACACAACAGGGTACACAACAACTCACTGTTGATGAACTATGTCATAAGATTACTAGCTCTGCAGCAGTGGATGAGTTGAAAAGATTAAAATTTGGGAACATGAGCATTGCAGATACAGAGAAAGTAGAAGATGCTATTCTTGAAATGTTGTGCACTTTCAAGATGTTGCCAATTCAAATTGAAAATAGAATTCCCAAGGAATTATGCAACAGGGTTGCACAGAAATGGGAATATGCTCTACAAACAGAAAAGGAAATAAGGGAGAGTACATTAGCACAAGTTGAGTCCACTCTCACCCCTGCCAACATCAAAAAGATAATTGAAAAATACAGAGGTAAGTTTGATCCCAAACTTAGAGCTTATCTAATTCTTCAACACAAGGTTGAGGATATTGTACAAGAAAGTATCAAAATCTGGAAGATAGTGTTTGGATTGTTGATCGACAAAAATGAAGGAAATGATACTAGTACTTTGAAAGTTGTTGAACCTGAAACCAAACAAAATAAAATGGAGACTGGAACTCCTAAGGAAGTGAATGCACAAGACACATTTGAGGTTCACATTGTTGACATAACCGAGGAGAGTCCCATGAAGAATTCATTTTTTACTAAGGCTGATTTAAAGAATATGAAAGCAAATGATATACCCTTGCTAGGTAGTAACTGTTGGCATTAAGTATGATTGTCATCAGTGACAACACTTATTCAGACTCTACATGCTTACCGAGCAGAACAGTGCTTACCGAGCAGAACAGTGCTTACTGAGCAGGACAGTGCTTACCGAGCAAGACAGTGTTTATCGAGTGACACTATATCTACCGAGTCTCCAATATATACCATGTTCGAACCTACAACCGAGTGGTTAGTATGGATCATGCCTCCACTTCTACCAAGTGCATGACGATGTCGAGTAATGCAGTGGATGTCGAGTATCAGAAAGTCACCGAGTTAGTTTGCAGTAACCGAGTCACTATATTTGGGCCGACACAGTAATATTTGTGTTAGCTTGTTTATGAGCTGACTTTGTAATTATGTTGTAATTATTTTAGATTGATATATAAACATTGTTTTATATCATATCCAAGAAAAGAAATAGAAAAGTATGAAAAAGAGAAAGGCAGAGATAAGCGAATTACAAAGGGCTACAATAGTATAAGAAGCAACAAAGATCTATCCATCATAGAAGGTGATTAGTACATCAGAGAATCTCAATCAACAAGTACAATTGCAAGCAAGAGATCTACTATTTCATCCTAACAGGTGAATCAGCTTGAAATCCTTTAACCGGGTAGACTTAACAGTCTTTGTAAAATCTCTTAACCGAGTGCATACTTCATTGTATGTTTGTAAATCCTCTAACAAGGTGGACCTATTAGTCCTTATTGCTTCTAATAGGGTAGATCATCAGAAGTGATCATTGTAAGCCTTAATCGGAAAACTTTATACTGCAGTATTGAAGTTTTGTGGGTATCATCCCCACCCCAATTTTACTTTCTACTTGGAAGGTTTCTGGGTCACCAAATCTCTGTGTTCAAAGTGTTATGAATATTTTATTCTTTTTGTTACTCATGCATGCAGTCAGATTATCAATCTAATATTATTAAGATCTGAATCTATTAAAAGTTTTGAAGTTACTGATTCACCCCTCCCCTCTCAGTAACCTAGATAGTCTTGAATATTTCCAACAATTGGTATCAGAGCTCAGTGGTTCTCAGAATAAAGTTTGATAGCTTGAGAAAAGATTCAGGACAATGGAGATATTTAGACTTAACAAAGTAATTGAGAATGAAAAGCTAGATCTGGAAATGGCCATAACTCAACTCAAAGAAGTAAGAGAGCATCTTTCCCTTTCCCTAAAAAGAAGGAATGAACTTGCAAATTAGATCAATGACCACCAGTATGTTGAAGAAAAGATTGAAGACTTTTTCCCTTCAAGAAGCTCAGATGAAGCAAACAATGCAATCAAAGAACTTCTAGAAAAGAGTGGATCTCTGCAAGAAGAAGTGAGAAAATTGAAAAGAGAATAGGAAATTCAGTCAACAAGATTCTGTGAAGTCTTGGAACAAAGAAACAAGATGAAAGATGAAATAGATGGAAAGAACAATGAAATCTAGAATAAAACCCTTCAACTAGAAAACCTTATTGATCAAATCTCCAATGCAAATGAAGAAATCTTGACTCTGAGATCAGAAAATGAAAATATAAGAGAAGAGCTGAGATCTGAAAAGCAAATCAATTTAAGAGTGATGAGTGACCTAGATGCTGAAAGGAAAATCAATGAGAGAATGTTGAAATCTCAAGAAGATATGAATCAGGTGTATGAATGAAACCTTCATAGGCAAAAAGGAAAAGCAGGACTTGGATACAAAGAGGAAGGTGAATCCTCCAAACAAGGTACTCAAAAGAATCAGAAACCTACCTGTAATCACTGTGGCAAAATTGGTCATACTTCAAACAAATGTTGGAGCAATGGAAAAGCAAAATTCAATGGAAAATGCTACAATTGCAATCAGCTTGGTCATAAAGCAAATGAATGCAAGGAGAAACCAAGATTTGAAGGCAAATGTCACAAATGTAGCAAACAAGGTCATAAGGCATCAGAATGCAGAACTAAAACACCCAATCCAGTGGAACAAATTATTAAAGCAATGTTTGGTTGGGATTACAACACTTGGTGTAGATGTCATTACTATGGAGAATATGGACACATTAGCATGAATTGTGTAAGGCACCACTTGAGAAAAAGGGATTCTACCATAAGATGTTATAATTGCACTAAGCTTGGTCACATAGCTAAAAACTGCATGAATTTAGGCAAAGTTGAAGATGAAAAGAAAGCAAAAGCAAATAGCATTAGGCAGCAGATGAAATAGAAGTGGATTCCTAAACCTACCGAGCAAACTAGTCCTGAAGTCACTCATGAAGGGAGTGGCTCTATGAACGCTAACTAGTCTCCAAGAAAGCACTGGAATTGTATCTTCATAGACATATTCCAAAATAGTTCCTGAACTGAAAGGAAGATAGATCCAAATTAGTATGCAAGATACAACAGGATCACAAGAAGGTCGGTATCAGTTACCACCGAGCAAGGTCGGGAGTAACCTAACTTCATTTGGTTACCGAGTAAGGTCGGAGAAGTATGAATTCGTATGTTCTCCGAGTTGCAGAATCTTCACCAAGCATTTAATGCATAGTGGATGACAGTTTGTTGAATTCAATACCCTAATTCCTATGGAGCATCAATGACAAAGTTTTAACAAAAAGCATGAAATCAAGTTCATTCTTCACCGCAAATACCAGCATTTTGAGCAGAGAAATTTCTAGTGTGATCAAGCGATTCGAAGCAAAATTTTAAAGCAAAAATTTTTCTACCATGCTACCATGGCTTCATCCAGCACCAAAGTAAAGAAAGGTTCAGAAATGTTAGTTCATGGAGAATGGAAAACACCAGATTTCAAACTCGTGCCCGTGATTGCAGAAACCCTAGATCCGAGTGGAGCTCAGTCTCAAATTCCTCCAAAGGTACTTCTTGTAAATGACATTCGTAGTCATTTTAAAGGTACAATTCAAGAACTTGGAACCCTAGAGATAGATGTTGCTCATGATGAACTGTGTGTTGATGGTGTTCTCAAATCGGGACATAAACATTTGGAAGAAAAGGGTTTAACACATATCACCCACTTGCCTCAGGGTTTTCAGATAAAATGGATAAGATATATTCTGAGCCGAGTACATGAAGGTAAAATTTGGCTTGAGCAACTAGTGGAAATAACAAAGAAGATGATTCACCAAGTCACTGGTCTTCCCATGCTTGCCTAGGCTAAATCTACAAAAACCCTAGGTCGGGTAGAGCTGGAAAAGAAAACCCTAGCCGAATGGGATGGTAGAGGTATGAAAATTAACAGTATTACCGATGTAGAACTAAAATTTGGCACATATGTAATAGCACACAAGATATACAGTTCAAGTTGGCAGAATAGTGTTTCATGTGAAGCAGTTGACCTAGCCTATAAAATTGTGAAGAACAATTTGTCATTTGACCTAGCAGATCTTTTGTTGAAACAGTTCAACAAGAACATGGAGAGCATCCAAACCTCAAAGAACAATCCATGTAAGTTTGGCTCCTTGTTGGTTTGTTTATTTTTCTATGCTCAAAAGTTTTTCCCATCAAAAGGCACAGTAAAATGGAGAAAGGATGTACCTATTCTTTATCAGATAAATGAGTATATTGCAGAAATGGGTGAGAATTTTACAAGCATAATGGATAACTATTTTGAATCTTTTAAGGAGAAGATGAATAATAGATTCTGAATTCCACTAAAACTGGTGGAAGATTATAAAGATGATATTTGTTTCATGGTTGATTGTGATAGAGTATACATTCAGGTAGTAAGACCCAAGATTGTATGGGTGAAACCTCTTCCTTATGAGGTAAACATTGATGAAACAAAGGATATAATTGAAGCCCTAGTAAATCAACCTGTTGATCCAAAGGCTCCATACTTTGGAACATATGATGAAGCTAAGATAAGAATTGAGCTAAGCATAAAACTTCCACATGCGGTTAACAAAGGCAGAAAGAGGATGGCCAAGATGCAATCTAGCACACCTCTAATGTTAACCGAGGGCTTAGGAGAAGATATTGTAGAAGAAGAAGAAAAGGATGAGAATAAAGAAGAACAAGTGTCTGTAAAGAAGAAAGGAAAGGTAACTATCACCAAGAAACCTGAGCAATCCATTGCAGTATTCACAAGGAGAAGATCAAGGGGCAAGGCAGGTAAAATAAATGATGATATAGTACTCAAAAGGCCTCCTCCCTCATTTGAACAAAAGATTAAGGATTTGAGAGAAGGATCTAGAATTGCAAATTTCAAATCTCTCAAATATGAAATTAAATCAAAGGCAGAGCAGCAGGAAATAGAAGATGCTGTCATTGAGAAAATGGGAAAATGGAAGTACTCACCTGATGATATGGCTTCTGAAATTCTAGGTGTTCTATTGGATAAAGTAAACTTGAGATGGTCCAATGCAAGACAAATTGTCAAGGACATATATGCTCAAACCTTAAGATAGTTAATGCCAAGTTTGAAAGATGATGAAATAAATAAGGCATTGATAGAAAATGAGCGCAAGATGACACTAAAATTCAATAGTTTTTTAGTTTTGATCAAAGATATAGAGTCAGTTGTGAAGAGTGCAAATTCTACTTGGAAAAACATCTATCATCTTCACAAACCAAGAATTGAAACTGTGATAATCAAAGATATTGACGATGACAGTGATGAAGAAGAAGAAGAAGAAACAGTTTAGATTGATAATGTTGTGTCAGAGGAAGCAGGGACAGAAGCTACTGAGGAAGCTAAGGAGAATGTTGAGGAAGATGATCCAGTTTGGATAGCTGCAAAGGTAATTGCCTCACTTCCCCACTCTCCAGTAAAAATTGCCAGATCTAGCTCGGAGAAAACTTCATGTGATTGTAACAACTCCCTCAGATACATCAAATGTCCAATCATCACTAGCACAGCTCAATGTATCAATGATAGAAGTGACTACCACTTCATCTACCGAGCTTCAGCCTCCTTCCACCGGGTTGCAGTCCTCTGTACCTTCTTCAAATTTAAGTTTTTCAGCAGTAAGTACTTCAGATTCTACAGTTGTAAATACTTCAATTTTTGATTTATCAAGTATTCCAGTTAGCATCCCATCAGTCGGAAGTTTATCAGTTTTCACTACTAGTCCTACTATGTCTACAATAATTTCTACTACAAAGGCAATAAGTATAGAGACTCAACCGAGTACAAAATTTCTGAGTAAGAGTGTAGTAGAAGGTATAGATCTAGATGAGGAGATACATATTCCCCAGCTAGATTTTGCAAACCTCACTGCAGATCAAATGCAAACAGTTGGTGAACTCCTCCAGAAGAAAGCAAAGTAGAAGAAACTAAAAGAAGAAAGAGATAAGGAATATAAGATCATTGAGGATGCCAAGAACATTTTGACAAAAGCTATAGGTGCTAAAGTTGATTCCTCTCAACACATTTTGTTGCAGTTGGTAGAAGCAATTAACAGGTTTAATGATGATTCCTCTGTAACAGACAAGTTGCTTGAAAAGGCTGAGAAGAAGTTTGAAAATGAAGTGCTTGAGCACATTGCTCAACAAATAGCTATCAATCAGGCAGGGTTATCTTCAGTTTTAACTAGCATTGAGTCCTCCTATTCCAAGGTAACATCTCTTTTTGTCAAAATCTGTAATGTTGCTGAGTTCTCAAAGGAAATTAAAGACAAAATAAATAAGATTGATGAGGAATTGAAGATCAGTGCACAAAAGTTGCAACTTGAACCTAGTTCAAGTTCTGCACATCAAATGACAGTCAAATTCCTATCTGATAAGCAGTCAGAGTTATTGAAAGAAGATGCAAGGATCAGATCAACATTAATAGATATTCAGAACATGATTCTTCCCATCATGGATACAATGCAGAAGCATATTACATACTCAAAAATATTGATCCATGACAATCAGTTTTCAATTACAGATCACATGATTGAACTCTCTGCAGAAGTCCAAGTTGCACTCCATACATGCAAGATTCTACAAGAGAATTGGGATAGAACTCTAGCACTAATTAGAAAGGTGCATTCTGATTTTCTCTCACGTTTTGGTATCTCCGTGTAAAATATTTGTATATACACCTTTGGCATTATTGTCAAAAAGGGGGAGAAAGTATATGAGATATGAAAGGGGGAGAAAATATAAATAGGAAATATGAGTATGAGGTGAAATAAGATATTTTGTATATATACTGTATAAGGGAAACATGAAATGTATATACAAAACCAGTATCAGCATGATTGTGTATATAAGTTTTGGGCAATAAGTGTTTTGTCACTAATGCCAAAGGGGGAGATTGTTGGCATTAAGTATGATTGTCATCAGTGACAACACTTATTTAGACTCTGCGTGCTTACTGAGTAGAACAGTGCTTACCGAGCAAGATAGTGTTTACCGAGTGACACTATATCTACCGAGTCTCCAGTATATACCATGTTTGAAACTACAACCGAGTGGTTAGTATGGACCATGCCTCCACTTCTACCGAGTGCATGATGATGCCGAGTAACGCAGTGGATGCCGAGTATCAGAAAGTCACCGAGTTAGTTTGCAGTAACCGAGTCACTATATTTGGGCTGACTCAGTAATATTTGTGTTAGCTTATTTATGAGCTGACTTTGTAATTATGTTGTAATTGTTTTAGATTGATATATAAACAATGTTTTATATCATATCCAAGAAAAGAAATAGAAAAGTATGAAAAAGAGAAAGGCAGAGATAAGAGAATTACAAAGGGCTACAACAGTATAAGAAGTAGCAAAGATCTATCCATCACAGAAGGTGATTAGTACATCAAAGAATCTCAATCAACAAGTATAGTTGCAAGCAAGAGATCTACTATTTCATCCTAACAGGTGAATCAGCTTGAAATCCTTTAACTGGGTAGACTTAACAGTCTTTGTAAAATCTCTTAACCGAGTGCATACTTCATTGTATGTTTGTAAATCATCTAACAAGGTGGACCTAGCAGTCCTTATTCTTCCTAACAGGGCAGATCATCAGAAGTGATCATTGTAAGCCTTAACCGGCAAACTTTATACTGTAGTATTGAATTTTTGTGGGTATCATCCCCACCCCAGTTTTACTTTCTACTTGGAAGGTTTCTGGGTCACCAAATCTCTGTGTTCAAAGTGTTATGAATGTTTTATTCTTTTTGTTACTCATGCATGCAGTTAGATTATCAATCTAATATTATTAAGATCTGAATCTGTTAAAATTTTTGAAGTTATTGATTCACCCCTCCCCTCTTAGTAACCTAGATAGTCTTGAATATTTCCAACAGTAACACTGTACTTTTATAGGTCATGGATTATCCAAAAATTACTGGCACACAATCTGTTGATGTGAATCCTACTCTACTTGAAGTTGATACTATTGACAAGTTAGTCAGTACAAGCCTTACTGAGGAACCCATAAAGTCGGTACCACTAGCTCAAAGCTCTTGTACAGATGCTGAGTGGAAGCACCCCACCGAGAGCACAGAAGGAGAAAGCTGAGGTAACAATTGATGAGGTCATTGTTATTCCTAAATGAGATACTGATAACCTCTCTTATGAGAAAATGTAGATATTGAAGGATTTGCTGATGAGAAAAAGCAGGCAAGTAGAACTTCGAAGGGAACATCAGCAGAAACAGGTCCTTTATGAAATAAAAGATATATTTAATGAAGTTTATGACTTATCAGATGTAAATAGTTTTGTCCCCATATTGGAACAAATTGTACACATTGTTGAAAAAGTAAATAATGAAGTTAGTTGTGCAACTGATAAGTTATTTGAGTGGTCAGAATGGAAGTTTGAGACCAAAATGCTCGAAAAAGTATCTGCCGAGATAGCAGTGAAATAGGTTGAGTTGTCTACTTTGGTAAAGGAGACCAAAGAGTTAGTTGTGAATGGATAGTTTCTGTTGGCCAAAATCTATAATGTTGAACTATTCACTAATGAGAATCAATGACTGGTGATACTCTAAAATAAGAAATTAAGGCTACAAGTCAGTCCCTGAGCTTGGATGTAGACACCAATGCATCACATTATGTCAAAATCATGCAAACCTAAGGTAATTTAGCTGAGCTGATGGCTAATGATGGCAATATTTGTTCTCGCCTACTCTCTATCCAAATAGTTTTGACACCTCATCTAGAGGCCATACAAAGAAAGTTAGCAAAGGCTAAGGAATTAACATAGAGTAATCCACATTTGTCCATAGCTGAGAGCCTCATTAGTTTAGCTGTCGATCTAGAAGTGCAAACAGAAGTTTTAAACATTGCTTCAATAGCTTGGGTGAATGCACTCTACATGATCATGGTGCTACATAAACCTTTTCTAGAGAAATTTTGTGAGCTACCTATTGATGAAGAGATTTATCATGTCAAAAACAAGGGGGAATCATCATGACATGAGTAAGGACAAGGAGATAATAGGGACAAGTAAAAAAAAATGAGTAAGGACAAGGATAGAATAGGGATAGGTAACAAATTTTTTTAGAAATTTTGAATGTATATATATCTCAGGGGGAGTATTAAGTTAGTACAAACATACTTTTGTAATTGTAAGTACAAATGTCATGACAAAGTGTTTTTTCCACTAATGTCAAAGGGGGAGATTGTAGATCTCTATAGTTTTGTTGACCATTAGTGCTTCACACTTAGTCATATATCTTGGCAATGATGGTTGGTCATCACTATGATCGAGTCATTTTGTAAAGGCTGAGTTATGTATTGTATACTTACCGAGCATTAGTACTACCGAGTAAAGTCATGGTCACTATGTGTTTGTATTATGCCGAGTATAGTTTTTGTTGAGTTACATATACAATGATTACCAAGCGATAGAGAAGATTAATAGATGCCAAGTACAGTTAATGCTGAGTACCAGGAATAACTTTTGTTGAGTTAGCCAGGAATGACATATAAGTTTGAAATAGCACACTGATCAAGGTAAACCATTTTTGGTGATAGTGGTGTTTTGTATTTTGTTTGTTAAGGTAATTACGGAAGTAATTATGCATCCATCTTATAATCATTGATCCCTATGTAATACCTAGAGCCAATCACAAAATTGTATAGCTTAAGCAGAAATAGAAATAAGTCTGAACTGTAGATCTTGAATCGTTAAGATGTTTTGGTTATTATATAAGGTCAAGATCTAAACCAAGAGAAGTGTGTGAATCAAAAAGAAAAAGAGATATTGAGATCGAATGAATACTATGAGTATGAGAGAATGATCAGAGAGGTATATTCAGAATAGTCAAGTATTCAGACAGAGTCCAGTGACAGAGCTAAGCAGTGAAAGGACAGAATCAAGAAAGATCAGATAGAAGAGATCACTAATATACAGTAAAGAGGAGATCTGTAATCTGCATACAAGTGCAAACCAAAAGATCAGGTACTGAGACATTTTAACTAGTGTATTAGGGTAAATCTCTTAACCGAGTAGTCTTAACAGACTTTATGTAATCTCTTTACCAAGTGCTTACTTTGTTGTAAGTTTATAAATCCTTTAACAAGGTAGACTATATAAGCCTTTTAGCTTTTAACAGAGCAGACCTTTCACAGGGTAGATCATGAATTGATCACATTTTGTAAGCTTTAACAGGCAAACTTATTACTGCAATAGTGAAGATTTGTGGGTGTCATCCCCACCCCAGTTTTACCTTTCAAGGGTTTCTGGGTTACCAAAATTATGGTGTTATGAGTGATTTCATGTATGCTGCTTAATATGTTTAGTTGCTTACAATGATCAAGTTTTGTTTATGTCATGCTTAAAGTTTATCAAAATGAAAAGGTTAAAGTAGGTAATATCTGATTCACCCCCCCCCCCCCCCCTATCAGTATTACTTTCCCACTTATATTTCCAACATTGATTTCACTTGAATGTCCTCTTAAATTGAAACCTTCTCTCATTTATATCTTCTAATATGGGGGAGAGTCACACCTCTCCATCATGTTTTCATTTTGCAATCATTACGACCTTTCACAATTGCCACCCTTCGAAAGAGTCGCAACTTTTCACCATTTTTTTCCTTTTCAAATGTCACAACCTTTCACAACTTTGACTTTTGAAAAAGTTAACAAAACAAATAAATTGAATCACCTCATTTCATTGTTGTCTTTGTGAATAATATATTATACCCACATTTCACATCAATGTCCTCCTAAGATGAAACCTTCTCTCTTTGGTATCTTCCAATGTGAGGGAGGGTCACATCTCTTCGTCATATCTGCTCTTAGAAAAAGTCAAAACCTTTCACAATTAACACTTTCCAAAAGAGTCACAACCTATCACCAGTTTTGTCATTTGTGAGTTTCACAACTTTTCATAACTTTAACTTTTGAATAAATCACTTCTTTATTTTCTTCTTACTCATTTTTCTTTTCCATTAATTTTTAGAGAGCTTGTCTTTCCTCAGCTCACCCCAACTTGAACCCTAGCTTGGTAATGTGTAAGACCAAGGTAAGATAAGTTGAGCACTAGACTGAGTCACAAGGATACCTCTGAGTTAACAAAAAAAATGAGTCAATACTTTTCATTGTTGCATTATTGAATAATATATTATACCTCACATTGATTTCACTTGAATGTCCTTCTCAATTGAAACCTTCTCCCCTTTATATCTTCCAATGTGAGGGAGAGTCGCACATTTTCATCATATTTAATTTTTTTAATGATTAGAACCTTTCATAATTACCAACATTCGAAAGCATCACAATTTTTTTCTTTTACAAGTGTCACAATATTTCATAACTTTGCCTTTTGAAAGAGTCGATTCCTTATTTTCTTCTTATTCATTTTTCTCTTTCATTATTCTTTAGAGGGCTAGACATGCCTCAACTCACCCCTAACTAAACTCCAACTTGACAATATATAAAGACCAAGGTAATAAAGGCTGGGCACTAGACTGAGTCGCGGAGATACCTCTAAGTTAACAAAAATAAAAAAATTGACTTACCACTTTTCATTGTTGCATTTTTAAATAATACTTTATACCCCACATTGATTTCAATTGAATGTCCTCCTAAATTGAAACATTCTCCCTTTATATCTTTCTCCCCTTTGTATCTTCCAATGTGGGGAAGAGTCACACCTTTTCATCATGTTTTCATTTTGCAATCATTATAACCTTTCACAATTGCCACCTTTAGAAAGAGTTAACTTTTCACCATTTTTGTCATTTATGAGTGTCACAACCTTTCATAACTTTGAATTTTGAAGTAGTTACTTCCTTATTTTCTTCAAATTTTTTTTATTTTTTTATCTTCCATTAATTCTTAGAGAGCTAGTCTTGCCTCACTTACCCCTCCTGAACCCCAACTTGGCAATATATATGATGAAAGTAAGGCAGGTTGGACATTGGGTTGAGTCACGAGAATACCGTTTAGTTAACAAAAAAAATTAGCCACTACTGTTCATTGTTTCCTTTGTAAATAATATATTATACCTCACATTTTATATCAATGTGCTCCTAAAATGAAATCTTCTATCCTTTGTATCTTCCAATATGGGGGAGATTCACATCTCTTCATCATATCTGCTCTTATAAAAATTTAAAACCTTTCACTTACAACTTTCACTTTTCAAAAGAGCCACAAGCTTTCACCATTGTTGTCCTTTACAAGTGTTACAACCTTTCACTTACAACTTTCACTTTTCAAAAGAGCCACAAGCCTTCACCATTGTTGTCCTTTGCAAGTGTTACAACCTTTCATAATTTTACCTTTTAAATGACTCACTTCCTTATTTTTTTTATTTTTATTTTTTCGTTAATCTTTAGAGGGCTAGTCTTGCTTGAGTTCATCCTTTTTTGAACCCTAACTTGAAAATATGTAAGACCAAGGTAAGGTAGGTTGAGCATTGGGCTGAGTCACGAGGATACCTCAGAAGTTAACAAAAAACAAATTGAGTAACTACTTTTCATTGTTGCATTTTTTAATAATATATTATACCCCACATTGATTTCATTTGAATGTCCCCCTAAATTAAAACCTTCTCCCCTTTATATCTTCCAATGTGGGGGAGAATCACACATATTCATAATGTTTTCCTTTTGAAATCATTATAACATTTCACAACTACCACCCTTAAAAAATGTCAAAATTTTTATATTTTATGAGTGTCACAACCTTTCATAACTTTTTCTTTTGAAAGAGTCAATTTCTTATTTTCTTCTTATTCATTTTTCTTTTGCATTGATTCTAAGAGGGCTAGTCATGTCTCAACTCACCCATAACTAAAACCTAACTTGACAATATGTAAGACCACGATAAGAAATGTTGGGCACTAGACTGAGTCACAAGGATACCTCTAAGTTAACAAAAATAAAAAATTGACTTATCACTTTTCATTGTTTCTTTTGTGAATAATATATTATACCCTACATTGATTTTACTTGAATATCCTCCTAAATTGAAATCTTCTCTGATTTATATCTTCCAACGTGGGGGAGAGTCACACCTCTTCATCATGTTTGCGTTTTACAATCATTACAACCTTTCACAATTTCCACCTTTTGAAAAAGTCACAAATTTTTACCATTTTTGTCATTCGCAAGTGCCACAACCTTTCATAACTTTGACTTTTGAAAGAGTTATTTCCTTATATTTTTCAAGATTATTATTTTTTTTATCTTCCATTAATTCTTAAAGAGTTAGCCTTGCCTCACTCACCCATTCATAAACCCCAACTTAACAATATGTAAGATCAAAGTAAGGTAGGTTATGCACTAGGCTGAGTCACAAAAATACTTTCGAGTTAACAAAAAAAAATTGAGTGACCACATTTCATTGTTGACTTTGTGAATAATATATTATACCCCACATTTTATATCAATATCCTCCTTAAATGAAAACTTCTCTCTTTTGTATATTTCAATGTGGGGGAGAGTCACTTCTCTTCATCATATCTACTCTTAGAAAGAGTCAAAATTTTTCACAATTTTCACTCTTCAAAAGAATCACAACCCTTTAACATTTTTGTCCTTTGCGAGTGTCACAACCTTTCATAACTTTACCTTTTGAATGACTCTTTCTTATTTTCTTTTTGTTCCTTTTTATTTTCAATTAATCATTAGAGAGCTAGTCCTCCCTCATCTCACCATTTCTTGAACCCCAATTTGGCAATATGTAAGACCAAGGTAAGTTAGGTTGAACACTAAGTTGAGTCATGGGGATACCTCTGAGTTAACAAAAATAATAATTGAGTCACTACTTTTCATTGTTTCATTTTTTAATAATATATTATACCTCTCATTGGTTTCACTTGAATGTCCACCTAAATTGAAACCTTCTCCCTTTTATATCTTCCAATGTGAGGGAGAGTTACACATCTTCATCATGTTTGATTTTTGTAATTATTACAACCTTTCATAATTACCACCATTCAAAAACATCATAATTTTTGTCTTTTACGAGCGTCACAACATTTTTTATAACTTTGCCTTTTGAATGAGTCACTTCCTTATTTTCTTATTCATTTTTTTCTTGCATTAATCCTTAGAGGGCTAGTCATACCTCAATTCACTCATAACTTAGAAATATGTAAGACCAAGATAAAATAGATTGGGCACTAGACTAAGTTATGGGGATAACTTTAAGTTAACAAAAATAAATAATTGATTTACCACTTTTCATTGTTGCGTTTGTAAATAATAAATTATACCCCACATTGATTTCACTTAAATATTCTCCTAAATTGAAACCTTCTCCCCTTTATATCTTCTAATGTGGGGGAGAGTCACACATCTTCAACATATTTACCTTTTGCAATCATTACAACTTTTTACAATTGCCACCCTTTTAAAGAGTCACAACTTTTCACCATTTTTGTCCTTTGCAGGAGTCACAACCTTTCATAACTTTGACTTTTCATGGACTCACTTCGTTATATTTTTCAATTTTTGTTTTTTTATCTTCCATTAATTCTTAGAGTGGTAATCTTACTTCACTCACCCTTTCATGAACCCCAACTTGACAATATGTAACACCAATGTAAGACATGTTGGGCAATGGGTTGAGTCACAAAAACACATCTGAGTTAGCAAAAAAAATTTGTCACCACATTTCATTGTTGCCTTTGTGAATAATATATTATACCTCACATTTCATATCAATGTCCTCCTAAAATGAAAGCTTCTCTTTTTTGTATCTTCCAATGTAATGAAATCTTCTCTCTTTTGTATCTTCTAATGTGTGGGAGAGTCACATCTCTTTATCGTATCTTCTCTTAGAAAAAGTCAAAACCTTTCACAATTGCCACTTTTCCAAAGAGTCACAACCTTTTACCATTTTTTTCTTTTGCGAGTGTCACAACATTTCATAACTTTACCTTTTGATGACTCACTTTCTTATTTTCCATTAATATTTAGAGTGCTAGTCTTGCCTTAGGTCACCCCTTCTTGAAACCCAACTTGGCAATATGTAAGACCAAGGTAAGGTAGCTTGAGCAGTGAGCTGGGTCACATGGATACCTCTGAGTTAACAAAAAAAAGAGTCACAAATTTTCATTGTTTCATTTTTGAATAATATATTATACCTCAACTTTATTTCATTTAAATATCCTCCTAAATTGAAATCTTCTCCCATTTATATCTTCCAATGAGAGAGAGAGTCACACATCTTCATCATGTTTTCTTTTTACAACCATTACAACCTTTCACAATTACCACCATTTGAAAGCGTCAAAATCATTACAACCTTTCACATTTGCCGCCCTTATAAAGAGTCACAACTTTTCACCATTTTTATCATTTATGAGTGTCACAACCTTTCATAACTTTGAATTTTGAAGTAGTTAGTTTTTTTGTTTTTTTAAATTTTTTTTTTTTATATCTTTCGTTAATTTTTAGAGAGCTAGTCTTGACTCACTCATCCCTTATGAATCCCAACTTGAAAATATGTAAAACCAAAGTAAGGCAGGTTGGGCACTAGGTTGATTCACGAGAATAACTTTGAGTTAAGAAAAAAATAAATTCAGTCAATATATTTCATTGTTGTTTTTGTGAATAATATATTATACCTCACATTTCATATCAATGTCTTCCTAAAATGAAACATTCTCTCCTTTGTATCTTCCAATGTAGGGGATAGTCACATCACTTCATATCTGTTCTTCGAAAAAGTCAAAACCTTTCACAATTTCTATTTTTCAAAAGAGCCACAACCCTTCACCTTTTTTGTCTTTTATGAGTGTTACAACCTTTCATAACTTTACTTTTTAAATGACTAATTTATTTTTTTATTATTCATTTTTTTTGTTAATCTTTAGAGGGCTGGTCTTGCCTCAATTCACCATTTTTTGAACCCCAACTTGGAAATATGTAAGACCGAGGTAAGATAAGTTGAACACTGTGTCAAGTCACGCAGATACCTTTGAGTTAACAAAAAATAAAATAGTCACTACTTTTTATTGTTGCATTTTTTAATAATATATTATACCCCACATTGATTTCATTTGAATGTCCCCCTAAATTGAAACTTTATCCCATTTATATCTTCGAATGTGAGGGAGAATCACACATCTTTATAATATTTTTCTTTTGCAATCATTACAACCTTTCACAATTATCACCTTTCGAAAATATCACAATTTTTGTATTTTACGAGCATCGCAACCTTTCATAACTTTACCTTTTGAAGGAGTCAGTTCATTATTTTCTTATTATTCATTTTTCTCTTTCATTGATTCTTAGAGGGTTAGTCATGCCTCAACTCATCCATAAATAAACCAATGTAAGAAATGTTGGGCAATAGACTAAGTCATAAGGATACCTCTAAGTTAACAGAAATAAAAAATTAACTTACCATATTTTATTGTTGCCTTTGTGAATAATATATTATACCCCACTTTGATTCACTTGAATATCCTCCTAAATTGAAACCTTCTCTAATTTATATCTTCTAATGTGGGGGAGAGTCACACCTCTTCATCATGTTTATGTTTTACAATCATTACAACTTTTCACAATTGTCACCTTTTAAAAAAGTCAAAAATTTTTACCATTGTGACATGTTTATGTTTTTCTCTTCATCTCTTCATCATATTTGCTCTTACAAAGAGTCAACACCTTTCACAATTGCCACTTTTCAAAAAAGTCACAACCTTTCACCATTTTTATCTTTTGCGACTGTCACAACATTTCATAACTTTTCCTTTTGAATGACTTACTTTTTTATTTTCTTCTTATTTCTTTTTCATTAATATTTAGAGGGCTAGTCTTACCTCAGGTTACCCCTTCCTGAACTCGAACTTGGCAATATGTAAGACCAAGGTAAGGTAGGTTGAACACTGAGTTGAGTCACAGGGATACCTCTGAGTTAACAAAAAAAAAGAGTCAATTTTTTATTGTTACATTTTTGAATAATTTATTATACCTCAAACTTATTTCATTTGAATGTCCTCCTAAATTGAAACCTTCTCACATTTATATCTTCCAATGAGAGAGAGAGAGAGAGTCACACATCTTTATCATGTTTTCTTTTTACAATCATTACAACTTTTCACAATTACCACCATTTGAAAGTGTCACAATCATTACAACCTTTCACATTTGGCACTCTTATAAAGTGTCACAACTTTTCACCATTTTTTATCATTTATGAGTGTCACAACCTTTCATAACTTTGAATTTTGAAGTAGTTAATTTTTTATTTTTTTCAAAATTATTCTTTTTTATCTTCCATTAATTTTTAGAGAGCTAGTCTTGCCTCACTCATCCAAATGAATCCCAACTTGAAAATATGTAAAACCAAAGTAAGATAGGTTGGGTATTGGGTTGAGTCACGAGAATAATTTGAGTTAAGAAAAAGAAAAATTCAGTCAATATATTTCATTGTTGTCTTTGTGAATAATATATTATACCTCACATTTCATATCAATGCCCTCTTAAAATGAAACATTCTCTCTTTTGTATCTTCCAATGTAGGGGAGAGTCACATCTCTTCATATCTGTTCTTAGAAAAAGTTAAAACCGTTCACAATTGCCATTTTTCAAAAGAGCCACAACCCTTCACCTTTTTTGTTCTTTACGAGTGTTACAACCTTTCATAACTTTACCTTTTAAATGAATCACTTCTTTATTTTCTTATTATTCATTTTTTTTTGTTAATTTTTAGGCTAGTCTTGCCTCAGTTCACCATTTTCTAAACCCCAACTTGGCAATATGTAAGACCAAGGTAAGGTAAGTTGAACACTGCGCTGAGTCATGCGGATACCTCCGAGTTAACAAAAAAAATTTAAGTCACTACTTTTTATTGTTGCATTTTTTAATAATATATTATACCACACATTGATTTCATTTGAATGTCCCCATAAATTGAAACCTTATCCCATTTATATCTTCGAATGTGAGGAAGAATAACACATCTTCATAATATTTTTCTTTTGCAATTATTACAACCTTTCACAATTATCACCTTTCAAAAATACCATAATTTTTGTATTTTATGAGCATCACAACCTTTCATAACTTTTTCTTTTGAATGAGTCAGTTCATTATTTTCTTATTATTCATTTTTCTCTTGCATTGATTCTTAGAGGGCTAGTCATGCCTCAACTCACCCATAAATAAAACCCAACTTGGTAATATGTAAGACCAATGTAAGAAATGTTGGGCAATAGACTTAGTTATAAGGATACCTCTAAGCTAACATAAATAAAAAATTGACTTACCACTTTTCATTGTTGCCTTTGTGAATAATATATTATACCCCACATTGATTTCACTTGAATATCCTCCTAAATTGAAACCTTCTCTGATTTATATCTTCCAATGTGGGGGAGAGTCACACCTCTTCATCATGTTTATGTTTCACAATTGCCACCTTTTTAAAAAGTCATAATTTTTTACAATTGTGACATGTTTATGTTTTGCAATCATTATAACCTTTCACAATTGCCTCACTCACCCTTTCATAGATAAGGTAAGGTAGGTTAGGCACTAAGCTGAGTCACAAGAA
This sequence comes from Chamaecyparis obtusa, assembly GCA_027943335.1. Classification (NCBI taxonomy): domain Eukaryota; kingdom Viridiplantae; phylum Streptophyta; class Pinopsida; order Cupressales; family Cupressaceae; genus Chamaecyparis; species Chamaecyparis obtusa. The sequence goes on from BSBK01003718.1 coordinate 2,611,609, forward strand.
TGCCTCTGAGTTAACAATAAAATATTGAGTCACCACATTTCATTGTTGCTTTTGTGAATAATATATTATACCCCACATTTCATATCAATGACCTCCTTAAATGAAACCTTCTCTCTTTTGTATATTTCAAAGAGGGGGTGAGTCACTTCTCTTCACCATATATGCTTTTAGAAAGAGTCAACACTTTTCACAATCGCCACTCTTCAAAAGAATTACAACCATTCACCAATTTTGTCCTTTGAGAGTGTCACAACCTTTCATAACTCTACCTTTTGAATGACTCTTCCTTATTTTCTTCTTATTCCTTTTTATTTTCGATTAATCTTTAGAGGGCTAGTCTTGCCTTATCTCACCATTTCTTGAACCCCAACTTGACAATATGTAAGGCCAAGGTAAGGTAGGTTGAGCAATAAGATGAGTCACGAGGATACCTCTGAGTTAACAAAAATAATAATTGAGTCACTACTTTTCATTGCTGCATTTTTTAATAATATATTATACCTCAAATTGATTTTACTTGAATGTCCACCTAAATTGAAACCTTCTAGTTTTTATATCTTCCAATGTGAGGGAGAGTCACACATCTTCATCATGTTTGATTTTTGCAATTATTACAACTTTTCACAATTAACACCATTTGAAAGCATCATAATTTTTGTCTTTTACGAGCGTCACATCATTTTTCATAACTTTATCTTTTGAATGAGTTACTTCCTTATTTTCTCTTTATTCATTTTTCTTTTGCATTAATTCTTATAGGGATAGTCATGTCTCAATTCACTCGTAACTTAGAAATATGTAAGACCAATCTAAGATAGGTTAGGCACTAGACTAAGTTATGGGGATACCTTTAAGTTAACAAAAATAAATAATTGACTTACCACTTTTCATTGTCGCCTTTTTGAATAATATATTATACCCCACATTGATTTCATTTAAATGTCCTATTAAATCAAAACCTTCTCCCATTTTTATCTTCTAATGTGGGGGAGAATCACACCTCTTCAACATGTTTACCTTTTGCAATCATTAAAACTTTTCACAATTGCTATGCTTCGAAAGAGTCACAACTTTTCACCATTTTTGTTATTTGCAAGTGTCACAACCTTTCATAACTTTGAATTTTCAAAAAGTCACTTCGTTATATTTTTGAATTTTTTTTTTGATCTTCCATTAATTCTTAGAGTGCTAGTCTTTCCTCACTCACCTTTTCATGAACCCGAACTTGGTAATATATAAGACCAATGTAAGGTAGGTTGGGCAATGGGCTAAGTCATAAAAATACCTCTGAGTTAACAAAAAAAAAATTATGTCACCACATTTCATTACTACCTTTGTGAATAATATATTATACCCCACATTTTATATCAATGTCCCCCTAAAATGAAACCTTCTTTCTTTTGTATCTTCCAATGTGGGGGAGAGTCACATCTCTTCATCATATTTGGTCTTACAAAGAGTCAACACCTTTCACAATTGCCATTTTTCAAAAGAGTCACAATCTTTCACCATTTTTGTCTTTTGTGAGTGTCACAACATTTCATAACTTTTCCTTTTGAATGACTTACTTTTTTATTTTCTTCTTATTTATTTTCCATTAATATTTAGAGTGCTAGTCCTACCTTAGGTTACCCCTTCCTGAACCCCAACTTGACAATATGTAATACCAAGGTAAGGTAGGTTGAGCACTGAGCTGAGTCATAGGGATACCTCTGAATTAACAAAAAAAAAGAGTCAACTTTTCATTGTTTCATTTTTAATAATTTATTATACCTCAACCTTATTTCATTTCAATATTCTCGTAAATTGAAACCTTCTCACATTTATATCTTCCAATGAGAGAGAGAGAGAGAGTCACACATCTTTATCACATTTTTTTTTACAATCATTACAACCTTTCACATTTTCCACCCTTATAAAGAGACAATTTTTCACCATTTTTTATCATTTATGAGTGTCGCAACCTTTCATAACTTTGAATTTTAAAGTGGTTAGTTTTTTTATTTTTTTCAAATTTTTTTTTTTTATCTTCCATTAATATTTAGAGAGCTAGTCTTGCCTCACTCATCCAATTGAATCCCAACTTAGAAATATGTAAAATCAAAGTAAGATAGGTTGGGCACTGGGTTGAGTCATGAGAATAACTTTAAATTAAAAAAACAAATAAATTGAGTCAATAGATTTCATTATTGTGTTTGTGAATAATATATTATACCTCACATTTCATATCAATGTTCTTGTACTAAGTGATCATTTTTTTACCACATGGCGTATTGCATTGTGTGTGAACCTTTAAATGGCTTAAGTTAAATTCTGCAATTCACATGGCCTGCGGTACTTCGAACTTGTTGCATGTGCCAAATCCAGCTTACACACCATTTCAAGATGTTTGCATATCCAATTTTTAATTCTGTTCTCAATTTGAACTGGTGTCTAAGAGAATGTCAAAAATGGCAGACGCCTGTGTCAAATGCGATGCTTGCAACCAGTATCATAGGGCTTTGTTACCAAAAAATTACAGAATTAGGATTGAGCCTAGTTTGGAGGAAGAAGTGTTGCCATTGCAAGTTGATGACGCTGTACTGGAGGTAATTTTATGGGTTAACTCGCCTTCAATTCGTAGGGCTATTAAACATGTCATTGGGGAAGAGATTCTCAGCCCTTCTACGAAACATTTTTTTTATCCTTCAAACTTAGTTTCTATCTTCTTGTCAAATGCAATGGATCTATTTCAATCAGTTTGCTTATTGGAAATCGTGGCTAAGAAAGTAGTGCGGGAGACATTCTGGAATGAGAACAAATTAAAGAGGGCTATGCAAAACTATGACTTATGGATAGGTAATGCACTGATTGGTGGTTTATTTCAAAGATCCCAACTCTTGCAAAAACATGAATTCCTGGTTATGTTCGAGGCATTACAAAATTTTTTTGAAATGAGCTCACCAAGGTACATGAAATCAAGTCTGCAAGTTTCTGCCCGTGCCCTAGGTTTTCAATTAGAAGATAGGGTTAAATGAATAGGGTATGCTCTACTGGATATGCTCACCCTTTCCAATAATAATTATAATGTTTGTGTCTCTCTTCAGCCTTCATCTTCTAGGTTACCGATGGTTTCGAAGGAGGCTGAATTCTTGAAAGGTTGTGTGCATTCACAGGACAATGTCGTTACACCAGGTTCAGGGAATTTTGCAATTGGTGGGGAGCTGCAAAACCTTGCCCCACTAGATGATGGGGTTGTTGGTGGGTCTGAGTGGGTGTCCAACGAGTCTCGACATCATGGTTCGTTGGATGGTGCTTTTGGTGGGAATTTGTAGAATCATGCCCAATTTTATGATGGTGTTGTTGGTGGATCGAAGTGGGAAGCTGAGGAGCCTAGTCTTCAAGCTTCGGGATGGGGCTACGAATTTGCATGTGAACCTGTCACTTCTTCATATGATTGTGTAGACATGGAGGAATGAATTTTAATCGGGTTGCTATTTTTTAGTTGAAATTTTGTCTCAGATACCTCTTTTTATTGTAAAATCATATGAGGTTGTTTTTTGATTAGCTCATTTTGTTATAATTTTGAAAATGGTGGGAAACATTTTGTATATATGAGCTACTATATTGCCGATATAATTCTTATTGTAAATATCGACAATCAAATATTTGTATATTTGTATATAAGCGACGATTCCAAGTTTTCTTGCTGGTTCTTTCCTGGTTGAGCTTTTTTGAATTAGATTTTTATTAATATATATATTTAGTGGCTAGTCCACTTTCACCAAAAAAAAAAAATATTCTTGTAAAATGAAACATTCTCTCTTTTGTATCTTCCAATGTAGGGGAGAGTCACATCTCTTCATATCTATTCTTAGAAAAAGTCAAAACCTTTTACAATTGCCATTTTTCAAAAGAGCCACAACCCTTCACGTTTTTTGTCCTTTACGAGTGTTACAACCTTTCATAACTTTACCTTTCAAATGAATCATTTATTTATTTTCTTATTATTCATTTTTTTTTGTTAATCTTTAGAGGGCTAGTCTTGCCTCAGTTTACCATTTTCTGAACCCCAACTTGGCAATATGTAAGACCAAGGTAAGGTAAGTTGAACACTGTGCTGAATCACGCAGATACCTTTGAGTTAACCAAAAAAAAATTGAGTCACTACTTTTTATTGTTGCATTTTTTAATAATATATTATACCCCACATTGATTTCATTTGAATGTCCCCCTAAATTGAAACCTTATCCCTTTTATATCTTCGAATGTGAGAGAGAATCACACATCTTCAAAATGTTTTTCTTTTGCAATCATTACAACCTTTGACAATTATCACCTTTCGAAAATACCACAATTTTTGTATTTTATGAGCATCACAACCTTTCATAACTTTTTCTTTTGAATGAGTCAGTTCATTATTTTCTTATTATTCATTTTTCTCTTGCATTGATTCTTAGAGGGCTAGTCATGCCTCAACTCACCCATAAATAAAACCTAACTTTGCAATATGTAAGACCAATGTAAAAAATGTTAGGCAATAGACTGAGTCATAAGGATACCTCTAAGTTAACAAAAATAAAAAATTGACTTACCACTTTTCATTGTTGCCTTTGTGAATAATATATTATACCCCACATTGATTTTACTTGAATATCCTCTTAAATTGAAACCTTCTCCGATTTATATCTTCCAATGTGGAGAAGAGTCACACCTCTTCATCATGTTTATGTTTTGCAATCATTACAACCTTTCACAATTGCCACCTTTTGAAAAGGTCACAAATTTTTACCATTGTGACATGTTTATATTTTGTAATCATTATAACCTTTCACAATTGTCTCACTCACCCCTTCATAGACAAGGTAAGGTAGGTTAGGTACTAGGTTGAGTCACAAGAATACCTCTAAGTTAACAATAAAATATTGAGTCACCACATTTCATTGCTACCTTTGTGAATAATATATTATACCCCACATTTCATATCAATGACCTCCTTAAATGAAACCTTCTCTCTTTTGTATATTTCAAAGAGGGGGAGAGTCACTTCTCTTCATCATATCTACTCTTAGAAAGAGTCAAAAAAATTTACGATCGCCACTCTTCAAAAAAATCACAACCCTTCACCATTTTTTTTCTTTGTGAGCATCACAACCTTTCATAACTTTACCTTTTGAATGACTCTTCTTTATTTTCTTTTTATTCCTTTTTATTTTCGATTAATCTTTAGAGGGCTAGGCTTGCCTCATCTCACCATTTCCTGAACACCAACTTGGCAATATGTAAGACCAAAGTAAGGTAGGTTGAGCACTAAGATGAGTCATGAGGATACCTCTAAGTTAATAAAAAAAAGAATTGAGTCACTACTTTTCATTGTTACATTTTTGAATAATATATTATATTTCAGATTGATTTCACTTGAATGTCCACCTAAATTGAAACCTTCTCCTTTTTATATCTTCCAATGTGAGGGAGAGTTACACATCTTCATCATGTTTGATTTTGGAAATTATTACAATTTTTCACAATTAACACCATTTGAAAGCATCATAATTTTTTTTTCTTTTACGAGTGTTACAACATTTTTCATAACTTTGTCTTTTGAATGAGTTACTTCCTTATTTTCTTTTTATTCATTTTTCTCTTGCATTAATTCTTAGAGTGATAGTCATGTCTCAATTCACTCGTAACTTAGAAATATGTAAGACCAAGCTAAGATAGGTTGGGCACTAGACTGAGTTACGTGGATACCTTTAAGTTAACAAAAATAAATAATTAACTTACCACTTTTCATTGTTGCTTTTTGAATAATATATTATACCCTACATTGATTTCATTTAAATGTCCTATTAAATCGAAACCTTCTCCCATTTATATCTTCTAATGTGGGGGAGAGTCACACCTCTTCAACATATTTACCTTTTGCAATCATTAAAATTTTTCACAATTGTTATGCTTCGAAAGAGTCACAATTTTTCACCATTTTTGTTATTTGCAAGTGTCACAACCTTTCATAACTTTGAATTTTCAAGGAGTCGTTTTGTTATATTTTTGAATTTTTTTTTTATCTTCCATTAATTCTTAGAGTGCTAGTCTTTCCTCACTCACCTTTTCATGAACCCCGACTTGACAATATGTAAGACCAATGTAAGGTAGGTTGGGCAATGGGCCGAGTCATAAAAATACCACTGAGTTAACAAAAAAAATTTATGTCACCACATTTCATTACTACCTTTGTGAATAATATATTATACCCCACATTTTATATCAATGTCCCCCTAAAATGAAACCTTCTTTCTTTTGTATCTTCCAATGTGGGGGAGAGTCACATCTCTTCATCATATTTGGTCTTACAAAGAGTCAACACCTTTCACAATTGCCACTTTTAAAAAGAGTCACAACCTTTCACCATTTTTGTCTTTTGCGACTGTCACAACATTTCATAACTTTTCCTTTTGAATAACTTACTTTTTTAGTTTCTTCTTATTTATTTTCCATTGATATTTAGAGGGTTAGTCCTACTTTAGGTTACCCTTTCCTGAACCCCAACTTAGCAATATGTAAGACCAAGGTAAGGTAGGTTGAGCATTGAGATGAGTCATAGGGATACCTTTGAGTTAACAAAAAAAATTGAGTCACAACTTTTCATTGTTTCATTTTTTAATAATATATTATACCTCACATTGATTTCATTTGAATGTCCTCTTAATTGAAACCTCACATTGATTTCATTTGAATGTCCTCTTAATTAAAACCTTCTCCCATTTATATCTTCTAATGTCAGAGAGAGTCGTACATCTTCATCATGTTTAATTTTTACAATGATTAGAACCTTTCACAATTACCACCATTTGAAAGCATCACATTTTTTAATCTTTTATGAGTGTTAAAATATTTCATAACTTTTCTTTTTGAAATAGTCACTTCCTTATTTTCTTCTTATTCATTTTTCTCTTGCATTAGTCTTTAGAGGGCTAGCCATGCCTCAACTCACCCCTAACAAAACTTCAACTTGACAATATGTAATACTAAGGTAAGACATGTTGGGTACTAGACTGAGTCGCAGGGATACCTCTGAGTAAAAAAAAATAAAGAATTGACTTAACATTTTTCATTGTCGCATTTGTAAATAATATATTGTAACCCACATTAATTTCAATTGAATGTCTTCCTAAATTGAAACCTTCTCCCTTTATATCTTTCTCCCCTTTATATATCTTCCAATGTGGGGGAGAGTCACACCTCTTCATCATGTTTGTGTTTTGCAATCATTAGAACCTTTTATATTTGCCACTCTTAGAAAGAGTCACAACTTTTCACCATTTCTATCATTTATGAGTGTCACAACCTTTCATAACTTTGAATTTTAAAGTTGTTAGTTCTTTATTTTTTTTCAAAATTATTCTTTTTTATCTTCCATTAATTCTTAGAGAGCTAGTCTTGTCTCAATCATCCTTTCTGAATCCCAACTTGATCATATGTAAAACCAAAGTAAGACATGTTGGGCACTAGATTGATTCACAATAATACCTTTCAATTAAGAAAATAAAAAAATTAAGTCACTATATTTCATTATTGTCTTTGCGAATAATATATTATACCTCACATTTCACTTCAATGTCCTCCTAAAATAAAACCTTCTCACTTCTTTATTTTTTTCTTATTCTTTTTTCCTTTTCCATTAATCTTTAGAGGGCTAGTTTTGCCTCAGCTCACCCTTTTTTGAACCCCATATTGATAATATGTAAGACCAAGGTATGTTAGGTTGAGCACTAGGCTGAGTCACAAGGATACCTCTGAGTTAACAAAAAAAAAATTGAGTCACTACTTGTAATTGTTGTATTTTGAATAATATATTATACTTCACATTGATTTCATTTGAATGTCTATCTAAATCAAAACCTTCTTCCCTTTATATCTTCAAATGTGAGGGAGAGTCACACATGTCAGAATAACTGAGAGGTGGGTAAATCAGTTATCCACAGCCCCGATTCAAAATGTATAGTAAAAAATAATTAACTTAAATTTCTGCAGCTCGATAACATAAAATAGTACTCTATCTGTGTATTTACCGATTACCAGTTAATAACAAGTAGAGATTACCAATCAAATCCAACATGTAATATGTAAATTATGACAACAAACAATCATCACAATCAACATATAACATAAGAGATTTAATGTGGAAACCCTGCAAAGGGAAAAATCACTTGGGACCGACAACCCAAAATTGTTCACTCTTCTGAAGTGAGGTTGGTGAAGACCCAACCTTGTTAAAAGTTACAAACACACTGTTAGGTGTGACCTTGTTAGAGGATTTTAGACCAACAACTATCGCTCAACCATCATTCACTATGGGGTTGACAGGATAACAAATGTACATTCTATGAATGACATTACAAGACTTTCAAGTCTACTCTGTTAAGAGATTTCTTTGATTACAATGGTTAAACTGTAATAGGAGTTTGATCTGAATATAAAACAACTTTAATTGCATATTATCAGATCTATTTTAAGCTCATTTAAATCCTTTGATCATTTATCAATTCTGTATCAATCATTATTCTGTAACTTACTATTGCTCGGTAATAGCTTTCTAGCGCTCGATTATCTTTGCAATTCGGTTCTTACTTAACCAGTTTGATCAGGCATGCATGAAACTTGCTTACATGATATCTCTGCAGTTTCCTTCTTCCGACATTAGTTTCATTATGAAACTCTACTCTCTTAAATAGACAAGTAAACCATTTTCTTTTCCTCCATTAGATTTTTTCGCTTAATCACCTTCATTGATTTTGCTGCTTTAACCTTTCTTGGTTGATATGTCAATAACACATTTCATTTCAATCCATTTGATCTTCCTTGAATTTTGTTAGCCATCGATCTTCATAAAAAACATTATCTCTTGCCTTGAAGTTATACACTTTCTAGCTCATCAACTCTTATTGGCTAAACTGATCATTTAGTTCTTTTCTCCTACTCGATTAACAAAGAATTGCATCAGTGAACACAAGCTCAGTTTATACTATGCTCAGTATACACTACACTCCATCGGTGTATATTGTAATGCTTCTTTAACCAACCACACTGCTTTGTGCATTTTGACTCTATCCTTTGATGAAGGGTGCTCCCCTTAATACCACAAACACAACAAAAATAGAGAAACAACAACAATATGCAAGAATAGAAAATGGGCTTCTTATTATCTCCACAAATGTGGAATTACAAACTTTCAGAATTATAATATGCAAAGCCACATGGGCATTCCCTTACAATATTTTGTAGGACAAAGCCTCGAATCAATACCCAGAACTATCTTAGACAACACTACGAGCCTTCTTTATATAAGCATTTTCCACCACCCGAGAAGGTTCCAGAAATTTAGCCCTTAGGGCTGACCAAACTTAGAATTATTTTATTTTTCAATTTATTACATCAAATTCGGCTCAAAATAACATTTGAAACTCAAACAAAATTTTTGAAGAAAATTATTTTCTGCCATTTCTGATGGCCCGACTTCTGGAGACCATAAGTCATCACCAGTTGACCCGATTAACTATTATAACCCCATTTCGAAAAGGCCACGAAGCACTCTATAGGCTTGACTTGCGCAAGCATTTGTCACCCAATTTTTCAACCTCATCTGGGGCCTCTAAAGCCTTCAAAATTAAGTTCAAAGTTTCTGTACCTTGCTGCCAATACCAAAAATTTTCAATATCTTCAAAACTAGACCTGATTTAGCCATGAAACTTTATTGGCAGGCTGATATGACTGAGATGAACCTCCACATGTAAAATCAAAACATTCTAAGATCGTATGACCAACTTACTAAAAATAGCAAGTTTCCATAAATAGAAGTTTTGCATAAGATAGTCCTTATTGAATATAAAAATAGAAATATTTTTGGGTGATGCAAGATTGCTCTTACACCTAGGATGCTCCTGCATCAGACACCCAGAGTAATTTGAGAAGTGACCCTATCTCGACTCAGGTGTGAAGAGGAAAACCAAGACGGTTAACCTCCGCCCTTGACAACCATGATGAATCTTCAATAGGTCATCCTTTCCATTTGACCAGATATTCTTCATATGTCTTGTTCCTTATACTTCTGACAACATGACTATCTAGTATGTTTTCAATCTCCTTAATATCTGAACTAGTTGCTGGAATACTCCATTGTGCTGCTGTAACCTCATCTTCAACACCTCCTTCATGATACACTGTCAAATCTAAAATGTTAAACAATGGTAAAATATTCAGTTTAGTAGGCAATTCTACCTCATATGCATTTCTTAAATCATGCTTCTTTAGTATCTTACATAGCCCAAATTTCTTCATTTTCAACTTGTTATATGTACCAACTGGAAATCGCTCCTTTCACAAATTTTTTCATTTTCAACTTGTTATATGTACCATGACTTCATCTCCAACCTGAAATTCCTTATGCCTCTTTTTCTCATCTACCTTAGCCTTATACTGTGCATTCATCTTGGTAATGTGCTTCCTCACCTCCTCATGGATGTTCTTCAAATGTTTTGCAAAATCTTCAGCTTCAACACTACTTATTTCTCCTTTATCTATCTTTCTCAACTCAGATGCATTTCTGAGACTACTCCCATATACAATCTAAAATGGTGATTTACTAGTGCTCTTGTTGACATAATTATTGTATGCAAATTTTGCCTGTGGTAAAATCAAATCCCATCCTGTTGGCTTATCTCCAACCAAACATCTTAGCAAATTTTCCAAACTCCTATTCACCACCTCTGTCTATCCGTCAGTCTGTGGATGATGTGATGAACTAAACTTCAAATCTGTCTTCAACTTCTTATACAATGTATGCCAGAAGTATCCAACGAACTTAGTGTTCCTATCTGAAACTATACTTTTTGACAAACCATGTAGTCTCACTACTTCTCTGAAAAAAAATTCTGCTACATGAACAACATCATTAGTCTTCTTGCAGGGAATAAAATGTGCCATCTTTGAAAATCTGTCAACTACCACAAAAATTGAATCATGTCCCCATGATGTCCTTGGTAAACCAAAAACAAAGTCCATACTCATATCCTCTCAAGACTTCTGTGGTATAGGTAATGGCTAATACAATCTAGTATTCTACTTTAGTCCTTTCGCCATCTGATATACTCTGCAACTTTGTACAAACTTCTTGACATTTTGCTGCAACTGTGGCCAATAATAATTCTCACTAACTAAAGCAAGGGTTTTATCACGACCAAAATGTCTAGCCAATCCTCCGCTATGCTTCTCCTTGATGAGATTCTCCTTTATAGAACTTCATGGAATGCACAACTAACTCCCTCTGAATAGCATATCATCCTAGATGATAAAATCTAGCCACTTCATTCTGTTTATAGTAGTAGGTTCTTTACAAGCTTTCCAAGCTTCACCAAAATCAGGATCCTCTAGATACAAATTCTTGAGTTCCTTGAACCCAACCACCTCAATCTACATTTTTGTCAGCAATAGTTGCCTTTTGCTAAGCACGTCTGCAACCCTATTAGACTTTCCACTTCTATGTTTCAAAACAAATGTATAACTTTGCAAAAATTCAACCCATTTCAAATGTCTTTGATTCAATTTTCCTTGACTATTCAAATATTGCAAAGCTTGATGATTAGTATACAAAACAAACTCCTTAGGAAGTAGATAGTGTCTCCACTTCTTCAATGCCTGAACTATAGCATAAAATTCTTGATCATAAACAAAATATTTTCTCTTGGCATCATTTAACTTCTCACTGAAATAAGCAGTAGGTTTACCTTCTTGGCTCATAATAGCTCCTATTGCAGTACCACTAGCATCACAGTCTACTTGAAACACCTTATTAAAATATGGAAGTGCTAAAATAGGTTGTTTTGTAACTTTCTGTTTCAACAGTTTAAAACTCTTTTTTGCCCCATTAGTCCACTTGAACTCTTTTCTATCCCCTCTCATTGTTTCAGTCAAGGGTCCACAAATACTACTAAAATTTTTGATAAACTTTTTGTAAAAACTAGCCAAACCATGAACAGATCTTACCTCAGTAACACTCCTTGGAGTAGGTCATTCAAGGATAGCCTGTACTTTCTCTAGGTCCATTTTCAGACCTTCTCCCGAAATTACAAATTGAAGATATACTAACTCCTTCACAAAATTGCACTTCTTCAAATTAATCAATAATTTATCATCTCTTAGCTTCTCAAACACCATACGAATATGCATCATATGTTCCTCCAATGTCTTGCTAAAGATCAAGATATCATCTAGGTAAACAATGACAAACTTACCCAAAAATTCTTTTATAACCTCGTTCATGAGCTGCATGAAAGTGCTCGGTGTATTAGTTAGTCCAAAAGGCATGACTAACCACTCATATAATCCTTTTGTCTTGAAGGTAGTCTTCCATTCATCTCCTTCTCTGATCCAAATCTGGTGATATCCACTCTTCAGATCTATCTTTGAGAAATACACAGCCCCACTCAAACAGTCCATAATATCATCCATTCATGACAATGAAAACTGGTACTTGATTGTGATCTTATTTATTGCTCTAGAATTTGTACACATCCTCCATTCTCCATTCTTCTTTGGTGCTAATATTTTTGGTATAGTACATAGAGTCAAGCTCTCCTGAATCAATCCCTTCTGTAACAACTCATGTACTTGTCTGTTCAACTCTTCACTTTCTGTTGTGTCATTTTGTGTGCTGCCTTGGTTGGCAAATTGGCTCCTGGAATCAAATCTATTTGATGAATGATCTTCCTTACCAGTGGTAATCCATCAGGTACATTATCAGATACAATATCCTAAAACTCATTCAACAAATCTGTAACCTCTATAGGTACATCATCTACTTCCTCTTTACCAACATTTAGAATTAAAGAAAAACACATATGCTCATGCCTCATACCATCTAGGATTTTCTTCCATCAACAAAATTTATTCTCGCATTACCACATACCTTTTCTTCAGTCTCCTTCAATGACTTTAGCTTATGTCACACTCCATCCTTTGTCAGGGAATAGGTATTCGCATGACCATCATGTACAACACATCTATCAAACTGCCACGGCCTACCCAACAACATGTGACATGCATCCATAGGTATGATATCACATAGTACCTCATCATGGTACTCACTAATCTTGAACTTTACTAGGCACTGTTCACTGACCATGACCTTGTGGTCATCCTACACCCAGGCAATCCGATATGGATGTGGGTGTTTTTGTCTCTTGAGCTTCAACTTTGTCACCATCTTTTTTGACACCAAATTGTCAATGCTTCCACTATCAATAATCAACATCACAATATTTACCCTCACACTTGCATCTAGTGCAAAACAAACTCCTCCTTTGTTCAGGTTCATTATCACCACTCAGCAGGACTCTTCTATTAATCAACGTTTCTCCTCTTTCATCATCTTTAGAATTTGACGATCTGACATCTTCATTTACATGTGCAACTCTAGCCTGGCCTTCATTACTCCTATCTATCCTTCCTTGGTGTTGAGGACATTCAAATGCCCTATGACCTTCTTCTCCATAGTGAAAACATGTTCCACAGAAGCCTCCTCTTTTTGAACCTTGTCCTCTTCCCCTTCCTCTCTGATCTCTATTGTTCAGATCTTGGAAATGATTGGAATTGTTTCCTCTCTGATTTTGACTACTACTAGCCTCATCCTTCTTTTTCAGATCTTTATTTCAGCTTCCATATGACCATCCACCAGATCGTCCATCGTGACCTCTTCCATTTTTTCTACTCTCAAATTTCTTGTTCAATTTTTCCTCTACTTTTAGGGAAACCTGGTATGCCTCTTCAATACTATTCATTAGAACTAGATTCAGCTCTTCCTGAATTCTCGACCTCAACCCATTAAGGTAATGGGCAACTTTCTTTTTATCCGCTTTTGCATGGCCTGTTCTGATGAGGATTCGATAGAACTCCTCTGTATACTCCTGAACAGATCTTCCTGCTTGCTTCAAACTTTGCATCTTTTTCAGTAGGTCAAGCTCATAATCAACAGGAATGAACTATTACCTCAATTTATCCACCATTTGATCCCATCTTATGATTTTATCTTTTCCTCTTCTATTTCACTCCAATTGAATCTCTTGCCACCAGATCTTCGCATGACATTTTAGTTTGGCCTTCACAAATTTGACCCTATCAGGATCCTCAATATCTTCATACTTAAAATATTCTTCACATTCATTGATCTAGTCGATCAACTCCTCTAGGTTCAGATTTCCTAAAAATGCAGGAACCTCAATCTTAGGTCTTTTCCCAATCTTGGAAATGGCTTGAAAAAGTCTTTTTTCCTTCTGGTTCAGAACTTTGACTTCTCTTTCTTGATCTTCTTCTTTGGCTTCATCCTCTCTTTCATCTCTGACATTAAGATTCATTCCTCTACAAATCTCCTCTTGCAATGCTCATACTTGTCTCTGGAGTGCTCTAACCTCAGGTGTTACAACACAAACTCTTTCACCATGTTCCCTTCATGGAGGCATTTTCATGATTCTCGCTGAAACTCTAACCATGGTCCTGGTGCAAATTGCCTCACAGTCGGTGATCTATTTACATAGAAACCCTAACCCATAGTCTTGGTGCAAACTACCTCACAATTGGTGATCTATTTACACACTCAGGAACTCTTGCTCTGATACCACTTGATGAAGGGTGCTCCCCTTAATACCACAAACACATAACAAAAATAGAGAAACAACAACAATATGCAAGAACAAAAAATGAGCTTCTTATTATCTCCACAAATGTAGAATTACAAACTTTCAGAATTACAATATGCAAAGCCACATGGGCATTCCCTTACAATATTATGTAGGAAAAAGCCTTGAATCAATACCTAGATCTACTACCCAGAACTGTCCTAGACAACATTATGAGCCTTTTTTATATAGGCATTTTCTACCACCTGAGAAGGTTCCAAAAATTTAGCCCTTAGGGCTGACCAAACTTAGAATTATTTTATTTTTTAATTTATTACATCAAAGTCAGCTCAAAATAACATTTGAAACCCAGACAAAAATTTTGAAGAAAAATTATTTTCTACCATTTCAGGTGGCTTGACTTCTGGAGACCATAAGTCATCACTAGTTGACCTGATTGACTATTATAACCCCATTTCAGAAAAGCCACGAAGCGCTCTACAAGGTTGAATCATGTAAGCACCTGTCACCCAAGTTTTTGATCTCATCTAGGGCCTCTAAAGCCTTCAAAACTGAGTTCAAAATTTTTGCACCTTGTTGCCAATATCGAAAATCTTCAATATCTTTAAAACTAGACTTGATCTAGCCATGAAACTTTACTGGCAGGCTGATATGACTAAGATGAACCTCCACATGTAAAATTAGAACATTCCAAGATCGTATGACCAACTTACTAAAAATAGAAAGTTTCCATAAATAAAAGTTCTGCACAAGATAGCCCTTATTAAATACAAAAACAAAAATATTTTTGGGTGATGCAAGATTACTCTAACACCCAGGATGCTCCTGCATCATCCTTCATCATAGATGAATGCAACATACTCAAGTCAATAACATAAAGTCATAGACTCATCAATAAGTTACTCAATGTATTCCTTATCCTTATTTGTCATATCCATCTTCCTCAATGTAAATATATCTGTTCTTCATCTCTTTTCTTCCCTTTTTACAGATGTTTGAGTATAGTAACTTACAAGATAAGTGATGTCAAAACTAGTTGACATCAATGACAACATATTACTGATTTAAATATATTACATATCTAATCAACAATTCAGTGATCTTTGATCACACATCTCCAATTAGATTGTAAATCAGTTGTAGTTCATTAATCTCTCCCTTTGGCATTGATAGCAACACAAGTAATATGAAATATGCCAAACACATACCAAACATATATTCTACAACTCTTGTGAACAAATGTTGTACAAACTCTTCCTCGCTTAATATGTTTAATCACTACACTACTCAACAACATTACCAATGCCACTTTGTTAGTCTGCAGGTATGATCTTTTCAGCTCTCGAATTCCTTCTGCTATTCTCAGTAATTGATCTTCAATGTTCTCCCTTTCTTTTAGTTTGTCTCCCCCTTAGATAGATGTTTCAATGTTCTCAATCGGTGCATATTGTTTCATATTATTTATCTCCTCCTTTGACAACAATGCCAAAGAAACAAATAAACATACAACTCTGTAGTAGTCATGTAACTCTCTATTTTTCCAGTGCATTCTCTATATCTTTTTATACTAATATGTCAATTTGTTCCCGTTCTCCAAACTTATCACAACTTTAGATATTATCCAAAGTGTGAACTATGCTGCACCAACATGTATGATCTTCTAATAAGAGTAGGTTGATCCAACATCCATATCACCTTAGTGACCAGTAGATAGGGGATGGACCCCAAGTCTATTCCTCAAGTATTCATATGTATCCTTTGGTAGAGGTTTTGTAAATATGTCAGCAAGTTGTTCTTTTGATGTAACAAATTTTAGTTTTACTTGCTTCTCATGTACTTGTTCCCTTAAGTAGTGATACTTAATAGATATATGCTTTTTTTTAGAATGCATCACTAAATTCTTTGAAATATTAATTGCACTAGTGTTGTCACAATATATAATCACCAGCTCAGTGATTACCTCATTCATACCTTCAAACACTTGCTTGATATATGCAATATTTGAATAGTTTTTAGTAGCAGCAACATACTCTGCTTCAGTTGTAGACTGAGAAATGCAAGCCTATTTCTTACTTGTCTATGTAACAAGTCTTTCACCAAAGAAGAATTCTCCTTCGGTGGTACTTTTTTTGTCATCCACATTTCCAACCCAATCAACATCGGTGTATACCTTAAGTTCAAATTTGCATTCCTTTGGATATCATAGTCCATAATCTTCTATTTTCTTTAGGTATCTTAAGATTCTCTTTGTAGCAACCATGTGTGATTCTCTAGGGTTTGCAAAAAATCTTGCAACAATTTCCACATCATGTGCTATATCTGGCCTACTATGAACTACATACATTAACTTACTAATCATGGATCGGTACAGTGTCTAATTTACCTTAGTAGTTCCATCTTCTTTAGCCAATTTACATCTAGTAGCCATCGGTGTTCCCACAGGTTTAGCATCTTCCATGCCAAATGTCTTTAATACTTCCTTTATGTATTTGGATTGTGTGATGAATATACCATTAGTCTGCTGAATCACTTGTAGTCCTAGAAAGAACTTAATCTCTCCAAACATAGACATTTCAAATTCACTTCTCATGTCATCACCAAATGATTTACATATTTTATCTTGTCCTCCAAATATTATATCATCCATAAATATCTTAGCAATCAGGATAGTATCATCAGAATTACCTTTCATATACAGATTGCTATTTTCACTTGTTCTAACAAATTGAATGCTCAACAAATAGTTATGCAACCTCTCATACTAGACTCTCAGTGCTTTCTTTAAACCATATAAAGCCTTGTGTAATATACATACCATGTCTCTGTTATCTGGATCAACAAACCCTTCAGGTTGTTCTATGTAGACTTCTTCTTCAAGTATCCTATTCATCCATTCAGAAAAGCTAACTTTACATCCATTTGGTAAACTTTAAACTTTTTGTGTGCAGCATATGCAAGTAACATTCTAACTCCTTCCAATCTAGCAATAGGTGCAAATGTTTCTCCATAATCTATTCCTTCCTCTTGTGCATATCCCTTGCATACTAATCTAGCTTTGTTTCTTGTGACCTTTCCATCTTTATTCAGCTTGTTTCTGAATATCCACTTAGTACAGATAACATTCTTATCTTTGGGTCTGGGTACTAAACTCCAGGTTTTGTTCTTCTTTATCTGCTCTATTTCTTCTTTCATTGCATTAACCCATTCATCATTCTCTAATGTAAATTTTACATTTTTTTGTTCATATTCACAAACTAGACATGTACCTTGTCTTACTTTGCTCCTTGTCATCATACCTGCTTGTCTGTCTCCAATGATTTGTGTCTCAAGATGATGTCTTTTGACAAATCTTTCCAGTACTTGATCTCTTCTTTGTTGTTCATCCTGTGCATGTTCATTTATTTATTCAGTAGGTCCTTCCTACTCGTCGGTTCCTCTTTCCTGTCCATCAGTATTGTTTTCTTGTTGACTAGTTATCACTATCTGCTACATCGGTAGAACCTCTAGTTGTTCAATGTAAGTGAATCTACCGTAGTCTTAAGGTTCCTTTCTGCTTTCCTCTGCATTCTTATCATCAAATTCATCAACTCAAACATTAGCACTCTCAATCATTTTATTAGTTAATACTTTTAGTGAAATATCCTAGAAGTATCCCTTTATCACCTTTTGAGTCAAACTTACCATTTCTTTCATCTTTTAGAATAAAAAATTTACTTCCAAAAATTTTGAAATAGCTTACAGTGGGTTTGTGTCCAAACCATAACTCATAGGGTGTCTTATTAGTGTCCTTCTTCAATTGTACTCGGTTCAAAACATAAACAGCTGTGCTAACTGCTTCTCTCTAGTATGTTTGAGTAGCATTCTTTTGTAACATTAGTGTTCGTGCACAGTCAATAATTAACCTATTCCTCCTTTCAGCTATTCTATTTTGTTGAGGTGTCCTCAGTGTAGAGACTTGTCTTTTAATACCATGCTCATTACAAAAATTAGTAAATTCATCAAAGATAAATTCACCACCTCTATCAGATCTTAAACATTTCAACTCTTTACTAGTTTCTTTCTCATATTTTGCTTTATACCATTTGAACATTTTGAATGCCTAAGACTTTTCTTTCAAGAAAAACACTATCATTAATCTAGTGTAATCATCAACAAAAAGAATAAAGTATCTATCTCCATAATAACTTTGAGTTCTCATAGGACCACATAGGTCGGTATGCACTAACTCAAGCAATTTCTTTGTTGAGTAATCTTTTCTTTTAAAACTAGATTTAGTCATTTTACCCTTTCGACATTCATGACACATAACATAATCAAGCTTAGATAAGTTAGGTAGACCTTTAACTCTTTTATTTTTACTGATCTTAATCATGTTATCAAAATTCACATGACATAACCTTTTATGCCACAACCATGCATCTTCATCTTTCATCATCAAACAAGAAAATTGATCATTATCAAGATAAAATAGATTAGCTCTAGATTGTGTACTAGTTCCAACAAGTCTTCCTCCATCATTATATATCTTCACTTTCTTGCTCTCAAAAGAAACTTAGTGGCCTGAATTGTTCAGTTGTGCCACACTTAACAAGTTATAGTTTAGTCCTTTTACCCAATAAGCATTTTCACATTTTATTCTATCATTTATCATTAGGGATCCTTTACCTTTTACCATACAGGGTGCATCATTACCCATTCTCACAGATCCTCCATTAAATTCTTCAAGTTGATCAAATTTTTCTTCATCACCAGTCATGTGATGTGTACAACCACTATCAATGATCCATGTATCATTTTTATTAACTTTAGAGATAAGTGTTGTTTCTACACACCTTTCATCTTCTTTTGATTCATCCTTCATTACAACAAATACTACCTCCACATCTTCATCAGTGTTGGTATCAATGACATCTTCCTTTGTAATGTAGACACCTTCTTGCCTTTATCTTTATTATCTCATTTGTCATGGTTGTAGTGTTGATAACTTCTATTTCCTCTTCTTCCATAGCCTCCTTCACCAGATCGATCCTTGTTTCTATCATCATCTTTCCTATGTGGGCATCTAGTAGCAATATGACCAACCTCTTTACAGTTAAAACATGCTAAAGGTAGTTTACCTTTATATCTTCCTTTTCCTTTAGGTAACCTTCTGGCCATAAGAGCTTCAAGTTCATCAAGCTCATCATCAGTATTTCTATCACTATCATCATTCTTATTTCTGCTACTAGACTTACCAATCTTGAGAGAAGACATAAAAGTAGATTCAACATACAGTACAAAAATATTATCAAAGTTGTTTAATTCAAAGGTTGTAAGCTTACCGATCAAATTGTCAAGAGTAAGGTTGTTACTGGATATAGACCTTGTTTCATGAATTGTAGATATTCTGATTGCATAAGCCGACAATAGAGTTCTGAGAACTTTTCTTACCATTGTTTCTTTTTAAATAACACCATCAAATGCTCTAATAGCATGGACTACTTCTTTTAGTCTGTTTGTGTACTGCACAATATTTTCACCTTCATCTTCATGTCATCAAATCTTCCCTTTAAGCTTTTAGCTTTGGCTCTTTTGACATTCACATCACCATTATAAATTAGAGCAAGTTTTTCCCACATCTCTTTAGAAGTAGCACAGTCCTTGATGTCTTCAAATTCGGCATCAGAATAGGCGGCACCAATCTCCATCATAGTAACATTATGTTCATGCTTGTCTCTTAGTTGATCAAGGGTTAGGGGACTAGTGGGTGGTGCAAGGTAGCCATTCTCCATTAATGTAAGGGTAGAATTCCCAATTCTAGATACATGAAGCTTCATTTTGCTTTTCCATATTGTGAAGTTATCCTTGTTAAGCTTTGGCACTTCTCTCTTATACATTTTGAGACCTTTGTGCTGAAGTCCTTAAAACTTTGTTCCAAGCAACCAATATGCTCTGATACCAATTGTCAGAATAACTGAGAGGGGGGTGAATCAATTATCCACAGTTCCAATTCAAAATGTATAATAAAAAATAATTAACTTAAACTTCTGCAGCTTAGTAACATAAAATAGTACTTTGTCTATGTATTTACCGATTACCAATTAATAACAAGTAGAGATTACCAATCAAATCCAACATGCAATATATAAAGTATGACAACAAACAATCATCACAATTAACATATAACATAAAAGATTTAACGTGGAAACCCTACAAAAGGAAAAATCACCTGGGACTGGCAACCCAAAATTGTTCACTCTTTTGAAGTGAGGTCGGTGAAGACCCAACCCTATTAAAGATTACAAACACACTATTAGGTGTGACCTTGTTAGAAGATTTTAGACCAACAATTATCACTCAACCAACATTCACTATGGGGTTGATAGGATAACAAATGTACAATCTATGAATGACATTACAAGACTTTCAAGTCTACTATGTTAAGAGATTTCTTTGATTACAATGGTTAAACTGTAATAGTATTTCGATCTGAATATAAAATAACTTCAATTACAGATTATCAGATCTATTTTAAGCTCATTCAAATCCTTTGATCATTTATGAATTCTGTATCAATCACTATTCTATAACTTACTATCGCTCGATAATAGCTTTCTGACACTCGGTTATCTCTGCAGTTTGGTTCTTACTTAACTGGTTTGATCAAGCATGCATGAAACTTGTTCATGCGATATCTCTGTAGTTTCCTTCTTCCGACATTAGTTTCATTATGAAACTCTAGTCTCTTAAATAGACAAGTAAACCATTTTCTTTTCCTCCATTAGATTTTGCCACTTAATCACCTTCGTTGATTTTGCCGCTTTAACCTTCCTCGGCCGATGTGTCAATAACACATTTTATTTAAATCCATTCGATCTTCCTTGAATTTTGTTAGCCGTCGATCTTCATAACAAATATTATCTCTTGCCTCAGTTATACACTTTCCAGCTCATCAACTCTTATCGGCTAAACTGATCATTTAGTTCTTTTCTCCTACTAGATTAACAAAGAAATGCATCAGTGAACACAAGCTCAATTTATACTATGTTTGGTATACACTACACTCCATCGGTGTATACTGTAATGCTTTTTTAACTGACCACACTGCTTTGTGCATTTTGGCTCTATCCTTCATCATAGATGAATGCAACATACTTAAGTCAATAGCATAAAGTCATAGACTCATCAATAAGTTACTCAATGTATTCCTTATCCTTATTTTTTATATTCATATTCCTTAATGTAAATATATCTATTCTTCATCTCTTCTCTTTTCTTTTTTACAAATGTTTGAGTATAGTAACTTACAAGATAAGTGCTGTCAAAACTAGTTGACATCAATGACAACATATTACTGATTTAAACATATTACATATCTAATCAACAACTCAGTGATCTTTGATCACATATCTTCAATTAGATTCTAAATTAGTCGTAGTTCATCAACACATTGTCATCATGTTTGATTATTGCAATTATTATAACTTTTCACAATTACGACCATTCGAAAGCATCACAATATTTTCTCTTTTACGAGTCTCGCAACATTTTTCATAACTTTATCTTTTGAAAGAGTCACTTCCTTATTTTCTTCTTATTATTTTTCTTTTGCATTAGTTCTTATAGGGCTAGCCATGTCTCAATAAAGCCATAGCTTGTAAATATGTAGACCTAACTTGGCAATATAAAAGACCAAAGTAAGACAAGCTGGGCACTAGACAGAATCATAGAGATACCTCTAAGTTAACAAAAATAAATAATTGACTTATGACTTTTCATTGTTTCCTTTGTGAATATATTATACCCCACATTGAATTCACTTGAATGTCCTCTAAAATTGACACTTTCTCTCTTTTATATATCTTCCAATGTGGGAGAGAGACACATATTCATCATGTTTTCATTTTAAAATCATTACAACATTTCACAATTGCCACCTTTTCAAAAAGTCACAAATTTTCACCATTTTTATCATTTACAAGTGTCACACCTTTTCATAGTTTTAACTTTTGAAAGTGTCGCTTCCTTATATTTTTCAAGATTTTTTTAAGTCTTCATTAATTCTTAAAAAGCTAGTCTTGCATCACTCACCCTTTCATGAACCCCAACTTGTCAATATGTAAGACCAAGGTAAGACAGGTTATGTAAGGAAACTCAGGTGCGAAAATAACTTCCTACACTAATCTCTAAAGGAAAGTATTGTGCAAATTTTTTTAAATCCTTACAATTTTAGATTCGTTAACTACTTTAACAATGATATTGCAGCCATATACTGTGCATATAGAAAATAGAGAATGACACAATGATTTACCCTAGAGAAACCTTTTGGTAAAAACCCCAGCACTCCAAAACCTACACAGTATATTAATCAAAACTATTATAGTTTACAATACACTTGCAATGCAAGTTCTTTCAAAAGATTTTTTCAACTCTTGAAGACAAATCGTGACAACATAAAACATTCCAACAATACACTTACAACTCCTATCTTTGCAACCCTAAAAATGCTTATATCATGCACTTCCTTTTTAGGGCAACTTCCAAAGATAGCTGTATCAAGATTTTACCATTCTCTGAGAAAATAGGGGAAGATTGTGTCATGCCCCTATCTGCTCCTGGCTTGGTTTCTAATACTACGGTTTCATATAGTTCTTTTGGTGCGATTTCATGTTTTGGTTTGGATTTATTTATATCCAGACTCTTCTTGTTGTGATTTGGATTATAGCTTTGTCTAGATTTTGATCTATATCTCTGACTGTATATGGGCATTATTATTGTGGAATATTCTTGATCATGTTTTATTTGGTAATAAAACTTGGTAGGTAGTTGTTAATCTTTTGTTAGATTATAGAGTTGGATCTATTTGATTTAATGAAAATAGTTTCTGATTCTGACTTTCCTGAGCTATCAATTTTTTCGGTTACATTTATATACTTTGAAAATTTGTTTTCTTATAGGAGATGATTATTTTTAAGTTAAAAGAAAACTCATTCCTTAATGGGAAGAGGAATTCCAATGTATAATTAATATTTCTTTAATGGAATTTTGATGCTAAGTTAGTCAGTATATATTAAGGAAAATATTATTAATTATATAGTTAGTATAAGTTGTTGAAACGATTTTACTATGATGATGTTTATTGTTAAATTTGAAATGAAATTAAAAGAAAAAAAAATAAGTTAGTAGAATTGATAGAATAATCAATTATTGGTAAGTTAATTATTAAAAATTAGAAAGAAGTGTTAGTATTACACTTGCATCCTATGTTATTTTGGTAAGTTAGTCTTGGGGGTTAGTAACTTCTCTAATCTAGACCATGACTTTGAAACACTTCCTAAAGTTATTCGTATCACATGACCTAACATGGTTTTGACTTACTAACCTTACCCTACCTAAAACATGGTGTTGCAATGTTTGAATTTGCATTAAGACTAAGAATGTCATAGCAATGTGTGATTTAATTCTTAGGCACGTGTCTTTGGGAATTCTTGGTTAGTATTGGTACCACAGTGACAACTGTCAAACTATTGATTGGAAGTGGCAGTAAATGATAAGTTGGTAGTTAATACAGCTACGACATGCATACTGGAATTTATTGCTTCAGTTTTCTGTCTGCCATTTGTATTGGCAAGGGTTTTTAGTTGTGAGGAAATGTGTTTTGCTACCTGGAATGGCTGCGAGAATGGGGTTATTCAGTTCAGCTTGGAGGGAAAAATTATTGCATTTTTGTACATTAATAATAAGATTTTCCATTATGTGTTTTACAGCTTCATTTCTTATTTTCGAGCCTATTGTTTGGGTGATCTTCTATTGCGTACATATCACCAATATCTCTGTTTGGGAATATCATTTGGTTTTCATGCTTGTGAACTAAGCTCTATCACGGTGTGTTTAGTTCTATTGCTGTGCAAAATTTGATTGCTAGAGTAGCTCACCAGTTCAGGAGTGTGGATTTTGGATTCTACTTGCAAGTTTTAGAACACCCTCACTCTGTAATACAGGCAGGGGCATTCTCTTCCTTATCTCTTGTTTCTTTTCAAGTTCTGCATAAGAGAATATATGGGTTGTAATTTCTCACTGCATTATCCATTTTATGAGGAATTATTCTTAGTGTGTATTGCAAATGCTTTTCTGTATAATGGTCATTGCAGTATCTTCGGTCTCTGTATTATACTTGCTTAAGTTTGTCGAGTTTTGGGGAAGACTTGGGAATCAGTTCTGGAAGATTAAATTCCTGTTGTCTGGAGTTTTGTGGATTTTAGATACAATCATTGTATGAGTCTTAGTTGTGGGAGATTAGTGATGTATTTTTCATTATCGAGTCCTCATAGTAAGATTGTATTTGGTAAATTTTTGGTTCGGTTAATGGCAGTTTGTTGGTCTTTTATTTTCTGCCAAGCTCTGAGTCGTGGATTATCTATTAGGAACATTGGTTTTTAGGTCTCCTTGTGATATCTCAAATCATTGTTGGAAATGGGAGTTCTTTTTAGTCACTGTTGGGGTATGGGTTTGTAAGGTGTTTCTTTCTATGTACAGGAATTTGATTTGGGTTGGGTCTACGAGAGTCTAGTTTTGTTTTAAACTGCGGAATAAGTTTGAGCATAAGTTACGTATCAGTCTCAAGCTTTGATTATTTATATAGCCGTCGACGGTAAATAATCTATAGGAAGAAGGTTGATTAAATTCTTGTCATTGAACTCTGTAGTTTCTTGTTGGAGGATAAGCTCGAGTCTGTCATTAGAATTTTCATTAGGAACCATGTTTTAATGATAAACATTCTGTAGTGGTTTGTGGGAACATAGTTTTGTCTTAATCTGAGCATTTTGGAACTATCGGTTGATATAGTGATATACAATGGAAGTCGTTATAGTCTTATTATTTTCCTTCGAAGACTTGGTCTATGGTTATGGTTTGTAGATCATTCGAATAGCTTCTGTAGTAGTTGATTTTCTGTTTGTGGGTTGGATTTGTGAGATTATGTGAGTAGGCTGATTTGGATTATAAGGTTTTCAAGTCTATCGATTTAATAACCTCTAAATTATTGTTCGGAATTTGAAACATAGTTTCATTCGGTATAATGACAGAATATGACAATGTATGTATCGAATAAGTTATCTAATTTTTGTTATTCGGACAGGATTATTAATATATTAATGTAGTGTTCTGATTCTGTATATTTTATAAGGGTACATATATATATACTTGTAGGGATGTATATATATATATATATATATATAGATATATATACATACCATGAGTGTATATATATATATGTGTGTGTGTGTGTGTGTGTGTACACCTATAAGTATATACATATGTGACTTTGTAACTAAGATGACAGAATTGAAACAAGAGCATTTTTATATGGGTGGTCAATATGAAAATCATGTGTAATTCTGCATTAAATATTAGTATATGAAATTTGATTTTGACCTTCCCTGGATTTACAAATAAACTCTGTTAGTTATAATGTGTCAAATTAATGGAATTGGTTTTAAAGTATTAGTTGAATCGGTCAGTTGGTATTAAAATTGAATATTTCAATTATCAGACATAGTGTTGCATATGGTTGTTAGAAAATTGGGCTTAATTATCTGAGCTATAATAATGGTAGTATTGAAAATTCTTGTTTTAATTATTCCTTCAGTTGATGAAAGGAAAGTGCCTTATTGTGGTTGTTTTGAAAAGAGGATTCATGGATGTATGTGGATATTTTAATTGTTGATTCTGTTGAATTGAAATGGAATACTTCTTGTTGATAATGAGATATATCTATTTTTTTTTATGTGCCTGGTTCAGCTTATTATGTTTAAGTTCTAACCTATATGATGCAAATGCTTTGGAGGCTTTCCACCATCTTAGTCTTTTTGACTAAGCCCTATTCGTTTGTGGTTGTTTTCTATTTGTTGTTTTAGGATTCTAGATGAGGAAAACAATGTTTTTGGGGGAATGGTTAGCTACTATAAAGATATATGGGAAACAGATCATAACTTGGTTTCTTATTATCAGAACAGTGCTTAGGATGGATAGGGGCAATTAGAAACAATTTTGAACTTTTGGAAAATATGTATTATATAATGAGTATATTGTTATACTCTCATGTATTCAGTTGTCCTTGGATATTAAATAACTGATTAAGTCAGTTGAGTTGTATTTTGATGCCTATTTGTATTCCGTAAATAATTTTTTTTTATAGTGCTTCTATGGTTAAGTTATTGGCTTCTTATGGTTTATCCTTTATATATATTATTGTTATGGGGTATTACATTTGGTATCATAGCCTTGGTTTGAACACTAGGGGCTTGGGGTTTAGAAAAGGGTTATATCTCTTTGCTTCCATTATTGATTTTATTTCTCTTTTATTTATTTAAGGTCTTAATCATGCCTCTTGTCACAAGAGGTGCCCATGGGCATGGTGACCCAATTGATGCCAGTGTTGGCAGAGGCAGGGGCAGATGTTGAGGACGTGGCCATGGAAGAGGGCAAGGTCACCAAGGAGAGCTTGGAGTTGATCAAGGTGATCAAGGAGACCCTCAAGCTGAAGTGCTCCAATGGATACTTGATAGACTTGATGATATTGAAGCAAGGAACGATGTTCCTATTAGGGGAGAAAATGCTCATGTTGTTCAAGTTCCTAATGCAAACCCAGCTGTAGCTAAGGATCCTGTCACAAGGGCTCAGTTGAAGGACCTTTCTAAGTTCAAAGGACCTATTTTTTATGGAACCGAGGAAGGTACCGCTGCTAAAGCATTGCTTCTAAACATTGAAAGGTGTTTCATACTCCATGATTATCAGAGTAATGTAAGGGTTCATTGGACTGTCATGCAGCTCAGATCCTTTGCTTCCATATGGTGGAACATGGAACTTGAGCGTCTTGGAGTCAATATCTCTCAAGTCACTTGGGAATTGTTCATTGAAAGGTTCCGTGAGAGGTTCATGTTAGAATACTGGTAGCAGGCCAGATCTGAGGAATTCTTCAATATCTCTCAAGGTAATTCTATAGTGGATATGTATGAGAGGAGATTCTTTGAGTTGAAGAAGTACTCTGGATGGGCTGAACATGAGAAGCCTTTAGTACAACATTTTATTAGGGGATTAAATTCCAAAATTAGAGAAGTGCATACTTTCAAGCCTAAAATTGTGCAAGAAGCCTCGAATCAAGCTAAATTGATTGAGATGAAGTCAGGTTTCAGAGGAAGTGTGATCAAGAGTATAGTGAATCCTCTTGCTCAGAGTAGTAGCAAGAACCAGAAATCTTCTCAAGGCAATTCAAGGGTAGTATCAAGTAGCTCTAGTGGCAAGTTTATGAAGAGGAAGTTTGAAAAGTTCTCTAAGTCAAACAAGAGTTTCAAAGTACCTGAGCAGCCAAAGTCCTTTTTGTCTTCTCAAAGTGTGCAGCAGAGAAATGTACCTCCTCCAGCAAACTTAATGCAGAATAAGAGTATCAAGAGAGGGGTGGAATGTTACCACTGTGGACAGTTGGGTCATTTCCAATGGAATTGTCCCCTTCATGGCAACAACCAAGTAAGATCTAAAGCAGTAGGTTCTGAGGCCACTGTAGGTGATTCTGGAAGGAACCACCGAATATTCGCTACCATGGACCAAAGGCAAGCTGATCATCAGAATACCGTAATTGAAACAAAAGGTAATTGTCAAGGTAAGAAAATTTCCATTTTATTCGATTCTGGGGCCACCGACTCATTTATTTCTTCAAATTTGGTAAAACAATGTGGTATTCCTGTGAATAAAGTTGAGTTGGCATGGCAAGTTGAGTTAGCATCAGGGTCTAAGGTGGAAATAGGTTTAGTGGCTGTAGATTGTAAAATTCAACTTAAGGCTTTTACTACTTTAGTTAGCCTTAGAGTTATTCCTTTGGGTTCATATGATGTTATTTTAGGAATGGATTGGTTGGATCAGCATTTAGTTGTCATTGATTGCAGAGAAAAGATCATCAGATGTATTGATAATTTTGGAACAGCCAAGTTCATATTAGGTGTTAAGAGGCCAATTTCAGTTGGAACCATTTCTACCAAGCAACTCAAGAAGTGCTTACATATGGGATGCAAACTATTTGCTATTTCTATCAATGATTTTGATGAACCAGTCTCTTCAAGTACCAACTTAGATCATCCAGTTTTGAAGGAATTTTTAGATATCTTTGTTACAGAGATTCTGAGGATTCCTCCTAAAAGAGAAATTGATTTCAAGATTGATCTTTTGCCTGGTACCAAGCCTATTTCTAAGACTCCTTAAAGCATGACCACTCAAGAATTGGTAGAACTTAAGGTTCAACTTGAGGAACTGCTTGAAAAAGGGCTCATTAGACCTAGTGTCTCACCTTGGGGAGCACCTATAATCTTTGTAAAAAAAAGGATGGTTCTTTAAGGCTGTGCATAGACTTCAGGCAGTTGAATAAAGTGACCATCAAGAATAGATATCCTTTGCCATGCATCGATGACTTGTTTGATCAAGTGAAGGGTGCTAAGGTGTTTTCCAAAATTGATCTCAAATCTGGATACCATTAACTAAGGATTCAAGAAGCTGACATCCACAAGACAGCTTTTCGTGCCAGATACGGGCATTATGAATTCATAGTGGTGCCTTTTGGACTAACAAATGCACCATCAGTTTTCATGAACCTAATGCATGGTGTATTCAGAACCTTCCTTGACAAGTTTTTCATGGTGTTTCTTGATGACATTCTTGTGTATTCAGATTCCTTTGTAGAGCATGAGCAGCATTTGAGACTAGTTTTTGAGTGTCTCCGTAGAAACTAGCTTTTTGCCAATCTCGAGAAGTGTGAGTTTTTCAAAATTGAGATTTGCTATCTTGGTCATATCATCATAGGAGATGGAATAGCTATGGATCTGGCCAAAATTAGGGCAATTGTTGAGTGGCCAATGCCTACCAATGTCTCAGAAGTGTGAAGCTTTATGGGATTAGCTAGCTACTATAGAAGATTTGTAGCTAATTTCTCTTGAATAGCTCATTCCATCACATCTCTTCAGAGAAAGGGAAAGCAATTCATTTGGTCAGAAGAGTGTGAAGTAGCATTTTAGCATCTCAAGGAATGCTTAACTAGTGCACCAGTGCTAGTAGTACCTGATCCATCCAAGGCATTTGTTGTTTGCACGGATGCTTCATTGGATGGAATAGGAGTAGTGTTGATGCAGGATGGTAGAGTTATTGCTTATGAATCTAGGAAATTGAAGGATAATGAAGTCAACTATCCTATGCATGATTTGGAGCTTGCAACTGTAATGCATGCATTGACCAAATGGAGACATTTCTTACTGGGTCAACATTTTGAGCCACATAGAGATCATAGAAGTCTTCAGTATTTATTCACACAATCCAATCTTAATGCTCGTCAACGCAAATGGATGGAGTTTTTGTGTGAATACGATTTTGAAGTGAAGTATGTGCAGGGTAAGGAAAACAAAGTGGCTGATGCACTTAGTAGAAGACGTCACGAACTTTCTTCATTAACCCTCACAGTGGATCTTAAGGATAGAATACTTTAGAACTTGTCTTCAGATCCTTGGTTCTTGGATGTCAAAGCAGTAATAGACAATGGTAGTATGTTAGAGGGTCATTTTGAGGACTACTCTATCAGCACTAATGGACTCATGAGTTATCAAGGCCGTGTCTATGTGCTAGAGATTAGGGATCTTTGGGATCTAGTTATGATTGAAGCACATGAGGCACCATATTCAGCGCACCCTAGTGTGAAGAAGATGCATGCCAATCTCAGGTAGCACTATTACTGGCTAGGCATGAAGAGGGATATTGTAGACTTTATGGCAAGATGTTTGGAATGTCAGAGAGTGAAGGCAAAACATCAGCATCCAGCTGGCTTGTTGTAGCCTCACAGTGTACCAGAATGGAAATGGGATACTATATCCATTGACTTCATAGTGGGGTTACCACTTACAGCTAGGCATCACGATGCAATCATGGTTGTAGTTGATTGGTTAACTAAAGTTGCCCCCTTCATTCCAATAAGGTCTTCTTACAATGCTACATCTATAGCACAGATATACATGGAGCAAGTTTTTTGGTTGCATGGTATTCCTAAGAAGGTCATATCTGATAGGGATCCAGTCTTTACATCTTCACTTTGGAGATCTATGCAACAAGAATTGGGTACTCAGTTGAACTTCAGTTCAACATATCATCCTGAGACTGACGGACAGACTGAGCATGTCAATTAGATATTGGAGGACATGCTTAGGATGTATGTTATGGACAGATAGAGTAAGTGGGAAGAGTATCTTCACCTTGTTGAGTTTGCGTACAACAATGGATATCACAACTCAATAGGTATGGCTCCTTTTTAGGCCCTGTACAAGAGACCATGTAGAACACCCTTGAGCTGGGATAGTCTTGAGGACATAATTCTTCTAGGTCCCGAGATTCTTCAAGACTTGGAGCAACAAGTAAAACATGTCAGAGAGCATCTTTCTATAGCACATAACAGGCAAAAGAAATATGCTGATCAGCATAGGATTGAGCATCAGTTTGAGGTTGGGAATAAGGTATTTCTTTGGGTTAGGCCTTGAAAGAGTCCTATTAGGTATGGTAGGGGATCTAAACTTTCTCCATGGTTTGTGGGACCGTTTGAGATCTTGGAACGTATTGGTGCAGTTGCCTACAGACTTGCCTTGCCTCCCAGTCTTTCACATATCCATGATGTATTCCATGTATCAGTGTTGAGGAAGTATATTCCTGACATTGCTCACATTTTGAATTGGAATGATTTACAGGTGGTAGATGGTCAATTGATGTTGGAACCAGTGCAGATTATCTAACAAAGAGAACTAAACCTCAGAGGTCGCAAGGTCGAGTAGGTAAAAGTGTTATGGGATCTTAGTGATGATACATCTGTCACATGGGAAGATGTAGGGGCAATGAGAGCATCACATCCTCACTTGTTTACAGGCTTCCAGGAGTAAGCATAGGTTGGTGGGGGAGGGTGTCATGCCCCTATCTACTCTTGGCCTGGTTTCTAATTCTGCTATTTCATATTGTTCTTTTGGTGTGATTTCATGTTTTGGTTTGGATTTATTTATATCCAGACTCTTCTTGTTGTGATTTGGATTATAGCTTTGTCTAGATTTTGATCTATATCTCTGACTGTATATGGGCATTATTATTGTGGAATATTCTTGATCATGTTTTATTTGGTAATAAAACTTGGTAGGTAGTTGTTAATCTTTTGTTAGATTATAGTGTTGGATCTATTTGATTTAATGAAAACAGTTTCTGATTCTGACTTTCCTGAGCTATCAGTTTTTTCGGTTACATTTATATACTTTGAAAAAAAAATTTCTTATAGGAGATGATTATTTTTAAGTTAAAAGAAAACTCATTCCTTAATGGGAAGAGGGATTCCAATGCTATAATTAATATTTCTTTAATGGAATTTTGATGCTAAGTTAGTTAGTATATATTAAGGAAAATATTATTAATTATATAGTTAGTATAAGTTGTTGAAATGATTTTACTATGATGATGTTTATTGTTAAATTTGAAATGAAATTAAAAGAAAAAAAAATAAGTTAGTAGAATTGTTAGAATGAATCAATTATTGGTAAGTTAATTATTAAAAATTAGAAAGAAGTGTTAGTATTACACTTGCATCCTATGTTATTTTGGTAAGTTAGTCTTGGGGGTTAGTAACTTCTCTAATCTAGACCATGACTTTGAAACACTTCCTAAAGTTATTCGTATCACATGACCTAACATGGTTTCGACTTACTAACCTTACCCTACCTAAAACATGGTGTTGCAATGTTTGAATTTGCATTAAGACTAAGAATGTCATAGCAATGTATGATTTAATTCTTAGGCACATGTCTTTGGGAATTCTTGGTTAGTACTGGTACCACAGTGACAACTGTCGAACTATTGATTGGAAGTGGCAGTAAATGATAAGTTGGTAGTTAATACAGCTATGACATGCATACTAGAATTTATTGCTTCAGTTTGCTATCTACCATTTGTATTGGTAAGGGTTTTCAGTTGTGAGGAAATGTGTTTTGCTACCTGGAATGGCTGCGAGAATGGGGTTATTCAGTTCAGCTTGGAGGGAAAAATTGTTGCATTTTTGTACATTAATAATGGGATTTTCCATTATGTGTTTCACAGCTTCATTTCTTATTTTTGAGCCTATTATTTGGGTGATCATCTATTGCGTACGTATCACCAATATCTCTGTTTGGGAATATCATTTGGTTTTCGTGCTTGTGAACCAAGCTCTATCACGGTGTGTTTAGTTCTATTGCTGTGCAAAATTTGATTGCTGGAGTAGCTCGCTAGTTCGGGAGCGTGGATTTTGGATTTTACTTGCAAGTTTTAGAACACCCTCACTCTATAATACAGGCAGGGGCACTCTCTTCCTTATCTCTTATTTCTTTTCAAGTTCTGCATAAGAGAATATATGGGTTGTAATTTCTCACTGCATTATCCATTTTATGAGGAATTATTCTTAGTGTGTATTGCAAATGCTTTTCTCTATAATGGTCATTGCAGTCTCTTCGGTCTCTGTATTATACTTGCTTAAGTTTGTCAAGTTTTGGGGAAGACTTGGGAATCGGTTCTAGAAGATTAAATTCCTATTTTCTGGAGTTTTGTGGATTTTAGATACAATCATTGTATAAGTCTTAGTTGTGGGAGATTAGTGATGTATCGTTCATTATCGAGTCCTCATAGTAAGATTGTATTTGGTAAATTTTTGGTTCAGTTAATGGCAGTTTGTTGGTCTTTTATTTTCTACCGAGCTCTGAGTTGTGGATTATCTGTTAGGAACATTGGTTTTTAGGTCTCCTTGTGATATCTCAAATCATTGTTCAAAATGGGATTTATTTTTAGTCGTTGTTGGGGTATGGGTTTGTAAGGTGTTTCTTTCTATGTACAAGAATTTGATTTGGGTTGGGTCTATGAGAGTCTGGTTTTGTTTTAAACCGCGGAATAAGTTTGAGCATAAGTTACGTATCGGTCTCAAGCTTTGATTATTTATATAGCCGTCGATAGTAAATAATCTATAGGAAGAAGGTTGATTAAATTCTTGTCATTGAACTCTGTAGTTTCTTGTCGGAGGATAAGCTCGAGTCTGTCATTAGAATTTTCATTAGGAACCATGTTTTAATGATAAACATTCTGTAGTGGTTTGTGGGAACATAGTTTTGTCTTAATCTGAGCATTTTGGAACTGTCGGTTGATATAGTGATATACAGTGGAAGTCGCTATAGTCTTATTGTTTTCCTTCGAAGACTTGGTCTATGGTTATGGTCTGTAGATCATTTGAATAACTTTTGTAGTAGTTGATTTTCTATTTGTGGGTTGGATTTGTGAGATTATGTAAGTAGGCTGATTTGGATTATAAGGTTTTCAAGTCTATTAATTTAATAACCTCTAAATTATTGTTTGGAATTTGAAACATAGTTTCATTCGGTATAATGACAGAATATGACAATGTATGTATCAAATAAGTTATCTAATTTTTGTTATTTGGACAAAATTATTAATATATTAATGTAGTGTTTTGATTCTGTATATTTTATAAGGGTACATATATATATACTTGTAGGGATGTATATATATATATATATATATATATATATATATATATATATATATATATATATATATATATATATATATATATATATATATATATATATATATATATATCGTGAGTGTATATATATATGTGTGTGTGTGTGTGTATGCCTATAAGTATATACATATGTGACTTTGTAACTGAGATGACAGAATTGAAACAAGTGCATTTTTATATGGGTGGTCAATATGAAAATCATGTGTAATTCTGCATTAAATATTAGTATATGAAATTTGATTTTGACCTTCCCTGGATTTACAAATAAACTCTGTTAGTTATAATGTGTCAGATTAATGAAATTGGTTTTAAAGTATTCGTTGAATTGGTCAATTGGTATTAAAATTGAATATTTCAATTATCAGACATAGTGTTGCATATGGTTGTTAGAAAATTGGGCTTAATTATCTGAGCTATAATAATGGTAGTATTGAAAATTCTGGTTTTAATTATTCCTTCAGTTGATGAAAGGAAAGTGCCTTATTGTGGTTGTTTTGAAAAGAGGATTCATGGATGTATGTGGATATTTTAATTGTTGATTCTGTTGAATTGAAATGGAATACTTCCTATTGATAATGAGATATATCTATTTTTTTTTTATGTGCCTGGTTTAGCTTATTATGTTTAAGTTCTAACCTGTATGATGTAGATGCTTTGGAGGCTTTCCACCATCTTAGTTTTTTTGACTAGGCCTTGTTCATTTGTGGTTGTTTTCTATTTGTTGTTTCAGGATTCTAGATGAGAAAAACAATGTTTTTGGGGGAATGGTTAGCTGTTGTAAAGATATACAGGAAATAGATCATAACCTGGTTTCTTATTATCAGAACAGTGCTTAGGATGGATAGGGGCAATTAGAAATAATTTTGAACTTTTGGAAAATATGTATTATATAATGAGTATATTGTTATACTCTCATGTATTCAGTTGTCCTTGGATATTAAATAACTGATTAAGTCAGTTGAGTTGTATTTTGATGCCTATTTGTATTCCGTAAATAATTTTTTTTTTTTTAGTGCTTCTATGGTTAAGTTATTGGCTTCGTATGGTTTATCCTTTATATAGATTATTGTTATGGGGTATTACAGATTGTACAGTACTCAATTTTATCAATTGCCACATGTCTTCACCTGTCATTGAATCTTCCAGACATAGCTCTTACGTGTCATAGGAGTCTATCATAACCATTTCATCCATGATCTCCTTACACACAATTCAAGATGCTGACACATCAAGTGGAGTGACACATCAATATTCTAACTAGACATGTAAACTCACACTTAATTGCATTATTTGCAAGAAATACATTTTACAAAATAAATAATAAGAATAGGAATTATCCAAGGTTGAGACACCTTATTCCTAACAGGCTAGGCACCATGTTAAGTCACACGAATATTTCTAAGTTAATAAAAAAAATTGAGTCACCACATTTCATTGTTGCCTTTGTGAATAATATATTATACTCCACATTTCATATCATTGTCCTCTTAAAATGAAACTTTCTATCTTTTGTATATTTCAATGTGGGGGAGAGTCACATCTCTTCATCATATCTTCTCTTAGAAAGAGTCAAAACATTTCACAATTGCCACTTTTCAATCGTAACAAAAGCCCAACTTGACAATATGTAAGACCAAGGTAAGACATGTTAGGCATTGGACTGAGTCACAAAGATACCTTTAAGTCAAAAAAAATAAAGAATTGACTTACCATTTTTCATTGTCACATTTGTAAATAATATATTCTAACCCACATTGATTTCAATTGAATGTCTTCTTAAATTGAAACCTTCTCCATTTATATTTTTCTCCCCTTTATATCTTCTAATGTGGGGGAGAGTCACACATCTTCATCATGTTTTCATTTTGCAAATCATTACAACCTTTCACATTTTCCACCCTTATAAAGAGTCACAACTTTTCACCATTTTTTATCATTTATGAGTGTCACAACTTTTCATAACTTTGAATTTTAAAGTAGTTAGTTTTTTATTTTTTTCAAAATTATTATTTTTTATCTTCTGTCAATTTTTAGAGAGCTAGTCTTGCCTCACTCATCCCTCATGAATCCCAAATTGGAAATATGTAAAATCAAAGTAAGGCAAGTTGGGCACTTGGTTGAGTCACAAGAATACCTTTGAGTTAAGAAAATAAATAAATTCAGTCAATATATTTCATTGTTGTCTTTGTGAATAATATATTATACCTCACATTTCATAGCAATGTCCTCCTAAAATGAAACATTCTCTCCTTTGTATCTTCCAATGTAGGGGAGAGTCACATCTCTTCATATCTGTTCTTAGAAAAAGTCAAAACCTTTTACAATTGCCATTTTTCAAAAGAGCCACAACCCTTCACCTTTTTTGTCCTTTACGAGTGTTACTACCTTTCATAACTTTACCTTTTAAATGACTCACTTCTTTATTTTCTTATTATTCATCCTTTTGTTAATCTTTAGAGGGCTAGTCTCGCCTCAGTTCACCATTTTCTGAACCCCAACTTGGCAATATGTGAGACCGAGGTAAGGTAAGTTGAACACTGCACTGAGTCACGCAAATACTTCCGAGTTAACAAAAAAGATAATTGAGTCACTACTTTTCATTGTTGCATTTTTTAATAATATATTATACCCCACATTGATTTCATTTTAATGTCCCCCTAAATTGAAACCTTATCCCATTTATATCTTTGAATGTGAGGGAGAATCACACATCTTCATAATATTTTTCTTTTGCAATCATTACAACCTTTCACAATTATCACCTTTCAAAAATACCACAATTTTTGTATTTTACGAGCATTACAACCTTTCATAACTTTTCCTTTTGAAGGAGTCAATTCATTATTTTCTTATTATTCATTTTTCTCTTGCATTAATTCTTAGAGGGTTAGTCATGCCTCAACTCACCCATAACTAAAACCTAACTTGACAATATGTAAGACCAATGTAAGAAATGTTGGGCAATTGACTGAGTCACAAGGATACCTCTAAGTTAACACAAATAAAAAATTGACTTACCACTTTTCATTGTTGCCTTTGTTAATAATATATTATACGCCACATTTATTTCACTTGAATATCCTCCTAAATTGAAACCTTTTTTAATTTATATCTTCCAATGTGGGGGGAGTCACCTCTTCATCATGTTTATGTTTTGTAATCATTACAACCTTTCACAATTTCCACCTTTTGAAAAAGTCACAAATTTTTACCATTGTGATATGTTTATGTTTTGTAATCATTATAACCTTTCAGAATTGCCTCATGCACCCCTTCATAGACAAGGTAAGGTAGGTTATGCATTAGGCTAGGTCACAAGAATAGTTCCGAGTTAACAAAAAAAATTGAGTCACCACATTTCATTATTGCCTTTGTGAATAATATATTATACCCCACATTTCATATCAATGACCTCCTTAAATGAAACCTTCTCTCTTTTGTATATTTCAATGTGAGGGAGAGTCATGTCTCTTCATCATGTCTACTCTTAGAAAGAGTAAATTTTTTTCACAATTTCCACTCTTCAAAATAATCACAACCCTTCAACATTTTTTTCCTTTGTGAGTGTCACAACCTTTTATAACTTTACCTTTTGAATGACTCTTCCTTATTTTCTTCTTATTCCTTTTTATTTTTTATTAATCTTTAGAAGGCTAGTTTTTCCTTAGCTTACCATTTTCTGAACCTCAATTTAGCAATATGTAAGACCAAAGTAAGTTAGGTTGAGCACTAAGCTGAGTCGTGAGGATACCTCTGAGTTAACAAAAAAAATAATTGAGTCACTACTTTTCATTGTTTCATTTTTTAATAATATATTATACCTCTCATTGATATCACTTGAATGTCCACCTAAATCGAAACCTTCTCCCTTTTATATCTTCCAATGTGAGGGAGAGTTACACATCTTCATCATGTTTGATTTTTGCAATTATTACAACCTTTCACAATTACCACCATTCGAAAGTGTCATAATTTTTGTCTTTTACGAGCATCACAACATTTTTCATAACTTTGTCTTTTGAATAAGTTACTTCCTTATTTTCTTATTTATTTTTCTTTTGCATTAGTCCTTAAAGAGCTAGTCATACCTCAATTCACTCGTAATTTGGAAATATGTAAGACCAAGGTAAAATAGGTTGGGCACTAGACTGAGTTATGGGGATATCTTTAAGTTAACAAAAATAAATAATTGACTTACCACTTTTCATTGTCGCCTTTTTGAATAATATATTATATTCCACATTGATTTTATTTAAATGTCCTCTTAAATAGAAATCTTCTTCCATTTATATCTTTTAATGTGGGGGAGAGTCACACCTCTTCAACATGTTTACCTTTTACAATCATTAAAATTTTTCACGATTGCCATGCTTGGAAAGAGTCACAACTTTTCACCATTTTTGTTCTTTTCAAGTGTCACAACCTTTCATAACTTTGAATTTTCAAGGAGCCGCTTCATTATATTTTTAATTTTTTTTATCTTCCATTAATATGTAAGACCAATGTAAGGTAAGTTGGGTAATGGGCTGAGTCACAAAAATACCTTTGAGTTAACAAAAAAAATTATGTCACCATATTTCATTATTACCTTTGTGAATAATATATTATACCTCACATTTTATATCAATGTCCTCATAAAATGAAACCTTCTCTCTTTTGTATCTTCCAAAATGGGGGAGAGTCACATCTCTTCGTCATATTTGCTCTTACAAAGAGTCAACACCTTTCACAATTGTCACTTTTTAAAAGAGTCACAACCTTTCACCATTTTTGTCTTTTGTGAGTGTCACAACATTTCATAACTTTTCCTTTTGAATGACTTACTTTTTTATTTTCCATTAATATTTAGAGGGCTAGTCCTACCTTAGGTTACCCCTTCCTGAACCGTAACTTGGCAATATGTAAGACCAAGACAAGGTAGATTGAGCACTGAGATGAGTCACATGGATACCTTTGAGTTAACAAAAAAAAAAATTGAGTCACAAGTTTTCATTGTTTCATTTTTTAATAATATATTATACCTCACATTGATTTCATTTGAATGTCCTCCTAAATTGAAATCTTCTTCCATTTATATTTTCCAATGTGAGAGAGAGTTGTAAATCTTCATCATGTTTTCTTTTTACAATTATTAGAATGTTTCACAATTACCACCATTTGAAAATGCCACATTTTTTTGTCTTTTATGAGTGTTAAAATATTTCATAACTTTTCTTTTTGAAAGAGTCACTTCCTTATTTTTTTTTTATTCATTTTTCTCTTACATTAGTCCTTAGAGGGCTAGCCATGCCTCAACTCACTTCTAACAAAACCCCAACTTGAAAATATCTAAGACCAAGGTAAGACATGTTGGGTATTGGACTAAGTCGCGGGGATACTTGTAAGTCAACAAAAATAAAGAATGACAAAGGTAATACAAAAGACAAAGGTAATACAAGTTGGGCACTAGACCGAATCACATAAATACCTCTAAGTTAACAAAAATAAATAATTGACTTACGACTTTTCATTATTTCCTTTGTGAATATATTATACTCCACATTGAATTCACTTGAATATCCTTTAAAATTGACACTTTCTCTCTTTTATATATCTTCCAATGTGGGGGAGAGTCACACCTATTCATCATGTTTTCATTTTGCAATCATTAAAACCTTTCACAATTGTCACCTTTTGAAAAAGTCATAAATTTTCACCATTTTTATCATTTGGAAGTGTCACAACTTTTCATAATTTTAACTTTTAAAAGTGTTGCTTCCTTATATTTTTAAATTTTTTTTTTAATCTTCCATTAATTCTTAAAGAGCTAGTCTTGCATCACTCACCCCTTCATGAACCCTAACTTGTCAATATGTAAGACCAAGGTAAGGCAGGTTAGGCACCATGCTGAGTCACATGAATACTTCTGAGTTAACAAAAAAAATTGAGTCATCATATTTCATTGTTTTCTTTGTGAATAATATATTATACCCCACATTTCATATTGTTGTCTTCTTAAAATGAAACCTTCTCTCTTTTGTATATTCCAATGTGGGAGAGAGTCACATCTCTTCATCATATCTGCTCTTAGAAAGAGTCAAAATATTTCACAATTGTCACTTTTCAAAAGAATCACAACCCTTCACCATTTTTGTCATTTGCGAGTGTCACAACCTTTCATAACTTTATCTTTTGAATGACTCACTTACTTATTTTCTTGCTATTCCTTTTTCTTTTCCATTAATATTTAGAAGGCTAGTCTTGCCTCAACTCAACATTTCTTGAACTGCAACTTAGAAATATGTAAGACCAAGGTAAGGTAGGTTGAACACTAGGCTAAGATACGGGAATACCTCTGAGTTAAAAAAAAAAGAGAATTGAGTCACTATTTTTCATTATTTCATTTTTGAATAATATATTATACCTCACATTTATTTGATTTGAATGTCCACCTAAATCGAAACCATCTCCCCGTTATATCTTTCAATGTGAAGGAGAGTCACAAATCTTTATCATGTTTGACTTTTGCAATTATTACAACTTTTCACAATTATCACCATTCGAAAGCGTCAATTTTTTTATTTTACGAGCGTCACAACATTTTTCATAAATTTTTCTTTTGAAAGAGACTTCCTTATTTTGTTCTTATTCATTTTTATCTTGCATTAGTCCTTAAAGAGCTAGCCATGTCTCAATTCACCCCTAACTTATAAATATGTAAGACTAAAGTAAGACAAATTAGGCACTAGACTAAGTCATGAGGATAAATTTAAAGAATTGACTTACCACTTTTCATTGTTACCTTTGTGAATAATATATTATACCCCACATTGATTTCACTTAAATTTCTTCCTAAATTGAAACCTTCTCCCATTTATATATTCTAATGTGGGGGGAGACACCTTTTCAACATGTTTGCCTTTTGTAATCATTACAACCTTTCACAATTTCCACCCTTCGAAAGAGTCACAAATTTTTACCATTTTTGTCTTTTACAAGTGTCACAACCTTTCATAACTTTTACTTTTGAAAGAGTCACTTATATTTTTCAATATTTTTTTTATCTTCCATTAAATTTTAGAGAGCTAAGCTTGTCTCACTCACCCTTTCATGAATCCCAAATTGACAATATGTAAGACTAAGGTAAGATAGGTTGGGTACTGAGCTTAGTCACATTAATACCTCTGAGTTAACAAAAAACAATTGTGTCATCACATTTCATTGTTGCCTTTGTGAATAATATATTATACCTCACATTTCATATCAATGTCTTAAAATGAAACCTTCTCTCTTTTGTCTCTTCCAATGTGAGGGAGAGTCACATCACTTCACATATCTAATCTTAGAAAGAGTCAAAACCTTTCACAATTGCCACTTTTTAAAAGAGTCACAAACTTTCACTATTTTTTTCATTTGTGAGTGTCACAACATTTTATAATTTTACCTTTTGAATGGCTCACTTTCTTATTTTCTTCTTATTTTTTTCCATTAATCTTTAGAGGGCTAGTCTTACCTTGCTCACTCC
The DNA here is from genome assembly GCA_027943335.1 of Chamaecyparis obtusa. Classification (NCBI taxonomy): domain Eukaryota; kingdom Viridiplantae; phylum Streptophyta; class Pinopsida; order Cupressales; family Cupressaceae; genus Chamaecyparis; species Chamaecyparis obtusa. The sequence continues at coordinate 2,653,382 of BSBK01003718.1, forward strand.
TTCCTAAAACTCCAACTTGACAAAATGTTAGACCAAGATAAGATAAGTTGAGCATTGGGTTGAGTCACCGAGATACTTTTGAGTTAACAAAAAAAAAATGAGTCACTACTTTTCATTGTTCCATTTTGAAATATTATATTATACCTCATATTGATTTTATTTAAATATCATTTTAAATTGAAACCTTCTCCCTTTTATATCTTCCAATGTGAGGGAGAGTCTTACATCTTCATCATGTTTGTTTTTTGCAATTACTGTAACTTTTCACAATTACCACCATTCGAAAGTGTTACAATTTTTGTATTTTACGAGTGTCACAATATTTCATAATTTTACCTTTTGAAAGAGTCACTTCCTTATTTTCTTCATATTCATTTTTTTCTTGCATTAGTCCTTAGAGGGCTAGCCATGCCTCAACTCGCCCCTAACTAAACTCCAACTTGAAAATATGTAAGACCAAGGTAAAATAAGCATGACACTAGGCTGAGTCACTGGGATACCTCTAAGTTAACAAAAATAAAGAATTGACTTACCACTTTTTATTATTGCATTTGTAAATAATATATTATACCCCACATTGGTTTCAATTGAATGTCCTCCTAAATTGAAACCTTCCCCCTTTATATCTTTCTCCTCTTTATATCGTCCAATGTGGGGGAGAGTCACACCTCTTCATCATGTTTGCATTTTACAATTATTACAACCTTTCACAATTGTCACCCTTAGAAAGAGTTATAATTTTTACTCATTTTTGTCATTTATGAGTGTCACAACCTTTCATAACTTTGACTTTTGAATTAGTTAGTTCTTTATTTTTTTCAATTTTTTTTTTATCTTCCATTAATTCTGAGAGAGCTAGTTTTTCCTCACTTGCCCCTTCTAAACCCCAGCTTGGCAATATGTAAGACTAAAGTAAGACAGGTTGGGAACTGGGCTGAATTACGATATTATATCTTTGCATTAACAAAAATAAATAAATTCAGTCGCTACATTTCATTGTTACCTTTATGTATAATATATTATACCTCACATTTCATATCAATTTCATCCTAAAATGAAACCTTTTCTCCTTTGTATCTTCCAATATGAGGGATAGTCATATCTTTTCATCATATCTATTCTTAGAAAAATTCAAAACCTTTCACAATTTCCACTCTTCAAAAGAGCTACAACCCTTCACCATTTTTGTCTTTTGCAAGTGTCACAACATTTCATAACTTTACCTTTTGAATGAATCAATTCTTTATTTTATTTTTTCCATTAATCTTTAAAGGACTAGTCTTACCTCAGCTCACCCCTTCTTGAACCCTATCTTGACAATATATAAGTCCAAGGTAAGATAATTTGAGCACTACGCTGAATCACATAAATACTTCTGAGTTAACAAAATAAAATGAGTCACTACTTTTCATTGATGCATTATTGAATAATATATTATATCTCACATTGATTTCATTTGAATGTCCTAAATTAGAAATCTTTTCTCCTTTATATCTTCCAATGTGAAGAAGATTCACACATCTTCATCATGTTTGCTTTTTTCAAAACTTACAATCTTTCACAATTACCACCATTTGAAAGCATCACAATTTTTGTTTTTTACTAGCGTCAAAATATTTCATAACTTTTCATTTTGAAAGAGTCACTTCTCTATTTTCTTTTTATTCATTTTTCTCTTGCATTAGTCCTAAGAGGTCTAGCCATGTCTCAAATCATCCCCAACTAAACTCTAACTTGACAATATGTAAGACCAAGGTAAGCCATATTGGGCATTGTACCGAGTCGCGAAGATACTTTTAAGTTAACAAAAATAAAGAATTGACTTACCAATTTTCATTGTTGCATTTGTAAATAATATATTATACCCTACATTGATTTAAATTGAATGTCCTCCTAAATTGAAACCTTCTCCCTTTATATCTTTCTTTCCCTTTATATTTTCCAATGTGGGGGAGAGTCACGTCTCTTCATCATGTTTACGTTTTGCAATCATTAAAACCTTTCACAATTGCCACCCTTAGAAAGAGTCACAACTTTTCACCATTTTTGACATTTATGAGTGTCACAACCTTTCATAACTTTGACTTTTGAAGTAGTTAGTTTCTTATTTTTTTCAATTTTTTTTATTATTATCTTTAATTAATTCTTAGAGAGCTAGTGTTGCCTCACTTATCCCTCTTGAACCCCAACTTGACAATATGTAAGACAAAAGTAAGACAGGTTGGACAATGGGGTGAGTCACGAGAATACCTTTGAGTTAACAAAAAAAAAATCAGTCACTACATTTCATTGTTGCATTTGTGAATAATATATTATACATCACATTTCATATTAATGTCATCCTAAAATAAAATTTTATGTCCTTTGTATCTTTCAATGTGGGGGAGAGTCACATCTCTTCATTATATCTATTGTTAGAAAAAGATAAAAAATTTCACAATTGCCACTCTTCAATAAAGCCACAACCTTTCACTATTTTTATCCTTTGTAAATGTTACAACCTTTCATAACTTTATTTTTTAAATTACTCACTTTCTTATTTTCTTCTTATTCTTTTTTTTCATTAATCTTTAGATTTCTATTCATAACTTTGATTTTTGAAGTAGTTAGTGTTGCCCAAAATTTCCCTGTCTTTCTTTTTCGGCCACAGTCCTATTTTCCAAGTGAAATGCTCAAATATAAAAAACCCAGTGTGTTTTTGACCTCCTCTCTATAGTCTTAGGATGTTTCTACCTTTTGGTCTAAAAGTTCAGTGTGTTTTCGACCTCTCAGCTCTGAAAATTTGGTGTGTTTTTTACCTTCGTTCAAAAACCCTTTGTGTTTTCGACACCCCTTCTGTGTTTTTGACCCTAAGCATGCAACTCTGATTAGGTGGGTCCCAGTTCAGTGCAGAGAAGATTCGACAGTTGTTGCATGATCACATGAGATTTTCTGATCCCATGAGATCATACGACAACCGTTGATGCATGGGTTTCGACGGTCATCAGTTGGCACCATGCAGTTGGTCGCATGGTCGTATGGGCCTTCCTGGCTGCATGTGATCATGCGACAAGTGATAAGCAGTTATGCGGGATCAGCAGACTTTGAGCAGCAGTTAGTGGTTAGCATTTCTTAGTTTGTCACATGATCGCATGGGCTCTTCCGATCCCATGCGACCATGCGACAAACCGCAAGCAGTTCACGGTGGGCATCTCACAATTAACAGATAGTCAACGGAGGTGGCATCATGCGGTTGGTCACATGATTGCATGCGGCCCCTTGACCGCATGCGACCATGTGACAGACAGTTAGTGGGTCTTTGACTCCGGTGGCAAGACCTTGGGTGGTGACGTGTCTAGTACGCAGTGGGCCTGGTAGTGGAGGTGCTAGTTGAGCCAAGATCAACAGCTGGCACATGATCTCATGGGATCTTCTGACCCCATGAGATCTTGTGCCCACCATTAGATTAGCATCTCAGCTTGCAGGTAGGCCTGGGGTTGGTAAAGAAAGTTTTCAAGTGTGCGATTAAAAGATTTCTTGTGGTCGCCAGATCGACTCGGGGTTAAGAAAGACATTTCCTGACTTTGCGACTGCAGAGAGGATGAACCCAAGGTGGGCCTAGGGTTAGATATATCTAGCGACTCAGTGACTAAAGGGTATCTCACATTTGCCAGACTTAACCGGGGTCAGCTAAAGTATCAAACGATTCGGTGACTAAAAGAAAATTGGAACCTGAGGTAAATGTCGAGTTAGTTTTGCAATGCGATCATAAGCCCGAGCATTTTTCAAAGTGTAGGTAGATTTTCTAAGGCTTGTCGCATGATCACATAAAGGCCTTTCGACTCATGCGATCATGCGACCAGGTTCATTTCAAAGGTGGTGTGATTGCTTTGGCGGGCTTTCTTCTGCAGAGATGTTTGCAAAGTGCAGGTAGCTGAGGAATTGATGTTGTAGGACATGCACAGTTATGAGGGGATGATGAAAGAGGTGTGGGTGGCTGTCAGGGGTCATTTCTTGTCTCTGCATGGGATCAGATTTTGCGCATTCATGGCAGTATGGGCTTGCAGGGAGGTGGATGGATGAGTTTTTTCTGTAGGTTGATCAATTCAGGCATGGGCACGCAAAGAAGAGATCTGATCGGTTGAGATATCTACAGAGCACATTTATGATCAGACACGACTGGCCTAGGGTTGATTATTATATTGTAAAATCTATGTAGCCCTAAAAGTTTGGTTCTTGCCTGCATGCAGAGAATGTATATATTCTTTTTTGGAGCCTGTAGTGCTCAGAATTCACATTTTGTAAAATAGAAAAAGCTTTTTCTTGGAAAACTATCTGTAGCATTTTTCCTGCTCTCTGGTTTTTCACATCCTGTAAGTTCTCATTGATAATACAAATATTGCAAAGCATTCTGTGACATTTTCCTTGTCCTCATGCCTTCCTTGTTTGGCTTGTCTCTTGTTGGATTGAAGTTTATGCATGTTTTCAATGGAAATTGGGGTTCCTGGTCCCTCTCATTTTTTGTAATTTTGTGTGTTACTGTGTCTGATCTGATTTAGATGTTTTGTGGGTATGCTACAGCCCCTAGCAGTCTTGTCTCATTCCTACACCTAGTTGCAGAGGAGGATGTTTGTTTGTAGGTCATAGGTTGAGTTTTCTGTTCAAGCCTTCCTATGAAATACTTATGCAAACCTATCTAGTGAGTGGTGACTTATTAGACCTGATTCCTCCATTGATTTCATCCCTCTATACTAAGATCCAAATCCAAGTTCGGTGCATCACCTAGTAGGTAGATTTGCTTTCAGTCATTTCCCTTTCATGCACTCCTTCTATCCCTTTTCTCTCAAAGTTTACTTTCTTGTTAGAAGCAAATCAGGGTGATTATCCAAGAGGAACCAGCCTAGAATCTGGAGGTCTCATCTCAGTTAGCAAAAGGTCCCACAACCTTGAGATGATTCCCATGTTATACTAGATTATCAAGACTATGAGAGCTTGAGATCAGAGGTGCAAATTCAGTGTATAATAGTTAGTTCCTTAGTTTTTTAAAAATTATTCTTTTTTATCTTCCATTAATTCTTAGAGAGCTAGTGTTGCCTCACTTATCCCTCTTGAACTCCAACTTGACAATATGTAAGACCAAAGTAAGATAGGTTAGACACTAGGGTGAGTCACGAGAATACCTTTGAGTTAGCAAACAAAAATTCAGTCACTACATTTCATTGTTGCGTTTGTGAATAATATATTATACCTCACATTTCATATCAATGTCATCCTAAAATGAAACTTTCTGTCATTTGTATCTTTCAATGTGGGGGAGAGTCACATCTTTTCATCATATATGTTGTTAGAAAAAGACAAAATTTTTCACAATTGCCACTCTTTAATAGAGCCATAACCTTTCACCATTTTTGTCCTTTGCAAATGTTACAACCTTTCATAACTTTACTTTTTAAATTACTCACTTCTTTATTTTTTTTTATTCTTTTTTTTTCATTAATCTTTAGATGGCTAGTCTTGCCTCAGATCACCCTTTTCTGAACCCCAACTTGGCAATATGTAAGACCAAGATAAGGTAGGTTGAGCACTAGGTTGAGTCACGAGGATACCTCCGAGTTAAAAAAAAAAAAGAATTGAGTCACTATTTTTCATTATTGCATTTTTTATATAACATAATACACCTCACATTGATTTCATTTAAAATATCCCCTTAAATTTAAACCTTCTCCCCTTTATATCTTCCAATGTGGGAGATAATCACTTATCTTCATCATGTTTTCCCTTTGCAATCATTACAACCTTCCACAATTATGACCATTTGAAAACATCACAATTTTTGTCTTTTACGAGCGTTACAACCTTTCATAAGTTTGTCTTTTGAAGGAGTCAATTTTTTATTTTTTTCTTATTCATTTTTCTTTTGCATTAGTACTTAGAGGGTTAGTCATGCCTCAACTTACCCATAACTAAAACCTAACTTGACAATATGTAAGACCAAGGTAAGACAAGTTGGGTAATAGATTGAGTCATAAAGATATCTCTAAATTAACAAAAATAAAGAATTGACTTACCACTTTTTATTGTTTCTTTTTTTAATAATATATTATACCCCACATTGATTTCACATTGAAACTTTCTCCATTTGATATCTTCCAATGTGGAGGAGAGTCACACCTCTTCATCATTTTTGCATTTTACAATTATTACAACTTTTCACAATTGCTATTTTTTGAAAAAGTCACAAATTTTCACCATTTTTGTCATTTGCAAGTGTCACATTGTTTCATAACTTTAACTTTTGAAAGAGTCACTTCGTTATATTTTTCAAGATTTTTTTAATATTTTTTATCTTCCATTATTTTTTAGAGAAAGACTTGCCTCACTTACCCCTTCATGAACCCCAACTTGGCAATATGTAAGACCAAGGTAAGACATATTAGGCACTAGGCTGAGTCACATTATACCTCTGAGTTAACAAAATAAAAAAATTGAGTCACCACATTTTATTTTTGCCTTTGTGAATAATATATTATACCCTACATTTCATATCAATGTCCTCCTAAAATGAAACCTTCTCTCTTTTTGTATATTCCAATGTGGGGGAGAGTCACATCTCTTCCTCATATTTTCTCTTAGAAAGAGTCGAAACCTTTCACAATTTTCACTATTTAAAGGAATCACAACCTTTTACCATTTTTGTCCTTTGCGAGTGTCATAACCTTTCATAATTTTATGTTTTGAATGACTCACTTCTTTATTTTTGTCTTATTCTTTTTTTCTTTTTCATTAATATTTAGAGGGCTAGTCTTGCCTCATCTCACCATTTTCTGAATCCCAACTTAGCAATATGTAAGACCAAGGTTAGGTTGAGCACTAGACTGAGTCACATGGATACCTCTGAGTTAACAAAAAAAAAAATTGAATCACTACTTTTCATTGTTGTATTTTTTAATAATATATTATACCTCACATTAATTTCACTTGAATGTCCACCTAAATTGAAACCTTCTCCCCTTTATATCTTCCAATGTGAGAGAGAGTCACAAATCTTCATCATGTTTTAGTTTTGCAATTATTACAACCTTTCACAATTACCACCATTCTGAAGCATCAATTTTTGTTTTTTACAAGTGTCACAACATTTTTCATAATTTTTTCTTTTGAATGAGTCACTTCCTTATTTTTTTCTTATTTATAATTTCTCTTGCATTAATCCTTAGAGGGCTAGACATGCTTCAATTCGCCCCTAATTTAGAAATATGTAAGACCAAGGTAAGACAGGTTGGGCACTAGGCTGAGTCACAATGATACCTTTAAGTTAACAAAAATAAAAAATTGACTTACCACTTTTCATTGTCTCCTTTGTGAATAATATATTATACCTCATATTGATTTCACTTGAATGTCCTCTTAAATTGAAAGCTTCTCCTATTTACATCTGCTAATGTGGTGGAGAGTCATACCTCTTCAACATGTTTGCATTTTTAAATCATTTCAAGCTTTCATAATTGCCACCCTTCAAAAGAGTCACAACTTTTCACTATTTTTGTCCTTTGCAAGTGTCACAACCTTTCATAACTTTGAATTTTTAAGGAGTCACTTCGTTATATTTTTAATTTTTTTTTGATCTTCCATTAATTCTTAGAGTGCTAGTCTTTCCTCACTCACCCTTTCATGAACCCCAACTTGGAAATATGTAAGACCAATGCAATGTAGGTTGGGCACTGAGCTGAGTCACAAGGATACCTTCGAGTTAACAAAAATAAATAAATTATGTCACCACATTTCATTGTTTCCTTTGTGAATAATATATTATGCCCCACATTTCATATCAATGTCCTATTAAAATGAAACTTTCTCTTTTTTGTATCTTCCATTGTGGGGAAGAGTCATGTCTCTTCATCATATCTATTTTTAGAAAGAGTCAAAATCTTTCACAATTGTCACTTTTTAAAAAAGTCACAAACTTTCACCATTTTTGTCCTTTGTGAATATCACAACATTTTATAATTTTTACCTTTTGAATGACTCTTCCTTATTTTCTTCTTATTTTTTTTTCTTTTACATTAATCTTTAGAGAGCTAGTCTTGTCTCAGGTCACCCTTTCCTAAACCCCAACATGACAATATGTAAGACCAAAGTAAGGTAGGTTGAGCACCGAGTTGAGTTATAGAGATACCTCTGAGTTAACAAAAAAAATCGAGTCACTACTTTTCATTGTTATTTTTTTTAATAATATATTATATCTTATATTGATTTCATTTGAATTTCCTCTTAAATTGAAACCTTCTCTCCTTTATATCTTCCAATGTGAGAGAGAGTTGCCCATCTTCATCATGTTTGTTTTATACAATCATTACAACCTTTCATAATTACCACCATTTGAAAGCATCATATTTTTTGTTTTTTATGAGTGTCACAATATTTCATAACTTTTCATTTTGAAAGAGTCATTTCTTTATTTTCTTTTCCATTAGTAATTAGAAGGATAGCCATGCCTCAACTCACCTCTAACTAAACACTAACTTGGCAATATCTAAGACCAAGGTAAGACATGTTGGGCACTGGACTGAGTCAAATGAATACCTCTAAGTAAACAAAAGTAAAGAATTGATTTACTACTTTTCATTATCACATTTGTAAATAATGCATTGTAACCCACATTGATTTCAATTGAATGTCTTTCTAAATTGAAACCTTCTCCCTTTATATCTTTCTCCCCTTTATATCTTTTAATGTGGGGGAGAGTCACACCTCTTCATCATGTTTGTGTTTTGTAATCATTACAACCTTTCACATTTGGCACCCTTAGAAAGAGTCACAAATTTTCACCATTTTTGTCATTTATGAGTGTCACAACCTTTCATAACTTTTTGAAGTAGTTAGTTCTTAATTATTTTTAAAATTATTATTTTTTATCTTTCATTAATTCTTAAAGAGCGAGTCTTTCCCCACTCATCCCTCTTGAATCCCAACGTGGCAATATGTAAAACCAAAGTAAGATAGGTTGGGCACTAATATGAGTCACAAGAATACTTTTGAGTTAAGAAAATAAATAATTTCAATCATTACATTTCATTGTTGCATTTGTGAATAATATATTATACCTCACATTTCATATCAACGTCCTAAAATGAAACCTTATCTCCTTTGTATCTTGTAATGTAAAGGAGAGTCACATCTCTTTATCATATCTATTCTTAAAAAAAGTTAAGACCTTTCACAATTTTCACTTTTTAAAAGAGCCAGAACCCTTCACCATTTTTGTCTTTTACGATTGTTACAACCTTTCATAACTTTACCTTTTAAATGTCTTGCTTTGTTATTTTCTTTTTATTCCTTTTTTTTTGTTAATTTTTAGAGGGTTAGTCTTTCCTCAGTTCACCCTTTTTTGAATCTCAACTTGGCAATATGTAAGACCAAGGTAAGGTAGGTTGAGCATTGAGCTAAGTCACGGGATCCCTCCGAGTTAACAAAAATTAATCGACTCACTACTTTTCATTGTTTGATTTTTTAATAACATATTATACCCCACATTGATTTCACTTGAATGTCCTTATAAATTGAAACCTTCTCCCTTTTGTATTTTCCAATGTGGGGGAGAATCACACATCTTCATTATGTTTTCCTTTTGCAATCATTAGAACTTTTCACGAGTGTCACGACCTTTCATAAATTTTTACGAGCATCACAACCTTTCATAACTTTACCTTTTGAAGAAGTTACATCCTTATTTTCTTCTTATTTATGTTTCTCTTGCATTATTACTTAGAGGGCTAGTCATGTCTCAACTCACTCATAACTAAAACTTAACTTGACAATATGTAAGACTAAAGTAAGATAAATTGGGCACTAGACCGAATCACAATGATACCTCTAAGTTAACAAAAATAAAGAATTGACTTACCACTTTTCATTGTTGCATTTGTGAATAATATATTATACCCTACATTGATTTCACTTGAATGTCCTCCAAAATTTACACTTTCTCTCTTTTATATCTTCCAATGTAGAGGAGAGTCACACCTCTTCATAATATTTGTGTTTTACAATCATTACAACCTTTCACAATTGTCACCTTTTGAAAAGGTCACAATTTGTCACCATTTTTATCATTTTCAAATGTCACAACTTTTCATAATTTTAACTTTTGAAAGTGTCACTTCCTTATATTTTTCTAGTTATTCTTTTTTATCTTCCATTAATTTGTAGAGAACTAGTCTTGTCTCACTCACCCTTTCATGAACCTCAACTTTTCAATATGTAAGACCTAGGTAAGGCAGGTTAGGTACTATAAAGAGTCATATTAATACTTTTGAGTTAACAAAAAAAAATCGAGTCACCACATTTCATTGTTGTCTTTCTGAATAATATATTATACCCCACATTTCATTTCATATTATACCCCACATTTCATATCAATGTCTTCATAATATATTATACCCCACATTTCATATCAATGTCCTCTTCTCTCTTTTGTATATTTCAATGTGGGGGAGAGTCACATCTCTTCATCATATCTATTTTTAGAATGAGTCAAAACCTTTCACAATTACCACTTTAAAAAAAAATCACAACCCTTCACCACTTTTTTCATTTGCAAGTGTCACAACCTTTCATAACTTTATCTTTTGAATGACTCGCTTACTTATTTTTCTTCTTATTCCTTTTTTCTTTTCCATTAATATTTAGAGGGCTAGTCTTGCCTCAACTCACCATTTCCTGAACTGCAACATGAAAATATGTAAGATGAAGGTAAGGTAGGTTGAGCACTAGATTGAGTTACGGGGATACCTCCGAGTTAAAAAAGAAGAAGAATTGAGTCACTATTTTTTATTGTTGCATTTTTAATAATATATTATACCTCACATTGATTTGATTTGAATGTCCACCTAAATAGAAACCTTCTCCCCTTTATATCTTCCAATGTGAGAGAGAGTCACACATCATCATCATGTTTGAATTTTACAATTATTACAACTTTTCACAATTACCACCATTCGAAAGCATTAATTTTTGTCTTTTACGAGCGTCACAACATTTTTCATAACTTTGTCTTATGAAGGAGTCACTTCTTTATTTCTTTCTTATTCATTTTTCTCTTGTGTTAGTCCTTAGAGGGCTAGTCATGCCTCAATTCATCCCTAACTTGGAAATATATAAGAACAAGGTAAGACAGGTTGAAAACTAGACTGAGTCATGCAGATACCTTTAAGTTGACAAAAATAAAGAATTGACTTATCACTTTTCATTATTTCTTTTGTGAATAATACATTATACCCCACATTGATTTCACTTAAATATTTTCCTAAATTGAAACCTTCTCCCATTTATATCTTTTAATGTGGGGGAGAGTCACACCTCTTCAACATGTTTGCCTTTTGCAATCATTACAACCTGTCATATTTTCCATCCTTCGAAAGAGTCACAACTTTTCACTATTTTTGTCTTTTGCAAGTGTCACAACCTTTCATAACTTTGAATTTTTAAAGATTCACTTCCTTATATTTTTTAATTTTTTTTATCTTTCATTAATTCTTAGAGAGATAGTCTTGCCCCACTCACCTCTTTATGAACCCTAACTTAACAATATGTAAGACCAAGGCAAGGTAGGTAGGGCACTGTGCCGAGTCATAGGAATACCTCTAAGTTAACAAAAAAAGAAAATTGTGTCACCACATTTCATTGTTGCCTTTGTGAATAATGTATTATACCCCACATTTCATATCAATGTCCCCTTAAAATAAAATTTTTTCTCTTTTTTATCTTCCAATGTGGGGGAGAGTCACATATTTTCATCATATTTACTCTTAGAAAGAGTCAAAACCTTTCACAATTGCCACTTTTCAAAAGAGTCACAAACTTTCACCATTTTTGTCTTTTGCGAGTGTCACAATATTTTATTTTTTACCTTTGAATGACTCACTTCCTTATTTTCTTCTTATTTATTTTTTATTTTCTATTAATTTTTAGAGGGCTAGTCTTGCCTTAGCTCACCCCTTCTTGAACTCCAACTTGGCAATATTTAAGACCAAGGTAAGGTAGGCTGAGCACTGGGTTGAGTCAGGGTGATACTTTTGAGTTAACAAAGAAAAAAAGAATTGAGTCACTTCTTTTCATTATTTTCTTTCTTAATAATATATTATACCTCACATTGATTTCATTTGAATGTCCTAAATTGAAACCTTCTTCCCTTTGTCTCTTCCAATGTAGGGGAGAGTCACATCTATTCATCATGTCTGTCATTTGAAATCGTCACAAGCTTTCATAATTGCCACCTTTCAAAAGAATAATAATCTTTCACCATTTTTGTCATTTCTCGGTGTCACAACCTTTCATAACTTTGTCTTCTAAAGAAGTCACTTTCTTATTTATTTTTCTCTTCAATTTATTCTGAGAGGGCTAGTCTTACCTCAGTTCACCTCTTCTTGAACCCGAACTTGACAATATTTAAGACTAAGATAATGCAGGTGGGCATTGAGTTGAGTCATGAAGATATCTTTGAGTTAACAAAAAAAAAAAATTGAGTCACCATTTTTTATTGTTACCTTTGTGAATAATATATTATACCACACATTGATTTCACTTTAATGTCCTAAAATAAAATCTTCTCACATTTATATCTTCAAATGTGGGGGAGAGTCACACCTCTTCTTCTTGTTTATCTTTGTCATCAAAATATTTCACAAATGCCACCCTTCGAAAGAGTCACAACCATTCAGTATTTTTTCTTTCACGAGTGTCACAGCCTTTCATAACTTTTATTTTGAATGAGTCACTTCATTATTTTTTTTTTCTTATTCATTTCTCTCTTCTATTAAATCTTAAAGGGCTAGTCTTGCCTTATCTCACCCATTTTTGAGCCCCAACTTGACAATATGTAAGACCAAGGTAAGACATGTTGGGCATTGAGATGAGTCATGAGGATCCCTTTGTGTTGAAGTATTTAGCATCGATCAGATAAATAAAATTGACTATACGATTATTATAAGAAATGATATATATATATATATATATATATATATATATATATATATATATATATATATATATATATATATATATATATATATATATATAATTGTGGATTTTATGAAGGACCCCCAATGACAATGGTCATGGTCACCAGGAGGGTATAACTAGTTTCATCATCATAATGGAGGATGTAATGCTAGCGCACATAGGCAGAGTAGGTGGCCCTTCAATCGTCAAGGCCAAGTACCTTTCAATAAAGGTATTTAGGATCAGGTTGGAGGTGTTAAGGATGCATAGGATAGATCGGGTTGGTATGGAAGGAGATGGGGGAAGAACGCAATGGGTAGCAGGGGTTTTCAAGGCCAGATGTCAATTGGTAAGGACTTTAGGTTTTATTAGATTGAGAATTTTTTTTGGAGAGAGAAGTCAGGGGGCAGGGTGGAGCTGGATGAAAGACCTAGTTATAGTAAGGTGGGTTTTTCTCTGGAGAATAGTAACACCTTGAATGTTTCTTCTTACACTGATGTAGTTCTAAATAAACCTCAATGGATGGAGGAGAGAGTCAGGTTGGAGGATCATGCCCTAATTTTGAAATGGCTAGGCCCTTGGTCATCTTTTTCAAAGGTTAAAGCCTAGTGTGAAAAAAGATGACAGAGCTCTTCCATCTCTTTGAAAACTGTGTAACAGCTTCTACTTAATCTTATGCTCATCTAAGGAAGATAGGGATTGTATCCTATGCAATGGTCCATTTTTCATTGATGGTAAAGGTCTATTTTTGAAGAAATGGGTTGTTAAATTTGACCCTGAAAAGGAGTCTATTAAGGAAACCCTGATTTGGTACAAGATGGATAACCTTCTAAAGGAATATAGGACTGATGAGACTATCAGGATTTTGGGAGAATCCCTTGGAAAATTTATTAGATGGGAGGAAGTGATCAATGAGGTTTCCTATGTTGTTACACCAAGAGTTTTGGTTTGGTGACAAACTTGCTATAAGCTCCTTTCTCATATCACTATACATACAAATAAAGGTGAATGGAGGTAGGTTCTAGTTGTAGATGTGGATGAGCATGGTAGAGTGGAACATGATGGTGAGGTCTTCCATTCACATGAGAGAGGTAAGATGTCTAAGGATTCTCTTTTGACCCACTGCCTTCTTCAGTTGATAGAAAAGTCTCAAGGTTTGAGGGTTCCTTCTCTATCATATTCTCTCCCTATGGAATATCCTATTGTAGTGGATAGAGTTGAGGATAGTATAGATAGGCCTTTTCTTTCAAAAGTTGATAAGATTTTATTTTTGGTCTTTTACCCCATCAAGGATCCGGATCAAGATGCACTATCCACCTAGAAGGTTAGTGAGACTCCCCTTTCATCTTGGCATAAGGAAATTCTTGCTAAGGAAAATGATGATTCTCTTGGTGGGAGAAGGATGCTTGGCTTAGCAGAAGATGCAGAGTTTCAAGGTTGGGTAGTGAAGGAGATTAGCTGTTTGAACCATTTGAAAAGTGATATGTAGCTTGAAGATCGGGTGGTCTTTCCTAAGATGGATGGTATTCCTAATGTTTCTTTAGAGGATGATAGAAGTGTTCACCCAATAGTAGATGAATTTTCTGCTAGTGTTGGTTCAGTATGTAAGTTTGATAAAGGTGGATCAAGTTCTAGGGTGAGAAGAGAGACTCCCGATGGTAGTGATGCAGGAGCATCTTGGGTGTAAGAGAAATCTTGCATCACCCAAAAATATTTTTGTTTTTGTATTCAATAAGGGCTATCTTGTGCATAGCTGCTATTTATGGAAACTTGCTATTTTTAGTAAGTTGGTCTTATGATCTCAGAATGTTTTGATTTTACATGTGGAGGTTCATCTCAGACATATCAGCCTACCAGCAAAGTTTCATGGCTAGATTAGGTCTAGTTTTGAAGATATTGAAGATTTTCGGTATTGGCAGTAGGGTACATAAACTTTGAACTCAAATTTGAAGGCTTTAGAGGCCCCGAATGAGGTCAAAAATTTGGGTGATGGGTGCTTGCATGAGTCAAGCTTGTAGAGCACTTCATGGCATTTCTGAAATGGGGTTATAATAGTTAATCGGGTCAATTGGTGATGACTTATGGTCTCCAAAAGTCGGGCCACCTGAAATGGCGAAAAATAATTTTCCTTCAAAATTTTTGTTCAGGTTTCAAAAGTTATTTTGAGCCGACTTTGATGTAATAAATTGAAAATAAAATAATTCTAAGTATGGTCGGCCCTTAGGGCTAAATTTATGGAACCTTCTCGGGCAGTGGAAAATGCCTATATAAAGAAGGCCCATAGTGTTATCTAGGGTAGTTCTAGGTAGTAGATCTGGGTATTAATTTGAGGCTTTGTCCTATAGAATATTGTAAGGGAATGCCCATGTGGCTTTGCATATTGTAATTTTAAAAGTTTGTAATTCCACATTTGTGGAGATAATAAGAAGCCAATTTTCTGTTCTTTCATATTATTGTTGTTGTTTCTATGTTTTTGTTATGTGTTTGTGGTATTAAGGGGAGCACCCTTCATCAGGTAGAGTCTCTCCTATCAAGAATTTGGAAGGTCTTTTTGCAGATGTCAGAGATAGTAGGGGAGACCTTATAGTTTCTTCAAATTCAGGCCTATGTCTCAATGAGGAAGAAGGGGAAGATGATCTTGGTGTCTTTGAAACCCCAAATATTCTTAGCCCTAGAGGCATTATGCAAGTGGCTTCCACTTTGAAAGGCCCAAGATTGGGGGAAAAGAAGAAAAGGAGGGCTCAATCCACTAAGGAGAAATTGGAATTGGCTGGTTGTGCAGCAAACCAAACAAAATTGTTGAGATCGAGAAAGGGATATACCCTTTCATGATAGCAATGAGGATTCTCTCATGGAATGTCAGGGGCTGCAATGCCCCTAAGAAGCTTCGCTTGATTAAGCATGGTCTTGATCAAGCTCGTGCTGATTTAATTCTTGTTCAGGAAACTAAATTGAAAGGTGGTGATGATGTTTCTTTTAAGCTTTGGTTTAAAAGGTTTGAGTGTATCTTCTCCTTCTCTGCTGGAGCCTCAGGAGGTCTTTGTGCCCTATGGGATCTGTCGGTTGTCATTGTTCACCTTGTTGCTCAGTCTTTGAACTTACAGTGGATAGAGGTGACTTCGAAGTAGTTGATGTCATCTTTCTTTGTCTTGAATGTTTATGGCCCCAACAACTCTGCATCCAAGGAAGGACTTTGGCAAGATCTTGGTAATATTTTTTCTGCTAATAAGGATGTGTTCTTTCTTCTTGGTGGAGATTTCAATGCTATTTTGAGTCCGATGAAGAAAAAAGGTGGGCGTGGTTGGGGTGGCAAAAGCCATAGGGACTTTGCTGATTTTGTTTGGTCTCAAGAGTTGAGAGAGATTGTTTTTAAGGCTGGGGATTTCACTTGGAATAATAGGAGTGGTTTTTTTAATATTGTAGAGAAACTTGATTGTTTCTTCTACTTTGGGTTGTGGGACAATCTTAATTGGTTACGTAGTGTTGTTTTTCTACCAATCTCTAGTTCAGGTCACTTCCCTATTTGTTGTAATATCCAAGAGGATGTGACCCCTTTGAGGTCCCATTTCAAGTTTGAATCTATGTGGTTCCATGATCCAAATTTACCTTCTCTTATCATTGATTGGTGGGGTTTGGCTCCAGTAGTGGAAGGTAATTTTGGTTTCAAGTTTTTTAAGAAATTGCAATTTGTTAAAGAACAACTTAAAGTTCAGAATAGAGAGTCCTTTCAAAATATTTTTGCTAAAAAATTGCTTTTAGAGGAAGATTTGGCAGCTTTGAATTAGAGGGTTTTGGTTAGTGGGATGGATGAAATGACCTACTTGGAGGAGAAAGCTTTACTTAGTAGGTATAAAGAAACCCTTGTGAGGGAGGAGATTTTTTGGAGACAAAAATATAGAGACTTGTAGCTAAAGAATGGGGACTGTAATAAAAAAATATTTCATTCCTCTATGAAAGAGAGGTGGGCTAGGAATATGATTTTTTCTATTTATGACAAACAGGGTCAACTGTTAACTCAGAATAACTAGATTAATGAGGAAGTTGTGGCCTATTTTAAGGAGCTCTTTATTGATAATAGTGCCCCCTATGAAGGCTTGTGTGATATTTTGGATAGAATCCCTTGTATTTTATCTAAGGAACAAAATTCCCTTTTGATGGTCTCGGTCACTAAGAAGGAGGTGAAGCTTGCTCTTTTTAATCTCAGGGGAGAAAAATATCTTGGGCCTGATGGTTTCTCTGCCCTCTTTTATTAGAGGATGTGGGAGGTAATTAGGGATGATTTGTGGAGAGTTGTGGAGGAATCCAGAAGTAGTGGTTTTATTTTAAAGGACTTTAATAACACCTTTATTTCTCTTATCCCAAAGAAGGATGCTTGTCTTTCCTTTGATAATTTCAGGCCAATAGCTTTGTGTAATACTATTTATAAGGTGATTTCTAGAAAGTAAGGCTAATAGGCCAAAGCCTTTATTGAAGTTTCTAATTTCCCCAAAGCAAAGTGGCTTTACTCCAAATAGATCTATTTTTGAAGGTATTATTGTAGCTCATGAAACTATTCATACTGTCCGAAAAGCTAAAGTCTCAAAAATAATGATAAAGCTCGACATTAGGAAGGATTATGATCATGTTAATAGAGCTTTTCTTTTCAAGGTTCTTAAGGGTTTTGGTTT
This sequence comes from Chamaecyparis obtusa, assembly GCA_027943335.1. Lineage (NCBI taxonomy): Eukaryota > Viridiplantae > Streptophyta > Pinopsida > Cupressales > Cupressaceae > Chamaecyparis > Chamaecyparis obtusa. The sequence continues at coordinate 2,671,027 of BSBK01003718.1, forward strand.
TGTGATTATTGGCTGAAATAGGTGGATAGTGTTAGAAATAGGGAATACTGAGAGGGGGGGGGGGGGGTGAATTAGTATTCTAAAAACTTTATCTTTTTCCCAATTATGGATATAATAGATTATCTTTATACATGCATAACATAAGAAGCTAAACAATATGCATAGCAATAGAAATAAAGAACTCATAACACATGATATGTTCTTGAGGAAACCCTGGCCAAGGAAAAACCCCGGTGGGGATGGTACCCACAACGATCCACTAATAAAAAGTATCTTGTTAAGGATGTTGACCCTGTTAGGAGTCTATTACAAGCATATGGTGTATCAGTCCTGATTAAGGGACTATAGGCCTTGTTAGAAGCCTCAACCCTGTTAGGAGTTGTCAATATAAAATCTGATTACCAGATGAGCCCACTACCCAAACAAGTAATGTACAATGTATACTTATTACAAATGGATTAAGGTATATAACCTTATGCTACTTGCATCAATATCTTTTCACTACTCTTACATTCGCATCATATCATTACAATATTACCACATCTCTTTTTTCTTTTCTTACAATTACATATTACATATATACAAGTTATTAAGGACAATAAGTTTACATGGTCAGCTTCCATATATCTTTATCTAAGAGTTAACATCTAGGATGTCATCCCTTTATATTGTTAAGTCATTATTTTGATAAACAAAATAATCCCTTAACTCTTTACCAATTCTGCCTTCATATTCTATCCTGTCAGCTTAACACTGTCTTCGGTAAAACTGTCATAACTAATTCTGTACATGTTGTATTGACTTGTTCTCTGAGATGGGTCATCATTAGTCATCATAGAGTTTATGTTCAAGTGCGCAAGCATTGAACTTACTCCAGTCAACGTCACAAACACAAGCTATATCCTAGTGCACTGGTGAAAACACTGTCTTACACTTAGAGAAATTTGCAATGTGCTTTTCTATACTTGCTCTCTGACCTATGTGATCTTCATGTGGATCATATTTTTTCATAATGGTATGTACTTACTTCAGCCAAATTGCCAACAATCTCCCCCTTTGTCATTGGTGGAAACATATGAGAAAATTGGCTAAGTGTACAAGTCAAAATCTCAAAATTGTATCAAAATTGTGGCCATAGTATAGAATATGTATACTATCCTTATAAATCCTCAAAATATAAACTCTAATACAATTCTCCCCCTAAGAGTATCAATCCTTATCAAATATATCAATTTTCTGCTCTAATATCTCTCCCCCTTTGACAACAATGACAAAATAAAGTAGAGAGGATTACAAAATTGTATCCCAAAAATATTATACCTTCATTTTCTTATTGCAAAGCTGGTAGGCTTGCAACACAATCTACAAAATCAGCTTTCATAGCTTCTATCTCCTTTTCCCATGAATTCTTGATGGAATCTGCCACATTGAGTAATGTGCTCAGTCCATAAGCTGCTATTTGACAAGCTTAGAGGTTGTCAAATTTGAATTTCTGAAAGGATGTCTTAGTTGTAAGACATTCTGCTAACTACTCTTTAATGATACTCAACTTCATAGAGATGTGTTCTCTCAAAAGAGTGAGTCTCCTCATTTTTCTATTCCTCTCATCTTACAATATTCTTATTTCATCATAAAGCTTCTGAAATTTCTTTTCAACATCACATACCTTCACATTAGGTCTAGAAAGAAGGTTACATTCATTCTGAATCTCATCTTCCTTCAACTTGATCTTCTGTTCCTCTTCTGCTGTCAAAATCTCTAGTTTTGTACACTGTATGTACAATTATTTTCCTATCTCCAAATGTTTCCTCAAGTTCTTGATACAAATATCAAGACTGCTAATATCATTCCTGATATTCTGACTGATGTTCAAAAGCATATCAGCTTCACAAGCTACTTGAGCTCTCACTTTTGCAATATCAGATAGGTTAGTGAATTCATTGTCAAAAGTGATCATTACCTTCTTAGCTTTCTCCAAAGGGTCCGCCTCTGTGATTTGTGTAGTTACAATGCTTTTTAACTTCTCAGTAAGGTCCTTCAGACTCCCTTCAAGATTCTTCACTTTCTTGTTCTTGCCAATGATTTTATTCAAAGAAGTGATCAGTTCCAACTGATCATCATCATCAACTTCCTTTCCTAAATCTTCAAACAAAGATCCAATTTATTTCTTCTTTCTAGTCTCAGGAGTAAGATTGATGTCTTCTATGGTAGGAATAGGTGCTTGAATCTTAGTCTCCTTAGGTTCTTCACTGATAGATTGAGTCTTCTCTACTTCTTCAATTCTATCTGGTTCATCAAGAGATGAATTGTCAACAATGTTTGCTAAGTTCTTGAATACATTGTCATCAGTATCCAAGGTGACCTTAGTACCTTCTATATTCATAGTTTCATCTTCAATGTTAATAGCTAAAGGAGAAGGAATATCCTCTTGTTCAACTTCAACTGCTTGCTCTGCTGCAACCGATGGCTCCCCAACATTTTCTGCCATGACCTTGATTATTGCCTACTCTGTATTTGAATTAACTTCTTCATCTCTACCTCCCATAATAAAAATGGTTCTCCTTTTGGTTCTCAAATGGGTGCCTAAGGCCTTCAATATCTACTCCAAGTGTTCATCATCTCTCACATCACAAAGCTTCTTCACAAGATTCTTTCTGATATTAGTGTCTTCTTCAATTGCTCTCTGCTTTCTATTTAGCAATTTGGTATACAACTCATCAGGTATTTGACCTTGAATAGAATCAAATTTCTTGTCTACCAAAGTCATATGCTTCACAATAGCATTCTCCAAATTATGTTTGTATGAATAATCATAAAGACTGTAGTACTTATTCATTCTGGTAAAGTCTCCATTTTCAATAATCTACTCATTAAGCTTTTCAACTTTAGGTTTCCAAGCTTTCTTCTTAACCAAAGTAGTGTCATCATCTTTTATTTCTGAAATTACTCTTGGTACTAGTTGAACTAAAGTCTTCTATCTCTTTCCTAGTCCAGTAGCAATTTCTTTCATTCTCTTGCTAGCTGTGGAGGAAGTGGATCTAGTTGTTACTTGTTCCTTTTCTAGTTCCTCTACTTTCACCTTGACTTGTGTAGGTTCTTGCTGTATTGCACTGGATGACAAGGGTGGTACAATCAAGACTTCTTTTTGTCCAATATACCTGATTGCTGTTGCTGTCTATTTTGCTATTAAGAATTCTTGTTCTGACATTCTTGTATCTTTCAGTATTCTCCTAATAGTGCTATCAACTCTCTTCTTAGATTGCTTCTCTTCAGTTATAGCTTTTTCCAAGTTGAATTTCTCTTCAAAATTTCCAAATCTACTACACTGAGTGTCCAATTTACATTTAAGCAATCTGCTAACATATTCTTCTATTTTAGCCTCATATATCTCATAGCTAAGAGGGTCTATGAACTCAATTCTAGGTTCCACTACTTCAATATAGGTAAAGTCAATGTCAACCATGAAACATATATCATTTTTATACTTCTTCAAAAGTGACTGTGGAATTCTTGATCTGCTAGTTACCATGTTCTGAAATGTCTTCATTACTAACATAGTACTCTCATTTACTTTGTCAATAACATGTCTCAAATATACTTTTTTTATCCTTTCCATAGTAGTTTTTCCATCATTCCAATCATTTGCAATGGTGTACAAAAATCTTCTCAATGAGTGGAAAAACATGTATGTGATTAAGGACGAAAATCTAAACTATGCATACTTAGATTTCTTAATCTTCTCCAAGTTTTCAAACAATTGAATTCCCAGAATTTCACACATATGAACTAGTACTTTGTCAACACACATTAAATAGGAAATAAGCACCATTCCAGCTGCCATATCATCTTCTCTAAAATTTGCACAAAACTTAGTTGTTAGGTACTTGCATAAATATCTAACATCATGTTGTTTGATCTTGCTAATCACAATTCCTCTGCCATTGTAGGATGAACCTGTGTTGTCTATGACTATTTTTCTCATTTAAAGGAATAGCACCAACTTTAGATAAACTTGTGACTTCATGAATCAAGTCAGCTCTAATGTCTATCACTCTATCCTCTAGCCAAAACTTTCCATTGTGAATTCTGCTCAAAATAATCTTAGTCCATTCTTCATTGTCAAACTCATACTTCAAAGCATACTGAACAATCTCATTATCTTTCAAATGTTCATATCCTTGTTTCAATGACATATCTTGATTGTAAATCTTCTGATGTTCATTGGTAAAACCACTATCACTGATAGTTTCTAACTTGCATCCAAGATAACTTCTCACATTTTCTAAATGCAAAAATCCATCTAGTACGGATGATAATGCTAACCTAGGATCATCTTCTTCCAAGGGTTCTATTGGTTCCCTCTTCATTCTAGGTCTATTCTTATCTCTGATATTGTGAATTAAGGATACATCCATGACTACTTTAAATTCCTTATACTGATTCAAAGATATGTCAAGATAAATACCTCAAGTTCGTGATTCTAGGGCTTTCGTAGATTTGATGCTCAAATCTTTCACCAAATCATTGCAAAATGATTCCAATCTCTGTTCTTTGCTCTCCTAAACACTTCAACTCACTTTGATAATCAAATAACATCAATCATAACCTTTTATTACTTCAATCTCACTTAGATCTAACATCGCATTCAATTCTTTTGCCGCTTCTTTCCAAAAAGCTATTTCTGCTATCCTGCAAAACTTAAAACTTCTTGCGATCTCACAAAACATAATATTTTCTTTTGCACTCTTAACCATAGCATTAGTACATCATAAAATACCTTACATTAACTACACAAGACTTAATTCATCAAAAATCTACTTCTACACTAATTCTAAGTTCCTAATCTACTGCAATTTTCATAAATTAAGTGCTTACAGATAGATCAGGTAAGGATTCATTCATACCACTTGATACTTCACCTTTTTGATTACCTTCAATGTTGAATATGTCTCCTTGATGTATGCCTTTAACAAACTTCACTTCATCTACATTACTACAACAACCTTTCTGTCTGTTACCTGCATCTTCATTTTTTCTTGCATGATTTCTAGGGTTAGGGTTAGGATGAAAAACTCCATTGTTCATTTTGCAAAACCTTGCTGTATGTCCACTCTTGTTACATATCTGAAAAACAATTCTATTTTTCGAATATCTTGGTCCTTGCTGATTGATTTGTGATCTATAGTTTCTAGCAATGTGTCCAACCTTGTTGCATCTATAACATACTACTTCATTTCTTCTATTCATATCTTCAGTAGGTCTCTTATCTATATTGTTAGTATTCCTAAACATTCTACTACCATAATTATTCTCAATAACTTTAGGTCTTCTACATTTAATAGCTCTATGTCCAAAACTATGACAATTATAACAATAACCATTAAGAGGTTTAAATTCTTTACCTGTGCAATCTCTCTTCATGTGACCAATAGTATTACAACCAAAATATCTATCTTTGAAATCTCTTTGCATACCTTTGGGTGATTCTTCTTGGTTCGGTGGTTCTTCTTCTTTAGGTGGTTCTTCTCCTTTAGGTGTGTCATCAGATTTGTTGATCTCATCTGACTTCTTATCTATGCTTTCAGATTCTTTCAGATCTGGTTCCTTGCTTTCATCATTTGTTTTGAATATATTAAATCCAAATCCAGTCTTATCATAGGATGGTTTTCCATAAGATACTTGTTCATCAATCTTCTCACTATTTGAATATAGCCTTTCAATTTGTTGTTTGGATTGAGTCAATTCACCTTTCACAATCTTATTGTATTTCTCAAGTTCTGCATGCTGCAAATTTACTTTCTCAAATTCAGATGTTACTTTGCCAAGTTTAGATTTTAATTCTTCCTTCTCAACCTTCAACCTTTCATTCTCAGATCTCAGATTTGCTTCATTTTTGTCATTTCCATCTTTCAAACTAAGCCTCAGATTTTCTATCTTCAGTTCATGCTTAAGGATCACATTTTCTTTTTCTAAATTGTCATCACAATCTTCAATAAGAATTTTGGATTCCTTTTTAGATTTCAGATCTTCTATCTTGTTTTTTAGTTTCTCAATAAGATTCTTTGCATCATCATATTTCCTTTTTAGAGTGTTTCTTTCATCAGTAAGCATATCAATCTATTCAAAAGCTTCTTCAAGATTTTTTTGTAGTTGATCCATATCCATAGAGATCTTACTCAAGCTGCTAGGCTTTCCTTGAATGATTCTTCTCTGAGTAACTAAGCTCTAATACCAATTGTTAGAAATAGGGAATACTGAGAGGGGGGGGGTGAATCAGTATTCTACAAAATTTATCTTTTGCCCAATTATGGATATAGCAGATTATCTTTATACATGCATAATATAAGAAGCTAAACAATATGCATAGCAATAGAAATAAAGAACTCATAACACATGATATGTTCTCGAGGAAACCCTGGCCAAGGGAAAACCCCAGTGGGGATGGTACCCACAAAGATCCAGTAATAAAAAGTATCTTGTTAAGAATATTGACCCTATTAGGAGTCTATTACAAGCATATAGTGTATCAGTCCTAAGTAAGGGACTATAGGCCTTGTTAGAAGCCTCAACCCTGTTAGGAGTTGTCAATACAAAATTTGATTACCAAATGAGCCCACTACCCAAAAAAGTAATGTACAATGTATACTTATTACAAAATGGATTAAGGTATATAACCTTATGCTACTTGCATCAATATCTTTTCGCTACTCTTACATTCGCATCATATCATTACAATATTACCACATCTCTTTTTTCTTTTCTTACAATTACATATTACATATATACAAGTTATTAAGGATAATAATTTTACATGGTCGGCTTCCATATATCTTTATCCAAGAGTTAACATCTAGGATGTCATCCCTTTATATTGTTAAGTCATTATTTTGATAAAAAAAATAATCCCTTAACTCTTTACCAATTCTACCTTCATATTCTATCTTGTCAGCTTAACACTATCTTCGGTAAAACTATCATAACTAATTTCGTACATGCCGTACTAACTTGCGCTTTGAGATGGGTCATCATTAGTTATCATAGAGTCTATGTTCAAGTGCGCAGGCACTGAACTTCCTCCAGTCAACATCGCAAACACAAAATGTATCCTGGTGCACTGGTGAAAACACTGTCTTACACTTAGACAAATTTGCAATGCGCTCTACTATACTTGCTCTCTGACCTGTGCAATCTTCATGTGGATCATATGTTGCCATAATGACAACATCTATGTACTTACTATAGCCAAATTGCCAATAGATAGTTGTATGTCAACTCCTAGAATTTTGGTTCTTGTTAATGGGAGCCCTCAAGGTTTTTTCGAGACATTGAGAGGCCTAAGGCAAGGGGATCCTATTGCTCCCTTTCTTTTTATCTTGATGGATGAGGCTCTTGGGAGATTGATTTCTTGGAAGAGACAATCATGGGATTGGAAAGGTATAACTATTGTTGAAGGTGTTGACTTGAATACTCATTTTCAATTTGTAGATGATAATTTCCTCATGGGGGAAGCCTCTTTAAGAGAAGCTAGAGTTATTAAAGCTTCTTTAGGCTCCTTTTCTAAGGCCTCAAGGCAATGTGTCAATTGGAAAAAGTTAGATATTTTCTTTTTCAATACTAATGCTGGGTTGAGAAGACATATTTGTAACATTCTGGGTATGAAACATAATACCTTGCCTGGGAAGTTTCTTGGGATCCCTCTTTTTGAAGGTGTTTGTAAACCAAATTTATGGAATGATCTAACAGAGCAATGTTTTAGGTGGATGGAGAGTTGGAATGGGAGATGGCTTTCATCTGCTGGACATATTCTGCTTCTACAAACTATTGTTTCTGCCATTCCCATTTATTCAATGTGCTGCCTCAAGATCCCTCAAAAGGTCTTGGAGAATATTGAAAAAAAGGATGAGAAAGTTCTTTTGGTGTGGAAATCAGGAGTTTAAGTGGCCTCTTATTTCCTAGGATAAGATTTGCAAATACAAAGATATTGGTGGTGTTGGGCTTAAGGATCAGAGGAGAATGAATCTTGCATTGGGTGCTAAATTAGTGTGGAATATCTATGCAGAACCCAACAAGTTATGGGTTAAGATAATCAGGGACAAATATCTTGGTGCTTTGGATGATGAATGTATTTTGAGAATTAGAAATCCTCCTAGAGGTTTAGCTGTTTAGAATTTTATTTTAGATTTTAGGAAGGTAATTAATGACCATACTTCTTGGAACATTGGGGATGGAAGGAAGTCCATGTTTTGGGTGGATTCTTGGAATGATTATCTCCCAGTGATCAGTGAGGCAAAATTTGTTGAGCTTAGTAGATTGATGGTTGATTTTTAGGGGGATAAGGTTGTTGATTACCTTGAGTGTAAGGACTCTGGTTTTGGCCTGGTTTAGGTGTGGAAAATTTTGGACAATCTTTTTCTCACTAATGATTAGAAGAGTTTGATGTTGGAGGTGTTTCAATCCAGAAAGGTTTTTTTTATCTTTGGTGGCTGACAAGTTGGTTTGGAGTGCTTCTTCTTTAGGCTCATATTCAGTGAAAGTAGGATATAAGGCCTTGGATCTTCAGGAGGAGATGAAGGGATGGCATGTGAGTCTTTGTTGGAATAAGGCTTGTTTACCCAAGGTGGGTTCATTTGCATGGTTGATTGTTAATGGTAGGATTTTAACAGGGGAAAGGTGTAGAAGATTTGGTTTTCATGGTCCTACTATGTGTGTTTTATGTAATAATGCTAGCGAGGATGTGGGTCACTTGTTGCTTCATTGCCCTTATGCATATGATTGTTGGAATTACATTAGATCCAAATTAAGTTGGATTGGTCCCCTTCCTAAATATATAAGGGAAAATTTTGAATGTTGGCCCCTACCTAAGGAGAAATCAACCTTGGCCCCTCTTTGGTATGTTTGTCCCTCCTTTATTATTTGGGAGTTATGGAAGGAAAGAAATCAGAGGATATTTCTTGATAAATTTGAGCTTGTGGAGAGGGTGAAATTGAGGATTTTCATGTCTATTGAAGAGGTGATGAAAGCTTCTATATTCTCCTAACAGGGGTCATTGGTTTATACTGTGGATGATAGAAGATTGCATGTAGAATAGCTTGGTCTTAAGTGGTAGGATGGTAACTTGTCAAAGGATTGCAAGGATCCTTTGAAGAGGGAGAATATTAGGTGGGTTCCTCCAGATGATGGGTTGGTTAAGATTAATTTTGATGGGGCTTCTCATGGTAACCTAGGACCCTATGGTGCTAGGCCTATCACTAGAGATAGGGATGGTAATATCATTGCCTATGTTGCTCAGAAATTGAACATTGGCACAAATAATGAAGCTGAAATGAGGGAAGCTTTGCTTGCTATTTGCTTGGGGATTAAGTTGAAGGTTGTGAAGTTTCATTTGGAAGGGGACTCACAGGTTATTATAAATTCTCTATGCAATCAAGAGATGAATTCTTGGCACCTTAAAAATTATGTGAAGGTTATTCATGATAAACTACTTTCTTTTGAAGATTTTAAATTGAGTCACATCAAGCGAGAAGGGAACCGGGAAGCTAACATGGTGTCCAAGTGGGAAATTAGTATCGACAAAGCTGATGACATATATTTAGATGACTATGTCGATTGGACAAAGACTATTGTTTGAGGATGAGATGTTTGTTAGGGGTGGTTTGGGTCGATTGGTGTGTTTGCTAACATTGGTGTTGGTGTCATTAGCGATGGTAGGGTTGTTTTCTTTCATCATTTCCTTTGTAGATTGGTGGTGTTCTTTAATGATCTCTCCCTTCTTTTCCTTGGTGTTTGCATGCTCCCAACTGATGGTTTGATGGATGGCACAAGGGAGATGTTTTGAGTGTATGGCAACTTTAATGGCCCCTACGACTTTAAATTAGCTATGTTTTTGCATAAATAGTGGTTGTGTTATGCTTTTTCTAGTTTTTTGTAGGTGTGTTGCTCTCGGTGGGTGTCCATGGAGGCCTCCTTTTTGGTAGGGACTGCTAAACAACAAAAATCTTTTGAGGGTCCTATTAGCAAAGAGTGAATGATGGGCTTGCTAGTTCTTAAGGATGAAGGGGTGGCTCTTGCTGCTCTGGATACGCTTGGGATGCAATTCTAAGAGAGGAGGCACAAATGGAGGTCAAATGTTGATGTGGTTTCGATGGTGGTTGCTTGGGCATTGCAGGTTGGTGAACCAAAGTCAGAGGTTAAAAGACTGGTTGAGCGTCTTTTTGGCAATGATCTGTTAATGTGGATTGATTCTATTCTGGAGTGGGCTTATCCTAGCCAAGGTTTTAATTACATTGAGTGTTTTGAGGATGGAGTTGAAGGAATGATGTTCGGTAAGGTTCCATTTTTTGTGATGACGGGGTAGGGTGGATAAAATGGCCTATTGTGAAGATATTACATGGAAATTGGATGTTTTGAAGACTGCTTTGAGCCAAGATGAGGCTGAGGCTATTGATTGTGAGTGGGTTGTTTATGTTGACATTCCAAGATGGAAGAGGGGTCATCATAGAGGGTGGGTGAATGCACCTATCTAATTGGTGTTGTTGGTCCTAGTTTTTTGGTGTTGTTGATTTTGTTTGTGTAGTGGCTGGTCGGGGGTGTTTTGGCAGTTTATCCTTTGGTTTTTTTTTTGGTTCACACCCAAGTTTGGTGTTGCCTCTTTTGATGATGGGTGTTTTTGTTCAGAAATGTGAAATGGGTTTTGTTGCTGGTCTCGGTTTGAATGTGGATGGGCATAGCCTTTTTGGGTGACTAGTTTTGGGGTTTTTTGGTTCATGGGTTCTAGTTTATTGGTTTACTGGTTTGGCGGGTGGTGTTTTGGTTTTGGGTTTACCACTCTTCTAGTTTTGTGTTGCAATCCATGAATGGATTCAATGTAGTTGTGAATCTTATGTAATTATTATTTCATGATTAATAAAATTGCTATGTTATAGATCAATATATATATATATATATATATATATATATATATATATATATATATATATATATATATATATATATATATATATAAATAAATATATAATAATTGATATTATTTTATATATTAATATGTATATATATAGTTGATCTATATTTAGTCTTATAATAATTATATAGTTAATTAATAAATTGGATTAATGAATAGACATGTCCCATGAAGGGAAATGTCTCTTTGTCCTTATCATGTATAAATACAAAGAGATCGATGTATTTGGAAAATACATACAATCAGATAGTGCTATTACATTTTCAATGATCCTAAAACCTTAACATGGTATCAGAGCTAGGTTGCAAATGTAAGAGAGTAGTTTGTTGATAGTGAATGTTTGACTATCTCAGAAAATATAGTCTCAGTACGAGGACCATATCTCACAAATGAACTGTTGGATTTTTATGAATTTTGGATATGTTGGTGATAAATAAATTTAAAAAAATGTCACCAAAGAGATTAGAGAGAAAATGTCAATTTCAAAAGTTATTACCAACTATGTACGGGTCTATGCAAAACTGTAAAAGAGCGAGGTTCCTTCTTTAAAAGCCTAAACCGCTTGAACAAAGATCCAATCATATTTAAGGTTTTCATAGTGTATACCTTTAGATATTCAATACATGTCATGTGAAGAATTCTAGTAATGTTCAAGAACAATGACATCATGTTGTGATTTTGCATGATATTTTCTATATGGGCTCACCTTATAGAATGAAATACTTGAAATTTCTAAAAGATAAGTATTCCATGTTTTATTAATGCACATAATTTTTTTAGCTTTATAATTCATGTTATACTATTGGTTATTAAAATCTTATATGCTTCTATCATTGGTATTTTCGGTCGAGATAGTTTAGTGAGCTATTTGTAATCTCTCTTTGACATATCTTCAGGATGGAAGCACAAGAAAATTGCATTCAAGGGAGAAATAACTTAATGTTTGCAAATGAATTGATGATTGAGACTAGATGTAGAGGGAGTCTAACATTTCAAAAGAATACAAGAGGTTGATACAAGAACTTGAGCTTTAGAGGGAGTAGATGGTTCAGTCAACTTGTGACAATCTTGATCATATTTATTGAGAGGGAGTTCACGATTGAAGGTGAAACACTTCTGATCACAAGGTAAACTTGATATAATTGATTATTATACTAATGAATCATGAATGTTTTTTTTGGGCCTTGTGTAAATCATGAAGAAGTGATGAATTCCAAATAATTATCACTTGTATTTGTAAAATTTATTGGAAGGTGACAATCTTACAATAACTTGACCTTCTGTTGTGATAGACATCTTGTGATGGCTGAAACAAATCATAATAGATATAAATTATGGATAGAATTTCCGATTGAGGAAATACACATTAAATCTTGAGAAGATTGTGGATAGAATCACTAATTGAGGCAATCCACCTAGGAACTTGTGGATAGAATCACCGATAGAGGCAATCCACACTAAAGTTGAGAGCTTGTGGATAGAATTGTCGATGGAGGCAATCCACATGAGAGCTTGTTGATAGAATCATCGATGGAGGAAATCCACACAAGAGCTTTTGGATAGAATATTTGATGGAGGTAATCCACATGAGAGCTTTTGGATAGAATCATTGATGGAGGCAATCCACCTGAGAGCTTTTGGATAGAATCGGAGATGGAGGCAATCCACCTGAGAGCTTGTGGATAGAATCACCGATGGAGGCAATCCACACAAGAGCCACCAATGGAGGAAATCCACCTAAGAGCTTGTGGATAGAATTGCTGATAGAGGCAATCCACACAAGAGCTTATGGATAGAATCTCTGATGGATGCAATCCACCTAAGAGCTTGTGGATAGAATCGCCGATGGAGGAAATCCACCTGAGAGCTTGTGGATAGAATCATCGATGGAGGCAATCCACATGAGAAATTGTGAATACAATCCAATATGGAGGCAATTCACATCTTGAGACTATTTTTCTATTGATTAAATCATGGGGATGATGCTTCTATTTCTTACATCTTATGTTTGGTACTATCAGGTGTCATAAGTGTTGACATCAGATTGATTTATCCTCCCTAGCTAAGAGGGAGTGTTGATGTAAGTAGCATCAGTTAGATAAATAAAACTAACTATATGATTATTATGAGAAATGATCTATTACATATACATACATATATTAATATATATAATAATTGATATTATTCACTACTACATTTGGGGCCAAATTTGGACAGAAGCTTCTGATGGGTAATTTATTATTATGAATTTGGTGTTTGTTTTTGTAATAGGCCCCGATGGTGTTGGTATTATGATGGGTGTTTTGATGAACTATAACTGATTTGAGTGAACTGTATAACTTGAAGATCTATGATTTAAGATCACTAAGTTGTTGATTAGATATGTAAGATGATTAAATCAGTAATATGTTGTCATTAATGTCAACTAGTTTTTGACAGTACTTATCTTGTAAGTTACTATACACAAACATCTATAGAAAGGAGAAGGAAAAGAGATGAAGAATAGATAAATCTACATTGAGAAAGATGGATATGACAGATAAAGATAAGGAATACATTGAGTAACTTATTTATGAGTCTATGACCTTATGTTATTGACTTGATTATATTGCATTCATTTATGATGAAGGATAGAGCCAAAATGCACAAAGCAGTGTGGTCAGTTAAAGAAGCATTCCAATATACACCGACGGAGTGTAGTGTATACTGAGCACAATATAAACTGAGCTTGTGTTCACTGATGCATTTCTTTGTTAACCAAGTAGGAGAAAAGAACTAAATGATTAGTTTAGCCAATAAGGATTGATGAGCTAGAAAGTGTATAAGATCGAGGTTGGAGATAAAGTTTATTAAAAAGATCGACAACTAACATAATTCAAAGAAGATCTAATGGATTGAAATGAAACGTGTTATTGACACATCAACAAAGGTGATTAAGTGGCAAAATCAATGAAGGTGATTAAGTGGAAAAATCTGATGGATGGAATTAAAATGATTTACTTGTTTATTTAAGAGACTAGAGTTTCATGATGAAATTCATGCTAGAGGAAGGAGACTGCAAAGATATCATGTGAACAAGTTTCATGCATGCCTGATCAAACTAGTTAAGAAAGAACCAAACTGCAGAGATAACCGAGCGTTAGAAAGCTATTACTGAGCGACAGTAAGTTACAAAATATTGATTGAAATAGTATTGATATAATGATCAAATGATTTGAATTAGCTTAAAGTAGATCTGATAATCTACAATTGAAGTTGTGTTATATTCAAATCAAATTTCTGTTATAATTTAACCATTGTAATTAGATAAATCTCTTAATAGAGTGGACTAGAAAGTCTTGTAATGTCATTCATAGAGTGTACATTTGTTATCCTATCAACCCCATAGTGAATGCTAGTTGAGCGATAACTATTGGTCTAAAATACTCTAACAAGGTCACACCTAATAGTGTGTTTGTAACCTTTAACAGGGTTGGGTCTTCACCGACCTCACTTCAAAAGAGTGAACAATTTTTGGGTTGCTGGTCCCAGGTGGTTTTTCCCTTAGCAAGGTTTCCACGTTAAATCTCTTGTGTTATGTGTTTACTATGATGATTGTTTGTTGTCATACTTTACATATTGCATATTGGATTTGGTCGGTAATCATTACATGTTATTAACTAGTAATTGGTAAAAGCACAGATAGAATACTATTTTATGTTACTGAGCTGTAAAAGTTTAAGTAATTTGTTTTTGGTTATACATTTTGAATTGGGACTGTGGATAACTGATTCAACCCCCTCTCAATTATTCTAACAATTGGGATTAGAGCATATTGGTTGCTTGGAACAGAGTTTTAAGGACTTTAGCACAAAGGTCACAAAATGTATAAGAGGGAAGTGCCAAAGCTAAACAAGGATAACTTCACAACATGGAAAAGTAGAATAAAGCTTCATGTATCTAGAATTGGGAATTCCGCCCTTACACTAATGGAGAATGGCTACCTTGCACCGCCCACTAGTCCCTTGACCCTTGCTCAACTAAGAGATAGGCATGAACATAATGTTACTATGATGGAGATTGCTGCTACCTATACTGATGCTGAATTTGAAGACATCAAGGACTGCTCTACTTCTAAAGAGATGTGAGATAAACTTGCTCTAATTTATAGTGGTGATGTGAATGTCAAAAGAGCCAGAGCTGAAAGCTTAAGGGGAAGATTTAATGACATGAAGATGAAGGAAGGTGAAAATATTGTGTAGTACACAAACAAACTAAAAGAAGTAGTCCATGCTATTAGAGCATCTAATGGTGTTATTGAAGAAGAAAAAGTGGTAAAAAAAGTTCTCAGAACCTTATTGCCAGCTTTTGTAATTAGAATAGCTACAATTCATGAAACAAGGTCTGCATCTAGCAATAAACTTACTCTTGATAATCTGATCGGTAAGCTAACAACCTTTGAATTGAACAACTTTGATAATAGTGTTGTATCATCTGTTGAATCCACTTTTATGTCTTCTTTGAAGATTGATAAGTCTAGTAGCAGAAATATGAATGATGATAGTGATAAAAATATTGATGATGAGCTTGATGAACTTGAAGCTCTTATGGCCAGAAGGTTACCTAAAGGTAAAGGTAGATATAAAGGTAAATTACCTTTAGCATGTTTTAACTATAAAGAGGTTGGTCATATTGCTGCTAGATGTCCACACAAGAAAGGTGATGACAGAAACAAGGACTGATTTGGTGAAGGAAGCTATGGGAGAAGAGGAAACATAAGTTACTGACACTACAACTATGATAACTGAGACAGTAATGATAAAGGGAAGAAGGTGTCCTACATTGCAGAAGAAGATGTCACCAATACTGACATTGATGAAGATGTGGAGGTAGTATTTTTTGCAATGAAGGATGAATCTAAAGAAGATGAAAGGTATGTAGAGACAACACTTATCTCTAATGTTAATAAAAATGATATATGGATCATAGATAGTGGCTGTACACATCACATGACTAGTGATGAAGAAAAAATTAACCATCTTGAAGAATACAATGGAGGATCTATGAGAATGGGTAATGATGCACCTTGTATGGTTAAAGGAAAATGATCCTTGATGATAAATGATAGAATAAAATGTGAAAATGCTTATTGGGTAAAATGACTAAACTATAACTTGCTAAGTGTGGCACAACTAAACAATTAAGGCCACTGAGTTTCTTTTGAGAGCAAGAAAGTGAAGATATATGATGATGAAGGAAGACTTGTTGGAAGTGGAACACAATCAAGAGGTAATCTATTTTATCTTGATAATGATCAGTCTTCTTGTTTAATGATGAAAGATGAAGATGCATGGCTGTGGCATAAAAGGTTATGTCATGTGAATTTTGATAACATGATTAAAATTAGTAAAAAGAAAAAGGTTAGAGGTCTGCCTAACTTATCTAAGCCTGATCATGTTATGTGTCATGAATGTCAGAAGGGTAAAATGACTAGATCTAGTTTCAAAAGAAAAGATTATTCAACAAAGAAATTACTTGAGTTAGTGCATACCGACCTAAGTGGTCCTATGAGAACTCAAAGTTACTATGGAGATAGATATTTTATTCTTTTTGTTGATGATTACACTAGATTAATGATAGTGATGTTCTTGAAAGAAAAGTCTGAGGCATTTAATATGTTCAAATGGTATAAAGCAAAAGCTGAGAAAGAGATAGGTAAAGAGTTGAAATGTTTAAGATCTGATAGAGGTGGTGAATTTATCTCTGATGAATTTACTAATTTTTTTAATGAGCATGGTATTAAAAGATAGGTCTCTGCACCGAAGACACCTCAACAAAATGGAATAGCTGAAAGGAGGAACATGTCAATCATTGACTGTGCAAGAACATTGATGTTACAAAAGAATATTTCTCAAACATATTGGAGAG
This sequence comes from Chamaecyparis obtusa, assembly GCA_027943335.1. NCBI lineage: Eukaryota > Viridiplantae > Streptophyta > Pinopsida > Cupressales > Cupressaceae > Chamaecyparis > Chamaecyparis obtusa. Next base: position 2,687,891 of record BSBK01003718.1, read on the forward strand.
AAGCAGTTAGCAGAGCTATTTATGTTCTAAACCAAGTACAACTGAAGAAAGACACTAATAAGACACCCTATGAGTTATGGTTTGGCCACAAACCCACTATAAGCTATTTCAAAATTTTTGGAAGTAAATGCTTTATTCTGAAAGATGAAAGAAATGGGAAGTTTGACTCAAAAGGTGATGAAGGGATATTTCTCAGATATTCCACTAAAAGTAAAGCATACAAGTGTCTTAACAAAGTAACACATAAAATGATTGAAAGTGCTAATGTTTGTATTGATGAGTTTGATGACAAGAATGCAGAGGAAAGCACAAAGGAACCTAAAGACTATGGTAGATTCACTTACATTGAACAACTAGAGGTTCTACCGATGCAATAGACAGTGATAACCGATCAACAGGAAAACAATACTGATGGATAGGTAAGATAAACTGATGAGTAGGAAGGACCTACGGAACAAGCAAATGAACCTACATAGGATGAAAAACTAAGAAGAGATCAAGTACTAGAAAGATTTATCAAAAGACATCATCTTGAGACACAAATCATTGGAGACAAACAAGCACGCATGATGACAAGGAGTAAAGCAAGACAAGGTACATGCCTAGTTTGTGAATATGAACTGAAGAATGTCAAAGTTTCATTAGAAAATGATTAATGGGTTAATGAAATGAAAGAAGAAATAGAACAGATAGAGAAGAACAAAACCTAGAGTTTAGTACCTAGACCAAAGGACAAGAATGTTATCAGTACTAAGTGGATATTCAGAAACAAGCTGAATGAGAATGGAGAGGTAACAAAAAACAAAGCTAGGTTAATATGCAAGGGATATGCACATGAGGAAGGAATAGATTATGGTGAGACATTTGCACATCTTGCTAGATTAGGAGTTAGAATGTTACTTGCATATGCTATACACAAGAAGTTCAAAGTTTACCAAATGGATGTAAAATCAACTTTTTTGAATGGGATACTTGAAGAGGAAGTCTACATAGAACAACCTAAAGGGTTCATTAATCCAGACAAAAAAGATAAGGTATGTTGATTACAAAAAGATTTATATAGTTTAAAGCAAGCACCGAGAGCCTTGTATGAGAGGCTGTATAACTATTTGCTGAGTATTAGAGTTTTTAGAACTAGTGAGAATAGCAATCTGTACATGAAAGGTAATTTTGATGATACTATCTTGATTGCTGAGATATTTGTGGATGACATAATATTTGGAGGACAAGATCAAATCTGTAAGTCATTTTCTAATGAAATGAGAAATGAATTTGAAATGTCTATGTTTGGAAAGATTAAGTTCTTTCTGGGCTTACAAGTGATTTAGCAGAATGATGGTATATTCATCACACAATCTAAATACATAAAGGAAGTATTGAAGACATTTGGCATGGAAGATGCTAAACCTATGGGAACACCGATGGCTACTAGATGTAAACTAACTAAAGATGATGGAACTACTGAGGTAAATCAGACACTATACCGATCCATGATTGGTAAGTTAATGTATGTAGTTCACAGTAGGCCTGATATAGCACATGTTGTTGGAATAGTCGCTAGATTTTTTGCAAACCCTAGAGAGTCACACATGGTTGCTACAAAGAGAATCCTAAGACACCTAAAGAAAATTGAAGATTATGGACTATGGTATCCTAAGGAAGGAAAGTTTGAACTTAAGGTATAGACCGATGTTGATTGGGCTAGAAATGTGGATTATAGAAAGAGAACCACCAGAGGAGCATTCTTCTTTGGTGAAAGACTTGTTACATGGACAAGTAAGAAACAAGCTTGTATTTCTTAGTCTTCAGCTAAAGCAGAGTATGTTGCTCCTGCTACTAACTGTTCAAATATTGCATATATCAAGCAAGTGTTGGAAGGTATGAATGAGATAATCACTGAGCCAATGATTATATATTGTGACAACACTAGTGCCATTAATATTTCAAAGAATCTAGTGATGCACTCTAAAACAAAAAATATATCTATTAAGTATCACTACTTAAGGGAAAAAGTGTAGGAGAAGCAAGTTAAGCTAGAATTTGTTACATCAAGAGAACAACTTGTTGACATATTTACAAAGCCTCTACCGAAGGATACATATGAATACTTGAGGACTAGACTTGGGGTCCATTGCCCATCTACTAGTCACTAAGGTGATCTGGAGGTTGAATTAGCCTAATCTTATCAGAAGATCATACATGTTGATATAGCAGAGTTCAAACTTTGGATTTCTATTTAAAGTTGTGAAAGCTTGAAGAACTGAACCAGATTTGCACAATAGTATATAGAGATACAGTAAGTGCACCAAACAACAGTGAGTCATTTAGCTACTGAAGAGCTATATGTTTCTATTGCTCTTTGGCATTGTTGTCAAAGGGAGAGAGATTTCAATATGAACTACAGGGAGATAAATATGAAATAGTGAAATAGAGTCACAAGGAGAAAAATATGAGAAGAGCATTGAAGATTTGTTGATGAGAACACAGTTTTTGCAAATGTTATGTAACATAGTGATTAAACATATTAAGCATAGGGAGAGAATTTGGTTACAAAGTTGTAGAATACATGTTTGGTATGTGTTTGGCATATTTCATATTGCTTGTGTTGTCATCAATGCCAAAGGGAGAGATTGATGAACTACAACTGATTTGAATGAACTGTATAACTTGAAGATCTGTGATTTAAGATCACTAAGTTTTTGATTAGATATGTAAGATGATTAAATCAGTAATATGTTGTCATTGATGTCAACTAGTTTTTGACAGTACTTATCTTGTAAGTTACTATACACAAACATCTGTAGAAAGGAGAAGCAAAAGAGATGAAGAACAAATAAATCTACATTGAGAAAGATGGATATGACAGATAAGGATAATTAATACATTGAGTAACTTATTGATGAGTCTATGACCTTATGTTATTGACTTGATTATGTTGCATTCATCTATGATGAAGGATAGATCCAAAATGCACAAAGCAGTGTGGTCAGTTAAAGAAGCATTCCAGTATACACCAATAGAGTGTAGTGTATACTGAGCACATTATAAACTAAGCTTGTGTTCACCGATGCATTTCTTTGTTAACCGAGTAGGAGAAAAGAACTAAATGATTAGTTTAGCTGATAAGGATTGATGAGCTCAAAAGTGTATAAGATCAAGGTTGGAGATAAATTTTGTTACAAAGATTGATGGCTAACATAATTCAAAGAAGATCTAATGGATTTAAATGAAACATGTTATTGACACATCAACCGAGAAAGGTTAAAGTGGCAAAATCAACGAAGGTGATTAAGCAAAAAAATCTAATGGATGGAATTAAAATGGTTTACTTGTTTATTTAAGAGACTAGAGTTTCATGATGAAATTCATGCTGGAGGAAGGAGACTGCAGAGATATCATGTGAACAAGTTTCATGCATGCTTGATCAAACTGGTTAAGAAAGAACCGAACTGCAGAGATAACCGAGCATCAGAAAGCTATTACCGAGTGATAGTAAGTTACAAAATATTGATTGAAATAGTATTGATATAATGATCAGAGGATTTGAATTAGCTTAAAGTATATATGAAAATCTAAAATTGAAGTTGTGTTATATTCAGATCAAATTGTTGTTATAGTTTAACCATTGTAATCAGATAAATCTCTTAATAGAGTGGACTAGAAAGTCTTGTAATGTTATTCATAGTGTACATTTGTTATCTTGTCAACCCCATAGTGAATGTTGGTTGAGCGATAACTGTTGGTCTAAAATCCTCTAACAAGGTAACACCTAACAGTGTGTTTGTAACCTTTTATAGGGTTGGGTCTTCACTGACCTCACTTCAGAACAGTGAATAATTTTTGGGTTGCCAGTCCCAGGTGGCTTTTCCCTTAGCAGGGTTTCCACGTTAAATCTCTTATGTTATGTGTTTACTATGATGATTGTTTGTTTTCATACTTTACATATTGCATTTTGGATTTGGTTGGTAATCATTATATGTTATTAACTAGTAATCGGTAAAAGCACTGACATAATACTATTTTATGTTACCGAGCTACAGAAGTTTAAGTAATTTGTTTTTGGTTATACATTTTGAATTGGGACTATGGATAACTGATTCACCCCCCTCTCAGTTATTCTAATATGTGTAATTGACCATTGGAATTCTGACAAATTTGGGGTATTGATGAAAAAAAAAAGTGAAACGACATCATCATTTTTATTTCAATTGGATAGAGAAGGAGCAGGAGAAAAGGAGTGAAAGCTGAGCATGGGAGAAGGTATGTGATTTCTTCAACTTTCGAGCCTCTAGCATCATATTCAAATGCATTGAATTTTATTTGATCATGAATGCTCTCTGAAATGACTGCATTCTACTGGTGTCATAGGCCTTAGCCAGTGCTTTATCTCTATTATTTGATGTTGTTGGTACTTGTGCTCAAGGATGTCGATTCACTATTTTCAAATGTTTGGATTCACGTTTGTTTATATTACTGGCATATATGTTTAATGACACCATTGTGTATTGTTGTCACTGAAATGACCACATTCTACTAGTGTCGTGCCCTAGTCCATGCTTTAACTCCATTATTTGATGTTATTGGTGCTTGTGCTTCAGGATATCCATTTTTTTGAAATGTTGATTGTGGTTATCAAATGGATAGCCTGTGAGCTTCTAGATAGGCACCATTTTTATTGATAGCTTAGGGCATCAAATGTATTGTATCATTGATAGTTGAGACTTTGTTAAAAGGAAATAGGAAAAAGAATGATATTTATTTAGTTTCTCTATTTTGATCCCTAAGTGGCTTACAACCCTAGAGAAGTAGATGCGGGTGATCCCACAAAGCTGTGTCCCACTTTTAGGGATGAACAAAATCCCAAAGTTGGGCAACAAAAAAATTTGCACCTTCGTACGAAGTAAATACTTCGTGCAAAGTGGTGGACCCACTTCGCATGAAGTACCCCAAATAAGGGGCTTCATGTGAAGACCCCTCTTCGCATGAAGCCCCCTGCATAGGGGGCCTCGTGCAAAGAGGGGCTTCGCACGAAGCCCTTTTGTACCAGATTTTTTATAAATTTTTGGCATTTTATGTTTTTCAATATGATTTTCACTGACACTATTTGCGGACCCCAGGCCTTGGAGCGAAGGACCTCAGCACGCCAGCATGCCAACGCCTCCTGAGCTTCATTGGCGTCTTCAGTTTCATAGTAGTATCAGGTACACACATTTTTCTCATTTTTTATTGTAAATAATATGTTTTGTATTTATTTTAGCTAGTTATTTGTTTTAAATAATTTTTTATTTGTAGAAATGTTAGAAATTTGTAGTTAAATATTATCTAATATGTTAGAAATTAATAGTATAATGTTAGAAAATCATAGTAGTTTGTTAGCACCTATTAGAAAATATTTACAAAACATTAGAAACTGTAGTAGACATGTTAGAAAATGTTAGAAAACATTAAGATTAAAGTTAGAAAATGTAAAATTTTACGTTTAAAGTTAGAAATGTTAGAAAATGTTAAATTTTAAGTTTAAAGTTAGAAATATTAGGAATCTCTCTCTCTCACATGCACACACATTTTTAGTAAATATTAAAGTTAGTTATTTGTTTTAAATAATTTTTAGTTTATAAAAATCTTAGAAAATTATAGTTAAATTTTTTAAAATGATCTAGTAGTATGTTAGAAAATGTTAAAAAATTGTAGTACAATAAGTTTCTAGGACCCTTATTCCTCTCTTACAACATATTAAGACACTTAGGATCCCTTAGGAATCTCAAGATCTTATAATACATATTAGGATGTCCTATGACCCATTGATGTACATGTTAGGTTCCATTGATACATACAAGGACTCATTGTTTCCCTCAAGGGTCCTTAAGACATTCTAGGATGAATTAATGTAACCTATGATCTCTTAGGACCTATTATGAGGCCTACAACCCCTTAAAACATTCTAGGACCATTGTGTATTGCTTATGACATCTTACTTGACACATAGGACCCCTTAGGACCCATGCAACCCCTTATTATATCTTAAAATGTCTTAGGACACATTCATCTATCTTAGCTTCTATTAATACATATGTGAACCCATCATTGCCTACAAGAACCCTTAAGACATACTAGTATCAATTAATGTAACCTAAGATCCCTTAGACCACTTATCAAATCTATGACCCATTAACATTGTTGGACCATTATACATCTCTTATGACATTTTAAGACATATATGACCCATTTAGATCATCAAGACCCATTAACATATCTTAGGTTGTCTTAGGACATATTTATGTATCTTAGATTCAATTAATATCATACAAGGATCCACTAATGAAATGTAGGACCCCTTAGGACCTCTTATGTTACCCCCGAACCCTTAAGACACTCTACGTGACCCTTATCCATACCTTACATTATCTTAAGACACATCTAGGACTCATTCTTACTCATGAACCCTTAAGACAGTCTAGGACCACTTATATTGCACCTACGACCCATTAACATTCTAGGATTCTTATCTGGATCCCCTAAGACCTCTTATGTTATTGTTATACACTAAATTTGTCCCTCTGATCTTAAGCTCTCATAGTCTTGATAATCCAGTATAAAATGGGAATAATCTCAAGGTTGTGGGACCTTTTGCTAACTGAGATGAAACCTCCAGATTCTAGGCTGGTTCCTCTTGGATAATCACCCTGATTTGCTCTTAGACAGGAAAGTAAACTTTTGAGGGAAAGGGATAGAAGGAATACATGGAAAGGGAAATGACTGAAAGAAAATCTATCCTACTAGGTGATGCACTGAAACTAGGGTTTGGCTCTCAGTATAGAGGGATGAGATCAATGGAAGAATCAAGTCTAATAAGTCACCACTCACTAGATAGGTTTGCATAAGTATTTCATAGGAAGGCTTGAACAGAGGACTCAATCTATGACCTACAAAAAAAATCCTCCTCTACAACTAGGTGTAGGAATGAGACAAGACTGCTAGGGGCTGTAGCATACCCACAAAACATCTAAATCAGATTAGACACAGGAAACACACAAAATTGCAGAAAGTGAGAGGGACTAGGAACCCCAATTTCCATTGAAAACATGCATAAACTTCAATCTAATAAGAGACAAGCCAAAAAAGGAAGGCATAGGGACATAAAAAATGTCATAGAATGATTTGCAATATTTGTATTATCAATGAGAACTTACAGGATGTGGAAAACCAGAGAGCAGGAAGAAATGCTATAGATAGTTTTCCAAGAAAAGAGTCTTTCTTTTTACAAAAATGCAAATTTTGAGATTCAAAAGATCCAAAAAACAAATTATACACATCTCTGCACGCAGGCAAGAATCAAACCTAATTAGGGCCACTAATATCTACAATAGAATAATCAAAACCCTAAACTAGTCGTGTTTGATCATTAATGCTTTTTCTAAAAATATCATGACAGATCAGATATATCTTCCTTTGCATGTCCATTCCTGTACTGATCTTTCTTGCAGACAAAAAACTTGGACCTGACAACTTCCCTCAGGAATAAGAATTCAACCTACAATGGCCACCTAGATTCCTTTAACATCTTCACAAACTTCCAGCACCTTCAAAAATCAATTCCGAGCTACCCTGCCACTTTGCAAATGTTCACCTTGGAAGAAACCCTGCAAAAATAGGCCACACCGCTTAAAATATCATTGGTCTCATGATCACATGAGCTAAAAAAGCCTCATGCGATCATGCGACAAGCCTTTGAAAACCTGCCTCCCAGTCATGCAAGACACCTTGGGCTCACTCTCCCTTTGGTTGCCAAGTTTCTTTAACTTTTCTTAGCCCTGGGCTCCTCTCAGCGACCATGTGAAACATGATAACTATGCAACCGCGCTCTTGCCAAGTCTGGAAGCCTGCTAAAACATATCTGCGAACATGCAAACAAAGAAATCCTTAAAAACTTGCCTTTGCTACTGCATAGATGCTCAGGACCCACAAGACATGACACCTACCAAACTTTTCCACATGGCCCAACAAGAACTGAACATGTCAGTTGGACCCACGACCACACCGCTTTGAAAAAGTCAACAGTCGCATGATCACATGAGCTTGAAAGGCTTCATGTGATCATGCGACAAGCCTTGAGAATCTGTCACTCTTCCATGCAAGACAATTGGCCCTGCCAAACCTACCACCCTTAACACATGGACCAACCAAAACCCAACCACGTCGGTCAGACCCGCGATGATATCAATTGAAAAAACTTTAGAAGAATCGAATAGCTGTCGCATGATCGCATGGGATTAGAAGATCCCATGAGATCATGTGCCAGCCATTTATCTTGGATCAACTAGTGCTTCCACTAACCATTGGACCCAGCAATAGTCCTGACACATCACCACTAGAAGCTGCCACTTACTACTTGTCACATGGTCGCATGTGGTTTCGAGACCGCATGTGATCATGCGACCAACCGCTTGATGCTACCCCCGCCAGCTTGGAGTTGACTGCAAGATGCCCATCGTGAACTGTTGATGGTTAGTCACATGGTCGCATGGACTCAAAAGAGCACATACGATCATGTGACCAATTGTAAGAGGTTAGCCACTGACCGCCACCTCACTTGGGCCCGTAAGACCTAATTATAACTTTAACTCATCCTTCACCTTGGGTTCATCACCGATCTTTGTTGATACCACATCAACAATTGTCGCATGATCTCATGGGATCAGAAGATCCTGTGCAATCATGCGATAGTCATTAGATCTTTCACTGCACTGGCACGGCTTTGAGCAACTAGGACCTGCCTGTCGGAGTTGCGCACTTAGGGTCAAAAACATAGAGAGTATTCGACACTGAACACTTAAGAAAAATGTCGACGCTGAAGAAGTGCAAAGCGCAAAAGGCCAAAAACAACCTAGGTTTTCTCTTGAAGGTCGAAAACATCCTGGGCTTTCAAAGTGAAGGTCAAAAACACACTCAGTTTTCAACACTAGAGAACTTCTTAGAAAATAGGAATCGTGGCAAAAAATGAATGATAGGGAATTTTTGGGCAACATTTTGGCAACCTCTGTGGGATGTCATCCTACTAAACATTTAGACCAGTTGCCTTGGCAATCCATTGGGCATAGGAGTCATCACAAGAACACAAAAAACTTCGATAGAGGGACAAAACTGAACTAGAAGGACAATTGTGCATGAGCACTTCTTGGAAAAGGAGGAAACTAATCTAGGAAAACAAGAAACACCTAACCTAAACTAACCAGTACAGAAACTTGGTTAAATGAAACCATTGATTGGTTGTGAAAAATAGCTTCCCATCCTTCTTAGCTTATAATAATCCGCATGCTTTTGGAAAGCTATTACAAGATGAACATAGGAGATATACAGGGTCACTTGCTTGACAAGGATTTGACTGATATAGATTTTAATCACTTGGTCAAGCTGATTGTAAGAATAACTATTATGAGGAGGATCAGTAAGTAGTAATAGGGCTTTACTCACCTAGTCACTTGGGGTAGCAAGCTGATTTGGTTCATTTTTAGCCTCAGCCTTTGATAGAGGGACATGCAGAGGGGCTGGCACCACTTGATCTTCTTCGATAGCACCCATCCTGGCCAAATACCTGATAGAACAACCATGAGAGATGTTGGACTTGGAGCTTTCCTTAGGCTCTTGAGAGATTACTTTAGTCTGGTTGTTCTCCTCATCTTGTTGGCTGGAAATGACTATCTCCCATAGATTGTAGGTGTTCCCTGGAAGTGTGGGCTTGTCATCAAGGTGCAAGCAAAAGTACTCCATCTTGTCCCAGAAGTGATCTTCTTCCTTTTCTTCTTCATTATCTTGTAGGAGAAGTGTCCTATTGTTAGCATGATTATCATGATTTGCTGAGAACTTATTTATCTTAACCCATTCAGAGAGAGCCACCTTTAGATCAAAAATCTTCTACTCTATGCTCTCCTTCTCTTCTTCAAGTTGAGAACATATCTCAATCTGCATCTGATAGCTTCTTTTATATGTTTCAGTGGTAGAAGCCAGGAATCTTATATTTTTCTTTAGATCCTGTAGCTCTCTCTCATGAAACTCCTCATGAGCTCTCATCTCTTTTTCTTTCTCCATTTGAAATTCAATGCCCCTATCAAACATGGCCTCCATTAAAATTTTCTAGTCTTGAGCCACCCTTTCACAGTTATTTTTATGAACTTCCAACTCCTCATAAGAAACCTACTGAGCTGCTAATGTTCTTTGAAAATATTCCTCTTTCTCAGCTATAGCATCACTAACCTTAATTAAATATTCTTTGTAAACTTTGTTCAGTGTGGCCAGATTACTTGCAAGGGATGCTTGACTTTTTTGTTGTCCTACAATGACTTCTTCACACTGCTTCCATCTAGCATCAAACTGCTCCTTTGCTTGTGTCCGCATATGCCCCCTTTGTGTTTCCAGCACCTCCTCATAGTGTTTCTTTTGTGCTTCCAGCCTCTCAGTGAGCATGGCCTCATTTCTTTTGTATTGTTCTGCCAGATATCTCCTGTAACCTTGATCCTACTGAGCCAAAGCTTGTTGTTGTTGGATCTGGGCACGATGAATATGATCTTTTATGGAAATCATCTCCTCTTGAGGTTTCTGGTATGTGTATTAATGCTACCATGATAATGGAAGTTGGGTGGGTGGGGGGCAAGCATGAGATGACTATTGCTGACCTCCATGAAATGAAGGGATACCTTCATGAAAAGAAGGATGGTAATCCATCCTAGGTACTAAATCTCCTTGAAATTAGTGGATGTGAACTTGGAGTTGCTAGATATGCAAAATAATGACCTCTCAAAGGTCTACAACTTGCTGGATGCATATCAAAACCAGCAAGAATTATGAAAACTATGACCTCTTGGTCCTATCGGGTGTGCCAGAAATGTTATACACTAAATTTGCACCTCTGATCTCAAGCTCTCGTAGTCTTGATAATCTAGTATAACATGGGAATCATCTCAAGGTTGTGGGACCTTTTGCTAACTGAGATGAAACCTCCAGATTCTAGGTTGGTTCCTCTTGGATAATCACCTTGATTTTCTCTTAGACAGGAAAGTAAACTTTTGAGGGAAAGGGATAAAAGGAATACATGGAAAGGGAAATGACTGAAAGAAAATCTATCCTACTAGGTGATGCACCAAAACTAGGGTTTGGATCTCAGTATAGAGGGATGAGATCAATGGAGGAATCAGGTCTAATAAGTCACCACTCACTAGATAGGTTTGCATAAGTATTTCATAGGAAGGCTTGAACAGAGGACTCAACCTATGACCTGCAAACAAACATCCTCCTCTGCAACTAGGTGTAGGAATGAGACAAGACTGCTAGGGGCTGTAGCATACCCACAAAACATGTAAATCAAATTAGACACAGGAAACACACAAAATTGCAGAAAGTGAGAGGGACTAGGAACCCTAATTTCCATTGAAAACATGCATAAACTTCAATCCAATAAGAGACAAGCCAAACAAGGAAGGCATAGGGACATAAAAATGTCATAGAATGCTTTGTAATATTTGTATTATCAATGAGAACTTACAGGATGTGGAAAACCAGAGAGCAAGAAGAAATGCTACAGATAGTTTTCCAAGAAAAGAGTCTTTCTTTTTACAAAAATGTGAATTCTAAGCTTCAAAAGCTCCAAAAAACAAATTATATACATCTTTGCATGTAGGCAAGAATCAAACCTAATTAGGGCCACAAATATCTGCAATAGAATAATCAAAACCCTAAACTAGTTGTGTCTGATCATTAATGCTTTTTCTAAAAATATCATGACAGATCAAATATATCTTCTTTTGCGTGTCCATTCCTATATTGATCCTACTTGTAGACAAAAAACCTCAACCTAACAACCTCCCTCAGGAATAAGAATTCAACCTGCAATGGCCACCTAGATCCCTTAAACATTTTCACAAACTTCCACCGCCTTCAAAAATCAATTCCGAGCTACCCCGCCACTTCGCAAATGTTCACCTTGGAAGAAACCCTACAAAAAAAGGCCACACCACTTAAAATATCATTGGTCGCATGATCGCATGAGCTAAAAAAGCCTCATGCCATCATGCGACAAGCCTTTGAAAACCTACCTCCCGGTCATGCAAGACAGCTCGGGCTCACTCTCCCTTTGGTCGCCAAGCTGCTTTAACTTTTCTTAGCCCCGAGCTCCTCTCAGCGACCATGCGAAACATGTTAACCATGCAACCGCACTCTTGCCAAGTCTGGAAGCTTGCTAAAACATATCCGCGAACATGAGAACAAAGAAATCCTTAAAAAATTGCCTCAGCTGCTGCATAGACGCTCAAGACCCACAAGACATAGCACCTACCAAACTTTTCCACGTGGCCCAATAGGAACCAAACACCTCGGCTGGACCCATGACCACACCTCTTTGATAAAATCAACGGTCGCATGATCGCATGAGCCTGAAAGGCTTCATGCAATCATGTGACAAGCCTTGAGAATCTGTCGCTCTTCCATGCAAGACAATTGGCCCTACCAAACCTCCCGCCCTTAACATGTGGACCAATCAAAACCCAACCATGTCGGTCAGACCCACGATGATAACAACTAAAAAAACTTTAGAAGAATTGAATGGCTATCGCATGATCGCATGGGATTGGAAGATCCCATGAGATCATGTGCCAGCTATTGATCTTGGATCAATTGGTGCTTCCACTAACCATTGGACCCACCGATAGTCCTAACACATCACCACCAGAAGCCGCCGCTTACCACTTGTCACATGGTTGCATGCGGTTTCGAGACCGCATGCGATCATGCGACCAACCACTAGATGCTACCCCCACCAGGTTGGAGTTGACTGCAAGATGCCCACTGTGAACTGTTGACAGTTAGTTGCATGGTCACATGGGATCGAAAGAGCCCATGTGATCATGTGACCAACCGTAAGAGGTTAGCCACTGACCACTACCTCGCTTGGGCCCGCAAGACCTGATTTTAACTTTAACTCATCCTTCACCTTGGGTTCACCACCGATCTTTGCTGATACCACATCAACAGTTGTCGCATGATCTCATGGGATCGGAAGATCCCGTGCGATCATGTGATAGTCATCAGATCTTTCATTGCACTAGCATGACTTTGAGGAACTGGGACCCACCTGTCGGAGTTGCACACTTAGGGTCGAAAACACAGAAGGCTTTCAAACTGGAGGTCGAAAACACAGAGAGTATTTGACACTGAACACTTAAGAAAAATGCAGATGCTAAAGAGGTGCGAAGCACAGAAGGCCAAAAATAATCAAGGTTTTCACTTGAAGGTCAAAAACATCCTAGGATTTCAAAGCGAAGGTCGAAAACACACTGAGTTTTCAACACTTGAGCACTTCTTGGAAAATAGGAACTGTGGCCAAAAATGAATGATAGGGAATTTTTGGGTAACATTTTGGTGACCTCTATGGGATGTCAGCCTACTAGACATTTAGACCAGTTGCCTTGGCAATCCATTGGGCATAGGAGTCATCACAGGAACACAAAAAACTTTGACAGAGGGACAAAACTGAACCAGAAGGACAATAGTGCACGAGCACTTCTTGGAAAAGGAGGAAACTAATCTAGGAAAACAAGAAACACCTAACCTAAACTAACTAGTATAGAAACCTAGTTAAACAAAACCATTGACTAGTTGTGAAAAATAGCTTCCCATCCTTCTCATCTTACAATAATCTGCATGCTTTTGGAAAGCTATTACAAGATGAACATAGGAGATATACAGGGTCACTTGCTTGAAAAGGATTTAACTGATATAGATTTTACTCACTTGGTCAAGCTAATTATAAGCATCACTATTCTGAGGAGGATCAGTAAGTAGTAATAGGGCTTTACTCACCTAGTCACTTGGGGTAGCAAGCTGATTTGGTTCATTTTCAACCTCAGCCTTTGACAGAGGGACATGCAGAGGGGCTGGCACCACTTGATCTTCCTTGATAGCACCCATCCTAGCCAAATACCTAATAGGACAACCATGAGAGATGCTAGACCTGGAGCTTTCCTTAATAAACTTAGGCTCTTGAGAGATTACTTCAGTCTGGTTGTTCTCCTCATCTTGCTGGTTGGAAATGACTATCTCTTGCAGATTGCAGGTGTTCTCTAGAAGTGTGGGCTTGTCATCAAGGTGCAAGCAAAAGTACTCCATCTTGTCCTAGAACTGATCTTCTTCCTTTTCTTCTTCATTCTATTGTAGGAGAAGTGTCCTATTGTCAGCATGATTATCATGATTTGCTGAGAACTTATTTATCTTAACCTATTCAGAGAGAGCCACCTTTAGATTAATAATCTTATGCTCTATGCTCTCCTTCTCTTCTTCAAGTTGAGAACATTTCTCAATCTACATCTGATAGCTTCTTTTATATGTTTTAGTGGTAGAAGCCAAGAATCTTATATTTTGCTTGAGATCTTGCAGCTCTCTCTCATGAAACTCCTCATGAGCTCTCATCTCTTTTTCTTTCTCCATTTGAAATTCAATGCCCCTATCAAACATGGCCTCCATTACAACTTTCTGGTCTTGAGCCACCCTTTCATAGTTATTTTTATGAACTTCCAACTCCTCATAAGCAACCTGCTGAGCTGCTAATGTTCTTTGAAAATCTTTCTCTTTCTTAGCTATAGCATCACTAACCTTAATTAAATTTTCTTTGTAAACTTTGTTCAGTGTGGCCAAATTACTTGCAAGGGCTGCTTGACTTTTTTGTTGTCCTGCAATGACTTCTTCACACTGCTTCCATCTAGCATCAAACTGCTCCTTTGCTTACGTCTGCATATGCCCCCTTTGTGTTTCTAGCACCTCCTCATAGTGTTTCTTTTGTGCTTCCAGCCTCTTAGCGAGCATGGCCTCATTTCTTTTGTATTGTTCTGATAGATATCTCCTGTAACCTTGATCCTACTAAGCCAAAGCTTGTTGTTGTTGGATCTGGGCATGATGAACATGCTCTTTTAGGGAAAGCATCTCCTCTTGAGGTTGCTAGTATGTGTACTAATGTTGCCATGATGCTGGAAGTTGGGTGGGTGGGGGGCAAGCATGAGATGAATGTTGCTAACCTCCATGAAATGAAGGGATACCCTCATGAAAAGAAGGATGGTAATCCATCCTATGTACTGAATCTCCTTGAAACCAATGGATGTGAACTTGGAGTCACTAGATATGCAAAACAATGACCTCTCAAAGGTCTGCAACTTGCTAGATGCATATCAAAACCAACAAGAATTATGAAAACTATGACCTCTTGGTCCCACCGGGCATGCCAAAAATGTTATACACTAAATTTTCACCTCTGATCTCAAGCTCTCATAGTCTTGATAATCCAGTATAACATGGGAATCATCTCAAGGTTGTGGGACCTTTTGCTAACTGAGATGAAACCTCCAGATTCTAGGCTGGTTCCTCTTGGATAATCACCTTGATTTGCTCTTAGATAGGAAAGTAAACTTTTGAGGGAAAGGGATAGAAGGAATACATGGAAAGGGAAATGACTGAAAGAAAATCTATCCTACTAGGTGATGCACTGAAACTAGGATTTGGATCTCAGTATAAAGGGATGAGATTAATGGAGGAATCAGGTCTAATAAGTCACCACTCACTAGATAGGTTTGCATAAGTATTTCATAGGAAGGCTTGAACAGAGGACTCAACCTATGACCTGCAAACAAACATCCTCCTCTACAACTAGGTGTAGGAATGAGACAAGACTGCTAGGGGCTATAGCATACCCACAAAACATCTAAATCAAATTAGACACAGGAAACACACAATTGCAGAAAGTGAGAGGGACTAGGAACCCTAATTTCCATTGAAAACATGCATAAAATTCAATCCAATAAGAGACAAGCCAAACAAGGAAGGCATAGGGACATAAAAAATGTCATAGAATGCTTTGCAATATTTGTATTATCAATGAGAACTTACAGGATGTGGAAAACCAGAGAGCAGGAAGAAATGCTACAAATAGTTTTCCAAGAAAAGAGTCTTTCTTTTTACAAAAATGTGAATTCTGAGCTTCAAAAGCTCCAAAAAACAAATTATATACATCTCTACACGCAGGCAGGAATCAAACCTAATTAGGGCCACAAATATTTGCAATAGAATAATCAAAACCCTAAACTAGTCATGTCTGATCATTAATGCTTTTTCTGAAAATATCATGATAGATCAGATATATCTTCCTTTGCGTGTCCATTCCTGTACTGATCCTACTTGTAGACAAAAAACTTGGACCTGACAACCTCCCTCTGGAATAAGAATTCAACCTGCAATGGCCACCTAGATCCCTTTAATATCTTCACAAACTTCCACTGCCTTCAAAAATTAATTTTGAGCTACCCACTACTTCACAAATGTTCACCTTGGAAGAAACTTCACAAAAATAGGCCGCACCGCTTAAAATATCATTGGTCACATGATCGCATGAGCTAAAAAAGCCTCATGCAATCATGCAACAAGCCTTTGAAAACCTACCTCCCGGTCACACAAGACACCTCAGGCTTACTCTCCATTTGGTCGCCAAGCCACTTTAACTTTTCTTAGCCCCGGGCTCCTTTTAGCGACCACACAAAACATGTTAACTTCGCAACCGCGCTCTTGCCATATTTGGAAGCCTGCTAAAACATATCTGTGAACATACGAATAAAGAAATCCTTAAAAACTTGCCTCTAATGCAGCATAGATTCTTGGGACCCACAAGACATGACACGTACCAAAATTTGCCACGTGGCCCAACAAGAACCGAACATCTTGGCTAGACCCACGACCACACCGCTTTGAAAAAGTCAATGGTCGCATGATCGCATGAGCCTGAAAGGCTTCATGCGATCATGCAACAAGCCTTGAGAATCTATCACTCTTCCATGCAAGACAATTTGCCCCACCAAACCTGCCACCCTTAACATGTGGACCAACCGAAACCCAACCACGTCGGTCAGACCCACGATGATATCAACTAAAAAAACTTTAGAAGAATCAAATGGTTGTCACAAGATCACATGGGATCAGAAGATCCCATGAGATCATGTGTCAGCCATTGATCTTGGATCAACTGGTGCTTCCACTGACCATCAGACCCACCGATAGTCCTAACATGTCACCACCAGAAGCTGCTGCTTACCACTTGTCACATGGTCATATGTGGTTTCAAGACTGCATGTGATCATGCGACTAACCGCTAGATGCTACCCCCACCGACTTGGAGTTGACTGCAAGATGCCCACCATGAACTGTTGATGTTTAGTCACATGGTTTCATGGGCTCAGAAGAGCCCATGCAATCATGTGACCAACCGTGAGAGGTTAGCCACTGACCGCCACCTCGCTTGGGCTTGCAAGACCTGATTTTAACTTTAACTCATCCTTCACCTTGGGTTCACCGCTGATCTTTGTTGATACCACATCAATGGTTGTCGCATGATCTCATGGGATTGAAAGATCCCATGTGATCATGTGATAGTTGTCAGATCTTTCACTGCACTGGCACGACTTTGAGGAACTAGGACCCGCCTGTTGAAGTTGCGCACTTAGGGTCGAAAACATAGAAGGCTTTCAAACTAAAGGTCAAAAACACAGAGAGTGTTTGACATTGAACACTTAAGAAAAATGCCAACGCTAAAGAAGTGTGAAGCGCAGAAGGCCAAAAAAAATTGAGGTTTTTGCTTGAAGGTCAAAAACATCCCGGGCTTTCAAAGCGAAGGTCGAAAACACATTGAGTTTTCAACACTTGAGCACTTCTTGGAAAATAGAAACCATGGCCAAAAATGAATGATAGGGAATTTTTGGGTAACAATTACATACGACCCCTTAAGACAATCTAGGACCCTTATCTATACCTTAGGACCTCTTATGTTACCCATGACCCCTTAAGACACTCTAGGACCACTTATTACACCTACGACTCATTAACATTCTAGGACTCTTATCTGGATCCCTTATGAAATCTTAAAAAAAATATGAAACCTTAGGACCCCCAAGACCCATTAAAGAATCTTATGATGTCGTAGGAGCACTTAGACCACTTATCACATCTACAACCCATTAATATTATTGGACCATTATACATCCCTTACAATATTTTAAGACATATATGACCTATTTGGATCCTGAAAACCCATTAACATATCTTAGGTTGTCCTATGGCACATTTATGTATCTTAAAACAAATATGAAACTGTAGGACCCCCAAGACCCATTAAAGAATATTAGGATGTCCTAGGACCACTTAGACCACTTAGACCACTTATCACATCTACAACCCATTAATATTATTGGACCATTATACATCCCTTATGATATTTTAAGACATATATGACCTATTTGGATCCTGAAGACCCATTAACATATCTTAGGTTGTCCTATGGCACATTTATGTATCTTAGATTCAATTAATATGTACGAGGATCCACTAATGTAACCTAGGACCCCTTAGGACCTTTTATGTCACCCACAACCCCTTAAGACACTCCATGACTCTTATCTATACCTTAGGACCTCTTATGTTACCCACGACTGCTTAAGACACTCTAGGACCCTTATCTATAGTTTATGGCATCTTATGTTAATCATGACCCCTTAAGACACTCTAGCTTATGAAATCTTATTTGGATCCCTTATGATATCTTAAAACAAATATGAAACCTTAGGACCCCCAAGACCTATTAAAGAATCTTAAGATGTCCTAGGACCACTTAGACCACTTATCACATCTATGACTCATTAATATTATGTTACCCATGACCCCTTAAGACACTCTAGGACCACTTATGTTACCCACGACCCTTTAAGACACTCTAGGACCTTTATCTATAGCTTATGACATCTTATGTTACCCATGACTCCTTAAGACACTCTAGGACCACTTATGTTACCCACGACCCCTTAAGAGCTAATAAGACCTCTTATGTCATCTACGACCCCTTAAGACCTAATTAGTACATCTTAGGACCCTTAAGACCTAATAAGACCACTTATGTTACCCATGACCCCTTAAGACACTCTAGGACCACTTATGTTACCCATGACCCCTTAAGACAATCTAGGACCACTTATATTACCCATGACCCCTTAAGACACTCTATGACTCTTATCTATACATTAGGACCTAATTAGACTCAATTAGAACCAATTATGACCTAATTAGAACTACTTAAGACACTCTAGGAGCACTTATGTT
The DNA here is from genome assembly GCA_027943335.1 of Chamaecyparis obtusa. Lineage (NCBI taxonomy): Eukaryota > Viridiplantae > Streptophyta > Pinopsida > Cupressales > Cupressaceae > Chamaecyparis > Chamaecyparis obtusa. Next base: position 2,707,061 of record BSBK01003718.1, read on the forward strand.
ACCCATGACCCCTTAAGATACTCTAGGACCTTTATCTATAGCTTATGACATCTTATGTTACCCAGGACTCCTTAAGACACTCTAGGACCACTTATGTTATCCACAACCCCTTAAGACCTAATAAGACCTCTTATGTTATCTATGACCCCTTAAGACCTAATTAGTACATCTTAGGACCCTTAAGACCTAATAAGACCACTTATGTTACCCATGGCCCCTTAAGACACTCTAGGACCACTTATGTTACCCACAACCCCTTAAGACATTCTAGGACCACTTATATTACCCACGACCCCTTAAGACACTCTATGACTCTTATCTACATGTTAGGACCTAATTAGACTCAATTAGAACCAATTATGACCTAATTAGAACCACTTAAGATACTCTAGGACCACTTATGTTACCCATGGCCCCTTAAGACACTCTAGGACCTTTATCTATAGCTTATTACATCTTATGTTACCCACGACTCCTTAAGACACTCTAGGACCACTCATGTTACCCAGGACCCCTTAAGACCTAATAAGACCTCTTATGTTATCTACAACCCCTTAAGACCTAATTTTTACATCTTAGGACCCTTAAGACCTAATAAGACCACTTATGTTACCCACGACCCCTTAAGACACTCTAGGACCTTTATCTATAGCTTATGACATCTTATGTTACCCACAACTCCTTAAGACACTCTAGGACCACTTATGTTTGTTGGAAATTTGGCTAAGGTATGTACATAGATGTTGTCATTATGGAAACATATGTTCCCTATGAAGAGCGCATAAGCTGGAAAGTAAGTATGGAAGATCGCAGACTAAAATTGTCTAAGTATGAAACAGTGATTTTGACAGAGCACCCAATACAGTTTATTTTGGCGACATTCACTAGAGCATGATCAGAGTTTTCACAGTTGAACATAGACTCTATGGTGTCTAAGGATACCCCATCTTAGTGCGCAAAAGAGTATGGATAGTATGGACAAAGTTATGACTATTTTACCGATGACAAAGTGTAACCGATAGTGAAGTTTTGAAGACAGAACTAGTAAATGAATTAGGATTATTTTGCTTGTCAAAATAATGACTTAATATTATAAAGAGATGACATCCTAGATGTTTACTCTTGGATAAAGATATGCAAGCTGACAAGAGAAAGATATTATGTTTGTATCTTGTATAAATAAAGATGTACCGAGCATACTTGAAATGTAACATGTAATATATGTAAATTGTGATAGCAGCAAAAGTTGTTGATGTGAAGTTGTAAGTAGTACCATATTGTAATCAATAAACATTTGTATTACTTGGTTGGGTAGTGAGCTCATCTAGTAATTAGGTTTTGTATCTACAACTCCTAACAGGGTTGAGGCTTCTAACAAGGCCTATAGTCCCTTAACCAGGACTGATACACTATATGATTGTAACAGGCTCTTAACAGGGTCAACATCCTTAACCAGATATCTTTTGATTAGTGGATCTTTGTGGGTACCATCCCCACTGAGGTTTTCCCTTGGCCAGGGTTTCCTTGAGAACATATCATGTGTTATGAGTTCTTTACATTTACTATTATGTATGCTATTTAGTTTCTTATGCTTTATATGCATTAAAGTAATCTGTTATATCCATAAGTGGGCAAAAGTAAAAGTTTGTGAAATACTGATTCACCCCCCCCTCTTAGTATTTCCTATTTCTAACAATGTTACCCACGGCCCCTTATGTACAAGCATTTTTAGTAAATATTAAAGTTAGTCCTATGACCCATTGATGGACATGTTAGGTTTCATTAATACATACTAGGATGTCCTATGACCCATTGATGTCTTATCTATACCTTAGGACCTCTTATGTTACCCACGACCCCTTAAGACCTAATTAGTACATCTTAGGACCCTTAAGACTTAATAAGACCACTTACATGACCTAATAAGACCTATAATTTTATATATTTAGATATTTGTTTCCATTTTACATGTAGTTATAACATGTAATCAAGTACTTAATTATTAACACTTAGCTTTCACATGTTATGTATCTAGATGGCTGCTCAAGGTACACTTGAGACTCCTGATATGCATACTTTTTTTCATATTGCTGATACGGAGATAGCTCAACTTAGAGAGTCTATCTGTAGGTCTATAGGGGATGGTATATATAGATATACATGCGCTACTATATTGAGTAGTTTGGAGACTATGATTGCTAGATTGAGGTCTTACTCCTTCACACCTTAGGTAGTTGAGACCATTTTTAGAGAGTTGAGGGAGGAGGTCTCGGGTGATGTTTCCTTAGCAATGATTCAGAGCCTCATTCCCAAGGAAACCATCAAACAAGAGGTTTTCCCACATTGTGAGGGGAAGGCAGTGGTGAGGGCATATCATGTCATATAGTGTGTGATACCTCAGATTGCATGTATGATTTACCCTTGACATCTTGTAGCACACGGTCGTTATCCAAATAACGACTAGATTCCATTATATTTTTCACAATAGTTGTATGCTAAGTTTCATTTGGGACTCAGGGTCAACTATTTAGATATCCCATCATATTATGGTTAGGGGTGAGGTAGGGTTGCAGACTACGATTAGTATCATAGGGTTGATCAAGTTGTGCAACCTCATAGGTAGCTAGTTGGGGAGAGGACTTCGACAGTGACATCGACGATGGCTGCTACTATAGATAGAGTCATCATTACTTCTCAGAGGGGAGTTGTGGATAGTATAGGATAGATTGCTTCTGCAGCCACATCCATCACTTCAAATTTAGTGGGCAGATACATTTTGACTAGACCGAGTAGAGCCAAATCATATTCCAAGGCTTTGTCTAGTACTACTACAGGTGTGAGTGAGGAGACATATAGAGCTACAGGTCTTCATGTACCTGGAGAGATACAAGCACTTTTAGGTCATTAGAGTACTTTAGATATGGTCCTTTACTTTTTGGAGGATCTCCTGTAGGCCTATTCTCATATTGTTGACACACACATGATCCCAATACATTCAATTAGGGATTTCATTGCACTTGCACGGGGTCCTATAGTTCCACCAGCATAGGATGCACCATCTACTAGTTAGGCACATCATAGTGTAGAGTGTTGTGCACCCACAGATCACTCTATAGCTATAGAGCTAGGTATACAGATTGGAGATGTACACATCACCACTGAGGGTCTAGACACTTTTGATGAGCAGTTGCATGAGTTGGGTCAGGTGGACATTGGCACTGATGGCAGGTCATTTATGGATATGTTATTGCATCCAGATGGTTAAATTTCTACATTACTCCCCTCCTAGCTAGTGTCACCCTTACACTCCTCATTACTATAGAGGTTCGGGACCTTAGGTGGTGTGGGTGATGTAGTTTCAATTGATGATATGATGGTGCAACGTGCTGACAATCCTCTTGTTCCTGAGATCTAGGTACATATAAAATTTTATTTTCTTTTTTATTAGGAGTTTTAGTGAACAATTAATTGTAGACAAGTGTATTGATGTTTGTTCAATGTATAATATTTTGTAGGAATAGTTAGCAGAGCATGTTACCTCTAGTGTGGGCTCAGAGCATCTTCCACATGATGTGACACCTACTAGTGGTCAGGTAAGTTTTAGATATATGTATGTTTAAGCATGCATATGTACACACGTATTTATATATTTCAAGTGCTTTACATAATATATATACTATGCACATGTATATAACCAACTATTGTACACTAAATTTGTAGGGGTTAGTCACTTCTTTACAACCAGTGATGCTTTTTATAGGAGCGATTCAGTAGATGTGACACCTAGTAGTGGTCAAGTAAGTTTTAAAAATATGTAAGTTTAAACATGCATTTATAATATTTTAATTATTTTAGATTATTATCATATATACATGCATTTATATTCGTAGGGATCAGTTACTGTCTCACAGCTAGAGGATGCTGTTGGTAGTCACTCAGAGGGTCACTTTGTTTGCATGCGCCTAGATGACTCCCTAGTTTAGGACATGTTGAACATATCTTTTATTTGAGACTTAGTTTATGATTCAAGACATATATTTGATTAAAAACATATATATTTGATTAGATGTACTTATATTTGATTCGAGACATATATTTGATTAGATACATATGATTTGAGACATATATTTGATTAGAGACATATGATTCAAGACATATATTTGATTAGAGACATATATTTGATTAGAGACGTATATTTGGTTATATGATTTTATTTGATGATATATGATTTGATTAGATGATTTTATTTTATTAGATGATATGATTTGATTAGAGAATTTTATTTGATGATATATGATTATGATTTGATTAGAGGGTTTTATTTGATTAGATTATATGATTTTATTTGCTTTGAATAGATGATTTTATTTGATGATATATGATTTGATTAGATGATTTGATTACATGATTTTATTTGATTAGATGATATGATTAGATGATATTATTTGTTTAGATATGATAAGTAATATAATTAATTTCATCATTCTTTAGTGTCTTAAGGGGATCTAGAATTAATATCACAAAAGAAAACTAGTTAATACATGTAACTAATGAATAATAACTATTCTAAGTAAGTCTAGAACTAACACATGCCATAAGTAATATAACCAATTTCATCATTTTTTAGTGTCTTAAGGGGAGGTCTTAAGGCCATCTAGAATTAATATCATAAAAGAAAACTAGTTAATACATGTCACTAGTGAATAATAACTATTCTAACTAATTCTAGAACTAAACACATGTCATAAGTAATATAACTAATTTCATCATTTTTAAGTGTCTTAAGGGGAGGTCTTAAGGGGATCTAGAATTAATATCATAAAAGATAACTAGTTAATACATGTAACTAATAGATAATAACTATTCTATCTAATTCTAGAACTAACACATGTCATAAGTAATATAACTAATTTCATCAAAGCATACATAAAATCTTTAACTAATATGCAATCTATAAAAATCATTGAATAATCAAAGTATACATATAAAATTCTATATATTAAAACCATTGAACCATTAAATAGGTTCATCATATATCAACAAATTATAGTCCATCATATGTTTAAATATATAAACAAAGTATAATGAAATTTAACCCAGAGATATCAAGTAGGTCCTAACAAAAGAAATAAGTATACATATTATAGTTTTTAGACCAACTCAAGTGGTTTAGACCTTTCATGGAGAACATGTAATATTCTCTCATGATCCTCACTATCTAGTCTCCACTTACGACATCCACGTTGATATTTAATTGTATGAAGACAAATGGATGTGGCAACTACTAGGTGATTATATTGAAACACCTTATTGTCTGGTTCGTAATCAACAAAGTGAATACCATGTTGAATTACATTGATTTTCTTGAAATATGTTCCCTCTAAAACAACTGAGCTTGCAGGTCACAAATTTTAACAATATATAAATTTAAACAAACTCAATTTGGAATTTGTTAAAAGGTTGAAATTTAAAATTTACAAATTCAGTTCAATATATTGATGTAAACCATATACAAACCTATGGGGAACAACATTCCATCACTTTCTTCAGGTTCAAGTAACTTCATCCTCTCTACAATACAACACAGTAAATAATAACCAACTCCTTCTACATTTCCATGCTCAACAATCACTGCAAAGACATCTCCTGCATAGTAAATTTATATATACATGTGTGAGATCTTAAAATAAATACCTAGTTCAATCTATAGATCTATCTATCTATCTATACATGCAACCTAATGTATCATATAATGTGAAATATATATACTTACCAATTTTGACCAATCCTGAGATATGATCATAATCAGTAGAAATCAAAGGAACATCATCAAAGTTTTCATCTTCATCTCTATCAAATGTATCAGTAACAACTAGTGGCACTAGATCCCATGCACCTACATATTTACGATCTTGATTGATACATTCCTCATAATTGTCAGTAATGTAGTGACAACAAAAGCATGAGTAGTCCCTAGTGTTCAACATCCAATTGTGACAATTCATACTCATAATTGAATGCAAAGATCGCGTCTTTTCTATCCTATTGCAACCATGCATAATTTTTCTATCCACACCTGAACAAATGCATATATAATACATTCTATATAAATATAATTTGAATCAAAATATCATAAAAATTTTAAACACTTTCAAATAATTTAAAAATGTGTACATACCTTTTATCTCCCAAAATTTTCTATATGGCACGGCCTGAGTCAATCCTGATGATGTGTCATTCTCATTTGGTGTGAAATGTGTCTTGCACCATTCAACCACATCATGTGCATTTTTTATATGCACTCCTTTATAATTCATTTGATACTTTCATATAGCACATTTGATGCAAGCTCCGACACCATCATGTTCACCTTTTCCATGTCCACTCTCAAAGAAACTCCAGACATGTGGTATGTTTTCATTACGATGATATCTACATAGTGCATAAAATGGTCTCAATGATTTGAATTGTGCAGCACATACATCTGACCAAACATAATGTTTATCAATTTGTATACCTCTTTCTTTCAAATTTGCAAAAAACATCTTGAAGCAGTGTTCCACATAATGAATGTCATGCTCTCTATCATCACTTATATAAAAATGATATTCCTTCTTGATGACCCATGCTTCAAATGTGCTTTAAATACCATCCAAATCAAATTGTGCATGTCAATAACACACATGTACCATAATAGTAATTTTCTCTAAAAAATAGTATTATGATTGAATTGCCTTTTGATGAACAAAAGAATAATTTTCTGCAAAATCAACAACTGATACAATAGTTCCAAGTGGGAAATTGTCTCTTAGTGTTTGAAATTGTTGTGCTTGCCACTTTGCAAAAAAACATGATGAATGTAGGGTTGAATCAATTTTTTAAATTTTTTCATAAATACTCTAACATTTATCTCCTCTTCAACATATTCTAACCTTTTGGATTCTTTCCCAAATTTTGTTTCATTCTTTACATATTTGTAACTCTTGCAATTTACCATCTTTGTTACATCAATATTTTCATTTTTCAAAGGAAAAAGAGACAAATCGGCACATGTTTGGCATATTCCTTTTATGCAATTTATTTTTCCAGCTACATCATCTCTTTTGTCACATAAAATGGATGAGATGAACTCACTTCATCTAGTAGGAGGAGCCTTTTCAAAATCATAAGTGTCTTCTACAAACTTTCAAAAAACTTGATAGTGGAGGTCAAATTCAATATGATAACAACAACAACAAGTTTCAAACAAGGGTCTTTTCATGAAGCCCCTCAAGTGTCTTCGTGCGAAGGGGGTCTTCGCACGAAGACCTCAAAAATGAAATTTTGCCCTCATAAAACAACAAAACTTCAAAAAAATGGTCTTCCGAGGCCTGAAATAAGGACTAAACAAGATTATTTTTTCAAAAAAATGATCTCAAACAATGCTATTCGGAAAATTTTTTATAATGAATATAATTTTAATACATATTGAGTTTATTATCACTTTTAAATATTACTTTAACTAAACATAGGTTGTTTGGTCATTCAACAACCTCTCATCAAGACTTCGGGAAAAATAGTAAATGATAAAAAAAAAAGTAGGAAAAGTGTATTTGTGTTACCTTCCTATGAAAAAAAGAAAAAATGAGTTTCGATATACATAGATCAAGTTAGAGCGATCCAAGTGACCTTATGTCTAAATTACAGTTACTGTCACTTTAAAACTTAATAAACTATGAAATATTGATCCAAAATGAATAAAACCAATTGCATCCTTTAGATATTGATGTTAAAAATATAATCTCAAAATAATTACATTAACATCATATTTTTTAAAAAAGTTATGCTGATCCAAGTGACAGTAACTCCTTAAAAACATAGTTTTTTCATGCAAACCACTTTTAGAAGAAGGAAAAATGAATTTAAATGATTTTTTTTAAAAAGAAATATATTTAGAAACTAGAAAGAAAATTCTAAAAGACTCTAGTTTACATCATCTTAAATTCCTAATAGTTTTGCGACAACAGATGTTCGAAAGTGAAGTTTTTTCTCAGAATGTTGAACTCTGTGTCAAAGTTGGCCGAAAAGTGGGACTCAATATTGTGGGACCACCCATGCAAAGTTACAGATGCAGTTGCAGGATACATAGCAGCTGATAATTCACAATAAATCCATGCATCCAATTTGAATAAAAATTAATACAAAGAAATAGGGTCCTCCAATTGCCCAATCATTTGGACCTTGACTGTCCCCTCAACCAGTGACCCTTTAAAACTGGGTTATCATGCAATCAGTGAGTGATCCTTCATTCTCCTAGTCTGACCTGCATCCAAACATATTGGAAATACACAATACAATGATAAAAAGTCTTTCACAATCCCCCTTCCCTCAACGAACACTATTAACCATCCCTTCCACATAACATTTCATTGTTTTATGAGTGGATTGTGCAGGAATAGTTAACATTAAACAAGGAGCAAACTCCTCAACACATCTTGGAAACCATTGAATTTAATAATAAATGAAACCTAACACCAACACTATTCCTTCCATAGTTTCAAGATACATAGCAGTCGATAATTCAAAAGAAATCCATGCATCAAATTTTTATAAGGATATCCTACTAATCAATAGGAATTTTCTTGAGATGACCAATGATTATGCATTTTGATGGCAGTGTGCTAGTTCAAAAGGATAATATAAATCTGAAACAAGTTTTTATGACTTTCTCAAACTATAAATGTGGTTAAAGGGAAAATATTATGTGGAAACTTAAAGGAAAGAATGCTTGGTGGGGTTATCATGCAATCAGTGAGTGATCCTTCATTCTCCTCTTCTAGTGACCCTTCAAAATCGGGTTATCATGCAATCAGTGAGTGATCCTTCATTCTCCTAGTCTTCCCTACATCCAAACATATTGGAAATACACAATACAATGATAAAAAGTCTTTCAAAATCCCCCTTCCCTCAAGGAACACTATCAACCATCCCTTCCACATAGCATTTCATTGTTGTATGAGTGGATTGTGCAGGAATAGTTAACATTAAACAAGGAGAAAACTCCTCAACACATCTTGGAAACCATTGAATTCAATAATAAATGAAACCTAACACCAACACTATTCTTTCCATTCACTTCTACCAAGAATAAAGCATTTAATCCATTCAACATTACATATAATAATTAGATAGTTATATTTCTTGACTGTGTAGAGGAACAATCATGACCAAAATGATCAAAACTACTATCACCCTTGCACAAGATATTCCAAACTTCAAGTAAAATGAGCAATATGCTATATCAAATCATTCATATTCATAGTAACCATTCAAAGGATCATTTTTTCAATGAACCCTCTGACTGTACCTCTACGACAGAGAAATGAAACCTTAAAATAGAGAAAGGAAACTTAGTAAAACTAGTCTATGCCACTGTTTGTGAGGGAAACTTAGTCACGATATCAAGTATCATCTCATCATGGTCTATTCACCATGTTTCAACACCCCATTCACTCTGATCTATTCATATTACACCATTCTTCTTCTCCAAGACTCAAAGGCTTGAAACAGTATATGTGGTAAAAATTCATGAAATACTAAAGAAGACCTACTATTTATAAGACAAATCTTCATTGTCCCCCACAAAAAACTAAGTAATAACTACTCTACCCTTAATTTTTTTAACAATGCACCGTATTAGATAAATTAGGTTCTATCACACATGGCACAAACTCTCTTCAAACTCACAATACATTGCATGCATAGTACAAAACTCATGAGATTCTAAAGAAGGCCTCACTCTTAATGAGTTATAAACATGCCATTATTTCAGTTTTGCTTGTGAGTTATGATAATTTTTGTAAACATATCATTGGTTCAATTTAGTGTATTCATTTTTGTCAGAAAAATCTTCATTGTCTTCTGATTGTCTTCTTTATATATTGTGTGATGAAGTTACTCACCTGCATGAAATTAAGATCTACTAACATCAATCTAATCAAATACAATGCAAATTTAACTAGAATTGAAATTATAACCTATATTATCCCATGGATCTCTAGATAGAAGTGGTAAGTGAAGCTCTCAGCTACAATCCTCACTAGTGACACCTCTAAAATGAGAAATGATGCTGCTACTATGCTTATGCTATGCTTCTATGATGATTCTAGCTCAAGAATGATGAAATTATGATACTAAATGCTTAAAAATGCTCAAATTGCTCAAATTGCTCTTAGAAATGATCTCAATTGCCTATAGTAACAATGCTATGCAAATGAAATTCCAAGATGGAAATGCTCTCCAAAATGCCTCATACTTATAGTAATTTCCCAAGGGTAGGGGGTGGAGTGAAGTAATCATGGTTATCCCTTGGTTGAGTCAAAAAATTTTCTTTGTTCATAAATGGGGGGACAAATGAGGGGACAAGCCTTTAAATGGTTTCAAATCTTTGGACAATTTAAATGTTTGAGTGATTTATGTCATTTTGTTCTCAATTCTCATTGGTTGACCACTTTGTTGAAAGAAAATAGGATTTATTAAATTCAATTAATTAATTAAATTTAGCCATGGAAGGGTAATAGGTTCATTTTGATTTTTGATTAAACAACTATACAATTAATTGATTAAAATCAATTATATATTGTTTTTGGCCGTTTTAAGCTTCAATTTAATCATTTAACATCATTATTTAATAATTCTTTTGTTTTAATTGATTTTGCTCAACTTTATTTAATTATGTCCATTTTATTGATTTTTGATCCATCTAATTGATTTTTGCATTTTAAAAGTATTTGTCCAATTTTACGTGTCTACAAATGCCCCTCTTTGAATCAATGTGCGAAGAACATTGGTTCAAAGATCCTTTAAGTCCTGATTGTTGATTCCTGATGTGATTGATTGCTGCCTCTTGATTAAAAAATTTATGATGCCCCACTGATTTCATGATGTTTGATTGCAACTTCGATTTGATACCCTTATGCCCCCTCATAAATTAAAACATATTAATTCCTTGATTTTGAAAAAAATTTGATTTGATGTTTGATTTGTCAAATATGTTTTCATTTCTGACTATTTGATGAGATGTCATGATGTATGATTATGCCCTGGTTTGGTTTGACTAGTTAAGATAGGTCAATAGCTATTTTCACCTCCAAAATTAGGTCAAAATACCTTAAATAGGTTGAGAAACCTTGTTTTACCATTCATTTTTACTTTTCATCTTGGTGTTTTTGCTCTGATCCTCTAGTGATTTTCGAGATGGTTGTGCTAATTCAGGAGCATAGATTCGAGAGGTGCCGAAGATATGCGAGGCTGCCTAAGTATGGAGCTCCAGTAAGTCGTTATAAACCTTGATTGAGTATTTATGGTGCATCTATGATCATTTATTGCAATTTCATGTTTCGTCGTTGCCTTGAATTTAAAAACTCTCACCTAGGAATGATTTTACTATTGCTTAGGGTATTTTATTGTCACCTTCATGGTTTTTACTCCCACCTCCGTGTATTTTATCCTCGCTTAGGAATCTTTTACTCTCACCTAGCACAAGAACAACTCTCGCCTAGGGCTAGGTTAAACTACCCCATTTCCAATAGGTTGTCACTTATGAGAACCCTAACAGATTTACTAACGCCTAGGCTAGCATTCACTGTCGTGTAGCCTAATTCACTGTTGCTTAGCAGCAAATTGTCGAATGATAGAACAATAATATCACTTGACATGTTTTCACTATCGTGTGAGGTTAAATGTCACCTGGCATGATAAAAATCATGCCTATTGACTATTTGATTTTTTTTTTGTACTTTTCACATGTGTACTTGATTGCATCTGATTAAAATTTGATAACTCTTGATGATAGATTTAGATAATAAGTGTAGGTCTATTATTGTCAACAAAACAATTGGTTTAGGATATCTAGATAGTGGTACTTTGGAATATGATTTGTCAATCCCATTTAGGATAGTGATTAATAGGATAAATCAATCAGTGTGAAAACCAATATGATTTTAATACTGCCTCTTTGTTCTCAGGATACAGAGAAATGAACAATGGTACATGGTGTGATGACTTGAGATTTTGAGAAGATTGACTTGAGATAATTCCTTGATACAATGTACTAATATGATTCGTTTTACTTTTCCAACAGGGTCACAGTCCTACCTTATACGTCTGGTCAGTTGCTTCTTGGGTTATTGACTTGAGTCAGGGACTCACAGCAGTTGAGTTCCATGTTATCGAGTGATGTAGATTGAGATTTTTGCTTGACCTCCCATGGTTTCAGCTAAACCATGGGTTACTAACTATAGTGGTAGAGTGATGGCACTCCAACCACAACACATTCCACTTACCGTATGGAGAGATGACTATAACGCTTGAGGATGTGTATAGATTACTTCAGATCCCATGTAGAGGAGAGATAGTATATTATGATTCTATTTATGATTCTTATGTCTACCAATGAGTATTCAGGGACAACACTATAGGAGATGGGGATACTATTACATGGACTCAGTTTACATCTTTTCCTACATTACCAATAGTTTTAGGTGCAGTGATTGGTGGTTTACTACTTCTCGACCGGTGGGGTCATGGTTTTTCAGTCGGTTGGGGTAGGATCATGGAGGATTTACTTTCTCATCCTCAACAGTTTGATTAGGGTTCCTACATTTTGGCGTAGTTATATCATGATTTACACGAGGTGGTGTATCGGGGGAGTGCCTCATTATCAGCGGGTGCCATTGTTCTTTAGTTGTGGATATGGGAGCATCTTCCCATTACTAGGCCCATTTCTGATAGGGTTCAACATCGGGGATTTCCTTATGCTTTCCTGTACACTGGTATGATGATTCAGCACCACTTGGGTCACTTGGATTACTGGAGATGTCAGATTAATGATCTTGATTAGGTTACATGGCATCCCTTCCTTAGTTGTGATAGATGGAGAGAGGATGAGGATGAGTTACCATACATGTTCGCCCCTCGTTGGATGACTAGGTGTACTACCACTACTATTGAGCACTTATGCTTCGACAGAGTTTTGAGATAGTGTGGTCGGACACAGGATATGCCTCAGGGAAATGCACTATATGCTCGAGTATAGGTAGAGATCTCTCTTTGGGGTCCATGTATTGATTATCAATTTGCATTAGATCAGATTGCAGGTATGACTATTTGCAGATGGAAGATACTGATAGGTATTGCAGATGCAGGCATGTCACATGAGTATGCAGATTAGTGGGCTCGCAACAAGTTTCCTCATTTCATTGATCCAGCTGAGCCTATTCCTGGATGTCATGATGATGATAGGGATGATAGACATTAGAGAGGATGAGGACATAGACATCCTCAGGTTGCACTAGGTAGAGGACAGCTAAGATGAGGTCATGATCATGGGGATGCTAGAGATAGACTAGCTAGAGCACAAGATGATGTAGTTGATAGATAGCCTAGAGTAGATAGACATGATAGAGCTCATAGACATTAGAGACCTTAGAGGCAAGCACATATTGATGTAGCTAGGTAGATTCCTAGGGGATTGGATCCCTTGGTACAGTTACAGAGAGTAGCCTTGGCTCAGCATGATGATGATGCAGCTCAGTAGGATCAAGGGTAGCAGGATGATGGTGCTCCACAGATGCCTCCCCCAGCTCCACAGCCACAGGGTGCATAGGGTGATCGTATTGATGGATTATCTCGAGATATGCAGGTATTGAGGATAGACATGTCCACTATTGTGGGTCGGTTGGATCAAGTTGCCTCTTTATTACAACAGTTTGTATCAACCATGGTTGTTCCAAGATAGGATGGAGTGAGTACTTCACAGGCTCCTCCTCCACCAGATGGTAGAGGTCCAGATGGATCTAGTGTTGTAGGCTCTTGATTGATCTAGTGACTCATTGATGATGTCCTCTTTGTTTCATATGTCATGATATTAGACTGATCAACACATTTGGTGTACCCCTTTTGATGATATTGTACCTTGATACTTGATTTGATGATCATATGATGAACACTCTGTTGATGATATATATGATATACTCCTTGGATCATCTTGATGAGTTGATTTATGAGATTATCTTTTATGCAGCTATATGATGTGTTATGCATTTACAATTTATGCTATGGATGTAGTTATCTTATTTTATGATATAGATAAATGAGTGCAATGCTATATGGATTTTGATGATATGCTTTTTCTATTTTGTCAATGTATGGATCCAAAATGTTTGATGGAAATGCATATGTATGTTCCTATCTTTTTTCATTTTTCAAGCATCTAGATGAATGCACTGCGAACTCTTACTTTATGAATGCATGATATATGGAATGATTTCTTTTCTTTTCTTTTGATATATGAGTAATGAATAATGTTTAATGCTAGACATGAATGCAAAGATAATCTCACTTGCGTTGTAAGATTAAGGATTAGATCAAGGATTATATTGAATGTTTGAATTTGTAATCTTCCCCCATTTCTTGATGTTTGAACAACTCAAGTATTTATTGATGTGCCCCTCCTTTTGTCCTTGGAAAATTTACCATAAATAAATGCAATTAACTTTCCATGCTAATGCAATGCAATTAATCTAACATGATAATGCAACCTAAGTGTCACTAGCTTTTAGCAAATAAATGCCATGAGGATAAATTTTCATCATTGAGCATTTTTGGGATCGAAAAGCTAGTACAATCATCATTGACCACATCATGATGATATGAATACCACTTTTTATCACATTTTGGTAACCTCATTTTGAAATTGGTACAACCCTCACTAGTTGGATGACCAAACTATGGGAGTCTGAATACCGGTGACAACAGATTCAATGTTGCAAGTGGATTTTTGGTATTAAGATATAGAAAATCTAAATAGCCAAGGGATCCATTTGAATAAACAAGCAAAGGTCAACTTTCCCTCTTATGAGATAGTCCTTGATGGTTCTTTGATGACCATGTTGTTAGATGAACTCTCATAAGTGGATGAATCTTCCTCAAAATAGTCACTCAAAGGCAAGAAAAAATATCACATCTTTATCATGGCTAATCTAGTCGAAACATCCTCGAATAACTCAAAAGATATGATGAAAAGTCAATTCCAGCAAGATTTTATCAATAAGAAGATTTCAAGTGTTTTACCATGTTTCATTATTTTGCCAAGAAAGAAACTTTTGAATGTTTTGCCATGTTTTAGGATTTTCCAACAAGTATTTCCTAGTATTCTGATCTTTAAGGTGTTTTTGTCCATTTTAATCCTGAATAATAAAGTCAATGAAGGCTCAAGGATCATGTTGTAGGATCAAATACTTAGTCTCAATAAACTTTCCTCGCTTCCAAAATTCTGATAAAATCTCTCTTTGACGTGACTAATTGTAGCACTTATTGAATCCCTTCGGTACCAAATTTGCAATCTTCTTCTGCCCCCAAAGGATAAATGTGATCATTTGACAAACTTAGGGCTGATAGACAATGCAACAATGTGACTAACCGGCTTTATTATGACTATGTACAAATGACGGATGCAATGGTGGTTGTACAAATGAGATGGTGGAAATGCAATATGGACATATGTGACTAGGAAAGACAAACTTAAGGGAACAAAAGGCACTTGTTTACCAAGTTTTCACCCTTTGGATGGATCAAGCTCTTTTTTCTATTTTTAAAGCTTTTTACTTTTTTTGCTACCAAGGTGCCTATTTCTAGGTTTTCACCAAGGCACTTTTTCTCTTTTTTCATTTTTTTTTCATTTTTTTGTATTTTTCTCTTCTTCTTTTTTTTTTTATCATCAAGGCACCTGTTTGCTAGGTTTTCACCAAGACAACATCTTTTTTGAATGTTTTTCCTTTCTTCATGCTCAATTTTTCAATGTTTTTGATCTTTTGTGCTTTTCAAATGTTTTTGGTATTTTCAGAATCTCTTTTGAACTATGTACAATAAATATGATGCTCTCTCATTTGATATTCTTTATACTCTTTCATCTGACTCATGTGTAGAACCTTTTGAGATGAATATTGTTGATGGGTTCTTGGAGCTCCTCTCCTTCACAATCTGATAATTTATAGGTTCCTATGCCAAATGAAGATACTATGATGAATGGGCCAAGCCAATTAGCTTCCCATTTGCCTTTCTTCTCCCTTTCAACCTGATTCTTTGGGTTTTCCCTCAACACTAAGTCTCCTACCTGAAAGACTCTCAGTTTAATATGTTTATTATAGTTCTTCGAGGTTCTATTCTGATACACTTTTAGGTGCTCATAAGCTTGTGTTTGTTGTTCTTCAAGTAACTCCAACTGTTGAAGCCTAGCTACCCTATAGTCTTCATATGTGATCAATCCATGTAATGATACTTGTAGAGACAGGATTTTAACCTCTAATGGTAGAACTGCTTTAGCCCCATAGACTAATGAGAATGGCGTGGCTCCTATGGGTGTTCTTATGCTAGTTCTGTAGGCCCATAATGCTGGATTAATTTGCATATGCCAATCCCTTCCTAATTTATTGATCGACCTTTTCAAAATCTTCAAGATATTCTTATTTGTGGCTTCGGCTTGCCTATTTCCCAGAGGGTAATAAATTGATGAAGAATGGTGAGTGATATGAAATGTAGCACAAAGTTCATCAACATCCTTATTCTTGAATTGTTTTCCATTATCTGTTATTATGGCATGAGGAATACCATATCAGCAAATGATGTGATTTAAGATAAACATGGAAATTTGTTTACCCATTGCCGTTATCAAAGGAACTGCTTCAACCACTTAGTGAAATATTCTATTGTGGTTATGATGTGTTTGTGTCCATTTGAAGAAGGTGGATGTATGATGCCAATTAGATCAAACCCCCATTGATAGAAAGGCCATGGTGTGACAAATGGGTGTAATTCCTATGCCGGTGCATGTATCATGTCGCCATGGTATTGACATTTACTACATGTCTTCACAAAGTGGCAAGCATCCTTTTCTAATGTCTTCCAAAAATACCCTAAGCAAAGGATTTTCTTAGCTAGGTTTAGACCGCTTGAGTGTGACCCGCAAATGCCTTCATGAACCTCATGTAAAGCTAACTTAGACTCTTCTTCCTCTAGACATCTAAGTAATGTCCCATCAAAACCCTTATGATACAATGTTTTGGAGAGGATTAGGTAACAGGCTGATTGGCATATGAAGTTATGTTTTTGAGCTCGAGTTTGGTCTAAGGGTAGTACTTGGTCTTTGAGGTATGTGTATATAGGTCCGTACCAAGGGGAGTCATGTCCATGTAATAGGGAAACAATTTGGGTTTTGAGAAGGTTGAATGCCGGTTTCACCAACTCTTCCACTAAGAACTCATACTTCTCATTTTGATCCAGTTTTTGTAACAAGGAAGCCAAGGTGGCCATGGCGTCAGCTGCTCTATTTTTCTCTCTAGGAATCTACTCAAAAGTGATCAAGGCAAAGTATTTCTTCCATCCATCAATCATAGTCTTATATGGCATCAACTTTTAATCTTTAATGTTATATTCATTATTGACTTGATTGATGATAAGTTGAGAATCTCCATAAATTTGTAGCTCTTTGATGTTCCACTCTAAGGCTAGTTTGATGCCTATGACAAGTGCCTCATATTCCACTATATTGTTTGTACATGGAAACATAAGCTTTCAGGACTTTGGAATGGTGTAACCTTGAGGAGTGACCAATAGTATGCCGGCACTGGAACCTCCTTGAGTATAAGAGCCATCATAGAATAACTTCCATGTTTTTGCTTCTATGTTGATAATGGCGGAATCCAGAAATTCCACTTGAATAGTTTGTGTAGAAGTTATGGGATTCTCAACTAAATGATCCACTATTACTTGCCCTCTTATTGCCTTTCTATCGACATACTCAATGTCAAATTCACTCAAAATAATAACCCACTTAGCTATTCTACTCGTTAGGGCAGTTTTACTTAACAAGTACTTGAGAGGATCAATTTTGGCAATTAGTTTGACCTTATGCAGCAACATATAATGTCTCAACTTTTGAGATGAAAACACCACTGCTAAGCAAGCTCTTTCCATAAATGTGTAATTAAGCTCATATTTGATCAAAGTCCTACTTAAATAGTAGATAGCTCTTTCGTTTCCTTGTTCATCTTCTTGTGCTAAAAGCACTCCTAGTGATCTTTCGGTAGTAGATATGTATAGAAGCAATGCTTTGCCCTTAATTGGTGGCATGAGAATGGGTGGATTTATCAAATAAGTCTTCAATAATGTAAAAGCTTGATCACATTCCTCATCCCACCTAAATATAGTATCCTTATGTAGCAACTTGGTGAAAGAATGATATTTTTCAGCCAATTGAGAGATAAATCTCTGTATGGATTGAATTTTGCCTTGTAAAGATCTCATTTGGCTGATGTTCTTAGGTATCTCCATGTCCATTATGGCTTGTACTTTTTCTGGGTCCACTTCAATTCCTTTGGCGGAAACTATATAACCTAGTAACTTGTCGGATTGGATTCCGAAGGCACATTTCTTTGGGTTTAATTTGACCTTGAATTGCTCCAACCTAACAAATATCTTTTTCAAAATTTTTCAAAATTTGGAGATGTTCTTCTCTTTTGTGGGATTTTGCTAGGATATCATCCACATAGTCTTGTAAGAATGTGTGCATCATGTCATGGAAGATAGTTGTCATGGCCCTTTGATATGTAGCTCTGGCATTCTTAAGGCTGAAGGGCATGACATTCCAACAAAAAGTGCCCCATGTAATACCCCAAAAATGGGCTATAAGTTCATTAACCTCCAACATCTACAAATCGAGCGAAATCGACATCAAAGTCCTAACCTAAGGCACATCTAAACATCATCGAATCATAATTGATTATCTTAAATTCTGCATCGGGGAATATTCCCAGCAATATTCCTAATTATATTAATTATCTTTAATTTAATGATTATTTGGTGATAAATCACATTTATCCTAAGTTTGATTAATTAAATATTTTCATATTTAATTAATTAGATTTAATACTGCCACTTAATTATTTTATTGAATTTAATTATATTTATTCCTAATTATCTTAATTATCTTTAATTTAATGATTATTTGGCGATAAATCACATTTATCCTAAGTTTGATTAATTGAATATTTTCATATTTAATTAATTAGATTTAATACTACCACTTAATTATTTAATTGAATTTAATTATATTTATTCCTAATTATCTTAATTATCTTTAATTTAATGATTATTTGGCGATAAATCACATTTATCCTAAGTTTGATTAATTGAATATTTTCATATTTAATTAATTAGATTTAATACTGCCACTTAATTATTTAATTGAATTTAATTATATTTATTCCTAATTATTATTATTTAATTTTGACAATAAATCAAAATTCCTATCATTAATTGATTAAATTTTTATTTAATTAATTAAAGCAAGTTGTCATTATTTAATAATATAGTTTTTAATAAAATTTTGATTAAATAATTGATTAACCCATAAATCAATTATTTATTTTCAAAAATCAGTTAAGTTGAGAATAAATCACTTTATTTATTTATTAAATCATAATTATCCATGTGCACATTCAAGGACCAGTTAAACTCAAATTGGAAAATCAATGCAAGTTGTTAGCTTTTTGAAACTCAACATCTTTTTGAGTTTTAAAGTTGATCTAAACTTCTAATTCGAGTTGAACTGTGCTTTTGGATGATTTTTGTGACTTAATTATCTGTTATTTAAAAATAACTCAAAAATCAAGCTGAGTTATTTGAGTGATTTATGGCTTTTTCTCATGCACCTCCAAAGCCCTAGATTTCTATAAAACCAAGGCTCAGCTCTTCAATTTCATATCTCGCAAATTGCAAACTTACTCTACAGGAATCATAGCATATCAGATTTGGAGAATTTGCACAATTGGAGCTTGAAAGATAAATTTGAGGATTCGAAGCTTTGTGAGATCAATTTCAAATTCATAGCTTTCATATTATTGTTAGAATTTTCATTCTCATATCATATCATTTCTAGATTAGCATTGCATATCATTTAGCATAGATTCATATCAGTTTTTCATTATCATTGCATAGAAAATACTTTAAAAAAATAGATTAATTGCATTCATATTTCATATCAGTTTTGCATTCAAATCCTTCATTTAAGTGTCATCTAGGTCACTGATCTCAATAGCAATCTGAGAACATTAATCTCTCACCTACTAGAAGGCAGTAAATCGTTTGGTTAGAGTAGATTTCAATTTTGCACAATTTTGATTATAGCTAACCTCTAATGTTTTACTGAAGTGTTGTGTCTATAGATTAGGTACAATTTTCACACACACATTTCTGGTGCCCACCATGGGGCAACCCACCTTTACATGTTGGTTTTAATTTTTTTTGGAGCTAAAGCCCTATAGTTTCAAATATTTAATTTTATCTCTCAAACGGCTTAAATTTTTTCTTTGAAATTTGTTTTGCAAGTTGGACATATATCAAAGAAGCTACAGTAAAAAATATAGAATTGTTTGAGATGTTTTTAATTTTTAATAATTTTTTCTTGAAATTATGAAAAAAATTAATATCTGATGCAAATCATCATATTTTTCAAAAAAAATTATATTTTTAGAAAGCTCTTTAAATTCTACAGGGGGTCCATTATTTGTATTTTAAATTTGGATGCAATATAATAGCTCAAATAGTCAATTTACAAAAACTAGTCTATTTTGATAAAATGGGTCTCTAGGGCACAAGTGAAGAGATTTTTCTAAAATTTTTACATTTTTGGAAAGCTCTCTATTTTTTAGTAGGGGTCTCTCTTCTGAATTTCTATTTTTGTGGCCAAAATTATATCAAAAAAATTAGATCTTGTTAACTAGGTCAAATGTAGTAAAAAAAATAAAGTTTTGTGATGGGTATGCACTTATTTTTTTTACATGGTTCAATGAATGATATGAGTTGTCATTTGGGTTAATTTCTAGTTATTATTGTTGATAATAATTGATTTTTAGAGTTAACCCTATGGTTTTCATAAGTTGAATATATTTTGCATATCGTGTTTGCTTGTTTGCTTGTTGGAGAGTTTGTCACCTGCTTGCATGGAAAAGCTCAACAAGAATTGCTAAAAATCAGGTAAAATCTACTAAGCACATTGTAAGGATCCCAGGTATTCTCCTTCATCTAATAACATTTCAATTTGGCCTTAAAATAAATCTCTCATGTGTCTAGCTTGGGTGATTCTTTTCATGCTTTTGTTTTACACACTTGCATAATTGATACTAGGTTGTGACCCCTTAAGGATTCATTAAGTAGTCTAAGATACTTGTGATTGATCTTGATTTCTATCTTGGGTTATTGGACTCGCTAATCTACCGGCCCCTCATTCCACCCCGTGGTTGCAATCTCAATGCCATAAAGGGGAGGGGTCAATAGGACAGAAGCGTTAAGTGTTCCACTTGGCAACCCTTTTTGTGCTTTTAGGAACTCACTTGTTTTCTAAGTTGGGGACTCATTTTTAGCTTGTGTGAGGTGTTAAGTGTTCCACCTTGTGGACTCATCTCATATTCATTTTAAGCATTAAGTGTTCCTCTTTCTACTTTTTGGATACTTTTGGTAGTTTTGCTTTTGGAAACATACATCTGTACTCACATAGTAATTAGGCCCTATGAACACTATTCATGATTCTTGAGAGATTGGATTCCCAGTGAAATCCTTCTTGATGACAAAATTCTTGTAGGTAGGGAGGATACTTAGTGCATTTCACATTCAACTTGGTTAGTGCGTCTTCTCTTATTGATCGATACATTCTCTCCCAGGAGAGGTTGATAGATCATGTGGGGTAGACATCACAAGATTTGGTGAATCAAAATTGGTTAGTGCATCTTCCCTTATTGATTGATACATTCTCTCTCTAGAGGGGTTGATAGATCACGTGGGGTTGATATCATAGACCTTGGTGAGACAAACTTTGTCTTAGCGTGTCGGATTAATCTACTTGCTTTGTTTGGGTTAAAAGTGAAGAGGTGTCAAAAACCTTGGATTTGGAGCCAAGTCCCCTTGTGGTATCATACTGTGAGTCACCTTTAGAGAGGGTTAACTGTAGCAGACAATCCCTTCATAGGGAAAACTGTGTTGATGGAACCTCAAGTGGTAATAGCCATTTTCACTGTGGTAGTGAGAACCGCTATATAAATGTCCTTGTGGAAGAAATCTCCATGGGTATGGTTCATTGTTGGGTTGTTAGATCTCCCTAGTAGCTCCTGAAGATTAAGTTCTCAGACTGTGTCAAAACCCTGGTGTGCCGGGATTGGAGTTCACCCCCTTGGATCATAAAAGTTGTAGAGTCAAACTATTACTAAAAACCCTAGCGAGGCCAAATTTTTATTTTATAGGGTATATGTGTGTTATTACAAAACATTTTTGGAACATACACAATTAGCACTTCTGAGGGTTAGAATGAATAAGTCACTTGATTGTTCATGCGCAAGGTTGCTTTTGCCCTTGTTCATTATTTTCAGACATGCTTGAAATCATGTGCTTGCTATTTTGCATGCTTGTTTATCTATCTGGTTACTGAAAATGAACAAATTTGTTACAATCCTCAAATCTGGACATTGAAATTTGCAAACAATTCAAATTTGAAAACTCAAAATTTGCAAAATCTAAAGTAAAATCCTTTTCTAGAGTCAAAAGTCATCTCAGGAGGTCAGAAAGTCATACGAGTTTCCATCAAGTGTCGTTTCATTACAACCCATCTATTGTATGATTGGGTACCCAGTTTCGTATGAGTTTCCATGCCAGCAAATTCTCAAAGTCAAAATCTTGCAACTATCGTATGAGATTTTCAACTGTCATTTCATTGCTACCCAACTGTCATATGATTGCCAACCCAGTGTTGTATGAGTTTTGATGCCAAAAAATTCTAGGAGTCAAAATATTGCTTGCAACTGTTGTACGAGTTTTGCAACTGTTGTTTCACAACATACCCACTATCGTACGAGTCTGCAGAGTGTCATTTGGGAAATTTTTGAAAGTTATCAAAAAATTGTCAAAATTGCCAGATATTTAGCTTTTTCAGCCTAATTTCAGAATCTATCGAATGAATCACTATGTCAAGAACAGAGCAGTAGCTATTAAGAATCCAATCATTTTCCTAAAGTGGCCTTTTGAATTTGATTCAGCCTTCTGTTTAATGGATTTGAGTCCTTATCATCCTGTGTCAAAACCTTGTCATAACTATCAATCTTCAATCAATCATCAAAATGACTAATTGTTGTGATATCTTGTCCGCTATCTTTTGGGAACCTACCCATACATCTAGGGCACAGTATCCTTCATCCATGTCTAATCAAATCTTCAAATCAAACAAACCTTGACAAGGTTGCGTTATCTAATCATCTTGATTCAATTCATTCTTCGGTTATCTGGATCTTATTCTTTTGTTTCATTTGAAGTTGATGGTGGAGACTAGAGCTTCCTCTCACAAGAAATCTATCACCACTCTCCAAACTCCAACTCTTAAGCAACTCATCAATTTTGGTCTTTACAAGGATGACGGTCTTGGCAACTATCGATTGAAATCTGGTTAAATACCTCCTCCATCAACTCACGGAGGTACTCAACATACCCCTCATCAATGTAATCTAGGGAGTCCACAAACTCGTACCATGTCTCAAGTAGGGACAAATTTTGGCTCTCAAAGAGCTCAATCTCAACATGGGGTAGATCAGGAACCCACACCTGAAGAAATTGCTCAATATCAAAATGACGATAACTTCAAACGAATGATGAAGCATTTCTTGAAAGAAGATAGAGAAGCATACTTTTTACAATTAGCTCATCAAGGAGCTAAACTTCCTCCAAACTTTAATGTTAAAGACATCATTACACATGAGGAAGAGAATCCACTCATAGCTATGACAAAATAGATACATGCTTTACAAGTCAAATTTAATAGCCTTGAGAAAGAAAAGGAACCCAAAGAGTTCTCCATGGAAGCTCTATGCCCTTTTCCATTTGACAAAGACTTGTATATGCCACCATTTCCAAAGAGGGTGGAGATGGAAAAGTATGATAATTATGATGGACACTCTGATCCTTAAGATCATGTCAAAGAGTTCTGTATGCAATTCATGGAATTCATGCATGAGCCGACCTATCTGATGCATCTTTTTCCTAGATCTCTGGGAGGAGCAGCCATCCATTGGTTCTCTAGACTTCCTTCTACTATCAAAACTTTTGAGGAGTTGATCAAATTTTTTTATCAACAATACTCCTACAATATTTAGCACCCGGTCACCATGATCGATATCTGTAATCTCAAGAAATATCCAGGGGAACCATTCCTAACATTTCTTAAGAGATGGAGGAGGAAGTTCTCTCTATATGCCAGACCTATTCCAAAAATAGAAAAACTGGAAATCTTCATCAACAACCTTGTTCTAGAAATCAATTATCCTCTACAAATGCAAGATCATACATCTTTTGACAAGATGGTGGATAATGCTATCAAAATTGAAAAAGTGCTTGTAAAAAAGGAGAAATCACACTTCAAAAAGACAAGTACAAATCAGGATCCAGTTCTAAAGACAAGAACAAAAATTGGAACAAGAACAAAGGCATCATCATAGATGGCATTGTTGACACTATCCATGCCCCATCAAAGGCACCAACCTACGATCTCACTCTTGGTACTCAAGCCATTAAAGCCTCAGAGCAAAAGTCTTCTCAACCATCTCAAAGGAAGCCAGAATTCAAAAAATGGGATAAACATAA
This sequence comes from Chamaecyparis obtusa, assembly GCA_027943335.1. Lineage (NCBI taxonomy): Eukaryota > Viridiplantae > Streptophyta > Pinopsida > Cupressales > Cupressaceae > Chamaecyparis > Chamaecyparis obtusa. Next base: position 2,731,775 of record BSBK01003718.1, read on the forward strand.
AAAATTTACTCCTCTAGGAGAGTCTTTAGAATCAGCTGTGAAAACTCTACTAGCTAATAACATCATCTCTTTACCACCAATCCGACTGAATGCTCAGGACCCCAAACCAATATGGTGGAAGGAAAATGAATTCTAATCTTTCCATTAGAGTAAAGGTCACAAAACTAGTAGTTGCTATCACTTGAAGCATACCATTCAAGATCTGATTGATAGTGGAGACATCACAATTGACAATCCCATGAGCAACAAAGATCATACAACATTCACAAAACCATTTCCAAAACATGGTCAAGAAGTTTCAACTTCTCAGCCTAATATGGGGGCCAAAGTCAACTATGCCTACCCTGGAAAGAATGCTGTCATCAATATGGTTGAACCATGTCTCTCTGAAAGTTGCAATGTCATTACAATTGTAGGAAGAGATAGAGATCATTCCTCAGCTAACGCAGTTACTCGATCACAAGCTCAAATGCATCTAAAAGGACAAATCCCAGATTCATCAAATGTCCCTAAGGTGCCATTCAATCTTTCATCTACTTCTAAATAGAAGGCTGCTTCCAAATCTTCCAATCCAAAGGATACAAGGCCTAAATCTTATAGCATTGTTCAACAACTCCAATACACTAATGTAAAAATCTCCATGTTTGAGGTGCTTTGAATATCTCCAGCTCATAGAGCCATTCTCGATAAAGCTTTGCTTGGTTCCAATGTTCCTGATGACCTTGATTTAGACAGGTTCCAAACTATGGTTGGACATCTTACATCTCCACAATATATCTCCTTTTTAGAGGAAGATGACAACTCCTTGAGTCACCCACATAATCAGACTTTGCATATAGAAGTCTTGATCTAGAACTATAGAGTCAAACATGTGTTGATAGATGGGGGCGCTGGCCTAAACATTTGTTCTTATAGCTTGATCACACAATTGGGATTTTCAGAATTGGCTATTGATCCTAGAAATAAAATCACTATCAAGGCCTATGATGAACAAGAAAGATCTTCTAAAGGCACCATTGTCTTACCTATCAGAGTGGGTCTAGTTATCAAAGATACCATCTGTCAAGTTCTTGATCTACCTTTGGCCTACAACATCCTTCTAGGGAGACCATGGATACATGAAATGCAAGCTATTCCTTCTACATACCATCAATGTTTGAAGTTTCCTTATGAAGGAGTAGAGGTTACTATCCCCGCAGTCTGAATACAAATTGCAACACCTTGAAGGAAAGTGCAGATAAGCTTGTACCTAATAACAGAGAATCTTCCATCGAACCAACTAAAGAAGCATCCCCATCTAAAATGGAAGATCTTGCAAAAGAGGTTAATATCAAAGAAAATAGTATGGGAGAATATATGATCGAGCCAGTCTTATCTTTGACATCTCTCCCTATCTCGCCTAAGTCTTATGGGCAATCTTTGAAACAATCCAAACCAGACTCTAAAGCACCTCTTGAAGCATATAAAAAGAATTTTGTAGCAGAACAAGTATCCAAGAAAGAATTTGAAGAGGATGAGGCTGTGCTATCATGGCTGTACAAAGATGAACCTGAATCTCAAGTTGTTCAAACTGGTGACTCTGCAGTCTCCAAACTCCCTTCCAAGTCATATGGTCCAGGAGATAAATTAATAGCTAAGATGGGATATTTAGGTAAAGGACCTCTAGGAATCAGAGGAAAAGGTCTTGAGACACCTCTCCCACATACTGGTAGAGAAAATAAAAACAAAGTTGGCTTAGGCTTTAAGAAGAAACCCTATCACCTCAAAGGTAATTGCTCTCATGTCATAGAGCAGATCGCACCAGGGAACCTCTTCTTAAGAAAGAAGAAATAGAACCATCTGATAGTGATTCAAATAGTTCAAAACTCATCCCCTATGAACAATTTCCTAAAGAGATCAAAGACCTTCTTGATGATAAAGATGATCCTATCAAAAGCATTAATGTAGTAGAAACACAAGAACCTACTATTAATCAAGAGATAGTTGCAACACAAGAACCAAATAATCTTGAAAACAATCAAGAAGAGGGAAGTGGTAGTGATTCTGAGATAGATTCTCATGAGTATGAATACAAATTAGAATCTGAGGGTAACCCTTCTTGGGGTATTCACCCTGACTTTACTCATGTTCTAAGATTTCCTAGAGATCCTGAATCAGAAGTTGAATCAAATGACTATGAATGGGGAGCCATTCCAGAACCAGATGAAGATGAGCTTATCATAGAGAAACATGTTGATGTTATTCACCAATATGCACCTCAAACCAACATAAGTCTAGAGTGAAACAATGAACCTATCGAGTCTGATCCACCTAGGGCTGAATTGGACTCCCACGATGACATTGAGCCTATTCACAAATTGGATGTCTTAAGTTGTAGTATCACCTTTGAACTCAAGCATCAAGTTAGGACCAATGATGATAGATCCATATCTGTAAACACTATCTCCCAATCTTTCCCTACTTTGACTATCAAATATCCAAAACTTATTGATCAAACCTCCATGAATCCAAGCCATGGTATTTATACCTTCCCGAATGACTATGCCCTTTCTTTCTACCTCAATGCAGTTGAGCCTATGAGTACTTCCATCAGTGAACCGAGCATCAGCATGACCGAGTTGGACATCAAATATCTTAGTCAGAAAAACAAGAATAAAAAGAAAAAGAAAAAGAGTTCTGAGGGTGAAAACCACTTTGTGCCAGTCTCAGAACCTACAAAAGTAAAAATAAAAGATGTATCCAAAGGTGAAAACCTCTCTGAGGTGCCTAAGGATGAGATATTTGATGTCCTTCTGAGTCATTTATAGGATAGATCTCTAGTTCTAATTGAGCCCACTCAATCCATCAATTTGGGTACAACAGAGGAACCACAATTGGTACATATAGCACAATCATTATCAGAAGAAGAAAAGAAAAAATTTACAACATTCCTAATAGAGAAGAAGATCAACTTTGCATGGAAATATTCAGATATGCCAGGATTGGATCCCAATCTTATAATGCATCATTTATCTATTGCTTCAAATGTCAAACTTGTCAAGCAAAAATTAAGAAAGATGCATCCTCATGTTGCACTCTTGGTAAAAGCTGAATTAGAGAAGCTCCTAAATGCCGGATTCATTTGAGTTATTGACTATGTAGAGTGGATCTCTAATATTGTACCTATTTCTAAACCAGATGGCTCAATCAGAGTGTGCACATACTTTCAAGATGTGAATAGAGCATGCCCTAAGGATGATTTTCCACTACCTAACATTGATATGATAGTGGACATGACTACGGGTTTCGAGATGTATTCTTTAATGGATGGTTTCTCTGGCTATAACCAAATAAAAATTGCTCTAGAGGACCAAGAGAAAAATACTTTCACATGTGCATGGGGCACCTTCTACTGGAATGTCATGCCATTTGGGCTTAAAAATGCTGGAGCTACATATCAAAGAGCAATGACATCTATTTTCTACGACATGATGCATCGAACTATGGAAGATTATGTTGATGATACTTTAGAAAAATCTATGATCAGAACTGAACATCTAAAGGACTTGAGCATGATCCTAGATAGAATGGAAAAGTTTAGTCTCCGACTAAATCCTAAGAAGTGTGCGTTTGGTGTCACTTTTGGAAAGCTCTTAGGATACATAGTTTCAAAGAAGGGCATTGAAGTTGATCAGGCTAAATTCAAGGCTATAATAGAGATGCAACCTACCACAAATATCAGTCAAATGAGGACATTGCAAGGAAGAGTTCAATCTATTAGAAGATTCATATCACAGCTAGCAGACATATCACAGCCCTTTACAAAAACATTACATAAAGGTGTGACCTTTGCATGGAATGAAGAATGTGAGAATAAATTTAACCATATCAAGAAGTATCTATCAAATCTGCCTATCTTGATGCCTCCTATTCATGGGAAGCCATTGATCTTATATATCTTCGCAATAGCTACATCACTGGGGGCATTGCTAGCGCAACATGATGAAGAGAAAAAGGAAAGAGCCATTTATTATATAAGAAGAACATTGGTGGCATATGAAAAGAACTATTCTATGATTGAGAAAGCTTGTCTCACCATGATCTTTGCATCACAAAAACTAAGACACTATACGTTAGCTCATACCATGCATCTAGTAGCAAAAATTGATCCACTAAAATACCTACTAAGAAAGGCTACCCTCATAGGTAGACTGGCTAAATGGGTCATGCTTCTAAGCGAATTTGACATTTTATATGTTGAAAGAAAAGCTATAAAAGGTCAAGTTATTGCTGATCAACTAGCAGATGCACCCATGTTTGATGACACACCAATGCAAATGGAATTTCCAGACTCCTCTATTATGCACCTATCTTCTAGAGAATGGAAATTGTTCTTTGATGGCTCCTATACATAGAATGGATCTGGAGTAGGCATATTGTTCATAACTCCTCAAGGATACTCCATCCCAAAAGCATTCAGACTAAAGTTCCCCTGCACAAACAATATTGCAGAATATGAAGCCCTTTTGAATGGTATGAAAATAGAAATTGAATGGAGAGTAACAGAGCTACACATTCATGAAGACTCTCAACTTGTTATTCATCAAGTCAATGATGTGTACCAAACTAAAGATGAAAAGCTCATTCCTTAAAAGAGAATGGTAGATGATCTTAAGAAATATTTCATATCTATCACATTTGAGAAAATTCCTAGAATGGAGAACAAGGCTGCCGATGCAATGGCAACACTATCTACTTTATTACAGTAGCCTGAACATGAGCTACGCTATGAGTTCCTGGTGGAAGCACTATCCTATCCTGCATATGACTCCCCTGAAACCCACATGATCTGCACTATTGTAGGTCATGATTCATCCTGATATAAAAACCTATTTTCCTATCTCCAAGACCACATCATTCTCAATACCTTCAACCACCATGAAAAGAGATACCTTATCCGTAATGCCTCCTGATATGTCATCATTGGTAATGATCTATACAAATGAGGTCTAGATGGTACGCTACTTAGATGTTTAGAATGGGAAGAGTCTCAATGTGCATTAGAGGAAGTCCATGATGGTATTTGTGGGTCACACTCAAACGGTTTAACACTAGCTCAAAAACTTATTAGGGCCGGGTACTATTGGCCTAAATTGGAGAAAGAGGCTATCAAATTTGCTAAGAATTGTCAAAAGTGTCAAGTACATGGCAACCTAATTCATGCTCCAAGGAGGGATCTAATTCCCTTTACAACACAATGGCCTTTCCATCAATGGGCATTTGATCTTATCAAGATGATTCATCCTCATTCTTCTAACGGACATACCCATATAATCACAGCCACAAATTATTTTACAAAATGGGCAGAGGTGGTCCCTTCAACACAAGCAATAGAGAAACAGATACCTATGTTCATATTGAACTATATCATATGCAGATATGGGATACCTCATTCCATAATCATAGATAACGGTGGGCAATTTAGGAATAAAGACCTAGATCATCTATGTGCCAAATTCAAGATCACCCAACATTGGTCTTCTATCTACTATCCACAAGGGAATGGCCAAGCAGAGGCTTCTAACAAAAATCTATTAAAGATCTCGCACAGAATAGTAAAAAAAACTGGCAGAGACTGGCATCTCATGATTAATCCAGTTCTATGGGCCTATAGAACAAGTATCAGAACACCTACAGGGGCTACACCTTTTGCTTTAGTTTATGGGTCTGAAGCAGTACTACCTATTAAGGTCAAAATCCCATCACTAAGAATCAGAATGCATGGTCTAGTAATTGATGATGACTACAGAGTGTCTAGGTTGCAAGAACTGGAACTACTAGATGAGCGTAGACAAGCAGCATATGATCATCTCAGAGTATATCAGAAGAGAATGTCTAGAGGCTACAATAAGAAAGTCAGACACAGAGAATTTTAGGTTGGCGATCTAGTCTTGAGAGAAAATCCTAAAAATCAATCCCATCAAGAACGCAAGGGGAAGTTCAAACCCAACTAGCTGGATCTCTTTGTCATCACTGCTACTTTTGGCTCTGGTGCCTATCAACTCTCAACGACTGAAGGAGAACAGCTTTGAGAACCAATCAATGTTCTCCATCTGAAGAAATTCTATGCCTAAGGCATTTAATCTATGGTAAAATGTCTTGAAAAAATTATAAAAATCAGAAAAAGTAAAAAAAAAATGAACATCTTGGTGAAAACCTAGCAATAGGTGCCTTGATGATTCACAAAAAAATAAAAAAATATCAAAAGTACAAAAAAATGAAAAAAATAAAATAAAATAAAATAAATGAGAAAAAGAAAAAGTGCCTTGGTGAAAACTTGGAAATAGGTGCCTTGGTAGCAAAAATAGAATCTCTGCCAAGATGGTGAAAACCCGGCAAATGGGTGCCACTTGTTTCAAAATGCTCCATCTATCAGTGCAATCTTGGTCTTTCCCAGCTTTTAGTCTTGCTTTAGTTTGTACATATCTCCCAGTTTGTTTTCAATAAGTTAGTTTGTACACCAATCAGCTCAAGTGTCTATATCCTATTAATGTTCAAACTTGGGGGAAATCAATGTCATATCCTATGGTCTCCCATGTATCTGAGACGTATCATATCCAGTAAGAGTCCTTTGAAGCTTCATGTGAGTCAGTCAGTTTGTCTTGTCTCCAGAAAAGATTTTGCATCTACAACAATGCAATCAAACATCAAACAACAAACTGAAAATAATCTATTCTTTTTTACATGCTTTTATCTCCTTGTATGCTTACTAATTCGCATTGAGATTTTTGCATATTGTCTCCCTTTGAGCTCTTCGATGATGTCCTTTATAGGATTTAGAGAGTGATGACTTGGGGCATAATCTTTTCTTTGTCTTCTGCTTGTATGTGAAAATCTAACATTTTTGGAAATTTTGGATTGAAATGGTGTCCGACTATAAGAGCCTCTATCTTGAATTGGATGGCCATGCGTACCTCAACCATTGATACCTAGAAGATTCAAGGAAGTTTGATCTAACTATTGTCTTTTTGAGTGAGTTCTTTCTCCTACTGTGAAACATGATCTTACCTAAGGATGTGAATGATAAAAGGTCACTATGGGTAATTCACATTGGATTTACAATAATCTCTTGGCTGTTTGATGTGTTTGTAATGCAAGGCATATTTAGGTCATCACGATGTTCATGTTTTGATGCTTATACAAATTGCTATATCAAAATGGACATGATATTTAGGTCATCCTGGCGTTTGTGCCTTGGTGCTCCTATCTAATCTGACATTCCAAAAACAAAATCAATATTCATATATCCATGGTTGTTGACTAGTGGGTGTTGTATTGATTCTTGCATATACAAATCAATATTCATATGTCTATGGTTTCATAGCTAGTGGGCATTGTATTGATTTATCCAGTTACCTAAAAGTTCAATGATGATAACAAATCGACACATGATCAGTGACTAGGTCCTAGGTCTTAGGTTGCATTTCATATTGCATGCTTCTTTACATTTTTCATCTTTGCATGATCTCACAATGATTAAATGAACTTCAATGCTTAAATGATTCTTCAAACTCGCATCTTCAAGTCTAACAAGAGCTGAATCTCACATGAAGGTTCCTCCAATAAAAGAGCAGGTAGAATCCTTTTTCAGGATCAAAATCAAAATCTGAGATCATTCATATTGTCTACTTCTTGCATATTCAACCTTCGATCATCACAGAAATCTAGTATTCAACTTAACTGATTATCTTACATCAAACTATCAAAATTTCAACTTGGTTAACTATGGTCAACTCATGGTTTCACCTAGTCAAACTTCAGTCTCCAGGACCTCTAAACGATGCAGAATGCATTCCTAGATGTGTTTAACCACTTCTCCAATCAATTAACATGCTTCTAAACTATCAACGCTGACTTTTCTTGTCAGATTTCAATTTTAATCCCAAAGGGGGCATGGTATTGCATATCATTCAAAGTCTATAATCAAATTTGAAATCATATCTTTATGGAAATCATATCTTTCATCAGTGATCAAGACAAACAATCATGTCTAGTTGCTGATTCATCAAAAGTCCTCATCGCTCGGGGCAAATCTATCATCACTTGGGGCATATCAGATTCATCATCGATCCATATCAATCTGGTATTCTCCTAATCTTGTAAACTATATCAGTTTTTGCAACCATCAGATCATAGTGTTCTTTCCTTGGTTCTTCGGCAACTGAAGGATTCAGATGTGATACCTACTAGTTCTACTAAGACAATCGAATCTAGAACCGGTCACTCACTTCTTCGCAATCATAAGGTTTGGAATCAGGCATTTTGACACTTTTTCGCAATCATAGGTTCATTTGCTATTATAGTGAACATTATCTTTGGTCATTCAAGACCTATTATCTCCATATCAAATCAATATCAATCAGCTTCTTTCTCATATCAATTATCAATTTCAAACATCAGTTTCATATCGCTATCAAACACAGACTTTCTTTGAACCACTGCACTTCACACAGTAATTCAAAGAGGGGCAAAATGTAATACCCCAAAAATGGGCTATAAGTTCATTAACCTCCAACATCTACAAATCAAGCGAAATCGACATCAAAGTCCTAACCTAAGGCACATCTAAACATCATCGAATCATAATTGATTATCTTAAATTTTGCATCGGGGAACATTCCTAGCAATATTCCTAATTATCTTAATTATCTTTAATTTAATGATTATTTGGTGATAAATCACATTTATCCTAAGTTTGATTAATTGAATATTTTCATATTTAATTAATTAGATTTAATACTGCCACTTAATTATTTAATTGAATTTAATTATATTTATTCCTAATTATCTTAATTATCTTTAATTTAATGATTATTTGGCGATAAATCACATTTATCCTAAGTTTGATTAATTGAATATTTTCATATTTAATTAATTAGATTTAATACTGCCACTTAATTATTTAATTGAATTTAATTATATTTATTCCTAATTATCTTAATTATCTTTAATTTAATGATTATTTGGTGATAAATCACATTTATCCTAAGTTTGATTAATTGAATATTTTCATATTTAATTAATTAGATTTAATACTGCCACTTAATTATTTAATTGAATTTAATTATATTTATTCCTAATTATTATTATTTAATTTTGACAATAAATCAAAATTCCTATCATTAATTGATTAAATTTTTATTTAATTAATTAAAGCAAGTTGTCATTATTTAATAATATAGTTTTTAATAAAAGTTTGATTAAATAATTGATTAACCCATAAATCAATTATTTATTTTCAAAATCAGTTAAGTTGAGAATAAATCACTTTATTTATTTATTAAATCATAATTATCCATGTGCACATTCAAGGACTAGTTAAACTCAAATTGGAAAATCAATGCAAGTTGTTAGCTTTTTGAAACTCAACATCTTTTTGAGTTTTAAAGTTGATCTAAACTTCTAATTCGAGTTGAACTGTGCTTTTGCATGATTTTTGTGACTTAATTATTTGTTATTTAAAAATAACTCAAAAATTAAGCTGAGTTATTTGAGTGATTTATGGCTTTTTCTCATGCACCTCCAAAGCCCTAGATTTCTATAAAACCAAGGCTCAGCTCTTCAATTTCATATCTCGCAAATTGCAAACTTACTCTACAGGAATCATAGCATATCAGATTTGGAGAATTTGCACAATTGGAGCTTGAAAGATAAATTTGAGGATTCGAAGCTTTGTGAGATCAATTTCAAATTCATAGCTTTCATATTATTGTTAGAATTTTCATTCTCATATCATATCATTTCTAGATTAGCATTGCATATCATTTAGCATAGATTCATATCAGTTTTTCATTATCATTGCATAGAAAATACTAAAAAAAATAGATTAATTGCATTCATATTTCATATCAGTTTTGCATTCAAATCCTTCATTTAGGTGTCGTCTAGGTCACTGATCTCGGTAGCAATCTGAGAACATTAATCTCGCACCTACTAGAAGGCAGTAAATCGCTTGGTTAGAGTAGATTTCAATTTTGCATGATTTTGATTATAGCTAACCTCTAATGTTTTACTGAAGTGTTGTGTCTATAGATCAGGTACAATTTTCACACACACACCCCAAGGGCAAGTAAAGGCAGTCTTCTCCTAGTCCTTAGGTGAAATTTTAATCTGATTATACCCGCTGAAACCATCCATTAGGGAATACATGGAATGACCCACTGTCAAGTCAACTATTGCATCAATACTCAGAAGTGGGAAATCATCCTTATGACAAGAAAGATTTAGATCTCAAAAATTTGTGCATACTCGGATAGATTTGTCATGTTTTGTAACTGGTACAATGTTTGAGATCCATTCAGCATAAGCTATTACCCTTATGAAGCCTACTTTCAACAATTTTTCTAATTCTACCTTGACCAAAAGAGCTATGTGTGGGTGCATCTTTCTCAACTTTTGCTTTATGGGCTTAACCACTAGTCTAACATTCAGATGATGCATTATAAAGTTAGGATCTAAGCTGGGCATGTCAGCATATGACCATGCAAAGTTTATTTGGTGCTCTTTGAAATTTTTTATGAAGTCCTCTCTTTGTAGAGGTGTGAGTGATGTAGCCAAGTGTATAAACTTTGGATCCACTTCCGTACCAATGTTGACCTTTTTTGTCGGTTCTATAAAAATAGGTGACCTTTCTTCCTCATGCTCAGGAAAGGTATCCAATCTCTCTTCCTTTGGTGCCACAGTTGGGTTTTCACCAAAGGAAACATCTTTTATTTTCATTTTTTTTGGTTCTAGTGGTGCCACATAATGGTTTTCAACACTATAACTTTTCTTTTTCTTTTTTTTTTTCATTTTTTTCTTTTGACTAAGAGAATGGACCGCTTCTGTGCTCATCATGTCCATATCAAATTCATTGGTGAAAGAGGGTTCAACCACATTAAGGTATTTGTTTGCTATTTGGTCGTTTGGAAAGTAAAGCAAGTCATTTGGCTCAGTTTGGTCCCAATCAATGAGATCTGGATGTATAAAAAGTAAGGATTCATTGGGTAAATTGTCATCAATAGGGTTTATGGACATGACTTCATTTAAGGGTTCATACATTGTATCATTTAGATCTATGATGTGAGCTTCCTCGAGATGGTCCATGGAAGAAGGGTCAAAATCCCCTTCACTTGAGTCCTCTTCAACTTCTACAGGAAACAACATGGGAAAAGCCATGAGTGGATTAAACCTAACATTTGAATCTCCCTCCTCTAAAGGCATCCAAAATGTCTCTATCCATGCTTGATTGGTAGGGGCATGCCCTATGTTAATATCTTGGATATTAGGTTCTTCATTGATTTGAACTTCTTGCCTTGGGAGTTTTGCATAAGTATGTATTGCGATCACCTCCTTATCTTGACATGATTCATCTAATAGGGTATCCCATTCATAATCTTGAGAGTCATCACTATCTCCATTGGATTCTAAGGCATTTATTTGAGGATAAAAATCTTGCATTGGGCTAGAACTTTCACCTTTGTATTGGTATCCTACTCCAAATTTTTCTTGTTTTTCCCTCCAAGTAGGTTCAATGGGTTCTAATAACCCTCTATTCCTTTGGCCTAAGGGTCCTCTTCCCTTGTATCCCATCTTCTACATAATCTCAAAACCTTTCCCATATTTCTTAGTTCATATATTAACATGCTGAATTCGTTCCATGGGAGTGTTTGAGGTATCTTCTTCATCGTGATAGAGCCATTGAAGTGCTTCATTTTCTTCCTTGTCAAATGTTGTTTTATCACTTTCTCTTACGAAGTAAGAGTTGTACTTGTGAGGCAAGTTTCTTTAGATAGTTTTCCATGTGTCCTTGGAGACGTGGGCATGTCAAATAGGGAAACAAAGTATTCCCCTACTCCTTTTGAACTAATTTTGCACTGTTTGTCAAATGCCTCCACCATCTTATCCATTTTCTTATAATTTTCCTTTTTAGCTTTGTCTTTTTCTTCTCTAGTAGGTTTATAGCATACTATCTCTGACTTAGGAGTTTGATATGAACCCTCATTAATAATTGGACCCTTGTAGCTCACCTTTTCCTTTCCCTTAGTTGATGTCGTTGAGCTAGCTTGAGGAGGATTTTGAGTAGCATTTAATGTTATGACCCGATCATCCATTTTTGTATCTTCAATGGTGGCTCTTTGAATGATTCCTTCCTGGTTATGTGGAATAAATAGCTCATGAAGGGGTTTGAGTGCATTACAACATTGGAATGGGTTTGAGTCCCCTCCCACTGTGATTTCTTCACCCATGTACAGGAATTTGATGCATTGGTGGTATGTGGATGGGACTGCTTACATCTCGTGAATCCATGGTCTCCCCAACAAAATATTATAAGTTAACTTCATGTCCAATACTTGGTAATTGGTGTCTTTCTTGACTGGTCCTACTTGGATGGGCAACATGATCATGCCTTTAGAGGCCCTTTCAGCTTCATCATAAGCTTTAATGGTGATTTTTTTCATAGGGTCAATGCAAGACTCGAACAACCCTAAGGATTTGATGAGACTTAGTGTACAAATATTAAGGCCAGCTCCTCCATCAATGAGGGCTCTTTTGACTCTATGCCTTTCTATTAGGACCTCTATATGTAATGGTAGATTTTGAGGATGGGTTATAGACATGTCATCTTGATCAGAAAATGAGAGACAATGAGGTGCCACAAGATGACCTACCATATTTTGGAACTTTTCTTCTTCTAAGTTAGTAGGAACATTTGTCTCTACTAGAGCTTTTTCCAAAATATCCTTATGATTCGGGGATAACTTCAACAATTCTAAGATAGATATTTGTGCTAGAGTTCTTTGCAACTGATCAACCAAGCTATAAGGTTTTGCTATTGTAGAAGGTTTCTTAACCACGATGTTGGACTGTGGAGTGCTAATGACTTTAGGAGAAGCTCCTTGTAGAGTCGTTCTAGAATTATGCCCTCTTGTAATGACATTTGATGCCTCTTTTTGTGGCTACTCTTTAATTATTATAGCATTCACAATGTTATCATAAGGTGGTGCAAAGTTAAGATTATTGACACTTTGTTCCTTTCCATTAGATGACTCCCCTTGATCATGTTTGTTGAAAGGTTGTTTGAATGTTGTATGATCTTCATTGTTTGGAGGTCCATCGATGGTGATTGTGCCATTATCAATTAAATCTTGCACTACATTCTTTAGTTGTAGACATTCATTTGTTGTGTGTCCTCAAATTTTGTGGTACTCACAATGGCTATCGGCACTCCACCAACTAGGCTTATTATTTGGCTCATAAGGCTGAATTCTGGGTAAAGTAATGACATTATTAGCCATGAGAGTCTTTAATGCCTTTTCAAGGGGTTCACCCAAGGGTGTGAAGTTCTTTTGAGGGGTTGGCCTCAAATATTTATCAAATTTAGTACTCCTTGAATTATCTCCTTGATTTCCATTATTGGTATGGTTGTTGTTGGATGGTGCATTGGGAAGTTGATTGATATTATTCACCTGATTAGGTGTCCTTGTAAGAGCAAATGGGACCACCTTCAAGTTGCTAGATTCAACTACTCCATCATTCACAATTCCCTTATTGTTGTTCTTATAACAACTGTTACTATTGAACCAATTATTCTTTTGATTGTTGCAATTGTTACCATTGTTGCCATTGTTGGAGTTGTTCTTGTTATCTTTGTACAGTTTGAGTTCTCCACTTTTGACCAGCACTTCCTCCATTGTTACTCCATTTTCAATTAGATCTTGAAAGGTCTTTGGACATTACATTCGTAATTGATAGTTCAACTCATTTCTTAAACTATTTATGAAGATATCCATCTTCTCTTTTTCAGGCACACTTCTAGGATATCTTGCAAAAATTGTCCTCCACCTTTGTAGAAAAGTGAGGAATGCCTCCCCATCCTTTTGTTTAGTGTTGCATAATGTTATCATCATGACCTCATGTTTAATATTATATGAGTAATGGGCCATGAATTTTGAAGCTAGCTCCTCGAAGGTCTTAATGCCAGAGGGTAACTTAGAAAACCACTCCATAGCCATGCCTCCTAAGCTCCATGAAAATAATATCATTAAATATGTTGTATCATGCATGAACTCTAAGCTCAATGCACAAAACTCCCATAAGTGATCTTGGGGATTTTTCGTTCCTTCATACTTATCATACTTGGGGAACACAACATTGATTGGGAATGGCATCATAACCAAGCTTTTATCAAATGGGAACAAACACAATGCTTCTATGGAAAAAGGCTTAGGAGCCCCACTTTGCTTAATGTTTTCCAATTGCATTTGAAACATCTTGAATTGCTTGTTCATGATGTCTAAGGTACTTTCCTCAACTTCCGGTGCTTTGAGTTGGTTGACATCGTAGTCACGGGGTAGTTTGAGACCTTTTTGTGCTAAGTCCATGAAGTGTTTTTCTCTATCTCTATCCATTTCCTTTTCCATGAGCTTTCAGAAATAAGACATTGGATAGCCTCACTAACTTTTTCATCTGTGGCATCTTCTGTCGTTGCTTCGGTGTGAGTTCTAGTGTGAGTTTGGTCAATACCTTGAGCATTTTGATTTGCTCCTCCATTGTTGGTATTGCCTTGGTTAGTAGTGTTTCCTTGGTTATTCATGTCATTGCCCCCATTATTGGCATCACCTTGGTTAGTAAGATCAATACCACTATTATCTTTTCCACCCAAACCACCATAATACATCATGTTGTCTTCTACTTCTCGTTCGGGTGACTTTTGTGGTATTCTAGGAGTGGTAGATTCTTCTCTTGGGTAAGGGAGTTCTTGGCTTAAGTATGTTCCGTCAGCTTTCAAGGTTTACTTGATATAATAACATTTGGTAAGTGCAAGCATGAACCTTGAAGAATGAAAGTAAAAACTACTCGGAGTCTAATCCTTTGCAAAATTTTGAAAAATGTGTAGAACAAGATTTTTGACCAAACTGAAAACCTGAGCAGTAAGAACATGGAAAAGGGTACTCTTTGTTTTCCCTTTTAGGTTTTTGGGCATCACTAAACTAAGCATATGCATGACTAAAACTTCTATAGGTGTGCACTAGTTTCTTGTTAAGTGATACTCTGTAGGTTACCAGGCGAGACTTTGTTATTTCCAGGCGGGTTTTTAGATTTTCCAGGCATGTTTGGAATTTTTCTAAGCATGACTTCAGTATGTCTACATGTGTTTAAACAAGTCACAAGCATGACTAAACCTTTGATAGGCGAGTGTGTTTCATGCACAGGGGACACTTCTCTGACCAGGGTATAATATTTTGAATTTTTAAAATGTGTAAGATCAGTTTTTTTAGAAATTTATGTGTTTGAAAATAGAAAAACAAGCACAACACACACATCACTTTGTCATCATGTCCCTAAAAACATTCTAATGTGTATGTTCTCTGATGTTTTTCACAAGTATATCACAATAAAGAATTCCAAACAGCCTACCTAAAGTCAAATTTGGCTTGTAAACATGGCTCTACAGGGTGGTTTTTGCTATTTTACCAGGTTTTAATAAATATTCCATTCAAATAGACTTTAATCTCTCAATCCTCCAAGGAGGCTTCCCACATGCACTGAAGTATGATTTTGTGCAATCCATTAAGACTACTAGAGGAAGGTTGAAAAATCAAAATCCATTTGTCATGCACCCCATTAAGGATACATGTGTTTCATTTTATAGTGGGTCAGATTCCCGTGGCAAAAGTGAGTGTATCCCACTTCAGGCTGTCCCTCTCACTGACCTCGTTAAGGAAAACTTAGGAGGTGAGCCCACTAAATCTCTACTTTAAATAACAAGTTCATGGAAAGCAATGAAATGGAATCAAGGTTAAGTGTTTGGGAATTTGGTTCACCTAAAAGGTGAAGAGCATATCCCTAACTTTCCCTTTTCTTCCCAAACACTTCAAGCAATTTATTGTTCTTTTTCAACCTCTTGACAAGGAGGTTCTTAAAATTGAAATCTTTGGATAAATTCCCTCCTTATTAAAACTAGATTCAAATGAAATGCCACCATTTAAGGGAATGCAAGCTTGATCAAGTAAAATACCTTTCCTTGTAGCTAGCAAAAGGCTAGGGGCATTTTTGAATCATTGATTTTTATCTTATTTCCACTCACCTAGTGGTGATCATTCTAGCTCCCTCCTCCAACAAATTAGTCCAACACAACCAATTCACAATGAGGGGAAACCAAAATTTAAATTTAACAACACAAAGATTTTAAGTAAATGAAACTTTGGTGCACTTTGTTTGCATTTTTAACAATTTGAGCTTAAGGATCAAAAATCCAATTTAATGAAAAAAATTTATGCTTGTAAGCTTCAATCACAGTAATGTATTTTTCATGTACCTTAATATCTTTGTCCAATGTTGATTCAAGAATGGCCTTGGTATGTGCTTGATTTTCCTTCTTGATTCTTTTAGCCAATGCTTTTCCCTCTTTGTTGAACCTAGTTTTTGGCTTTTTCACTTTCGGATGCCTACTCATTTACTATTAAAAAGTATAAATAGAGAGTTATATATTGAAATTTATCAACTTAAACACAAAAACAAATAGCAGACACTAGGCGACATCGTCCAGCTAATAGGCGTGATTAAACTATTTACCAACGTAACTTTGATAATAGCGAGCGTCACTTTGCAGCAGCTCAAGCGTTACTCAAAGTTATACAGGTGTAAATAGTTTATTCAGAGGCATGAAAAAGCCTTAAAATTGTGCAAAATAGTTAATGCTAAGTGACATGTTAATAGTTTTAAGTGATAAATTTCATTGCAAAAGCATGACTAAAACTATAACATGTGAAGCAAAGCATCAACTTAAGTGATAGCAAATTAAAGCAAGGTGATACTCCCTGAGTCACAGGTGTGACTGTGAGCCATAAAGGCTGAAGGATTTGTCTTCAAAAGCACAGATCTCCAACTAGTAGGCATTAATACAGAGCTCTTAGGCGATAGTGAACTGACTATAAGCGTGATTCAACCTCCTATAAGCGTGACTTTTCTAGTTTCCTGCAAGCAATTCACGGAAAACAAAATATCCAAGCATGCAAATAAAGATGAAAATGATGAAGTGAGGCTTAGGGCCCCATGATGGGTTCCATTTGTGTGATGAAGTTACTCACCTGCATGAAATTAAAATCTACTAACATCAATCTAATCAAATACAATGCAAATTTAACTAGAATTGAAATTATAACCTATATTATCCCATGGATCTCTAGATAGAAGTGGTAAGTGAAGCTCTCAGCTAAAATCCTCACTAGTGACACCTCTAAAATGAGAAATGATGCTGCTACTATGCTTATGCTATGCTTCTATGATGATTCTAGCTCAAGAATGATGAAATTATGATACTAAATGCTTAAAAATGCTCAAATTGCTCAAATTGCTCTTAGAAATGATCTCAATTGCCTATAGTAACAATGCTATGCAAATGAAATTCCAAGATGGAAATGCTCTCCAAAATGCCTCATACTTATAGTAATTTCCCAAGGATAGGGGGTGGAGTGAAGTAATCATGGTTATCCCTTGGTTGAGTCAAAAACTTTGCTTTGTTCATAAATGGGGGGACAAATGAGGGGACAAGCCTTTAAATGGTTTCAAATCTTTGGACAATTTAAATGTTTGAGTGATTTATGTCATTTTGTTCTCAATTCTCATTGGTTGATCACTTTGTTGAAAGAAAATATGATTTATTAAATTCAATTAATTAATTAAATTTAGCCATGGAAGGGTAATAGGTTCATTTTGATTTTTGATTAAACAACTATACAATTAATTGATTAAAATCAATTATATATTATTTTTGGCCGTTTTAAGCTTCAATTTAATCATTTAACATCATTATTTAATAATATTTTTTTTTTAATTGATTTTGCTCAACTTTATTTAATTATGTCCATTTTATTGATTTTTTGATCCATTTAATTGATTTTTGCATTTTAAAAGTATTTGTCCAATTTTACGTGTCTACATATACTAGTATGTATTAATTGGCTGACAAATAAAGAAGCATTTAGACAATCAGAAGACAAAGAAGATAATTTTAACTGCATCTAACATAATTTTTTTTTTACAAAACTGAACCAATGGCATGTTTACAATAAGGAAATAGAGTGATAATAACATGTTGAAAATTGTATTATGTTTAATACATGACAAAGGACCAGTCCCAATAGTTCTTAAACATAATTTATCTGATATGATGAATTCTTATACAATTAAGGTTGGAGTAGACATAGTTATCACATAGTTTTTTGTGTGGTACAATGAAGATTTGGCTGATTAAGAGTGAGGCCTTCTTTAGAATCTCATATAAATTTGGCTGATTAAGATGAGAAGAAAAACACAATTGATTAGTTAAATTTTTCAATCTCATGTATTTTTTCTCTCATTTATTAGGTGCATGCATTGAAGGTTGAATGTAAGAGTCTTATAATGTTGTATACCTTTGGATCTCGAGTTTTTGATACTCCTATGATGACCTTTCTCAACAAGTATTTTATTCTATTGTTGTTTTTTGAATAACATATTGGAGAAATACAAAACAGTGTACTTCTATAGGATAGTGAACACAAAATTGAAGCATCAAACAAGACTTGATCAAGTTGCAGGTGGAACGTGCACTCAAATAGTAAGTAATGTAGAATAACAAAATAAGTAATCTGTTGTGTCTACATTTTGTTATTTTCTGAGACTACATCCATGTTCTATATTCACATAATGGTTCAAAATTAAAATTTACAATTCAATAAAATTATTGATAGGTGTTGTTCCCTGCACCCTCAATCAAAAAATTTCCTCCATTTGTGATGAAGGGTGCTCCCCTTAATACCATAAACACATAACAGAAACAAAGAAATAACAACAACAATATGCAAGAACAGAAAATTGGCTTCTTATTATCTCGACAAATGTGGAATTACAAACTTTCAGAATTACAATATGCAAAGCCACATGGGCATTCCCTTACAATATTCTGTAGGACAAAGCCTCGAATCAATACCTAGATCTACTACCCAGAACTACCCTAGACAACACTACGAGTCTTCTTTATATAGGCAATTTCCACCACCCGAGAAGGTTCCAAAAATTGAGCCCTTAGGGCCGACCAAACTTAGAATTATTTTATTTTTCAATTTATTACATCAAAGTTGGCTCAAAATAACTTTTGAAACCTAAACAAAAATTTTGAAGGAAAATTATTTTCTACCATTTGAGGTGGCCCAACTTCTAGAGACCATAAGCCATCACCAGTTGACCCGATTGACTATTATAACCCCATTTCGAAAAGGCCACAAAATGCTCTACAAGCTTGACTCGCACAAGCACCTGTCACCCAAATTTTTGACCTCATCCAAGGCCTCTAAAGCCTTCAAAACTGAGTTCAAAGTTTTTGTACCCTACTACCAATACCAAAAATCTTCAATATCTTCAAAACTAGACCTGATCTAGCCATGAAACTTTATTGGTAGGCTGATATGACTGAGATGAACCTCCACATGTAAAATCAGAACATTCTGAGATCATATGACCAATTTACTAAAAATAGCAAGTTCTCATAAATAGTAGCTTTGCACAAGATAGCCCTTATTGAATACAAAAATAGAAATATTTTTTGGGTGATGCAAGATTGCTCTTACACCCAGGATGCTCCTACATCAGACACCCAGGGTAATTTGAGAAGTGACCCTACCATGACTCAGGTGTACAAAAGAAAAACAAGATGGTTAACCTCCTCCTTTGTTAGCCATGATAAATCTTCAATAGGTCATCCTTTCCATTTGACCAAATACTCTTCATATGTCCTATTCCTTGTGCTTCTACCAACACGACTATCTAGTATGTCTTCAATCTCCTTGATATCTGAACTGGTTACTAGAATACTCCACTGTTCTACTATAACCTCATCTTCAACACCTCCTTCATGATACTCTGTCAAATCTAAAATGTTAAACACTGGTGAAATATTCAGCTCAATAGGCAATTCTACCTCATATGCATTTCCTGAATCATGCTTCTTCAGTATCGTACATGGCCCAAAATTTTTCATTTTCAACTTGTTATATGTACCAACTAGAAATCGCTCCTTCCAAAAATGAACCATGACTTCATCTCCAACCTAAAATTCCTTATGCCTCCTTTTCTCATCTACCTTAGCCTTATACTATGCGTTCATCTTGGTAATGTGCTTCCTCACCTCCTCATGAATGTTCTTCAAATGTTCTACAAAATCCTCAACTTTAGCACTACTTATTTCTCCCTTATCTATCTTTCTCAACTCAGATACATTTCTTAGAATACTCCCATATACAATATGGAATGGTGATTTACCAGTGCTTTTGTTGACAGAATTATTGTATACAAATTCTGCCTGTGGTAAAATCAAATCCCATCTTGTTGGCTTATCTCCAACCAAACATCTCAACAAATTTACCAAACTCTTATTCACCACCTCTGTCTGTCCATCAGTTTGTGGATGATGTGATGAACTGAACTTCAAATCTATCTTCAACTTCTTCCATAATGTATGCTAGAAATATCCAACGAACTTAGTGTCTCTATCTGAAACTATACTCTTTGGCAAACCATGTAGTCTCACCACTTCTCTGAAAAATAATTCTACTACATGAACAACATCATTAGTCTTCTTGTAGGAAATAAAATGTGTCATCTTTGAAAATCTGTCAACTACCACAAAAATTGAATCATGTCCCCACTGTGTCCTTCATAAACCAAGAACAAAGTCCATACTGATATCCTCCCAAGGCTTCTCTGGTACAGGTAATGGCTGATACAACCCTATATTCTACTTCACTCCTTTTGTCATCTAACATACTCTACAACTCTATACAAACTTCTTGACATCTTGCTACAACTGTGGCCAATAATAATTCTCACTAACCAAAGCAAGGGTTTTATCATAGCCAAAATGTCCAGCCAATCCTCCACTATGCTTCTCCTTGATGAGATTCTCCTTCATAGAACTTCTTGGAATGCACAACTAACTCCCTCTGAATAGCATATCATCATGAATGATGAAATCCAACCATTTCATTCTGTGTAGAGTAACAGGTTCTTTACAAGGCTTCCAAGCTTCACCAAAATCAGGATCCTCTGGATACAAATTCTTGAGTTCTTTAAACCCAACCACCTCAATCTGCATCTTTGTCAGCAATAGTTTCCTTCTGCTAAGCACATCTGCAACCCTGTTAGACTTTTCACTTCTGTGTTTCAAAACAAATGTATAACTCTACAAAAACTCAACCCATTTCAAATGTCTTTGATTTAGCTTTCCTTGACTATTTAGATATTGTAAAGCTTGATGATCAGTATACAAAACAAACTCTTTAAGAAGTAGATAGTGTCTCCACTTCTTCAATCCCTGAATTATAGCATAAAATTTCTGATCATAAATAGAATATTTTCTCTTGGCATCATTTAACTTCTCACTAAAATAAGCAATAGGTTTACCTTCTTGGCTCATGATAGCTCCTATTGTAATACCACTAGAATCATAGTCTACTTGAAACACCTTATTAAAATCTGGAAGTGCTAAAATAGGTTGTTCTATAACTTTTTGTTTCAACAATTGAAAACTCTTTTATGCCATAAATACTGCTAAAATTTCTGACAAAATTTCTGTAAAAGCTAGCCAAACCATGAAAAGACCTTACCTCAGTAGCACTCCTTGGAGTAGGCCATTCAAGAATAGCTTGTACCTTTTTTGGGTCCATTTTTAGACCTTCTGCTGAAACTACAAATCTCAAATACACTAACTCTTTCTTCACAAAACTGCACTTCTTCAAATTAATCAACAATTTCTCATCTCTTAACTTCTCAAACACCATACAAATATGCATCATATGCCCTTCCAATGTCTTACTAAAGATCAAAATATCAGCTAGGTATACAATGTCAAACTTACCCAGAAATTTTTTCAAAACCTCATTCATGAGCTGCATGAAAGTGCTCGGTGCATTGGTTAGCCCAAAAGGTATGACTAACCACTCATACAATCCTTCCTTTGTCTTGAAGGTAGTCTTCCATTCATCTCCTTCTCTAATCTGAATTTGCTGATATCCACTCTTTAGATCTATCTTTGAGAAATACATAGCTCCACTCAAACAATCCATAATATCATCCATTCGTGGCAATGGAAACCTATACTTGATTGTGATCTTGTTTATTGCTCTGAAATATGTATACATGCTCCATTCTCCATTCTTCTTTGGTGCTAATACTGCTGGTACAACATATGGACTCAAGTTCTCCCAAATCAATCCCTTCTGTAACAACTCATGTACTTATCTGGTCAACTCTTCACTTTCTACTGGTGTCATTCTATGTGTTGTCTTGTTTGGAAAATTGGCTCCTGAAATCAAATCCATCTGATGACTGATCTTCCTTACCGGTGGTAATCCGTTAGGTATATTATCAGATACAATATCCTAAAACTCATTCAACAAATTTTCAACCTCTATAGGTACATCCTCTACTCCCTCTTTACCAGCTTTTGGAATTAAAGAAAAACACACATGCTCATGCCTCGTACCATCTAAGAATTTTCTTCCATCAACAAAATTTATTCTCGCATTACCACATACCTTTTCTTCAATCTCCTTCAATGGCTTTAGCTTATGTCACACTCCATCCTTTGTCAAGTAATAGGTATTCGCATGACCATCGTGTATAGCACATCTATCAAACTGCCATGGTCTACCCAACAAAATATGATATGCATCCATAGATATGATATCACATAGTACCTCATCTTGGTACCCACCGATCTTGAACTTTACTAGGCACTGTTCACTGACCATGACCTTGTGGTCATCTTGCACCCAGGCAATCTGATATGGATGTGGGTGTTTTTATCTCTTGAGCTTCAACTTTGTCACCATCTATTCTGACACTAAATTATCAATGCTTCCACTATCAATAATCACATCACAACATTTACCCTCACACTTGCATCGAGTGTGAAACAGGCTCCTCCTTTGTTCAAGTTCATTCTCACCACTCAACATGACTCTTCTGTTGATCAATGTTTCTCCTCTTTCAGCATCTTTAGAATTTGAGGATCTGGCATCTTCATCTACATGTGCCACTCTGGCCTAGCCTTCATTCCTCCTATTCATCCTTCCTTGGCATTGAGGACATTCAAATGCCCTATGACCATCTTCTCCATTGTGAAAACATGTTCCATGAAAGCCTCCTCTTCCTGAACCTTGTCCTCTTCCTCTTCCTCTCTAATCTCTATTGTTCTAATCTTGAAAATGATTAGAATTGTTTCCTCTCTGATTTTGACTACTACTGGCCTCATCCTTCTTTTTTGAATCTTCATGTCGGCCTCCATATGATCGTCTATCAAATCATCCACTGCGACCTCTTCCATTTTGTCTGCTCTCAAACTTCTTGTTCAGCTTTTCCTCTACTTTTAGGGAAAACTAGTATGCCTCTTCAATACTATTCATTCAAACTAGATTCAGCTCCTCCTAAATGCTTGGCCTCAACCCATTAAGGTAATGAGCAAATTTCTTCTTATCAGCTTCCGCATGGCCTATTCTGATGAGGATTCGATAGAACTCCTCTGTATACTCTTGAACAGATCGTCCCACTTGCTTCAAACTTTGCATTTTCTTTAGTAGGTCAAACTCATAATCAACAGGGATGAACTGTCACTTCAATTTATCCACCATCCGATCCCATCTTGTGATTTTATCTTTTCCTCTTCTATTTCATTCCAATTGAATCTCTTGCCATGAAATCTTCACATGACCTTTCAGTCTAGCCTTCACAAATTTGACCCTATTAGGATCCTTAATATCTTCATACTCAAAATATTCTTCACATTCATTAATCCAGTCGATCAACTCCTCTGGTTAAGATTTCCTAAAAATGTAGGAACCTCAATCTTAGGTCTTTTCCCAATCTTAGAAATGGCCCAAAAAAGTCTTTCTTCCTCCTGGTTCACAACTTTGACTTCCCCTTCTTGATCTTCTTCTTCGGCTTCATCCTCACTTTCATCTTTGATATTAAGATTCATTCCTCTATGAATCTCTTCTTGCAATGCTCGCACTTGTCTCTGGAGTGCTCTAACCTCAGGTGTTACAACACCAGCTCTTCCACCATGTTCCCTTCGTGGAGGCATTTTCACGATGCATGCTGAAACCCTAACCACGGTCCTGGTGCAAACTACCTCACAGTCAACAATCTCTTTACATGCTTAGGAACTCCTTCTCTAATACCACTTGATGAAGGGTGCTCCCCTTAATACCACAAATACATAACAGAAATAGAGAAACAATAACAACAATATGCAAGAATAGAAAATTGGCTTCTTATTATCTTCACAAACGTGAAATTACAAACTTTCACAATTACAATATGCAAAGCCACATGAGCATTCCCTTACAATATTCTGTAGGACAAAGCCTCGAATCAATACCTAGATCTACTACCTAGAACTACCCTAGACAACACTACAGGCCTTCTTTATATAGGCAATTTTCACCGCTTGAGAAGGTTCCAAAAATTTAGCCCTTAGGGCTGACCAAACTTAGAATTATTTTATTTTTCAATTTATTACATCAAAGTCAGCTCAAAATAAATTTTGAAACCCGAACATAAATTTTGAAGGAAAATTATTTTCCACCATTTGAGGTGGCTTGACTTCCAAAGACCATAAGTCATCACCAGTTGACCCGATTGACTATTATAACCCCATTTTGGAAAGGCCACAAAATGCTTTACAGGCTTGACTCATGCAAGTGCTTGTCACCCAAATTTTTGACCTCATCTGAAGCCTCTAAAGCCTTCAAAACTGAGCTCAAAGTTTTTGTACCCTGCTGCCAATACCAAAAATCTTCAATATCTTCAAAACTAGACTTGATCTAGCCATGAAACTTTATTGGCAGGCTGATATGACTGAGATAAATCTCCACATGTAAAATCAAAACATTCTGAGATCATATGACCAATTTACTAAAAATAGCAAGTTCCCATAAATAGCAGCTTTGCACAAGATAGCCCTTATTGAATACAAAAACATAAATATTTTTTGGGTGATGCAAGATTGCTCTTACACCTAGGATGCTCCTACATCAATTTGTGGTCTCAAGTTGCTTCCATTTGATTTACAAACTACTATATTATTTGAATATCTTTCTTTCTTGCCACAATAGGAAAGAGTTTGAGGTGGAAGACTACAATAAACGAAGTGTTTCAATTTGGTATACTATACTACAACATCATTTCATAACTAAGCTTTCAATTTCTATATATAATTAGGTTATAGATAATCTAAGTGAAGAAGGATCATGTCAGACAATCCAAGTGAAGAAGGTAATGGGGATACAATTAATAGATTGTGGTCGAACTTGAAAAGAAAAGGGGATGGAAAATGTTATTGTCCCTACAATATTTTAAGGGCTTAAACACTAGAAGATTGCTAATCAAAATAGTTAAGAGACATTGTAGGGATAATGGTCACATTGAAGGAGGGTTTGATTATCATGAATTGGTAAGTTTTTCATTATATTTATTTAACGATTAATATATATATGAAATACACTTGATGATGAGATCATGATCATGGTTTATTTGTGTTTATCATTTTTATATAGGTCAACCTCCCTAGGAGAGTACGCGATATGGACCATGGAGGTGCGAATATGGAGAATATAGCTTTAGAAATGGAGGATCATGGAAGTGTGAATATTGAAGCTGAAGATTATGATCCATGGAAGATGACGATGATACACCAAATGATAGTACTAATACATTGATCCATGACACATTTGGTATTGATGATGATGCACCAGATGATGATGATTAGGATGATGTTGATGTCATCCATGATATACCTCTACTTGAGAAGGTAGCCATGCTCCTTTACAAAGGCTCCCAAACAACTCTTCTCTCCACTATATTGTTGTTGTTGAACTTGAAGGTTATGAATGGTTTATCCAACACAACAATGTCATGTATACTAAGGTATGTCATATATGTCATTATAGTAATTAAATGGTGAAATATGTACTATAAATATTGTTACGACTCTAACAACTTATATTTTTTCTATAGATTGATAAGTGAGTTTTTTTTACCACCATCGAATATTCTCCCTTGCTCATACCGAGAATTATGTGCCACTATGAAAGATATTGGAATAGAGTATCAAGCAATAAATGCTTGTCCAAATGATCATATTATTTATCATAAAGAACATAAATTTGAAATAGAATGCCATGAATGTCATATGAGTAGATATCGAATAGATCAAATAACAAAAAAGGTGCCTCACAAGGTTCTTTGTTACATTCCCATTATACCACGTTTGCTTAGATTATTCAGGTGTAGTAGCTTGGCACAATTTATGGATTACCATGCATGTAGTAGGAGTCGAGATAACAATATTTGAATGCTTGTGGATGGTTCTATATTTAAGGACATAGAGTAAAAGTGGCCACACTTTATCGAAGAACCTCAAAATCTCAAACTTTTAGTGGTAGTGGATGGTGTCAATCTATTTAGAGAGCTAAGATCTATTTTCTCTATTTGGCTTGTATTTGTCATCAATAATAACATTCCTCCATGGATGTCAATAAAGAGAGAGCACATTATGTTGGCAATGATTGTTCCAGGTATTTGATCATTTAATAGTTATCTGCATGTAATTATAAATCTTGTAGTAAGTGGTCACAATAATTATGTAATGTTGGTGTTCATTCAACTAAGTAAATACCAAGTTAAAGATATGAATATATATATTGAGCCTCTTATCGATGAGTTGGTGGACTTATGGAAACGTGTCACTATGTATGACATTTCTAGACCAATAGGAGACAGACAATTTCAATTCCATGCAATGCATGTATGGACAATACATGATGCCCCAGGGCTAACACATTTTTCTGGTATGTTATGGTGAATTCAAGTTGCACATGATAATTCTAAAAATAAAAATTAACATATTTAATCTAATTATTTCATTATCTTGTAGGTCTTCAAACAAAGGAAAAATTTGCATGTCCAATTTGTGGTCCAAAGATGAAATCTCATCGTTCAAAAAGTTTAGGAAAGCAGGTGTTTGATGAGAATAGACACTTTCTCCACAAAAATCATAACTATCAAATTATCGAAAAAATATCTTTTCAATGGGAAAGAAGAGACTACATCTAAGCCACAAAGAATGACACCTCGACTATGGAAGTTGGAATATAATAGAGTTAATCATCAAGGTACTACCATTCTACCTAATGGTTTATGTTTGCAATTTGTATATTTTTATTATATTTTGTTTGCTGATTATGTGATTGATGATTGTGAATGTCATCAATGCAACACTACTGAGCACCTTCCAAAGAGACTAAAAAGTTATCCTAGACAATTTAGTAGGTTGACCTACTATGACCAGCTACAAATTATGCATTTGTTTGATACTATGCATATTAGAAAGAATGTAACAGAGACATTGTAGAAGATATTGGATGGAAGGCATGACAAAGAAAAAATTGTCAAAATTTGTAGTGACATTCATGAATCCAATCATGCAATGAAATTTTTTATTAAATCAAATAGAAATGGAGAACAAATTAATATAAGTGCCCTTCCTTGGTTATTAACAGAACAACAAAGTGATGCCATAAAAGAAGTCATACAAAAAATTCGATTTTCCACAGGATTTTTTGCAAACATAAGCAATACCATATCAAAGAAAAGTGAATTTGGGCCAGGGTTGAAAATGCATGATTGGCATACCTTCATCAAGGTAAGTCATGTTCTTTTGTATTTGCAATATATTTGTAAACTGCATGTACTTCTCATTATGTTATATGAGAAAAGAATGACATGATTATTTTTATAATTGTTACAGTATGTGCTACCCCTATCTCTCCCAAAGAACTTTGACAATAACATCAAACAAGTAATATATGATCTTGGAAAATACATGAGATAAGTGATGATATCAATTTAATTTGTTATATATATTGTAAAGTCTCGTGTTTATATATTTTTGTGTCTTGAATTTCTTGTAGGTGGTTGTCATCTAAAGAAATCCATAAAGCATGTATAAAATACTGGAAGAGAAGAATTGCTCATCTAATGTGTGAAATGCAAAACCTTCAACATTTTTCAATGCACAAGAACACTACCTCATACACCAAGTTGAGGAGATTGAAATGTGTGGACCCGTACACACTCGGTAAATGTGGATGGTTGAGAGGCACTTGAAATTTTTGAAGGCTTTGGTTCGGCAAAGAGCACATCTTGAGGGCTCTATGGTGGAGGGATATATGTTATACCAGACTATGGTGTATGTTATTGAATATCTTCCTAAGCTTGTAGCAAAGATCTATATAGATCACATTTGGGATCTCGACACCATTAGAAAATTTAAAGGGGAGTACTTGGTGGGGAAAGGTAGAATGAGGAAAGTGAGAGGTAATAAATTATAAGATGTTATTGTAGCTATTAATTAATTCTTAATCTTCAAAATTAATCGGTTGTAAGTCATCTATTTATTTTTTGTATAGCTACTCAAGAGTGGAATGCAATACATTTGTATATTGCAAACAATCAAGATTGGATGACAAAATGGATTGAACGATGTCATCATTTAGGTCACACATTAACATGGGAAGCTGTGTCTTCATTGGTTAATGAGGCTCATCGTAATGGAGATCCAAATGTTATGCAAAGGGAAATAGATTTAACACATGGTTTAAGATATTTTCAAGTATGTATAAATTTGTTAATCACTCATACGTTTATGAACTCTCGATGCATTAATTTATATATGTTTTACATATTTTTGCAGGTCAAACACCACAAGGCTATGTTTTGCAACAGTCATAAATTTCACATCAAAAAGTTGGATGACACAAAGAAAACTTGTGATTCTGGGATAAGTGCAGTCTTTCAAGTGACTAATATTTTATCTAGAAATGACTTACATCCTTGAGAGTTTGAAAATCGATACTATGACATTTTGGATGATATACTTGAGTGTGACTTTAATTCCTTCATATTAGTTCTCTTCATCGTTAGATGGTATAGGCTACGACTTAATCAAAATGTTCTCGATAGAATTTTTATTGAACATGACAATGGATTTCCAATGATTAATACAAGGTGATTTGAGCTAGTTGGGGATGAGCCCTATGTTCTTGCAAGCCAATGTGAGAAAGTATTTTACTCAGAGGTTCCACATAAATTAGGTTGGTCATTTGTTGTTAGACATGATCCAAGAGGAAGGCTGATGAGTTATAATGTGATGGAAGAAGAAGATTGTGAAAAACTAGATGATGATGTAGATGATGATCACAAACAACAATTAGTCGACGATGTTCCTAACGCAAATTTTATTGAAGAATAAGAAGAAGATGATGATGATGCTATTGATGATGATGATGATGATGATGATGATGATGATGATGATGATTTTGTTGTTACTGTTGCTATTGTTGCTGCTACTGATGATGATGATGATGATGATGTTGATGTTGATGCCAATGATGATGATGATGACAATGATGGTGGTGGTGATGATGTTGACATCAACAATGATCATGGGTATTAGTTGGATGAAGAAGAAGATGAATGAGATGAATGAAATGTATAGTTATGTGATCATTTCTTAATCTATTTAATATTCATTTCTTGATAAAAATGTGTAGTTATGCAATCCATGCTTAATCTAACTAATTTGTAATGTACTTACTATGGGATGCTTATGGTTTTTAATGTACTTACTATGTGGTTTTGAGTATATGTATCATAAATTTTTTAGCTAACATTAGATAATTGAATTACATATGTAGGTACTCGGAGCCCTTTCATGAGCATCCCACACAGTCTCATGGATCAATAGGTATAAGTCAATACACCCTATAGAGATTAATGTATTTCACAATTTGCAAAATATCTCACATTACTTTCTATCTCACTCATTTGATGGAGTGCAGGTAGCAACAAATAGGTATTTTTTAGATTTGTCTTCCTCGAGCGAAGAAAGTGAGTCATTTAGTATGTCTGAATTAGGAAGATCAACTAGAGGTCAAAAGACTAGAAAGAAATTCAATGAACACATGAAATTTTTTTTTGCTCAAGCGGGGTCATGTTTTTATGATGATGAGAGAAAAGGCGACATCGAGGTGCCCTCTAGGTACCAAAATCTAGAGAAACAATGGGTCCCCAAGGAACTTCCTCCAATAAACACTAATTTTAGTGTTAAAGGCAAGATATATTGTATTGCACCATCGTCAATACATGGTTTGGGCCTATTTTTCATGGATGACATAAAGGTCTCTTACAAAAAAGTTGTTGAATTGATGGAGTATGTTGGAACTTGTTATGATTACAAAAGTTGGATGCGAATTGTTCAATATAAAAAAAGTATGCATAGGTATGCACTCTTGAAAAATTATATTCAACAAAAAGAAAATGAGAAAAGTAAAAGAGTGGCTATATATATTGAAGGAAGGCCAAAAGCATCAGAGAATATTATAGGTTTTATAAATAGCACGTGACCTTTGTCAACTATTAAGCAACCCAATTGCATATTTGAGGCACGCAAGGGAAATCATGTATTTGTATGTGCGATAAAATCAATAAGTGCAGGGGAAGAGCTGCTTATTGATTACAATTTGAATCACATAGATACAAAGGATGTCACTATCATTAGGGTGCAGGTACATACTATGTACCATTAAATAATTAAGTTTTTTTGCCAGCCATATTTAGAGAGTCTCCTCACCATCCACCTCATCTCCATCATCATCTTCTAATGGAATTTATTAATGTAGTCCTTTCTAATTATTGGTTAACTTTAAATAATAGCACGGGACCACAATATGGAGCAACCATGTAGATGGGACAATGATGATCATGCATGCACTTCTTCCCAGTAGGTAACCCTCTTTGTTATTGTACTACAAATTAGATAGAAGTAAAATGTTAAATAAAGTTTTTTATTATATTCTTTTCATCACTGTTTCAGATTAATTCTAATAGTGTTAGTAATATTGTTGTCACAGACAGGTGGTCAGCAGAGAAAGGGAAAGGAACCCATAGTCCCTGAAGAGGAGTCCTTTGATAAGGACCTAGTTGTTGATTTGGGTACTTGTGATGAGCCAACCTCTGCAATTAAAAAATGTCTCCACAAAATTGGAAAAAGATTGGCTGAATTGGCATCTATATTCCCTCCAACTCTTGATTCACAAAAGAGGGAAACTAAACTGATGCACCTAACTCAAAATTACTGAGTAAGTATTAATGTAATTTTTAATTATAACAAAAGTTCAATAATATTTTTTATGTTATAGTAGTCTTTTATGTCATTAAAAAATAAGAGGATGTGTTGCTTTTACAGCTTTTTTTGCATAATTTTGATCCTCATGGCCATGATGAAGGTACTACAGCTGGTTCAGGTAGATTGCATGTTGGACTATATTTTTTTTACTCTCTAACAATATTGTCCATGCTAATCACTAGTTTTATTATGCTCTAACAATCTTATTCTTCAGCACGTGTCAATGATAATTTACTATCACTACCTCATACGATGGTAGGCTTAGATGTACTGCATCCTACAATATCAACAACACGTAGCATGGCCACAGATGCCATGGCACCACCTACTTGTACACAAATTTTATTTTCTCTATCATTATATATATGTTTATTTCCCTTGAAGTGTTCTTTCTTAGGGCCATTTTGTAATGGATTCAATTAATGCAACAAGGGATGCAACACTTGATGGTGATTTTCTTGGATGTACTAGTATTTCTAGTATGGGAATGGTGAAGGATTGCATATTGCTTGTGAGCGAAGAAGGAGTTCCCTTGAAAATAGAAAAACTTCCAGGTAATTTAAAGATTGGACCTTTCTTTTACTATACAATCATATGTTAATTACACCTTGCATTCAATATGAGAAGCTTACATCTATTGTATTCTTATTTTATACTATTATATCCTTCGACTAATTATCCCATGATTATTTTGTAGGGAATAATGTTTTTTATAGTAAACTTAATGATGAATGTTTGCAGATATTTGGGCCCACCATATGTACAAGGTGGAACATCATATCTGAACTAAAACCCCAATCCACTATTTTGATTTCATATCATTTCTAGGATAGTTATCATTACATCCATTTTTGAATCTAACACTGTTTTCTTTCTTAAAAGGTGGAAAACCCAAAATAAAAAATTAAAGGATGATCTCGTAGAGAGTATGACAAACTTTTTTGGACCTTGTGCATTTGAGAAGGGTAAGCTACTTCAAAGAGCCAGGATATGTTTGAGGTATATTAGGGACTAGTACAGGTGTACATTAACCAAAAAACCACATTACCAGTGCCCCCCTTGCATTCTTGATTTAGAGTGGAAATCTCTTATTCTGGACGTGAATGAGAAAATTGAAATTAAAAAAGAAAATACACCACCAGAGAATAGAAGAAGGTATGTGATACTGTTAAGAATGTAATTGTGTACTAAATACTCTTCATATTTATATGAACTAACATATTTCAATCTCTACATAGATTTCTTGACATATCAAAGGCAACAAAGGCAAGATTGAAAAAGAAAGAGAAACACAAGCTAAGCTCTGGTGGTTATTCAAAACTTGTTACACGAGTTGTAAGTGTTAATATTGTCAAAATTGAACGAGGAAAAATACAATATGTAGATGGCTTTTAACACTGAAAATAATTCTTTGATCTTTAAATATTTATTTATAATTTGAAATATTTTTTTGTTTTGATGAAACAATAAAATAAAATTTGATGATACCAAGCAAAAATGTAGGGTGCGGAGTTCAATGTAAGTCTCACAGAAGAGGACAAGAGAATTGGCTTCCAACAAGGCTATAAAGTCATGGTAGAAAGAATAAGAAGTGCACAAGGTTCTACTGATGGATCCATTGTGGTAAGTTAGCTAAATAGATGATATTTCAAATTTTATTATTTAACAATTAGTTTATTTGATGTTAAGTTCCAACATAAAGTGAGTAAATTTGTTTTGAGTAAGAAAATAATGATAACATGAATGCGTATGAAATTGAAATGCAGCCTGTCAATTCTTGTTGTACACAACCTGTGTGTGTTGATGACAATGAGGATGTGCATCACAGTAATACAAGTAAACATCTTAAATTGATTGGTGTAGTAATACAAATTTAATTGCAATTGGTTTTTGGATTAATGTAACAATTTGTATTGCAGCTATAGAGAGTGTAGAGACCGTTTTTAATGAGAAAGTTGAGGTTGAGGCCGAGGCCAGACAAACTGACCTTGATGTTCATGATGTGACTAGATCATGTAAAGAGCTATGTGATTATGGCCTGTAAAGTACTGAAATACTTTAAAATGTTTTTAATGTTTTTAATTATAATAAAATGTTTTTAATTTAACCCTTTTATATGTTATTGCAGATGACCCCCCTTTGCATCAACATAGAACTAGGCATGCATTGAGATCTAATGAGAGGGTAGATGATCATCATGATGATATCGATACCCCTCTTAATGATTACATCTTAAAAACTAGAAATCAAAAGAAAAAAAAGAAATGATTGTCATCTATGCACCTTAATTGATAATGACTTATTTTTATATGCCAATGAATTTAATTATGTGGTATTGAATGTTCATAAATTTTATAATGTGTTAATGAATGTTATCATGTGATAATTAATGAATGTCACATTTTATTAATGTGTTAACGAATGTTATCATGTGATAATTAATGAATGTTACATTTTATTAATGGATAAAATAATGAATGAATGTTAGATGTTAATGGGGAATTTAGAGTGATGTTAGGGGGTGTGGGGCTAAATGAGCTTCCACCTTCACATGGTTGGCCCTGTTTAGTATAGAATATAAAACTATTCTCAAAACAAAGTGAAGCTCAATAAGATTGTTGCTTATATAGGGTCTCAAGTATAGCCTTTATCCCACTCCCAACATTGCAAGGCTTCAAGTGGTGTTATGAGATTAGTTTCTCCATCTCCCACTGACATCTTGTCTTTCTCCTAAGAATTCTCACTAAGCTCTAATAAATGGATGAGTAGAAGATGTCCCTTACATGCTACACATATATAATATGGTAGATCTAGAGAACAAATATACTAAAACATAGAATGAGTCAACTTGAATCTATAGTTTCTTCATTCATAATGAAATTCAAATTACAAGCCACATTTTAGATTTAATATTCATATTCATCTTCATCATGATCATAGCCATCATGGTCAACATTTGGTTCAACTTCATTTTAACCACACTCCAAGTTCCTACCAAAGGATTGGCCCAGGCACCCAAATTTCTACCAAAGGAACTTAACCCATAGAAGAACAAAAGTAGAACTGAAACCTAGCCTCAAACAAAGAACTAGATAACTTGGATTTTTTCTAATTCAAGTTTATTTTTGAATTCTTCTCCAATTCCAACCTCATTATTTCATATTTTGTTTTCCAGTTTTCCTTCTTCCTCACTCCAAATTATGTTATGTTGTTATTTCCTTTTACTAATTGAGCTATTTCAAGTATCACCACCCATGACTTGGTTAAGATGATGAATGTTGTCAATGCCTTTATTACCAAGGATTCACCACCTTCCATTAATGAATATTAATGATCATTGTTTCCTAAGGGTAATCTTTATTTGTATATGTTGATCACCCAAGTCTTTGGTTGTGATTTGCATGCTGTGAGGTTTGTCAGAAGTGGGGGTATGACATGCTAGTTGGATTATAACACATTGACACTCACACCATGAAGAAGACAAATGATTAAAAAAAAAGAGAGGACCAACTGAACCATCTTGTGGTCAATCTATATCACATTGAGAAACAATGTCAAGACTCAAGAATCAAAACAACAAAAAGTTTCTTCAAGACCATGAATGATCAAAAAAATTCCATCAAAAAACAAATAACTAATCTATATTATCATTAATCCATAAAATATGTCTTTAAGTTTAGAAGCATCACAAAAAATTTCAAGAAACATAATACTATCCAAAATGAATACCATCCAAATGATTATGATTATGTTGATGTTGATGTCTATAATTTATGTCTAATGATTATGATTATGTTGATGTTGATGTCTATAATTTATTTCACTTACTGATGCTTGCCTAGATTGAATTTTGAATTGCCAGGGTGAAGAATGCTTTCAAAGTTTAGGGTTTGTTCTACATGATACTCTTAGTTACAACTCCAATGCAACTCAACATATTTTTGATGCTGGGCAACCCATTGCAGAAAATCATCCGTAGGTTAAATTTAATGTTGTGAATCTTGGCATTGTTAATGTTATTACTTTTCCCAATGTTTCATATTTGTGAAAATGTTTCTTGGCACTATCTTCTTTTTCAATTCCTATATTTGCAGCTTTTTAGATCATTAACTTAAGCATTACATGTCTTTGTTCAAATTTTATTCTAACACTATATTATATCTTATTCTTATTATAATGTTCTTTTTTGTGGGGCAGGAGGTCAATCTTCATTGTCTTCGTTGTAGGGGACAGTGAAGATTTCTTTGACAAATAGCAGGTCTTCTTTAGTATCTTATAATAACATGCTAAATTGATAAAGGTATTATGGGCATCTAATCTACAATTACTAATAGATTAAGCATATTATTACTATGCTTAATGTTCCATTTAAATGCATTTAACAATTTTTTTTTTTTTACAAAAATGAACCAATGACATGTTTACAACAAAGATGTGTTGAGGAGTTTGCTCCTTGTTTAATGTTAACTGTTCCTACACAATCCACTCATACAATAGTGAAATGCTATGTAGAAGGGATGTTTGATAGTGTTCCTTGAGGGAAGGGGGATTTTGAAAGACTTATTATCATTGTATTGTGTATTTCCAATATGTTTGGATGCAGGGCAGATGAGGAGAATCAATGATCACTCACTGATTGCATGATAACCCAGTTTTGAAGGGTCACTGGTTGAGGGGACAATCAAGGTCTGGATGATTGGGCCATTAGAGGACCCTATTTATTTGTATTAATTTCTATTCAAATTGGATGCATGGATTTCTTGTGAATTATTAGCTGCTATGTATCTTGCAACTGCATCTGTAAATCTGCATATACTTCTCTAGGGTTGTAAGCCACTTAGAGATCAAAATAGAGAAACTAAATCAAAATCGTTCTTTGTCCTATTTCCTTTTTACAAAGTCTCAACTATCAATGATACAATACATTTGATGCCCTAAGCTATCAATACAAATGATGCCTAGCTAGAAGCTCACGGGCTATCCATTTGATAGCCACAGTCAACATTTCAAAAAAATGGATATCCTTGAGCACAAGCACCAATAACATCAAATAATGGAGTTAAAGCACATGCTAGGGCACAACACTAGTAGAATGCGGTCATTTCAATGACATCAATATACAATGGTGTCATTAAACATGCTAGTAATATCAACAAACATGAATCCAAACATTTGAAAACCAATGGCATGTTTACAACAAAGTTCTAATAGAACTCCCAACAATTCTTAAACATACTTTATCTGATATGATGAATTCTTAAACAATTAAGGTTGGAGTAGACATAGTTATCACACATTTTTTTGTGTGGTACAAGGAAGATTTAGCTAGGTCAAATCTTCCTTTGTGCTAGTAGTCTACAGAATTAGACCTTTATTAACAATTGATCATATCAGATAACTAGTATGTTTAAGAAATGTTGGGACTGGTCCTTTGGCATGTATTAAACAGAATAGAATTTTTAGCATATTATTATCATTTTATTTCTTTTTAGTAAACATGTCATTGGTTCAGTTTGTAACTTCACTATTGTATGAGTGGATTGTGCAAGAACAATTAACATTAAACAAGGAGCAAACTCCTCAACACATCTTGGAAACCATTGAATTCAATAATAAATGAAACCTAACACCAACATTATTCCTTCCATTCACTTCTACCAAGAATAAATCATTTAATCCATTCAACATTACATATAATCATTAGACAATACATTTCCTGACTGTGTAGAGGAACAGTTATGACCAAAATGATCAAAACTACTTTCACCCTTGCACAAGCTATTCCAAACTTCAAGTAAAATGAGCAATATGCTATATCAAATCATTCATATTCATAGTAACCATTCAAAGGATCATTTTGTCAATGAACCCTCTAACTATACCCCTATGATAGAGAAAGGAAACCTCAAAATAGAGAAAGGAAACTTAGTAAAACTAGTCTATGTCATTGTTTGTGAGGGTACAGTCATGATAAGTGCCTCTCAAACCTCTCCAAACATGTAAGATTGTCTTTAAATACTTTATTAATCTCTTCTAAACATTAACCAAATCAAACCTACATTTGAATCCACACACATTAACCCCAAAATGAAGGGTTTTATATCCTTTAATGAATCTCAGTCACTGGTAATGCATGGAAAGTCAAACCAGTAGTCTCCAAAGCATTCAAGAAGTGACTGGATTTTATTTAATACACACCCAAGGACCAGTTGTATGAAATTGTCAATCACATAGCATTTCACTATTGTATGAGTGGATTGTGCAAGAAAAGTTAACATTAAACAAGGAGAAAACTCCTCAACACATCTTGGAAACCATTGAATTTAATAATAAATGAAACCTAACACCAACACTATTCCTTCCATTCACTTATACCAAGAATAAAACATTTAATCCATTCAACATTACATATAATCATTAGACAGTTACATTTCTTGACTGTGTACTAGAGGAATAGTCACGACCAAAATGATCCAAACATTTGAAAATAGTGAATTGATATCCTTGAGCACAAGCACCAATAACATCAAATAATGGAGATAAAGAATGGGCTAGGGCACGACACTAGTAGAATGCGGTCATTTTAGAGAGCATTCATGATGAAATAAAATGCAATGCATTTGAAATTTGCAGTCAAATACGATGCTAGATGCTTGAAAGATGAAGAGATCACATACCTTCTCTCGCACTTATCTTTTTCTCCTTTTCTCCTGCTCCTTCTCTATCTAATCAAAATAAAAATGATGAGGCCATTTCACTTTTTTTTTCATAGCCAAATCTTCCTTGTACCACATGAAGAATATGTCATTGGTTCAATTTTGTAAATTTTTTTTTTATGTAATTATTAATTGGTAGATTAAATGTAGATAACACCTTTATTAGTTTAATTAGCATGTTATTATCATATCAGATAAAGTATGTTTAAGAATTTTTGGGACTGGTCCTTTTGCATGTATTAAACATAATAGAATTTTTAGCATATTATTATCATTCTATTTCTTTGTTCTAAACATGTCATTGGTTCAGTTTTGTAGATTTTTTTTTTGTGTTAAATGCATTTTTCATGAGGAGGGGTCTTCTTCTGAGGAGATTGATGAAGATTGTGCACCTCAAAAACCAATTCATAAGGTACCAATTATGTTTCCTATTCACTTATATTTTTGGATTGGTAAATCTCCTTATAAGTTTCATGTCCTTTCTTTTGATTACTATGGATGAGATATATATCTTACATTTAACATTCAACTTCTTTGCATTTTAGAACATGTAGTGTGTTTTTTGAGGATTTTACCAAATCAACTTTTAACATAAACCAAAAACACAAAATTGATATCTTGCCCTTTCAACTTGACAAAATATTTGCATTTGACCAATAACTGCAAGTAATTGAATGATAAATTCACATACCTGTATCTTTGTAAAATACCTAGAACATCAAAAAGATGGCTAAGTGACTGCCGCCATGATTTTTATCTACTGAATATGGGAAAAAAAGCACCAAAAAGAATCAAATAGAAAACATGATTGGTCATTTCAGAGAGCATTCATGATAAAATAAAATAAAATGCCTTCTCTCATGCTGGATCAACTTTCACCCACTTGTTTTCTCCCACTCCTTTTCTCTACAATCAAAATAAAAATGATTTGGCCATTTCA
The DNA here is from genome assembly GCA_027943335.1 of Chamaecyparis obtusa. Taxonomy (NCBI): domain Eukaryota; kingdom Viridiplantae; phylum Streptophyta; class Pinopsida; order Cupressales; family Cupressaceae; genus Chamaecyparis; species Chamaecyparis obtusa. The sequence goes on from BSBK01003718.1 coordinate 2,770,737, forward strand.
AAATAGTGAATCAATATCCTTGAGCACAAGCACCAATAACATCAACTATTTTGGTCTGTGGGTACCCTAATGTTTCTAAGAGTTCTTTTATTAATAAGATTACTCTGCAAGCTTGAAGAAGTGGTATATTTTGGAAAATGAAGAGTGGAAAGATGATGATATTCCTGAGATCACAGATGGACACAATGTTGCAGATAGAATGGGAAGACATCTTTCTAGCTTGGCCCTGGATCCTTTGACAATTAGGGTAGGATCCAGACCCATGCTAAAAATATGTCTTCCTTTCTATTGTGGAATATAGGCTTTGCTTGCTACAACAACAACAGACTATGATGTAGATTGTTGGAATTAGGAGAGATAGGGTACTAAGAGGGGAGGGTTGAATCAGTGCCCATAAAAACTTTAACACTTCAACCTTTCAGATATGAACTAGTAAACAATGTAACCTTCCAAAATAACTTGCATCAAATGCATATATCATTCATTCATTTAACCTATAGAAGTAAATAACATGAAATCAACAATATGACAGTCCCATAACACAAGTATTTTGGTAATGTAGAAACCCTTGTTAGAAGGTAAAAACTGTGGTGGGGATGACACCCACAAATTCTTAACTACTGCAGATAGAAAAGGTTTTCCTATTAGGGCTACAAGTTTTGATCACTTCTGGTGATCTTACTCTGTTAGGAGTAACATATTAGATCTGCTAGATCTACCTAGTGATAGGATTTTAGCAACACTACTTGAGTGTGCACTCGGTTAAGAGATTTACAAAAGACTGTTAAGTCTACTATGTTAAGATATTTAACCAAAACTCTATTACACTTGTTAGAAAGAAATAGACAACTATCTGCTAATGACAACTTGATTGTTTGATACAAATCAATAAAATACTAATAAAATATCATCTTTACTATGATGAATCTATGCTCTGAACTACTCGGTAGGCCTATTCTGATTTTGCTTAATCTGATAAACTTCTGAATTCTATTCTGCTCTCTCTGTCAACTAATAATCTTGAAATTTGGCTAGAACTTCAAGTGCTTCTCCATTCATACATCAATTCACACCAAAAATAATGCAAACATACAATTATATAGCATACTACTTTATGCCACTTACAAAATTAGGTTTACAAATCTTAGACAAAACCCTAAGATCTACGGTGTACAAAGATGACCTAGATCAAACTATTATAGATGATCTTCATTAAATTTAATGAAAATCTCAACAATAAATTATTCTTGATCTTGGTAAAACATTTTCTAATTTGTTATAAACATTTGCATAGAAGAATGTGCCATTCCTGATTACTATGCCATTTCCTGTGATCCTCGATAAATACTGTATAAACTACTTAGTGTTCATTTTGATGTTTGATGTGTACTATTACTCGGTATTAGTGTCTGATGATGCTTGATAAATTGACTGATGCTCGGTGTAAACACTTTAATTGACTGGCCTATTTTGCTTGTAGTTACTAACTGGCTTAATTATAGGTAATCAACTAATGTCTTTGATAACCTTTGATACTAATGACAACCTTTAATGCTCAATAGAGATAACAATCTCCCCCTTTGGTATTAGTATCAAAACCTAAATGTATATAGACCTTATGTCTCAAAACTTATATCTCTGCCATATACAAATACTTATCAAATTTTTTTCTATATACTCCCCCTCGGTGCATGCTTTCGGTAATGTGCAGTATACTAGGCAAAAAGTTACATATTTGGCATATACATTGATTTCCCTCTTTTTTGATATTAATGCCAAATGAAAAACCTATATACTTACAACTTGGAAAAAATGTGTTGATGGGTTTTCTTCAGTGACTCCAAGAGGTTTTGCCATTCCTCTTTCAAGTTGGTGAGAGCAATGTGCTCAAGACCAACTTGTGCATGCATGTCAAAGATGTTCTCCAACACAAAAATCTCTAGTGTTGCAACAAGTTGTTCCACTTTGAAAATATGTTTCTCAAAAAATTTTAGGTATGGAAGGAGTTATATCTGTAACTTAGTAACCTGATCATTTATCCTCTCTTCTTGTTTCTTAAGATCTGCTATCAATTGCTTGAGCTCTTGAAATTTGAGTATATGCTTTGAGAAAGCTTGTGGCGTAGTTGTAGCTATATTTGTACTAACTATGATTTCATTTTCAAGTGATTTTATCTTTTCACTAATCTCAGTAGTGAATGTTCCGACAGTGCATAGCTTTAACAAGATCTGACATATGGAATGAGTAGTAGACTGAATCTCAGTTATTACCTCTGAAAGCTTTACCTTGTTAATTGCCACTTCTTGGCTGATTCTCTCAATGAGTTTGTTTTGAATCTTGGATTCTACCCTTTCTTCAATTTGCTTGTCAGCATCAATGTTTGGGGCATTTATCTTCTCAGTAAGTATAGCAAGTTGATCTATAATAGGGGTATCTTCATCAATGTTCACTCCAGGTACTACCTATTGTAAGATGTCCCTAACATCTGTTAATATTTCTTTGTGCTTAGTCTCTTGCTTCAACTTCTCTTATGCTGCTTTTCTTGTACATAATTCCCCATATTTTCTCAATTCCTCAGAGCTAAGGGTCCTTAGGTCACACTCTAGTATTATAATCACTTCATCTAGAGTGACCGACCCTTTTCCTTTACCTTTCTTCTTTTTTTCTTCTCGGGCTATTTTTATATAACAATAATAGCCTTTTCATCTATCACCCTTGGTGTATCCTATCTGGTAGACACATTATCATCCTTTCTCTACTCATCAGTAACTTGTGTGTTGGTAGACTAAGTCAGAGCCTTTGAAGTTGTGTCTGGTGGGGTTACCTCTATAGCTTTTGGCTCTTCCTTATTCTCTATTACTAATTTATTGGCTTCTATCTCTTCAGGCTTGTTTGTCTTAGTAGGAGGTTCTTTGCTTGGTTCCCCAGTTGTCTCTTGTGGTTGCTCAAGGATAGAGCCTTTGGGTTGTTCCTTTGATAGAATTTCAACAAATTCAGCTAAAACTGGAAGCTCACCCAGTTAAGATGTGATTTCACATTCGGTAAGTGGTGCCTCATCTCATGCATGTGCAGGTTCAACATTCACATCCTCATCATTATCCCTATCATCAGGGTCACTATTGGTGATGTCCTCAGTGAGTACATCATCAATTGAATGTTTCTTGTTATTGACAATCTTGAATTGTCCTTGATTTTTTTCTTCCTCTTCATCCTCTAAATCTTCCTTTCCTCTTATCAATTTTATTCTCTTTTTCTTTGGTGGATCAGCTACAACCTTCCGACCTCTTTTAGCATATGTTTTTGTTGGTGTAGATGCCTTTGGTTTTACTATTTTTTCAGCTCCCTTCTTCTATGATGGTGAAGCTTTCATGGATTACCTTGTGCATGCACCTATCTGTACTGGTAACTACCTCTTATTTGGAGCTTTAGTAGGAGGAACCGGTGTAGCTTCTTGTTCTTCTTTAGATTCGGTCTCCTCACTGTCATAAGCCTTGTCAGCCAACATTAACTGACCTTCAGTTGCCTATTCAATTGGTGACTCCTCAGATGAGTCTGCATCTTTCTCAAATCTCTCAGATAAAAACTTTTTCATCTTCTTAGACTTCCTTGTTATTTTACTAATGACCAAACCTATCTTGATTCTAGACTTAGCTTCTTCATAGGTTCCAAACCTAGTGGCCTTGGGGTCTTTTGGTAATGCTAGTAGTGCCTGTATTGATTTTAATCTAAAATCATGTTCCATTTCATAGCCCATAGGTGCTAGCCATTTGATTCTTGGTTCAAATGCTTTTATCATAGTATGGTCAGTGTCTACTAGAAAACAAATGTCCATCTCAAATTTCTCAACCAATGAATTCGGTATATTGCTTCTCTTGTTCATTTTAACTTGAAATTATTCAAAATATTTACTCAAAATATTCTCATCATTATCTCCCAGACCATTCATAATATCAAATATTTGTAAAGTAATCAGTTTCTCATCTACCCATTTAGTGTGACCGCTAGAGGGAAAGAATTTCTTGAGATAGAAAAATAGACATACAAGTAGTGAGCCAAACTTACAGGTGTTGGTCTTTTGTGACCTAATGGTTTTCATATTTTACTCAACTTGTTCTAGTAGTAGCTCGGTGAGGTCTATTTGATGACCCTTCTTTATCAATTTGTAAGCCATATCTACTGCACTACATGGTATACTATTTGACCTGCTTGACTAAAAGATTTTATAACCAATAACATGTGCTATGAACTTCACTTTAGGATCCATAATGGATGAAATATTTAATGCTCTACCATCCCATGTTGTTCCATTTTTCTTCTCAACTTTGGCTCGTGCAGCGCTTTGAAATGCTTTAACCTTGTCAAAAGTTGGGTAACTAGTAACCCTGCTAATCATCCTCTTAGTTACTTGAATCAGTTTATCTAACCAAAATGTACCTTCATGATATTTTCTTAACACAACCCTAATCCATTCATTCTTGAAATTCTTCAGGAAACTTAGGGCATTGGTGAGTCCAAGTGTTTCAACAATTTTGTGCTCTGGTTTTAGTTTCATTTTTCCATCACAAAGTGCCTGAAATGTGACATACAAATCAAAGTCTCCAATTTCACCAATTTTTTAGTGAATATATGATCTTATGTCTTCCATCAACAAAACCCTAGGTGGGATGCTAGAAAAAGCTCTCGCTGAATCCATTTTGCTTGTAACTTCTGGGTGTAACTTATAGTGGGGTTTCTTGTAACTTGCAGTAGATGCCATTTCTACAAACTAGGTTTTCAGTAACTTATGAGAAATATACTCGGTAGGGTTTCAACTTACTTGGAATGTATCAAAGACTATACTCGGTTCGATCTACAACTACTTCAATTGACTCAAAATATTCTTTCTTGAACACACTCTATGAAATCTTAGCTCTCCAATATTCACAATGTGAAAAAATAAACTCTTGCATCCATGTATTTATAGAATTTTCAATATTCCCGCCCAAAACTTTATGCAATAAATGCCTGATGTACTTTCTAATTTATGACAACTGTCATCTCAGTGACAATTGTAGACTTTTATCCGCTTGGTAACACAAGATTTCCTTACTTGATTTATACTGATATTCGATTAACCTTGAATAGTGATTACCGACGGGTAACCAATGCTCGGTCTTAGTTTTATCGACTGTATAACTTTGTTAGCTCAAAACATATAAACCATAATGCATCTCTTTTCATGTAGATTTGGTATGTGCTCATCATATATAAGGAACTATATGTAAAGTGTGATCATCTGAAGTGTCAGTCCCATACATACCTATATCACCTTAGGTGGAGGAACTGATGTCATCCAGTCTAGTGGATGAGGTTTCACTGATATCATTACTTAACTCAACATTCTCATTGGATGCCTTTCTCCACATAGTGTTCCTTATCTTCATGATATCTACAATAGTGTTTCCACTCTCAAATACATGATTTTACTTTGGTGCTCAGTCTCTACAGTCCTTGCTTAAATGACCGACTTTATGGCAATGCAGACATGCCATTCCAGTGCTTTTCCAGCTTCTTGATTGTCTAGCCCATCTTTTCATGTTACAATTTTCTGTAATGTGCCCATATCTACCGCATGCAATATAGTTAGCCCATGTGTTATAATCCCAAACATAAGAGTTACCTTGTCTCTTTGATTGATAAGGCTTGCGCTGTGTTTTATGCTTAGGAGTCCATACTTGTTTCATCTTAGCCTTACACTCTCGTGCAGTGTGTCCATGTTTATTACAAGTATAGCATAACTTCTCAATAGTAGTATTGTTAGCATTATTATTCAATTTAGCTCTACATTCATAAGCTTTATGACCATACTTTCCATAGTAGTAACAATATCCATTGAATTTAGGAGCGACGGGAGGTTTACCTAGTGTTCTACTTCTATAAACATTAGAAGTGTGTCCCGGTTTTCCATAGTGATAACATGTCAACACTTTAGGTCTTTGATTTTGATTATTGTTGACCTATTCAACTTGTTGTGATGATTCTCCTTTTTCGGTATAGCCTAGACCAACTTTACTCCCAAAACTTCTTTGATTAATCAGAAAGTTATCAATCTTCTTAGAACTGTCCTTAGCCAATTTCTTTGTTTCATTATGTCGCTATTGATTTTTCACTTCATTTCTTAGCTTCTCATTCTCCTCTCCAAGTCTTGCAACTTCTTCAAATTTTCTTGACAATTCTCCATTCACTCGGTTGACTTCTTGATTCACAACCATCATCTGATTGGATGTTTGAAAATGACGATCAGTGAGTCTCTATATTTCACTTTCTTTTACTTGAATTTGTTTAGTTATTTATCTTTTGTTTCCAATAGCTAGATTTCTTTCTTGTTCATCTTGTCTAGCATTGTTCATTATCTCTACCATTCTCACCATCTGAGATTCTTGATCGATTTGCAGTGCTTTCACTTGTTCAGTTAAATGCAATTTCTTTTTAGACAAATCAAATATCATGATTTCAGATCCATCAAAAATACTTCCAAAATTGGATCCAATATGATCAAATAAATCATCAATCACTTCTTCATGATAACCAACTTCATTTTGTAGAATATCTAGGTTCTTTCTTTCAACCAGCATTTTCTTCAGTTCATCCTTAGCTTGCTTATACTGTTCCACAAACATCTGCATTTGAATCTTCTGGTTCTCAATAGTCTTATCTAACTTATACCTCTCCATGACTTAGATCTTTACCCTTCAGTGGTTACACTGTTCAATAAGAGAACTGTGCTCTGATACCAATTGTTGGAATTAGGAGAGATAGGGTATTGAGAGGGGAGGGGTGAATCAGTGCCCACAAAAAATTTAACAATTCAACCTTTCAGATCTGAACTAGCAAACAATGTAACCTTCCAAAAATAACTTGCATCAAATGCATATATCATTCATTCATTTAACTTGTAGAAGTAAATAACATGAAATCAACAATATAATAGTCCCATAACACAAGTATTTTGGTAACACAAAAACCCTTGTTAGAAGGTAAAAACTGCAATGGGGATGACACCCACAAATTCTTAACTACTGCAAATAGAAAAGGTTTTCCTATTAGGGCTACAAGTTTTGGTCACTTCCAGTGATCTTACCCTATTAGGAGTAACATATTAGATCCACTAGGTCTACCTAGTGATAGGATTTTAGCAACACTACTTGAGTGTGCACTCGGTTAAGAGATTTACAAAAGACTGTCAAGTCTACTCTATTAAGATATTTAACCAAAACTCTATTACAATTGTTAGAAAGAAATAGGCAACTATCTGCCAATGAAAACTTGATTTTTTAATACAGATCAATAAAATAATGCTAAAATATCACCTTTACTATGATGAATCTCTACTCTGAACTGCTCAGTAAACTTGTTCTAATTCTACTTAATCTGATAAACTTCTAAATTCTATTATGATCTCTCTGTCAACTGATAATCTTGAAGGTTGGCTAGAAATTCAAGTTCTTCTCCATTCATACATCATTTCACACCAAAAATGATGCAAACATACAATTATATAGCATACTTCTTTATGCCGCTTACAAAATTAGGTTTACAAATCTTAGACAAAACCCTAAGATCTACAGTGTACAAAAATGACCTAGATCAAACTATTACATACAATATTCATTACATTTAATGAAAATATCAACAATAAATTATTCTTGATCTTGGTAAAAAAAAATTTGATCTATTGTAACCATTTGCATAGAAGAATGTGTCATTCCTGATTACTATGTCATTTCATGTGATCCTCAGTAAACACTGTATAAACTACTCGGTGTTCATTTTGATGCTCGGTGTTTACTGTCACTCAGTATCAATGTCTAATGATGCTTGGTAAACTGACTAATGCTCGATGTAAACACTTTAACTGACTAGCCTATTTTTCTTGTAGTTACCAACTGGCTTAATTATAAGTAACTGACTGATGTATTTGATAACCTTTGATACTAATGACAACCTTTAATGCTCAATAGAGATAACAGTAGATATCACAACAACTAAGAAACATAAATATAGGCATCATGGTCACAATTTTTTGGAGACACAACATAATTGAGTGGTATTCCTAGAGGATGCAAAGCAACCAATACTTTGCATCATTTGGTAAAACCACTCAATTATGTTGTGTCTCCAAAAAATTGTGACCATGATGCCTACATTTATGTTTCTCAGTTGTTGTGTCCCAGGACCCCTTATGACCCTTTAAGATCCTTTACGATCCCTAAGAATACATCTTAGAGGTCTTAAAATGTCATGAAGGGTCATAAGAGGCTCCTAGGAGGGGCGAGGTGAGTTTCCACCTTCACGTGGTTGACCCTATTAAGTAGAGAATGTTAAACTATTCTTGAAATAAAGAGAAGCTCAATAATTTAAGGTCTCAGTCCACGGAGATGCTGAAAAAATGATAGGAATCAATGATGGAGACTTTTTAGATTTTGAGAAGATGTATATGGAGTGGAGGCAAGATTGAGTACCAGTGCAGAGATGATGATTCAATAACCTACATCTATAAAACCTTCACAATTATCCCTTGTTTGGCCTCCACTCATTCCTGTTCTCAAAAAATGGTTATCTAGAAACTTTGGATACTATTTCTCATCCATACACGAAATGTGCTAGTGATTGTATAAAATTACTTTAGGCCTCTAGTATTGATGAGATGTACAAGTTTAATTTTTTTTTGTGAAACTGGGATCAATTTATGTAGTGTACATAAATGCAAGGCGGTGATTATCTCGACGATTGACAGGTATAAGTCTTCAAGGCCTTACCCAGTAGCTAGGACTAAAGATAACACAGCTCAAGAGACCATCATAGGTTGTCTCTTTCTTCGGTCTATATTATTGACAAAATGTTTTACCTTTCATTAGCTCATCAAATCTGGGGATTTGAAAGAATTTAATATAATATTTTCATGACAACATATATTATTTAAGTTGATGTTGCACGAATATATCTAATTCGTGCAACGTCAACTTAAATAATATACATTGTCATGAAAATATTCTATTAAATTCTTTCAAATCCCCAGATTTGATGAGCTAATGAAATGTAAAAAATTCTATCAATAATATAGACCAAAGAAACAGACAACCTATGATGGTCTCTTGAGTTGTGTTATCTTTAATGTGCATATCTGTCACTTTTTCAAAACTTTATAATTAATTCTAACGGTAGTGCTATACATCCGACATCATTTCCTATCAGAATATAGGCCAACCCATCACCTATCTGATAGATAAGATGTCAGAGAAAAATACTTTATGACAATTACAACAACAGTAATGGTATACGTCCAACAGGGTGACTTGTCAGAGATAGACTGCCATACCATCACTCTTCCAATAGTAGAAATATCACAAATATGCAATTTTTGACAGATTGGAGCAACAATAATGCTATGTCACTGACGAGTTTATCTATCGGAAGTTGGTTGCAGATCTATCACTATTCCAATAGTTCTAATTTTGGAAAGGATATCTTTTCGATAATTATTTTTGATAGGTGTTCTTTTCAGAATTCCGTAGGAAATGCCATAACAAAGCTGGTTTCATGTGCAATTTTTCGATGGAATTGGGTGTCGATAAACTGATGGATATCTCTTCCATCACTATTTCCAATGAAAAAATGGTGATAGACACATGTGTCAAAATGTCGACAAATGGGCATTGTAAATCTGACAAATGGCTGTCAAAAGTTGACCTCAAATGTACTAGTGATTATATATACATATATATATTTGATCTATATTTATTCTTATAATAATTATATAGTTAATTAATAAATTATATTAATGAATAGACATGTACCATGAAGGGACATGTCTCTTCTTGTCCTTGTCATGTATAAATACAAAGAGATCAATGCATTTGCAAAACACATACAATCAGATAGTACTATTACATTTGCAATGATCCTAAAACCTTAACATTTTGAGTTAACAAAAAAAAGAATTGAGTCACCACTTTTCGTTATTTTATTTTTGAATAATATATTATACCCCACATTGATTTTATTTGAATGTCCTACTAAAATGAAACTTGTCCCCCTTTATATCTTCCAATGTGGTGAAGAGTCACACCTCTTAATCATATCTTCCCTTTGCAATTGTCACAACCTTTCACAATTGCCACCCTTCAAAAGAGTCACAACCTTTTAATATTTCTATCATTTATTAGTACCATAACCTTTCATAACTTTTTCTTTTGAATAAGTCACGGTTATTTATTTATTTTATTTATTTTACTCTTTCATTAATTCTTACAAGGCTAGTCTTGCCCCAACTCACCCCTTCTTGAACCCCAACTTAGCAATATATAAGACCAAGGGAAGACATGTTGGACATTGAGATGAGTCATGAGATACCTTTGAGTTAATGAAAAAAAAGAATTGAATCAACACTTTTCGTTGTTGCCTTTGTGAATAATATATTATACGCCACATTGATTTCATTTGAATGTCTTGAAATGAAACCTTCTCCCTTTATATTTTCTAATGTGGGGGAGAGTCACACATCTTCATCATGTCTATCATTTGCAATTGTCACAACCTTTGACAATTTCTACTCTTCGAAAGAGTCATAACCCTTCACCATTTCTATTCTTTGTGAGTGTCACAACTTTTCATAATTTTTCCTTTTGGAGGAGTTACTTCCTTATTTTCTTTTTATTCTTTTTTTCCATTAATTATTTCTTGAATCACACCTTCCCTTTTTTCTTTCTTCCTCTCTCCCTAGTCAAATGAAGTTGTCTTCTCCCTTTTTGTATCTCATGTTTGAGAGAGTCATAACTTTCCACTTCGTGCATTTTGATCCTTCATTAACTTAATTTTAATTATGTTATATTTAGTTTTGTTCTTTTATATTTTATTTTCTTTTATTTTAAAGCTATTATTATTATTTATTAGTAGATTCTATTTTAAAAATAGGATATTACACCAAACTACTTATCTCATGATTGTTAATCATACAAAAGTCACCAATTCTGTAGAGCTGGTCAACAAATCTTGAGTTCAATATTTCATTAAATTTCTCAACACAATGTTTACACCTTGTCAAAAACTTCCTGAAGTTCATTGCAAACCTTTGTGAGTTTTGAACATATGACCATCCTCAGTGTTATAAATGACTCTTAAGTCATAAATCACATGTACTAAAAATGTTTACATGTCACTTAGTCTTATTTACACCTTGTTAATGAACTGACAAAATGTATCAATACCAAAATTAAATCTCACGACCTTTCAATTACAATTTTAACACTTTATTTAGCTTTTCTAAGTACAACTTGATACTTTAATTATTATACAAGAATACATAAATAGTGTTATTTAATCACAAAGTTCAATCTAAAAATACCTCTATAAATTAGAGCTATGTTAGTTTCAATCGAAGTAAGATTCGTTACAAAGCTTGTGTTTTGCTTCCTTTGCTTTATCAATTCAAATATTTGTATTGGCTTCCAAATGCCACAATACAATCTATTTTATTCTCCATGAGTTTTAAATTAGCATTGAATATGAAAATACTTTTTGTATCATCCACAATCTCCCTAGTTGTTAGGCATGTGGTATAGACAACTATGATTTCTCTATTAATGGACTTCAATTTTTAATTGTTGCTGCATATTTTTGTCTTGGATTGAATCTTATATTGTTCTAATTTGCCAAAGTGAATTTGCTAGAGAAAATACACATATTGCTCCATGATTACAACCAATAATAACAATTGATATATTGATTTCTTTGGGATATCTTTACCTACTCAGGGTAAATTTTACATTTTCTTACTTAGGCATTATTGTAGTTGCTTTCCCTTAAAATAACCTATCAATATTATGGGGATGTATTTTCATCCAACTACTACAACCTACAACTTAAAAATATTAACATTATTTATTTAATTATTATCACTAACATCAAATTATTTTTTTGGCAAAATTTAAATATTTATATTAATAAAAACTAGTTCAAAAGGGCTCCAGGAGAAAAGAACTAGTAAAGAAAAACTTCGTCTGTTACCCGTAATACAAAAAGTAGATAAATCTGCTTATATTTTAGGTATTTCCTTGAAAAGGATCTACAAATAAGTTCATCATAACCCTAACCCTCCAAGCCAACTAGAGGTTCTATATATCAATTTTCTTTTATTACTAACCTAATAGGTTATATATTTAATACAAATTCACTGATACAAATCTAATGGAAAACAAGCTTGGCCTTATGCAATTAAAACAAAATGAAAGAAAACCTAAAGAATGAATTCTTGACTCAAAACAAAAGAAGAAACTAAAACCAACTCAAAAGGATAACCAAAGAGGAAACTCTTTAGATGGATATAGTATTCACTGATTCAACATACACTCATTTATAATAGGACAATCAAAAGATATAATGTGAATCAATAAGCAACTGACAAGCAAGAGTGACAACAAACAAGTTGAGAATACTTTAATAAAATGTGGTGTTTGCCTAGCTAGAGAAGCACACAAAGCAAAGTACAAATAGAGACTTCCAAAACATGAAAGAGAGGAGTAGATCCACTATAGATGCATTTAGTCAAAAGTAAATATATGTGATAAAAGCATAAGTCACCACAAATTTCACAACATGAAAAACATTGAAACAACAAATTTTGAAACTGCTTAATAGAAGAAAATATCATGTGTACTAAAATTTGGAAAAATATAGTAATCTAAAGGAAAGCTAAAGATGAGTAAAAGAGAGTGTAGAGATAAGTTAGACTTGGGTTTAAGAGAAGACCTATTGAATATTATGTATGTAGTAAACAATGCTAGATTTTCTAACTCTCTCATAATAGGTGCCAACATTCTAAATATGTGATGGACATTTGTGACTCCCATGTTCCCAAATTTCAGTAATAAGTTCTCAAATGAGGGAAAAATAATTTTGGGATAAAATATTTCATGACACTTTAGGACATTTTATTACTCAAATAAATGTTAATTTCCAATAAAGAAAGACCCTTACATAAATCTCTCTTGTAAGATAGAAATAGGAGGTGGTGGGAGACAAGGTTTTGGGTCTCTCCTATAGTTGCCTTTTTATAAAACTTGTGACATTACTGTTTGAACTCATATTACCTTTGTGAACCCTAAACGTTATGACCAGATATCAACATATATTGTTGAATACTTAATGCTATTGTTACATGGAAATGTGGAAAAAGGTAATGTCAACATTATTAGAATAATATCTTTATGATATCTTTATTTTTCCTTATTTAATGGTCAACATTGTAGATTCTGTAAATATTAGATACTTTCTAGTTCTATGATTATTTCATTATAAAAACATCATCTCTTTGTAATCTATACACAATCGCTTGATCATTCATTCAATACATTACTTTTTTTACCAATTACTTTCATAATATGATATTAGAGTAGTGATAATAATTTTTTTAATTATAATTTCTTTCAAAAATTAGTTTTTAAATTCTTTCAAAATTAATTTTCTTGGTGTCTAGGGTTTTTTGGCTATCATTTTGTAGGGATGAGTGTTTTTGCTTTCAATTCTAAATGATTTGAAATCGTGACCTTGAAAATAAAACACCATTTCATGTTTTCTTAAGTTTCATGTTTGTTTTCTTTGGTTTGAGGACCATTTCTCTACAAATAAAAATATGTTTTTGCATTTTTTTGGTCTTCTCATAGTCATTTTTTCCTATGCTTGTGATTTCTTTACGACTCGAGCTCTTTTCCCATGCATCACTAGTCCTCTGTATGTGGTCAGTTTTTTATGCATCATAATTTCCATATTTTTTTGTCATCATTCTTTTGCAAATCAGTGACCCTTCTTCTGCTCGATGGCTCTTAACCTTCCATATGACCCTTTATGGGTTATTTATCTACATCAGTCGACCCTTTTTCTAACTCATACAATCTTAGTTTTGGCTATTTTTTGCACATAGGATTTCCTTAGTTTTTTAGCTCACATTTATAGCATTTCAAACTATTTTTTTTGCTTCTTCATCTATTTGCACACCACACTTTAGACTTATCAAACAAGACCTAGGGTTTCAGTGACAAGAGTCTATGCATTATGATCAAAAAATTTCCAGGTTCAACTTTTCCCTAAGGCTCATTATTTTCAATTGACTAAGTTTTTTAAAAAATATTCTAATTTCTTGGTTGGAAATTTTTTTAAGCTACATATTTTTGTGGGGTTATCAAGATTTCTAGGGCTTGACAAAATTTTCTAGGTTTATCAAAAATATGTACCTTAGGAATTGTGCCAATCATACTTCATTTTTTTGAAGTATGTACCTACATCTACCTTTGTTCTTGTATTGGGATTTGTGTCTTGGATAGAAGAATATATTTTTTTCCATTGTTCAAGAAATTAAGGAAGAGGATATGGTAGTCACAACTCTGAAAAGTCTATCTAAATCCTATGAGAAATGCATAGAAATGCTCAACATTACTTAAAGTTTTCAGAGTTATGCACCAAACTTCTATAGGAGGATCATAGGAAACAATAATTTGGTAGCAGTGAAACATCATCATCCTCAAGAAAAGTCTTCACATCCCAATCCTTTCAAAATGATCAAGGCAAAACTCGATTCTCTCAGCAGAAAGATTCTAATCAGCCTTAAGATAGCTCAAAGATGAAGAAAGTTTAGGCTAGGGAACCCAAAACATCACACTTATCCTACCTCCTATGATTATATCTCCTTAACATAATGAAAAACCAATGCAAGGGTTTGAGGAAACAATAATAGGGTGTTTGAAGCATCCTTCCTTTCTAATCCCAAGGACATGGGATCCTTGTGCCCCCTTGGCCTCATGGGACTATCAGTTGCCATCATGAGCTGGTGTGCTTAAAAGAAGACCTCACAATAGATTCTCCCTCCTTTTATTCCCTTATTATCCCTACCATGATTGACTATGATAAATATATAAGAATTACACATTATTACATGCATTCTCCAAATAAAGGGTGCCATAAAAATTTCATATTCATACACATTATTTATAAGAAAGAATTCATAAACAAGACCATTAGTCATAAAAAAGAAATAATAAATAACACCCATTATGCTAATTATTATAAGAACTAATACTTCATACCAATATATAATAATATTCAGATTCTCTAGATGTTGTAAGATGGATTGTTGTAAGATAGATTTGACTGGCTTGATGATTTGAGCTATTGGTGAGTTATGATTCAATTATTATTGATTAGATGATTGGAAAGTGATGATATAATAAATTATAGTTTGACATGTTGATCTATGGTTATTGAATGCATGTTTATTTGATAGAGTGATGCTTGATTTTTGAATTGTATGTATTCTTGATCCCAAGTTGAAGTGACAATTGATGTGAATTTGATTATTGTTTTCTTTATCTTTCTAATTGATTGATTGTTTGATTTATTGGGAGATAATGGATGAAGGATAATTCTTGATAAGTCCTTTAATACTTGGAATGAAATCTACTTTATACTTTATTGCTAAAAGGGTCACCACCATTAATAACAATTGAGTCACCACAACCTGGTGCATGAAACCCAGGGCAACATCTAGGATGTTCCTCATGTTTTCTTTTATGTTTTTCATTTTAATAATAGGATGGATCCTTATGATCATCCTTCTTATGTTTTTATCCAACTTGCATGGTCAAGGATCCCTAAGGCACACCTATAAGCCTTGGGATGCCTTAGTCCACTTGGATTTCAAGTCCATAGGTGATAGGTGTGATTGGGTATTTTGTGTGTTTTAGGAGTTTTAGACATGATTCCAATGATTTGGATCATTTTGAGCATATTTAGTCAGGTATAGATGTCTAAGTCATTAGGACTACAAGATTGCAAGAAATGTTGTAAAAGATGTAAAAGTTGCTCGAACAACTTTTAAAAAGTTTATCAAGAAGTTCAAATTTGGTTGCCAATAGTCACAACTTCTCATGGACTAGTTGGAACTTGGATTTGAACATATTTAAGCATGTTCAAGCCTCTCTAAGAGGTTAGACATTGTAACATGAAGTTTGATGTAGTTTTAATGAAAAACCACCAATTTTCCTTAGCAAACCCTGCCTGGCACAGACGTGTACAGAGTGACCAGATCAAATGATTAGAAATATTTGTGAATCTAATTTCTATCATAGTTGGATTAATTTCATTTGGGTCTGTATAGAAAAATTTATAAATAAATTTGAAAAGGCAATCCAGAAAGGAGCCCAAACCAGGCTTGTTGTGCAAATGGGGCCCTAACTTGACATTTCACTAGTGGAATTCCATGGAAACTTGGGAAATGAAAGTTAGGAATGTATTATTAATGATTCCTTAGGTTCAAGGTGAGATATATAGGTCTTAAGGGTTTTGCATCAAGCCCTAGGCTAAATATCTCTACATATTTATCCAGTCAGTTGTATGAAGTGGTGTGTAGATAATTGATTTGATTGGAGAGACCAATTAGAAGGTGGAGTTGAGTCATTTGGAGTTAGATGAAGGTTTCCAAAAACCTACACTGATTCTATGTACCCATCTTTGATCACTTGTAGTGTAATCCAAGCCTAATTTGGTTAATTAGGTCTGTGAGCATTATGAGGGTTGAGTGTTTCTAGAGTGGATTTGATCCTTGGGACTTTGGGGATCTTAGAGAAATCCAAAAGGGTACTTGAATATGCCCTTATTTTTTTAGTCTCATCCATAGTGGGAATTTGCACACTAAAATCCATTTGAAGAGACCTAGTAGGATTCATAGGTTAGTTTGAGTTTCATGTATTATGGGTGTTGTGGAATCAATTTGTTGATTGATTCTCTATTCATATTTCCCAAATAAGGTATTCAAACCTTTAAGTTGGGAAGGAAGTGTCACTAGTGAAGATTTACATATTTGGTCTAAACTAGGAAAAGTGTCCCTAAGTCCTCATTTTGAAGAGATAGTGTAAGACCTTAGGGTATTAAATTAAAGTAGGGAAGGTTCTTAGACATCACTGATTGGTTGATATACCTCATATCCCAAGGTTAGGAAGATTGGATTGTGCCAAAGCCAAGATTGAGGAGTTGTGAAGGAGATAGTACATTTCCTTGTCTTCTTGGTGTGCTCTCTACATGAGGTGGCATCAGAGGCCTCAGATTATTCTTTAGGAAGGAACTTGAATCATGGAGGATTAGGGTGATGAAGAAATCCCCTCAAGAGTGACCAATGTTTAATTGGAAAATATTGTGAGAGAGCAAGTTGCTAGGAGAGGCGGCTTGAAGAAGAATTGGAGAAGTTAAAGAGAAACCAAGGGAAAAGTGTTTCTAAGGAGTCAAATGAGGAAGAGGCTCCCATACATGAAAGAGGAGAGGTACCTATTGACCAAAGAGCATTCTTAGAGGCCCTATAAAGGGCTGGAAGGAAAGATAAGTGTGACATCACTATGTTCCTTGGAAAGATGAATCCAGAGGAATGCATGGACTAGATTGAAGCACTAGAGAATTACTTTGAATGTGAGGAAGTATCTAGGAGATAGAAGGTGAGATTGGCTAAGTCTAAAATGAAGGGTCTAGCCCTTAGTTGGTGGAACTTCTTGTAGAATGAAAGGATGGAAGAAGGGAGGAATCCAATCACCACTTTGAAGAAGATGATGATGAAGATTAAGAGATAGTTTATCCCAGAGGATTATGAAGTATTCCTACATAAGAAACTCCAAATTCTAAGACAAAAAGACCTTAATGTGAGTTCTTACACAAAAGAGTTCCATAAAATGACTCTTAAAGCCAAGATTCCAGAGAGTGAGAAACAAAAATTGGCAAGGTACTTAAATGGTCTCAGATTTGGCATCCAAGATGAACTAAGTTTTTTCAACCCTAAGATAGTCCACAAGTGCTATCAAATGGCACTCAGGGTTGAGGAGAATAAAATAATAGAGGAAGAGGGAATAACTTTAGAGGTAGAGGTGTTAATATGATTTAGAACAAAAGAGAGGGGGGGTGAATCAGTTGTCCTCAGGTCCTGATGTATAAAAAAGTCTAAAAACTTATCCTTAAATCAAATCTAATAACCAAAATAAACTCAGTCATCACTGATTCAATAATAGAAACATACAGCAATGCAGTTCACTACCTAGCTGTAACTTAACTTGTAAAACATAGTAATGTTCACACCAAAATATTCACACAAGTATTAACACCAGGATTTATAGTGGAAACCCAATTTGGGAAAAACCACTTTGTAACATGCTACTATTATTTTCACTCTTCTAAAGTGAGCTCGGTAAAAATCTAACCCTATCAAAGGTTACAATACACACTGTCAAGTGTGACCCAGTTAAAGGATTTCAATCACCTTGTCAAAAGTGAGCCTAGTCATAGGACTTACATACACTCCATTAGAATGCAACCTTGTTCAAAGGATTTAACATATGACTGTTAGGTCAACCTCTATTAAAAGGATTTTGACTGTTACAATGGTTAGAAAGTAGAAACAATATTTATCTGAAAAATATACAACTCACTTTGCAAATATTAGATCCAATTCCATAAACTAATGCTGGTTTACTAACTTTGAAAATTTGCCATCTCACTCTTTGATCTGCTTGAAACTTTTCTTCAAGAAACCACCACAATTTTCCTTTAGCCTTTTCCGCTTATTCAGTCAATAAAACTTTCCTCTTCCAGCATTCTCTTTTTCACCCATGTACATTTGCATATCTTAGGTTCCCTTATATTTTCCTCAATTAGGTTAACTCATCTTTTTCCGCTCAATGTCATTTGTAGATCTTAGGGTTAGGTCAGATTCATTGAATCTACCCACTTCATGCTCTTCGGCTCATTTTCTAGAATAATCTCAAATCTCTTAAAGATTTACAATAAAACATTTTACAATGCATTTAATGCTTCCAAACAATCAATAAATAAAGTCAACATGTTTTACATAATCCAAGAATTCAATAATGTCGGCTCCAAAATTAAATTCTCTTCAAATATAAAATTGCTAATGCTCAGTCAATACTGTGATTGTCCACTCGGTCTTCATGTAGAAAGCTCGGTCATTACTAAAACTATTTCCTTGGCTTACACTGTCTTCCTCGGCAATTAATTGTTGTTCGATTGACACTATAATTTTTCTCAGCATATACCAACTTGATTGACACTAACATTACTCAACTTAAACATTATTTTTCCATTCTTTTCTTGGTCAAGCCTACCAATTTAGTCTTCAGTCTTACTAAGATAAATAATACATTATCTCATCATTGTGCAATATAGTCAAGCACACTTTGTAGTATCAAGATAACTCAACCTTTCCTTAGGTGCTATTATTACCAACCTTGCCTATCCCCTTAGCAACACTCAAATTGATATAGTACTTTCCTATGTAGCAATAGTCTTACCAATTAAAGTTTGACATCAATGACAATACAATAATTGTTTCAATTGCATTTTCCAACAATCTCCCTCTTTGGCATTGATGGCAACACTATATGATATCACCTGAATAACACATGGATTACCAACCAATCCAAAAAACTTATCTATTCATCAGAGAATTATTTATAATATCCTTAGCTTCATTCTAATTTAGAATCCTATAAGCCTCACTTCTGTGACCATCAGAAGTATTCAGATCTCCCTTTATCATGATTCTTCATTTCAGCTCATCCTTATCTTTAGTTTCATCAACTCATCTCCCTCTTACCTTTCAGTATCATGTGTTATCATATCAGTTCATCTCTCTCCTTGACAAAAATGTCAAAGCATTAACTAAAACATACATCCATCAGATGTATATAATATCTATGCAACTCAGTGTTTCTCCCTCTATCATCTTTCTTATGACTGATTCCTTGTCTTTGCTTCTTTTCACAACTCTAGGTCAGCCCTAAAGTGTGACAAACTTTTGCATCAATTTGTCAAATATTTTGTTGTAGCACATTTGATGTAGTTCTCCTAGCTTGTCTAGGTAGCCTTAGTTAGGGGAAGAACCCCTAATTGACTTCTCAAATACTCAGGAGCTTCTCTGGGTAAAGCTTTAGTGAATATGTCTGCTAATTGTTCTTTTGTATTCACATATTCCATTTGGACTTCTTTATCTTGTACTAATTCTCTCAAGTAGTGATACTTGACTGTAATGTGCTTGGTCTTAGTGTGCATCACTAGATTCTTATAAATATTGATAGAACTTGTGTTGTCACAAAAAATAACAATAGGTTCAGTGATTTCTTCTTTCATGCCTATCAACAATTGTTTTATCCATACCAAGTTTGAACAGTTTACTGCAACATCAACATACTCGACCTTAGCAGTAGATTGAGAAATGCAATTTTGTTTCTTACTTATCCAAGAGACTAATATGTGTCCAAGAAAGAAAGCTCCACCCCTAGTACTCTTTCTGTCATCTACATTTCCTACCCAATCAGCATCTGTATAAACTCTAAGTTCAAATTTGTCATCCTTCTTATAATATAGACCATAGGCAGCAGTTCCTTTCAAGTATCTCATAATTATTTTTACAGCCATCATGTGTGTTTCCTTAGGATTGGCAGAGAATCTTGCCACAATCCCAATAGCTAATGCAATATTTGGTCTACTATGTACAACATACTACAATTTTCCAATCATGGATCTGTATAGAGGCTGATTCACTTCTACAACATCATCATTCTTAGATGACTTTTGTCCAGTAACCATGGGAGTTCCCACTAGTTTAGCATCTTCCATCCCAAATTTTTTCATTATTTCATTAACATACTTAGACTATGCAATGAAAATTCAATTCTTCCTATGATATATTTGTAAAGAAACAAAGAATTTGATCTCACCAAACATACTCATTTCAAATTCAGTTTGCATTTCATTTGAGAAACTTTTACATAATGTATCTTGTCCACCAAAAATAATGTCATCCACAAAATTTTTTGCTCACAGGATACCTTTACCTTCTTCATCCTTCATGTACAGATTGCTTGTGTCATTTTTTCTTGAAAATCCAATCTGTATCAAGTAGTTGTGCAACCTCTAATACCATGCTCTGGGAGCTTGCTTCAATCCATATAATGCTTTGTTTAGTTTGCACACCATGTGTCTTCTATTTGGATCAATAAAACCTTCTGGTTGTTCTATGTAAAATTCTTCTTCTAGTATACCATTAAAAAATGTAGACTTGACATCCATTTGATATACCTTAAAATCTTTATAAGTAGCATATGCAAGTAGAGTTCTTACTCCTTCCAATCTAGCTACAGGGGAAAATGTCTCCCCATAATCTATTCCTTCTTCTTGTGCATAGCCTTTGCATACTAGCCTAGCTTTGTTACTAGTGATTTCACCATTTTCATCCATCTTATTCCAAAACATCCACTTTGTTCCTATAACATTTTTGTTTTTAGGTCTCAGTACTAGAGTCCAAGTATCATTCTTCTCAATTTGGTCAATTTCTTCATTCATTGCTTGTATCCAGTCTTCATTCTCCAATGCTTCTCTAGTTGTCTTCAGTTCAAATTCACACAGTAGACATGTTGGATCCTTAGGCTTACTTCTGGTCTGGATTCCAATATTTTTGTCTCCAATTATCTGTTCAGGCTTTTGATGTCTTCTTTCATATTTTTCCAAAATAGGCTCAGCTCCTCTCTCCTCTATTTCATCATGTTCCTCAACAAGATTGTCAGATTCAACTTCAGAATGCTTGGCAACCTCTTCCTGATACTCAACAACATTTTCTTGTAGCTCGGCATGTTCTTGTTCTCTCTCTGCAATGTTTTCATAACGCTCAACAGCTTATATCTATCACTCGACATTGCTTACCTGAGACTCGGCATCAGGTGCAAGTTTGTTACTTGCCTTTTCTTCTTCCTCAATGTACACAAAAGATCTATAATCTTCTGGTGCTCTTTTGGTGTCAACTTCATTTCTTTCTGCATACTCATCAATTTTGACATTCACACTTTCCACAATTTTGTTAGTGTTAGAGTTCAAACACTTATAAGCTTTAATTTTTGTGGAGTACCCTAGGAATATGCCTTCATCAATCTTAGCATCAAACCTTCCATTCCTAGTGTCTTTTAATATATAAAACTTACTTCCAAAGATTCTAAATTATTTAACACTCGGTGCATGCCCATGCCATAATTTATAGGGTGTTAGATTTGTACCTTTCTTCATCTGTACCCAGTTAAGAGTGTAGACAACAGTGCTTATAACTTCTTTCTAGTATTTCTATGCCACATTCTTTTCAATCATCAATGTCCTTGCACAATCCAAGATAGATTTGTTTCTCCTTTCTGCTATACCATTCTGTGGAGGTGTTCTAGGTGCAAACATCTATCTTTTAATTCCTCTATCATTGCAAAATAGATTAAATTCATTTGATGTAAATTCTCCACCTTGGTCAGATCTAAGACATTTCAGGTTCCTACCTATCACCTTTTCAACCTTAGCCAAATACCACTTAAAGAATTGAAAAGCTTCAGATTTTTCTTTTAGAAACATTACATGCATCATCCTAGTATGATCATCAAGAAATAAGATAAAGTATCTAGCACCATAGTAACTTTATACACCCATAGGTCCACAAAGGTCAGTATGAACCAAATCTAAAATGTTTTCAGAAGTAAAGTATTTTCTCTTGAAACTTGACTTTGTCATTTTTCCTAACTGGCATTCCTTGCACATCACATTCTCAGGTTTCTTTAATCTAGGTAGACCTCTTACCTTTTTCTTCTTACTTATCTCTACCAGATTGTCAAAGTTAACATGACATAGCCTTTTATGCCATAACCAAATATCATCAAGTTGTGCAATTAAACATGTTTCTTCAGATAGGTCAAGATAGAACAAATTACCTCTAGTCTGATCTCCACTTCCAATCAGTTCTCCTGTAGCATTAAATATTTTAGCTTTCTTGTGATGAAATTCCACTCGATAACCAGTTTTGTTAAGCTGAGCAACACTTAACAAATTTTAATTTAGACCTTCAACCCAATATGCATTTTCACAAGATATCTTATCAATCAGTTTAATCAAACCTTTTCCTCTAACAGGACATGGTGCATCATTACCAAATTTTACACTTTTACCTCTGTAATGATGTAAGGTCTAAAACTTATTTTTGTCACCAGTCATGTGATGTGAAAAACCACTGTCAATAATCCATTTATCATTCTTGTTCACATAGGATATTAGTGAAATTTTCTCATCCTCATCAGATTCATCTTTCATTGCAACATAGACTACCTCAATTTCAAAATCATCACTATTAGTGTTAGTTTCTTTTTCAACAATGTAACAAGATTTCTTACCTTTTCCCTTGTAGTCTCTATTCCATTGGTAGCTTTTGTCATCTTTTCTGTCTTTGTGTTTCCTTTTCCTTTCATCATCTTTATCCTTCCTGTCAGGACATCTAGCAACTATATGACCAAATTTATTACATGCAAAACATATAATTGGGAGTTTACCTTTATACTTTGCTTTTCCCCTTCTCAGTCTTCTAGCCATAAGAGCTTCTAGATCTTCTAGATCTTCATCAAAAGTGTCACTGTCACTTTCACTTTCACTGATGCATCTTTCTTTGTCTTTCTTTGGCTTGTTCAAAACTAGCTGTGACTTGAAAGAAGATTCAACATTTTCAATGCTTCCAACAGTGAAATTATCATAGTTAGAGAGTTCAAAAGTAGTCAGCTTACCAACCAAACTTTCCAAAGTAAGCACATTAGCAGAGTTACATCTAGATTCCTGAATAGTTGACATCTTAATAGCATATATAGGACGTAGGGTTCTTATTACTTTCCCAATTATAGTTTCATCATCAATAGCCCCATTTTCTCCTCTAATAGCATTCACAACTTCTTTTATTCTACCACAATATTGTGCAATGTTTTCACCTTCTTGCATTCTCATTTCATCAAACTTACCTCTAAGACTGTCAGCCTTTTCTTTCAGCACATTCAAGTCACCACCATAGATCCTTGCAAGAGTGTCCAACATATCCTTAGTAGTTGTGCAGTCCTTAATGTCCTCAAATTCTAGATAGCTTAGGGAAGATGCAATTTCCAACATTTCCTGATTATGTTCTTGCTTAGCTCTCATTTCTTTAGTAGTCAAAGGTGCAACAGGTGAGACATAACTATTTTCAATGTAGTACTTTGCAGAGTCACCAATACCAGCTAGATGTAGCTTCATCAAGCTTTTCCATGCAAGGAAGTTTTCCTTATTCAGCTTTGGTACCTCCTTCTTATACATCCTAATCATTTGCTTCAAGCCCCTTTAAACTTGATTCTATCAACACTAATAATAAGAAAAAAATCTTTGATACCAATTGTTAATATGATTTAGAAAAATAGAGAGGGGGGGTGAATCAATTGTTCTCAGGTCCTGATGTATAAAAAAATCTCAAAAACTTATCCTTAAATCAGATCCAATAACCAAAACAAACTCGGTCATCACTGATTCAATAATAGAAACATACAACAATGCAATTCACTACCCAGTTGTAACTTAACTTGTAAAACATAGTAATGTTCACACCAAAACATTCACACAAGTATTAACACCAGGATTTATAGTGGAAACCCAATTTGGGAAAAACCATTTTGTAACATGCTACTATTATTTTCACTCTTCTGAAGTGAGCTCGGTAAAAAGCCAACCCTATCAAAGGTTACAATACACATTGTCAGGTGTGACCTAGTTAAATGATTTCAATCACCCTATTAAAAGTGAGCCTAGTCATAGGACTTACATACACTCAATTAGAATGCAACCTTGTTTAAACAATTTAACATATGACTATTAGCTCAACCTCTATTAAAAGGATTTTGACTATTACAAT
Organism: Chamaecyparis obtusa; assembly: GCA_027943335.1. Classification (NCBI taxonomy): domain Eukaryota; kingdom Viridiplantae; phylum Streptophyta; class Pinopsida; order Cupressales; family Cupressaceae; genus Chamaecyparis; species Chamaecyparis obtusa. Next base: position 2,795,542 of record BSBK01003718.1, read on the forward strand.
GGTTAGAAAGTAGCAACAATCTTTAGATGGATTGGAGATGTCCATGTAAAGATCTTAACTGACTGATGTTAGTGGGGGAAGCCATCTCCATTATTGCTTTAAATTTTTCTAGATCTACTTATATTCCTTTGGTGGAGACAATGTACCCTAATAGTGTATCAGATGTGACTCTAAATGCACATTTCTTTGGATTGAGTCGAATCTAATACTTTTCCATCCGGGTGAATATTCTATCCAACACTCTCAAATGACCAGTTCTGTCTTTGGATTTTGCTAAAATGTCATCAACATAATCTTCCATAATGGTATGCATCATGTCATGAGGGATTGTGGTCATAGCTCTTTGGTAAGTTGCTCTAGCATTTTTGAGGCCAAATGGCATCACATTCCAATAGTATGTACCCCATGGACAAGTAAAAGAAGTCTTCTCCTAGTCTTCTGGTGCAATCTTGATTTGGTTATAGCTAGAAAAACCATCCATTAATGATAACATCTCATGCCTAGCAGTCAAATCAACAATGATGTCAATATTTGGTAGAGGAAAGTCATCTTTTGGACAAGCTTTATTAAGATCTCAAAAATCAATACAAATCCTGATAGACTTGTCTAGTTTTAAGATGGGGACAATATTTGAAATCCACTCAGCATAATCAATAGCACGAATGAATCCAACATCTAGAAGCTTTTTCAATTCTGCTTTAACCATTAGTGCAATGTGGGGGTGCATCTTGCGGAGCTTTTGCTTAACTAGTTTTACACTTGGTTTGATAGATAAATGATGCATAATGAGATTAGGGTCCAGGCCAGGCATATCAGCATAGGACCAACCAAAGTTGATTTATCTTGCTTTGAATTTTTTTGCAAAAGCTTCTTTCTCTGATTCTCTCAAGGATGCTGCTACTTTGAGGATGCACAGAGACTCTTCTATTCCAATGTTAAGAGGTACTGTTGGTTCTATAAGAATGGTAGATTTCTCTCGATACAGATAATTGGGAAGAGTGTCAATCCTTCCATCGTCAGGCACCTTAGAGAGGTTTTCACCATTAGATGTGTCTTTTCTTTTTACTATTTTTGGATCTAATACTGCCACCAAGTGGTTTTCACCATTAGATCTATTGATTATTTATATATTTTTATGAATGAAAGGATTGGCACTCTCACCAAAGTAGGCCATGTCATTGAGTTCTATCAAAAATATTGACTTGTGATCCCCTGGTGGTAAATGATCCCTGATTCCAAGATAGTCAATGATTGCATCATCATTATGGAAAACATCAAGTTCTGGATGATCGGGAGAATCCCAATTGATAAGCTTAGGATGTACAAGGGGCATTGGATCATCCAGGTCAGTTTCAAAGGTAGAGATGGTATTGATGGAAAATTTGTCAAGGTTTATGATGGTCTCTGTGAGGTCTATTTCCATACTCTCATCTGATTTGTCTATTGCAAGATAAAGCTCACTTTCCTCACAATTGACAAAAGTAGTATCACGTGGGACCAATCCTAGTGAGTCAGTCTTTGAACTCTCTCCCTCATGGTAATCATTACTATGGTGATGGACAACATCAACTCCTATCTCTTCAGTATAATCAAATAATGAATCCCATTCATAATCATTTGAGTCAGAATCATCATTATCCCCAAGTCTATCAATGATTCTCTGTGCTATCCTTTGTTTCTCTGGATCTACATACATACCATTCTTTCTAAATTGTAAGGCAGGAGCTTTAGATATCTCATGAAAAGGTGTGATCTTTGCTTTTCCTTTTGGTTCTTTTGGTTCTTTTGGTCCTTCTCCTTTGTATCCTAATCTTGTAGTGTCTCTTTGATAGTTTGGATTTTGCAAAATTGGTTTGATAACACCTTCTCTTTGTAACCCTATAGGTCCAGCACCTTGGTATCCCATCTTTTGTAGCAAAGTATACCCTTTACCATAGACATCAGGTGATATATATTCATGTTTGATATCTTCTTCATTCTTTTGTGACTTAAGCAAATGATTAGCATTACACTTAGCTGCCTCTTTGGATATTGTGCCCCCACTTATAAATGTGTCATAAACAAGTGTTAAAGGGGGTTTTGATTATTGTTTAGTGATCAAAGATCTACCATATGATCTAGGAGATAAAGGTAACTCTATGATGCAAAGAGCTTGACCTAAATTGTATTCTCCCATACTTCTTTCTTTTATGTCTATCTTGATCTCATTTGATTTAGAAGTTGATGCTATATTACTAGGATCACTCGGTGTAGTTGTCGAAGATCTAGTACAGTTATAAGGTATCAAAGAATCAGATGTCTTTACTATGTTACAATACTGGAAAGGATTAGTATCTCCTTTGATAGTGATCCCCTAACCATTATGAGGGAATTTCAAGCATTGATGATAAGTTGATGGCATAGCTTGCATGGAATGAATCCATGGTCTTCCCAATAGAATGTTATAAGCAAGATCCATGTCAAGAACTTGGCAAGGTACATCTTTGATTATAGGACCAACTCTGATAGGAAGAACAACAAATCCCTTGGATGACCTCTCTTCTTCATCATAAGCTTATATTGTGATTTTCTTCTTTGCATCTACAACATTTTCAGAAAATCCCAATGCAAGGACTAGTTTCAATGTGCATATGTTCAAGCTAGCTCCTTCATCTATTAGTACGTGCTTGATTTTGTGACTCTATACAAGGACTTCAATATGCAACAAAGCATTGTGAGGTTGGGTAATAGCTAAATCATCATTTTTAGTGAAGGATAGGTAATGTGGGGTTGTTAAATGTCCCACCATAGCTTGAAATTGATCATGATCTAGATTTGTGGGGACCTGGGTCTCTAAGAGAGCTTTTTCAAGGATGTCTTTGTGAGATGGGGATAGACATAAAAGCTCTAAGATGGATATCTGGGAAGGTATTTTCTTGAGTTGTTCCAAAATATTGTACTGGTTGGAAATATTTGGTGTAGACTATGGGACATAAACAGACTTGTTTTGAGGTGCATTTGGTTTAGACGGGACTCCTTGGAGAGTAACCTTGGATTGAGCACAAGTAGTAACATGAACTGGTTGACTCTCATTTTTCTTTTATGGTAATGACATTGGCATAATACTTAGAAGGATGAGATTCAGAAATGTTACCAACATATCTATAGGGAGTAAAATTATAATTGGCTTGATTGTCACCCTTAGTGTTGGAAGAACCTCCTTTTTCATTCTTAGGAAGTGGATCTTTGAAAGCCATATGTGATTCATTTGAGGTATGTCTATCAACACCAATTTCACCACTTTCAATTAAGTCTTGAACTACATTTTTGAGTCTTAGGTAGTCATTGGTTTTATGTCCTTTTCCTTTGTGAAACTTGCAATAATCATTCACATTCCACCAAGAAGGTTTTACTCTAGGTTCAAAGTCTTTCATTTTAGGAAGCGTAATGAGTTTCTTTGTGATTAACTTGCGTAATGCTGATTTGAGAGATTCCCCTAAAGGAGTAAAATTTCTTCGAGGTGGCATAAAAGGCAATCTTGGTTTAGATGAATCTTTGTTGGTGTTTGGATTTGTTGATTGATTGCTATAGGTACCTTGAGTAGCATTGGCCTAACTTGTGACATTGAGAAGGGGTTGTGTTGGTTTGACATTATGATTATCAACAATCCCATCACTGACAATGTTTTCATTATTATTCTAGAATTTTGATTTATCATTGTTTTAGTTGTTGGGATTGGAATTTGAGGACCCAGCATTGTCTTTGGAATAAAGTTTTATCTCACCTTTTCAGACCATGGCTTCCTCAATCTTGATACCATTTTCTATGAGCTTATTGAAGTTTGGTGGACATTGTAATTGTAACCTATAACTCATTTCTAGTGTAAGGTTATGCACAAAGATATCCATATTTTCTTGTTCATGAATCATTCATGGATATTTGGAAAACAATTGACACCATCTTTGCAAAAAAGTAAGGAAGGGTTCTTCATTCTTTTGATGTGCATTGCCAAGATCAAGCATAGTGACTTCATGTTTGATGTTATATGAATAATGAGTCACAAATTTGTCAAGAAGCTCATTGAAAGATTTGATGCTTGGGGCTAGTTTGGAGAACCATTCAATGGCTTGTCCTCCTAAACTTCATGGAAATAGTCACATAAGTTAAGTGTCATTGTGAGCGACTTCAATACAAGCAGCACAAAACTCATGAATGTGGTCTTGTGGATCCGAATTCGCTTTGTATTTGTCAAATTTTGGTACCTCAAAATGAGGAGGGAATGGAATCATTGCTAAATTATTATCAAAAGGATAAGGACATATATCATCCAAGGAATACTTCTTAGTTGATGATCCAGTTTGGATGTCACAGATTTTTTGTTGAAGCATCTAGATTTGTTGTAGAATGGGATCCAAAGATAACGTGTTTCCTTGAGTGTTTTGGGAAACATTGTTGTGGGAAGCATTGATTTGGGAAACATGGTTCTGTTGATCATTTTGAGAAGCATCAGATGGCTACTTGGTTTCTTTTTGTAAGAATTTGAAAATAGCAAATATTAAACCAAAGATCTAGAGATTGAAGAAAAGCACAAGAGAGAAAATATGAATGCAAGGATGGATTGAATAGATCCAATGAATTCACCTTGATTGAATTGATGAGTGAATTGCTCAATGTTCATATATTTGAAATGATTACATAATAGGCCTCCTTATATAGGAAAGGCAATAAGAGAGAATGATAAGGAGCTGATAAGCTATCTCCTATGCTAGGTGTAATCACATGTCCACCAAATGTGGATCATCCTCCAATATGCAATAAAGTATGTGCATTGGATTAGGATGATAATGTGATAAGAGCATGAAAGGTGGATCTCACACACAACGAGGTATGTGAAGACAACTATCACACCAAAAGTGGAATTTCTCCTACACCATGTGCTTAATGGATGTGCACACTCCTAAGTGTCTCAATCAAAAACTACTATGCAATGCATTAACCTAAGTAAGATTAAGTAAAGTGTAATTAGGAATAATTAATTACACCAACACTTTTTCTCCATGAGTATCTTGAGAACTACTAGGAATTTCTTGATTGGTTACAATAGTCGGTTCTTTAAGATGAGAAATATCAAAATCACTTGGTAGTTTGGCTCCTTGTTGAGCAAGCATGAGGAAATACATCTCTCTATCTAGGTCTAGGAGTCTTTCCATGACATGATAAAATTTAGGATCTTGTGTAGCATCCCTAAGTTTGTGATCTGTGGGTTCCTCTTCAGATGTAAAAAGTGAAGTTTTCTTAGGAGCTTCAGGCCAAGGATTTTCTTCATTACTGTTGTTTCCTTCCATTTTGTCTAGGGATTCTAAATCAATAGGTTGTTTTAGTTTCTGAGATCAAGTTTGAACCATAAAAATGTAAAAATTGATTTGTGGGATGAAAGATGTTTGATGAAAAGATATGGAAAGAGTGGTTGATAGAAAAGATAGTGAAAAGGTGTTGAAAAGTGAATAGCCAACTTGATAAAATCTAAGTATAGGAAGTATAGATTTCACTATGATATGACAAAGAAAATCAAGAGATAGTAACCTAGGTAAGTTTGATTGAGGATGATAGATCCTGATAGGATAAACTCACAAAGATCAAAATTTGATAGATAGGGTAACGTTTTCAACACTAAAACTAGAATTTCAAAAGATTAGAAGAAATGATTTGATGACTTTTGATGAAGAAAGGTTTGATGAAAATTGATGAAGAGTGATGAAAATGGTCAAAATAAACATCAGAGGTCTATGTAGCTCAAATGTTTTCCCAGAATTTGACTAAAGACAAAAATGGGTATCTGAAAAAGTGATTGTGAAATTTTCAAAGTTTGTGGAAATGCTCACTATTGTAAATGTGCATCGACAAATGTGTAGGATAGTTTGATTAATGCACAGGAATTTGCAAAAAATGCGCAGCAAGTTTGAACTGATGTGTGAAAAAGGTAACTGATGCACAGAACAATATAACATATGCGGAGGAAAATTTGATTAATGCGCAAGAATTTGTTTCTGATGGATTGAAACTACAAGATGTTGAATTTTGTTTTTTGATTTTCTGATGTTTTGGTTTTTTGGAAAATGAAAAATGCATAAACACACACACACAAGACATAAATGATTTAATCTAATTGTTCTAGTATGAATGCACAAACACGCTTACAAGCCTAAGGTTGGCAAGGATAATATCTGCTTAATCCCCACTAGGATAATAAAATCTAGCCATGCAAATTCATAGCAGATAGCCTAGGAACTTGGAGGCATGAGATCCTCCTTATAGTGCACTCACTTCTTAGGCACACCAAGTTTCGAATTCAATGGGTCATTAATTCCCAAAGAACTGCTATCTCTACTATGAACCATGAGTAATGTGGGGTGTCTTCATAGGCTTGGGTGACCCCTTGAGCTAGCAAATAGAAGGTTTTTGGCCACTAAAAAAAAGTATTTAATAAAGACATCCGTTCAAGTGGTTGTGATCAAGTCATTTTCCCAATTAAGGGGGTCTCCCAATCTTTGCAAAGCAAGGCTTTCACCTCTACTAAGTAAGACTTTAACGCACCACTAGGGTACTGGAGGAGATTATGGTTGCCACAATGAATTCACACCTGTCTAATGTGAGACTAATCACACTAGCATTTTTTATATACCGGTTGGAAGGGCTTGGCTTTATCCTATTACCGGTTGGGTCATTCCTTGGGGTGAGTACCTCTTTTCCCACCAAAGACCACCCTCTAAAAATTATAATAGTTTCTCTTACACCCAAGGTCCACGAATGGCGAGGGGAGAGGATACATTGTTATAATTTTGGGATTACAAATAGCTATGTAAGCAAGACACAACAAACACTTAACTATGCTAAAGAAGACACATGGAAATTTAAAAACATGTCGTATTTTAAGCCCAAATGAGGTTATAGTTTATTTTCCAAAACCCCTTAAAGACTTGCAAACAAATTGTTAGGAATTTTAGCAATGGGGTCTTCAAAAGAACGTCTTACAAAATAGCCTAGAAAACTACCAGAACAACAAGAAAGTTGTTAAAAAGATTAGCTAAAATCAAAATAAATAAAAAATTGAATTTTACCACAGTAACTAACAAATGCATAGAACAGTGAAATAAATGTGTAGTAATTATGGATTTATGTACAAAATATATGTATGCACAACAAAATGAAATGTATGCACCAAGTGATGGTGTGAATGTGTAGGTTTTACAAATGTGCAACAAAATATTATGTATGTGCAAAGAAGTGAGGTGAATGTGCAATTTTTTTTTTACCAGTAAGCTGCAAGAATAGAAATTGAAAGATGTCAGTTTAATAGAAATGAATGCATAGCACAGAGTGATGAATGCATAGGAATCGTGAATGAATTCCTAGGAAAAACTTGGAAATGACTGCACACGGAAAACTGTAAATAAAATGTTAAAAATGTGGGGAGGGCCCCACGGTGGGCACCAAAAATGTATGCAAATTAGATGTCTAATACTAGAAATGATAAATTAACTAATTAGAAGCTAACAAATCTATCTAATGCAACATAATGAAGAATGAAAAGTAATCACAAATGATGAAATTAAATCAATTACATTCACCTACCATACAACTTGTCTCCATTGTCCTCCTAGCCTTGATTTCTTGAGGATGTTGAGCTCTCAGATTTCCAAATGAAGCCTTTTTCCCAAGATGCCACCAAAGTGTGGAGATTTGATGATGAATGAAAAATAGCTAAAAGCTTGATTATGCAACTAATGGATGGAATGCAAATGATGATAATATGGTTACTTATGCTTGAATGCTCTTGAAATGCTTGATTGCTTGAAGATGCTTGAATGCTTGAAAATGCTTGATTTCCTATTCACTATTGCTTGATTACAAAAATACCTATTAGCTCATAAAGGGGAAATTAGGCTCCTTTTATAGAGTTTTGGAGGATCTAAGCCTAGGTGGTACAATCCTATGGTGGAGAATGAAAGGTGGAAGATCCTAGGGCTAGGATTGACTTGGTTAAAGGAGTTGGGAGAAAGGGGGATGTATTTGGAATGTGAGAGGAAGAATAAGGTGGAAAGGAAAGACACATGTCAAGTGTCTCACAAAGACCAAAGAGAGGAAGAGGGAAGGACTTTTTCCTCATGAGGACTCTTGGTACAAGTGTCCCATGAGGCACCTTTGACCCTTAGAGGTGGCTTGAGAAGCCCCTTAGGAATAGGGCATGTATCTTGACTTGGTTTAAGAAAGGACATGTGGTCATGAGACCAAGTCCTATGAGGCCACATAGCCCTTAAGAATAGGACATGTGTGGGTGATGATAATTACCAATAAATAATTAATAATTATTATTTATTTTAGCCAAAGTGATGTGTTAGGTGACTAGGTAGGTGAGGTGGACTAGGGGACTTAGTCATATTTAGGTGATTATGTATTTAATTAAATCACTTTAATAAGACTAATTAGAAGACTTAGAATAGAGGAATAGACTATAGTGAATTTATTAAATAAATTGAATAGTCTATTTAATAAATAGAGGGAATAATTATTAATTAAATAATAAATATTTAATTAATTTATCAAGTTAATATCAATTAAATAATACATATTTAATTAATTAATGAAGCCATTTTTAAGTGTATACAGGTTAGAAAGTAGCAGCAATATTTATCTGAAAAATATACAACTCACTTTGCAAATATCAGATTTGATTCCATACACTAATGCTGGTTTACTGACTTTGAAACTTTTCCATCTCACTCTCTGATCTACTCAAAACTTTTCTTCAAGCAACCACCACAATTTTCCTTCAACCTTTTATGCTTATTCAGTCAATAAAACTTTCCTCTTCCAGCATTCTCTTTTTCATCCATGTACATTTGCATATCTTAGGTTCCCTTATATTTTCCTCAATTAGGTTAACTCATCTTTTGCCGCTCAATCTCATTCGTAGATCTTAGGGTTAGGTCAGATTCATTGAATCTACCTGCTTCAAGTTCTTCAGCTCCTTTTCTAGAATAATCTCAAATCTCTTAAAGATTTACAATAAAACATTTTACAATGCATTTAATGCTTCCAAACAATCAACTAATAAAAATTTTCTAAAATGTGTGTGTAGGAGCTCTGCTTATTAGCAAATATGCGAAAATCTCATAAAAAAAGAAAGTCTGCCTTTCAACAAAGGAAAATTCATTTAGGTTTTATACATTCAAAGATAAATGTGTCGAAGGCAGTAGGCAAGCATAGCACTATTAATTCTTTGATAGTAAATCACAACTCGACCGCAGAGGATGCAAAAGATGTAAGCAACAACGAAGAATTTTTTGGCTATTGCTTCAATTGTTGGCTTTATGGCCACAAAAGGAAGGAATGCTGAAAACCAGAACAACCACATCTATCTTATGATCAATTAGTTGAATTCACAGCCAAGCAGAAGGAAAAAGTGGACAAAAATATCAATTTGGATTTGCTTGAGATTTTTAGCAAAACACAAGCTAAGCCCTCCCTCCTTGTTTTTGCCCTGACAAAGCATTGCAAGGAAACTTCTAAAAAATCTCCACTATTGATCAAGAAGAAGGAAGGATCTAGGGAAGAATTGAAGAGGGTCATGGCTAGGGCTCTAAATCTTTGTTTAGAATCACAGCCAAGAATTTTTTTAGTCCAAACTCTGGACAGGCAATTTAATGTTTTCTCAAAAACCAAATATGCAAAGTATATTTTTGGCTATGGGATCGCTAAGGTGGGAAAGCCTGAGCATATTTCAAAATGTAGCACCAATGATCCCCTATCTGCCAAGGGGAGAGGCAGGATCTTTCCTACCCAAGCGCCTCCCGTTAGCCCTTCCAAGCAAGATCTCTCATGGCATATGACATAGAGAAAAAAAAAGGAGCCTTTTGTTAGCATGCCAAAACAAGATACTTCATGGAAGATGGTAATTGGCAAGAAAAAGGTAATAAGATCTTCTTCACATCTTAGCTCTTTCAACATCTCTCTAAATAATTCCTTTGAAGTGCTTAGGGAGAATGATAAAAGTGACAAATCTTACACCCCCCCATAAAAGGGCTAGGGTTTTGGGGGATCGGGGCTATAGGTATCTGCACATCAAGAAGGATGGCTCCCACCCATCTAACAAAGACACCTACCCTTATCCCACCAAAACCCTACCCTTTTATGAGGGAAAAAATAAGCATAGTGATAATTCTAGCTCTGCTGATGATTTAAACACTATCATTAAATATAGCCCTCCTCACCGGAGAGGGTTGGAGAGGCCTTTATCTTTTAAAATAGAAAAACATATGATTAATCATGACACAAAAGTAGACAAATCTCATAATGGCACTAATAATGCAGCATATACACCTCCTCATAGGTGTTTTTATCATCAGATTAAAGGTAAGTTGCCCTGTGAATTGCAATATGATACAATTGTATTAGATAATGATGTTATTGTACAAAGACAAAAGCATATGGCAGAGACAGGTCTAATTTTCTGTTGGAATGGAGCTAGAGTACCAATTAAAGATGTGAAAAGAGGACTATTGGGACAACTCCCTGGGGAGGTAAGTATATCACCTCTCAGAGATAACTTTATTTACATAGATTGCCATAACAAAACCTTAAAGGAAAGCATAATGAACAAGAATGTTTTGAAATTCTAGAATATTCCTTTCTCTATATTTGATTGGCTGCCTTTATTTAATCCTATGCATTTAAAGGATTTCATTATAGAAAAAGATGTCACTCTTAAAAACTTACCTTTAGAATTGTACAGTAAAGAAATACTCTGTTTAATAGGAAATAAAATGGGCAATTTTAAAAGAATTGCTAAGTCAGCATTGGAACAGGCTGATAAAACAATTATTGTAGAGATGAATTACCATCAAAAACATATCCCCCCCATACAATTATGTTTTAATAATAATTCTATCATAATTAATCCAACAATTGTAGAAAACTTTATTGAGGCAATCAAAGAAACATCAAAGCCACTCAAAAATTTTAATTTTTTACCTCAAACAAATAAAGATATAGAGATTCATCTTTGTAATAATAGAGGAGGTTTTATTTGTGAACCTCTAAGTGCTCAAGGTTTAGCTAATCCCTTACCTTATACTATGCTGTCAAACAATGAAATTAATAATCAAGAAGATAATATAATAAAGGAAAATTTGGCTAATATACCTAATGATTCAGCAACTCCCCAAACAACTGAAGCATTATATCCACTAAGTAATAATTCATTAAATATTATTAGGCAAGAACCCTATGAAGATTTAAATAGGGAGGGTAAATCAGAACAAACAGAGCCTGGTAAAAATAATAATAAAACCTATCTACAAGATGAGGGTAATAAGACTGATTTACCAACAAATCTGGTTTTGAATCCTATATGTGTTGATGTAGTAGAACTAGTTGATCAGGTAAATAAAATAGAAGAGGAGGTAAATCAAATCATCAACTATTTGGGAGAATCATTGACAGATGAACCTATGGACATGTTTCTGGATGAGATCTGTGATTTTGAGGAACTAAAACTCCAAAAGGAAATCCTAATTAAGCAAATTCAAGAATGCATTTTAGAAGAAAATAAGGATTAGGAAAATAGTCCTAACTAGCCTATCCTTCCTTCTCACCCTAAAAAGGAAGCTTCAATAAATGTAGTGTTAGTCAATCCAGATAAATATTCAGACCAATCAGACAAACAAATCATAAAAGAAACTAAAGATAGGCTTAGCACTAAAGAAGATAACATAAACAATAAAGAAAATATAAATGAACCAACCTTCGTTAAAGGAAGGGAACAAGCTGTTTCAATCCCTTTAGAGTTAGAAGCATTAAATCTAGATCTATCTAGGAAAACTGAAGATCTAATAGAAATTTATGGCAAGGAGATTATAGATAGAGCTGAACCCTTAAATCATACCATTAAAGAGCAAAATAACCAGGATAGTCGGGGCAATTCTATAATAGGGTATGATGGAGAAGCAACTTTGGTTAAAGATGCAATTGAAGGCCTTTTCAGGATCAATAATGAAAATAGAGAGCTAGGCATAGCCTTAAACAGAGGCAGTCTAAGCACACCTAATATTAATAAACTAAAAAAGAAAAGAGGTAGGAAGTCAACTGTTGAGCTGAGAACCTTGGATGGTAATGCAGGTAATCAGAAAAAGATAGCAGATATTCTGAACACAGGGAAGGGGAAGTCCCTTCCTAAAGAACAATGAAAGTCACTACTTGGAACATTAGGGGTCTAAATGCCCCTAACAAGAAATGTTTAATCAAAAGATACTTAAGAAATTTTGATTCCAAAATCATTATGGTACAGGAAACTAAGCTTGATAGAGAGGAAAGCACTAAGTTTAGCAATAGACTAGGTTTATGGAAATCAAAATATGTTTCATTAGCAGGCCTCTCAGGCGGACTGGCAGTCCTATGGGACCCCCGTAAAGTAATGGCCCAACTTGCACTCACTAACAGAAATTGGATGAAATTAACAATTAAAAGCCTAAAATCTTATTTAAAATTTAACTTGATCAATGTTTATGGGCCAATCTCAAATGAGGAAAAAAGAAAAGTATGGATGGAAATACAAACCCTTCTTATTGATAAACGGGAACACCCTTTTATCATCAGAGGAGATTTCAATGCTATCTTAAATCTAGAGGAAAAATATGGAGGTTCTTAATATATATCACAAGCTCATAAAGACTTTAGTAAGTGGGCAATAGATAATCATTTAATAAGCATTAACACTATCAATGGAGTCTATACATGGAATAATAGAAGAGCTAGTTTCAGCTACATAGCTGAAAAACTAGATAGATTCTTTACTAGAACGAACCCCAAAAATTTTAATCAAATAGTCAACACAGAATTACTTCCAGAAGTAGGATTGGATCACTTCCCCATCAGGCTTACCATAACAGAAAATTCCAAACCCTCGAGGAACCCGTTTAAATTTGAATTTATGTGGTTCCAAAATCCGAATTTCATAAACCTTCTTGAGGAATGGTGGAAACAAATCTTGATCAAAGGATCAAAAATGTTCTGCTTAACAACAAAATTAAAAATTATCAAAAATAAAGCGTTAGAATGGAATAAGAACCATTTCAATAACATATTCAAAGAGAAAGCCTAGGTAGAACAAGAAATAACTGATCTTAACAATATAGTAATAGAACAAGGTATGAATGATCTTAGTTACCATAAGGAAAAAGATTTGATGGCTAAATACAATGATATCCTCCTCAAAGAAGAAATCTTTTGGAAGAAAAAATCCAGGAAAGCATGGCTTAAGGAGGGTGACAATAACACTAAATTCTTTCATAACACAACTAATTTTAAAAGGAGCATTAACAAAATAGCCAAAATTAAGACATCCAAGGGACTTATAACTGAGGATCCCTTACAGATTTCAAATGTTCTAACAAATTTTTATAACTCCCTTCTCAACTCTATAGAAGCAACTGACCTTTATGCCCAAAATGAAATGCTTAAAGCCATTCTTAAGTTGATTACGGATTCTGACAACAAAATTATGAATAACAAGCTCTCATTAGAAGAAGTCAAAGCAGTAGTGTTTCAACTCCATCCGAATAAAGCTCCGAGCCTAGATGGTTTCCAAGCTGGCTTTTTCCAAAAATGTTGGCATTTTGTTGGAGAAGAGGTGTGGCAAGCTATGGAAGCTTCTAGGAATTTAGGAGCTATATTAAATGAAATTAACAACACCTTTTTTACTCTAATTCCAAAGAAAAATGAGAGTACGGAGCCAGGGGATTTTAGACCAATCTCCCTATGTAATACCATATATAAGATCCTCTCAAAATGCTTAGAAAATAGACTCAAAACCATCCTTCCAGTGATAATCTTGGAAGAGCAGACGGGTTTTGTAGCAAACAGATCGATTTTGGATGGAATTATTATAGTACAAGAATTAGTCCATACCGCTCAAATAACAAAGGACCCTAGTATGCTAATGAAAATTGACATCCAAAAAGCATATGATAAAGTAGACTAGAGATTCCTATGCAAATGTATGGAGACATTCGGCTTCTCTAAACAATGGATTAACCTGATCTTTAACTGCATCTCAACTCCCAAAATTTCTATTCTTGTCAATGGTACCCCGAAAGGCTTTTTCAGTATATCCAGGGGCATTAGACAAGGAGATTCATTATCCCCTTTTCTCTATGTCATTATGGTAGAAGCATTAGGAAGATTGATTACAAAGCAACACTTGGAAGGGAAAATCATGGGATTAAAGGCCTCGAAAAACATTCTGAATATTACCCATCAGTAGTTTGCAGATGATACAATTTTACCTAGAGCTACTAATAGACAGGAAGCAAAAGATTTCAAAAACATTCTAAACCTTTACGCGAAAGCCTTAGGTAAACATGTTAACCCTACTAAGTTAGAAATTTTCTTTATTAATACTCACCCGATAATCAAAAAAGAAATTTGTGGTATGATGCGATATAAAATTGGCAAATTTCCATGTAAATACTTAGGTATTGATCTGGATATAGGTATCTTATCTTCCAAACTATGGCAACAAGTCATAACCAAAGTACAAAACAAGAAGAGCTCATGGAAAGGAAAATGGTTAACTAAAGCAGGTAGGACAACAATGATCAAATATGTCCTTTTAGCCATCCCCACGTATCATTTGTCTGTCCTACCCCTCCCAATTTACATTAAAAAGGATTTAGATAAAAAAAATTGAGATTTCTATTGGCAAGGTCCCTCCGAAGACAAAAAACTTGCCCTTATTAAATGGGATACTCTATGTAAACTGATATCTAAAGGGGGTCTAGGTATCAAAAATTTACTATGGCAAAACCAAGCCCTTGGGGCTAAACTCATATGGAGAATGTACAAAGAATCAAGCAGCAAGTGGGCATCAATTTTATTACATAAGTATATCCCTAATGCAGACCCCATCAACATTTTCAGGTCACAATCACATGTGAAAGGGTCTCAGATATGGAATTTTATGAAGGAATGTAGAAGGATTATTAGAAAATATCTATCTTAGGATGTAGGAGCAAGAGATCAAGCTTTATTTTGGGATGATTCATGGGCAGGCCTTACCCCCCTTAACAAACTGGGCTTCTGTAAGGAATTTATAGAAGTGTGCAAGAGAGACATAGGCTTATATCTTAAGGACTACTTATGCATGATGGAAGGCTCTAATTGGAATGCTCTAAATGTAATTGAGGATGTATGGCATGAGAAGCACAACCTCTTGGAAATCTTAAAAGATAGAGATCTAACACTTAAAAATAGACCAGATACTTTAATATGGGCAGGATCTAACAACGAAAAATTCTCTGTTAAGGAGGGTTATAATGCAATTATTAGGGACCAAAATATGGATAACATAGACATACCTTTGAACCTTTGCTGGAACAAATCCTACCTCCCTAAAGCTGGTATGTTTCTATGGGTGGCATTGCAAAATAGAATTCTTACAGCAGATAGGCTTAGTAAATTAGGATTTGAAGGGCCATCTAGATGCACGTTGTGTGAAAACCATTTCAAGGATGTCAATCACATCCTCCTTAATTTTCCTTTCTCTCAGAATTGCTGGAATTGGCTTCATCAGAGTTTAGGATGGAAATCTACTTCACATTGTGATTTAATTAGCAACCTCAAAGCGTGGCCTTCTCTTTATAAAGACAACCTTTTCAAGGATATTTGGACAATAGCACCTTCAATAGTAGCATGGGAATTATGGAAAGAAAGAAACAAAAGGATTTTTACAGATCAAAAATTAACATGGAACTCAATAACTAACAAGATAGAAGCATCCATCGTAGAAATTATTAACAGTAAACTCAGAGACAAACAAAGCTATGAAGACTCCTTTAAGAGCTTGGATAATAGAATCAGGTGCAAATGGCCAAAATTAGCTATCCCCCCCTCTATGGTAAAGGGGGTTCCAAAACTAAAGTGGATAGAGCATCCTGTAAATGGATACCCCTGAAAGCTGGATGGTATAAACTCAACTTTGATGAAGCTTCTCGAGGCAATCCTGGGGTAGCAGGTATAGGAGGGATCATTCGTAACTGGAAGT
This sequence comes from Chamaecyparis obtusa, assembly GCA_027943335.1. NCBI lineage: Eukaryota > Viridiplantae > Streptophyta > Pinopsida > Cupressales > Cupressaceae > Chamaecyparis > Chamaecyparis obtusa. The sequence continues at coordinate 2,811,620 of BSBK01003718.1, forward strand.
CAGAAGTGGTAGCAAAATTCTTGAGACCCATTAGCCCTACGACTAACAATATGGCTGAATGTGTAGTGGCATTAGAAGGGCTTAAATTATGCAAGAATCTTAACATTTCAAAAATAGTTATTGAAGGAGACTCCCAAATTATTATCAATGCCATTCGCACTAAAAAAACTCCTAATTGGGTTTTGAATTCAAAAGTATAAGAGATTAATCTATTAATGGATAGTATTTCAAATTATGAAATCAAACATACCTACAGAGAAGGAAACACAGAGGCTGACAAGTTAGCTAATCTAGGTGCCAACGGAGTAGTAACAATGGAACATTATATACAATAGTTTTTAAGAGGCACTTTAATGATAAGGTTATGGTAGAGACCTTACCCTGTGCTAATCGTATTAGTAAGATTGGGAAACTGATTTTCCTATTAGGATATAGGAATCTGATAAAGAGACTTTTTAACCATAGGATCCTCTTCATACTTTTAAGGATCTAGGAGTTCTATGGGTAGCTATTATAATATAGCAATCTCCAGGACCCTTAACTAATATTCAATTAAATTAATCAAAGGTAAAGAGTAGGATCACAAATACTAGTCATCCCCTTTTTCAACCTTTAACTTTCTCCTCCCCTTTTATCGCATAACCTTTTATAATACAATAATGAAATTCAATGATAGCTCTAGCAAGATAATAGAGAAATTTATTTTAAGCTCTGATCCTAGCAGCGATATAATTAAAAGATCTAGTCTGAGTATAGAAGAGGATTATTAGCTATCATAGTTGGAAGTTTTATTTCACCTCCTACCGATTGGTGCAGATTTTAGTTCAAATTTTATGACACACTTTTAATACTCAAATATTAATGATGATGAGTTACAGACATAGTAAAGAATATAGGACTACTAAACCTTTTGGCATCTGTCAATATCATCATTGGTTGATACCCCTAAACTAGTTCATTAGAAGCAGGTTGGCAACCTTAAGCCCATTTATATGAATGGATTGATTATGCGGAGAAACTTTCATCATAGGTAGGTCTTTCCTATATGTATATGGTTGTTTAGAAATATAGAATGAAGGCTAGGGATGACATTTCCTCCTCATCTTACTTAAGAAGTACTCATTTCCACAATAGTTCTCAACCTGCCCAGAGTTGGATATCATCATTAAACATTAGACCCTTAGAAATCTCTCAGATACTCCAAAAAGTTTGAACTAATATATATATTTAGGACCTCAAGCAAAGGATTTTTCATTAGCCACCATGGAATCTAGACTGTGCACTTTCTACACAAAGGGTGATCAAGCCATGGCTTTTCGAGGTTATATTTACCCAGAAAGATGGAATCAAATCCTCAACCCATTGCTTGACTCAACCAGAAGGGCTATTGAAAAATCAATTGGTGATCAACACTTCAACAATCTCTACATGTACAGAACCAATGGAGGGGTGATAGGCCAGTTTATCACCCTATCCATATTTGCAGGCAAGAGTAAGGGGGACATAATCAGGGTTTGTAGAGAGATTTTTGATGAGGAGCATCTAGGTGGTTTGGACAAGATGTTACATTGTGTTGACAATGAGCTTACAATCCCTTATCTGGAAGTAATAATGAAGATAGACATGGAAGAGCTGGATAAGATTCCTCAATCATAGAGGATAGAAATGTTATCTTTCAAGGATGAAGATACATTTGATTGCCATTGGCCAAAAATGGCAAGGAACATTGACTTTCTTTATAAGGAAATTCTTGAGCAAGAGGCTGACAATAGCTGGTTGCTTAAATATTGGAGGCTGGAAGGTTTTCATATACCTCTAGAGATGGACAACATTGCTCCACCTAACTTGCACATTATGGCTCCAGTAATCCCTAGATGTACCAGGAAAAATAAGAAGAATTAGGTAGAGGTTGAGTGCATCATTGTCATGATCAGAAGGGGCAATGCCTGGAAAAGTATGGCCATTCAACAAAACCAGGATCAGCAGTGCAAATATTCAAAGCTTTTAAGATTTTTGAAGAGTATAGCCTAGCCTTTTGTTAATAGATATATATAGTTAAGCATGGGAAGCTTCTCTAAATCTAGTTATATTTTCCTCAATGTGAATAGAACTAAGACTTATATGTAGATGTTAATTTGATATTTGCCTATTAGTTAAGTAGGACCTGGTAAATGGCTCCAAGGTTTCTTTTTGTATATAAATGGTGCTAAATGCATTCTAGTTAACCAGGCCTCAGAAAATGACTCCAAGGGCCCCTTTTGTATATTAATGATGGACATATATATGGATATCAAAATTAGGTACAATAAGTTTACTATCTTAATTAGTCTGCTCATTTCATTTATTGCTCTAGTGATGAAGAATGGAAGGTAGATAGATTATACTATAAACAAAGAATGCTAATGTAGTTCTATGAATTTTGAGTAAGTTAAATTAATCTGGTGGCTATAATTCAGTAGGGATAGTAGATTATCCTAGCTGGATCACGACAATGCTGGTTTAATAACCTTTACCTTATGTGCTCACCCCCTATGGAACCTCTTTAAATGAAACCATCTCATAAATAGCTTGGGGATAGTCTCCTTAGTGATTTTTGAAAGCGTTTAGCTATTATCAGTAATTAACATGATTATTGGCAATATACACATAATTAGGTGATTAACAATGTTTAACAGTTTAAGCACTCGAATATGTATTTCTCTCAACCCTTCAACACTCTTCCCATATTGTATCATTCCCCCCTTCACCTGTAAGTCTTTAATGAAATAGACCTACAAACCATGTTCTTCTTGTCAAGGGTATAAGTAATCGATAGACATATACATTAGCAAGTTCTATGAAGAATTTAGCTTAAGGTCTTTGCTTTCTAAGTTTATGGATCTTGAGGACAGAGATCGTAATACATATATAGATACATATATACTAATAAGTAGTATATATACACCTATATATTGATGCCTAGTGCTAAGATACTTTTATTTGTATTGATCAATCCAGGATAATCTCAGCACCTTTTCTTTCTTAGAAGCTTGGAATATATAAGTATAGGCATATGGAAAAAGTACCCCTCTATTCATACATAGCTAAGATTCCTTAAATTTGGACATGTACAAAATTGGTTAATATATGATAAGGTAACAGTTATAAATAATATGACATGCTGGAATAATGGATTGAATTCCTTAATCCGATCACTTGTACATACAAGTAAATATAAATATGGAGATAAATGATGACAATATAACTACATTTATAGTTATACCTTTTCTCAAGCATAATATGTGAACTATAAATGAAGAGATGTACTTTTAATCTGAATAGAGCTTCCTATAGTCTTCATAGATTTGCTAAAGGTGCATACACATACAATCAAGTAGACAAATCAAATAGAGATCCTGTTATAGTTTGGAAAATAGATTAAGGTAAGGGCTTGCAGTGATACTTAGATCAATTTTTTTGTTCACTTTATATACAGCAAGGATGCAGAGATATGTTTTGAAACATATTAATAAAGAAGGTTCATTATATGGGAATAGCATGCTATGAAGTTTATGATCAAGGACATAGACACATTGTCATTAATAGCTCTTTTCAGTTTGAATCAATCTTAAGCATCAGGGGCCCCTATTCAGTATAAACTTTTGTTTATTGGTAATATTGCATTCTGCACATATTTTTAATGACATCCTAATTGAGGACTATTTTCTATCAAATAGATTAGGAGTAATTGGTATAGATAGTGTTTCCACCCTTGTTATCCTTCCCAAATCTATAAGGTTAAGAAATAGTCGGATTGCTAAAAGGAGCAGAAGATTAATAATGTTAGCAAGATTAGCACTAACCATTTCAGAGAAAAAGGTATATCATATACAAAACTGAAAGTAGGTAATATTAAATTCCTTTTTTATGCACAATCTCAACTCAGTAGCAAGAAAATAGGGACAGGTGTTTTATTTCTTTACAATTTAATGATTGCATATTTTCAGACATTAATGATAGTATATATATATATATATATATATATATATATATATATATATATATATATATATATATATATATATATATATATATATATATATATATATATATATATATATATATATATATATATATATATATATATATATATATATATATATATATATATACGGGTGATTGTTTATATATATATATATATATATATATATATATATATATTTATATATAAATGCTAGCTTCATCCTATGTGTACTTCAAATCAGCTTATATATAATTAGTAACAGAGATACAGAGTATGTTTGGTTTGAGGTACTGAACATTCTTTTACGGGACTTCTATAGATGAATTGTTATAAATATAGGTATATTGATGAAAGTATACATATATTTATATACAGAGCTTTGCAAGCAAAATAAGGAATGTTGAATAGTGGATAAGTTTAGGCAGATCTCACAGTTATGGCAGGGGTATGATTACATGGTTATATATATAATCTATATATATACAACCATATGTTTCAAACTAATAAGGTTTTGCCTTACAATTATGAGGAGTTTGGAAACCATTGTAGTATTTTCTAATTGTTGCAAATTCTAGAGGACCATAATGAACTCTACTTAAACCACCATTCAGTTAATCAGAACAATAGTATAGTTTAAAGGAGTATATGAAGTTTTATTGTGAATATTCCCAAAATGTTAGGACTTTCAAATGATAATTTGAAGTAGAGAATGATGATCTTAAGCTGTAAGAGTCTTTAATTTCAAGATTATTTTATTATTATATTGTCAATATTAAAAGTGTTTAATTAGAGGCTTTATAGTCAATATTTAAATTTTTTAGATAGGTTATGTAGTCGAGATGTAGAATTTTTATCTTGATATAGGTTAACCTTCGGTTGTGGAAGAATCTTGTCCTATTTTTCAGGAAGAAATATCTTTCAGATGATCAACACATATTATCGATAAAGCAAGAGGATCAAAATTCTATTTTAACTGTACATATGAAGTTATCCTTGCCAAATCACCATTCTTTGTATAATTAATGTTTGTAAAATGGAAATAATCTTGAGTTTTCTCAAACGTGGGTATGCCTACATAAATATGTACAAATCTCGATTGGTATCGAGCCATGGGTATGCCTATGGAAATATGTATTTTTTTAAAAAAATCTTGACAATTATCGAGTCGTGGGTATGCCCACGTAAATTTTGTATAAGGACAGGACCTATGGTCCCGGGCAAGGCTAGAGGTTTTCTCAGGCCCACTCTTTCCTACCAGTGCCTGCAGTGAGCAGGGTCACATTGTAAAATAACTATTTATATTAATAATAATAAAAACTTTCTAGGGCTTCGGCCTTTTACCGATCAAAAAAAAAATGCTTCCAAACAATCAATAAATAAAGTCAACACATTTTACATAATCCAAGAATTCAACAATGTCGGCTCCAAAATTAAATTCTCTTCAAATATAAAATTGTTGATGCTCGGTCAATACTGTGATTGTCCACTCAGTCTTCATGTAGAAAGCTCGGTCATTACTAAAACTGTTTCCTCGGCTTACACTATCTTCCTCGGCAATTAACTGTTGTTCGGTCGACACTATAATTTTTCTTGGCATATACCAACTCAATTGACACTAACATTACTCAGCTTAAACATGATTTTTCCATTCTTTTCTCGGTCAAGCCGACCAGTTTAGTCTTCAGTCTTACTAAGATAAACAATACATTATCTCATCATTGTGCAACATAGTCAAGTACACTTTGTAGTATCAAGATAACTCAACCTTTCCTTAGGTGCTATTTTTACCAACCTTGCCTATCCCCTTAGCAACACTCAAATAGATATAGTACATTCCTAAGTAGCAACAGTCTTACCAATTAAGGTTTGACATCAATGACAATACAATAATTGTTTCAATTGTAGTTTCCAACAAGAGGTAGGTTCAATGGGAGAGGATCATTCCCGAAGACCCAAGGTGAATCAAGAAGTCAAGAATCAAAGGGAGAATCAAGCAGGAGGGGTGCATTCAGAGGTAGGAGGTCAAACACTAGAGGGAGGTTTGGTGGAAGAGGACCTAGTGTCTTCACTGGTAAATTCTTCAATTGTAACCAGATTGGGCACCAATATTTTAGGTGTCTTGAGAAGCTTGGTACAAATAGACAAGGAGGAGATAGAAGGGTGCAATTGACACAAAAGGAGGATATTCAGAGTGTGTCCTCTTATCACACCATAACTTCAAGACCTGAAAATCCAGAACAAGGATAATTCCCCTTGATGCAAAGGACACTCTTAAGAGTACCTAATACTTTAGAGCCACCTCAAAGGAATTTACTATTCAGGACACATGAATAAACAATAAGGTATGAAAAGTGATTGTAGACTCAGGATCTATAGATAATCTTACCTCTGGGGAGTTGGTTGATAAAATGAAACTACAAAGAATCCCTCATCCATTTCCTTACAAAGCCTCATGGTTGAAATAAGACAAACAAACTCTAATGTGTGAACAAGTTTGGGTAGAGTTTAATACAAGTGAATATGTGGATAGAGTCTTGTGTGATGTCACTAAAATGTATGCATGTCACATTTGGTTAGGGATAACTTGGCAATTTGATGTCAATGCTAAACATGATGGGAGAACTAATGTCTATACTATTTACAAGGGTAGTGTTGAGTATGTCATGAATCCACTTATTGATGATGAGAAAGAGAAGCATGTTGTGAGCAATTTCATGTGTGTAGGAGAGAAAGAGTTCATGAAGGTCCTCAAGGAGAAAAATACACCTTTTTTTTCATTAGTTGTGAGACCTCAAAGGACACCCCTAGAAGAACCAAAGGTCAAAGCCACAAGAAAAGATGTAGGTCCTAAAGAAGTTAAGGTACTATTGGATCAGTATAGTGATCTAATTTCAATAAGTACCCTATAAACCTTACCACCACAAAGTGAAGTGATTCATTACATAGACCTCATAACAGGGGCCACACTCCCAAACAAGGTAGCATACAAAATGACCCCTGAATAGAACAAGGAAATAGCAAGGCATATTGAATAATTGTTGTCCAAAGGGTTCATTAGGAAGAGTGTGAGTCCTCATGTAGTCCTATCAATTTTAGCACCCAATAAAGAAGGTACATGGAGGTTATGTACATATTCAAGGTAAATCAATAGGATAACCATAAGATATAGGTTTCCTATGCCTAAAATAGAGGATCTAATGGATTGTTTAGGGGGAGAAAGTTATTACTCCAAGGTGGATCTCAAAAGTGGCTATCATCAAATAAGGATAAGGGGTGGAGATGACTAGAAGACAACATTCAAGACCACTAAGGGTCTTTATGAATGGATTTTAATGAGTTTTGGTCTCTCAAATGCTCCAAGCACTTTCATGAGACTTACGAATGAAGTCTTGAAACCTTTTCTCAACAAATTTTTTGTTGTATATCATGATGACATTTTGATTTTTAGCAAGAGAAAGGATGAAAATCTCAAGCATTTGGACATGGTATTGAAGAAGCTCCATGAGGAAAAATTGAAGGTCAATTTGGAGAAGTGTGTGTTCCTTCAAGAAGAGCTTGTGTTCTTAGGTTTTGTGATATCCAAAAGTAGTCTTAATATGGATCTTTCTAAGGTTGAAGCCATCCTCAATTGGCCACCAACTACTACTACTTCAAAGGTAAAAAAATTTCATGGCTTGTGTAGTTTTTATAGGAAGTTTATTAGAAACTTCAGTGGCATATGTAGTCATATCATTAACGCCATTAAGGGGGGAAGGAAATGTGTTTTTGAATGGACTAATGAGGCTAATGAATCATTTGAGTTGTTGAAGAGAAAAATTACCAAGCAACCCATCCTAGTTCTACTAGACTTTCATAAGGTATTCATAGTGGAGTGTGATGCTAGCAACAAGGCTATTGGTGAGGTCCTAAGCCAAGAAGGGAGGCTAGTTGCCTTCTTTAGGGATAAGTTGAATGAAGCAAAACTAAAATATTCAACTTATGACCTTGAACTATATGCTATGGTTCAATCCCTTAGAAAATGGAGGTATTACTTATTGCCTGAGGAGCTCATTATTTTTACTGATAATCACACTCTAAGTTTCTTAAATCGGTAGGAGAAACTTCACCATAGGCATGTAAAATGGATCAAATTTTCACAATCTTACACCTTTACTGATGTAGGAGCATCTTGCATCACAAAATAAAAGGGGGGATGATTAAAAAAAAAAATTTTAAAAAAAAAAAAATAGAGGAGAGAGAAAGTGATGAAAATTAAAGGAGAAAAAGGTCATTTCATTTACCAAGGTGCACAGGTGGAATAAAAGAAGAAAAAAAAATAAAAAAATATTATCATTTCATTTATCGAGGTGTGTAGGTGGCATTTTAGAAATTTGTGGAAAGTTCTTGCATTTAATATTTGTAGCTAGGTAGTTACACCTTTCTATTTTCTTATTGGCCCATAAAGGCAATGTAATTTTCTAATTGGCCTATATGGTGGTGCTTAATATTGATTGGGTGGGTATTTAATATTTGTATCAAGGTAGTTGTATCTATCTTTTATCCCACATTGGTTGTGTTTGTAATATCTTGGGTGGTAAGTGCCTATAAAGGAAAGGCATATGAGCATTCATAAACATGCTCTAGGATTGTAAGCTCTGAGATTGTAAGATCTTAGGTTGTAAACTCTCATGTTGGAAGATCTCTCAAGTTGTAATTATTTTCAAGTATTAATGTATGCTTTGTAAATCATTTTGTCTTCTCTTTATCTCCATGTTCTTATGTCTTTGGTTATGAGTTGGTAAGGGTGGTGTGGCCCTTCATCATTTACTATCAAACATAAGAAAGGGATTGTGAACAAAGTTGGTGATGCTCTTAGTAGGAGACACTTAACCATTCAAACCATTCAGTTGGAGAATGTTGGGGTTAATGCTATGAAAGATTGTATGCCATATATGATGACTTAAAGGAGGCTTATCAAGTTTGTACTAACATGACATAGAGATACCACACTGATTACTCATAATTCCTTGTGCGGGATGGATTGATTTTCAAAGGCAGTTTGTTGTGTGTGCCAAAAGGATCCATCAGGGAAAACATCATCAAAGAGAATCATTGTGGGAGTTTAGAAGGACACTTTAGTGTGGATAAAACACTTGAACTGGTAAGGAGATTCTACCACTAGCCCAAGTTACAAATAGATGTCATAAAATTTGTGGAGAATTGATTGGTTTGTCAACAAGAAAAGGGTCACACATCAAATGGAGGGTTGTATATGTTAGGATTAGGTAATACTAAGAGGGAGGGGGGGTGAATCAATATTACTGCACTTTGATTTAAACTTCAACCAATTATAAATAAACCAAAACAATGCTGAAATGAAAAGAACATATAATCACAACACATAACTCATGACACCATGATTTTTTTCTTGAGGAAACCCTGGCCAAGGAAAAACCCCAGTGGGGATGATACCCACAACTATGTACTAATATATTATATCCCTATTAGGAGATATAGCCTTGTTAGGAGCTAATTGTTACATAGTACATTTCCTTGCTAGAGGAATAAAAAACCCTATTAGGGGATACAAAACACCTGGTTAAAGGTGGTGAGGATACAATTCTTATAATAAAAAACTATCTCAAAAGATTTCTCCAAAAGTGAATAATACAAGCACTTCCTTTGATTAGATAGTTCCACTTATAGCTCTGTCACATATGGATCTCACATATACTCTCTACTCTCTAATTTGCATCATCATTCCATTCATACTTGTCACTTCCACAAAATACTCTATACTTATACAAAAACTACCATCCAATCGGCTTCACAAATACCATATAAAACATAATAATAAATTTTGTAAATGATAAACATAGTGATGAACTACAACTGATTTGAATAAACTCTATGACTTGAAGATCTATGATTTGAGATCACTGAGTTGATGGTTAGATATGTAAGATGATTAAATCAGTAATATGTTGTCATTGATGTCAACTAGTTTTGACAGTACTTATCTTGTAAGTTACTATACCCAAACATCTGTAGAAAGAAGAAGAAAAGAGATGAAGAACAGATATATCTACATGAAGAAGATGGATATGACAGATGAGGATAAGGAATACATTGTTGAACTTATGAATGAGTCTATGACCTTATGTTATTGACTTGATTATGTTGTATTCATCTATGATGAAGGATAGCACAAAAATAAAAACACAAAGCAGTGTGGCCTATTAATGAAGCATTTTAGTATACATTGATGCAGTGTAGTGTATACCAAGCATAGTATAAACCGAGCCTATGTTCACTGACACATTTCTTTGTTAACCGAGCAGAAGAAAAGAACTAAATGATCAGTTTAGCCGATAAAGATTGATGAGCTAGAAAGTGTTTGAAATTGAGGTTGGAGATAATGTTTGTTACAGAGATCGACAACTAGCATAATTTGAAGAAGATCTAAAGGATTTAAATTAAATGTGTTATTAACACATTAGTCAAGGAAGGTTAAAGCGGCAAAATCAATGAAGGAGATTAAGTGGCAAAATCTTATGGATGGAATTAAAATGGCTTACTTGTTTATTTAAGAGACTAAGGTTTTATGATGAAAAAAAGCTGGAAGATGGAGACTCTAGAGATATCACGTGAAAAAGCTTCATGCATGCCTAATCAGAGTGGTTAAGGAGAACTGAACTACAAAGATTACTGAGTTTCATAAAGCTATAACTGAGAGATAGTAAGTTACTGAATATTAATTGAAATAGAATCAATATATTGATCAGAGGATTTGAATGAGCTTAACATAGATCTAATAATCTGCAAACGAAGTTGTATTGTAATCAAATCATTTTTTGTTACATTTTAACCATTGTAAATAGATAAATCTCTTAACAGAGTGGACTAGAAAGTCTTGTAATATCATTCATAGAGTGTACATTTGTTATCTTGTCAACCCCATAGTGAATGCTGGTTGGATGATAACGGTTGGTCCAAAATCCTCTAACAAGGTCACACCTCACAGTGTGTTTGTAACCTTTAACAGGGTTGGGTCTTCACCGACCTCACTTCAAAAGAGTGAACAATTTTGGGTTGTTGGTCCCATGTGGTTTTTCCCTTTACAAGTTTTCCACATTAAATCTCTTATGTTATGTGATTGTTTGTTATCATTGTATATTGGATTTGATCGCTAATCACTATATGTTATTAACTAGTAATTGGTAAAAGCACACACATAATACTATTTTATGTTACCGAGCTACATAATTTTTTAGTAAATTGTTTTGATTATACATTTTGCATTTGGGACTGTGGATAACTAATTCACCCCCCTTCTCAATTATTCTAATAATTGGTATCAAAGCTTTGGTCGCTTAGAACAAAGTTTTAAGGACTTCAACACAAAGATCATAAAATGTATAAGAGGGAAGTGCCAAAGATAAACAAGGATAACTTCACAATATGGCAAAGTCGAATGAAGCTACATGTATCTAGAATTGAGAATTATGTCCTCACACTAATGGAGAATGGCTACCTTCCACCCCCCATTGGTCCCTTGACCCTTGATCAACTAAGAGATAGACATCAGCATAATATTACTATGATGGAGATTGTTGCTACCTTGACAGATTCCAAGTTTGAAAATATCAAGGACTGTACTATTGCTAAGAAGATGTGGGATAAACTTGCTCAAGTTTATAGTAGTGATGTGAATGTCAAAAGAGCTAGAGCTGAAAGCTTAAGGGGAAGATTTGATGACATGAAGATGAAGGTGTTGGACTACAACTGATTTGGAATTTGATTGAAGAATTCATGATTAAAGATCACTAAGGAGTTGCTGATTAGATATGTAATATGATTAAATTAGTATTATGTTGTCATTGATGTCAACTAGTTTGACAACACTTATCTTTTATGTTACTATACTGAGACATCTAAAGAAAGGTGAAAGAGATAAAGAACAGAGAAATCTACATGAGGAAAGATGTACCTGATAGATGAGGATAAGGAACAGATTGAGTAACTTGTTGATGAGTCTATGACTTGATGATATTGACTTTATTATGTTGCATTCATCTATGATGAAGTATAGAGCTGAAAGACACAAAGCAGTGTTGTTGGTAAATGAAGCATTTCTAGTATACACTGACAGTGTGTAGTGTATACCGATCACAGTATTAACCGAGCAATGTTCACCAATGCATTTCTTTGTTAACCGAGTGGGACAGAATGAATTAAATGATTAGTTTAGCCGATAAGATTGATAATTTGGCAAAAGTATAACATTAAGGTAATAGATAATGTTTGTTACACAAATTGATGGCTGATGAAATTCAAGGAAGATCTAATGGAGTAGATTGAAACATGTTATTGACATAAGTACTGAGAAAGTTTGAAGCAATAAAATCTATGAATGTGGTTAAGCAGAAAAATCTGATGGTGGAGAAGAAAATGATTTACTTGTCTATATAAGAGAACATAATTTCTTTAGTAAGATGTTGAAAGAAGTAGAAATTGCAGGAATATCACATGAACAAGGTTTTCATACATTCTGATCATACTGGTTAAGTAAGAACTGAGCTACAGAACAATTATCGAGCTATAGAGAGAAATTACCGATGGATAATAAGTTGATATAGTATTGAATCTAAAGTGAAATATTGATCAGAAGGATTTGTATGGACTGAATATTGATCTGTAATCTACAATTGAATTTTTATTAAGGTAGGTCATTTACTGTTACACATTTAACCATTGTAAACAGTCAAAATCTCTTAATCAAGTGGAGTTTGAAAGTCTTATGATGTATCATTCATAGAATGAACATTGTTATCCTATCAACCCCATAGTGAATGCTGGTTGGATGATAACTTCTAGTCTAAAATCCTCTAACAAGGTCACACCTGATAGTGTGTTTGTAAATATTTAACAGGGTTGGGTCTTAACCGACCTCACTTTAGAAGAGTGAACAATTTTGGGTTGCCAGTCCTAGGTGGTTTTTCCCTTTATAGGGTTTTCATGTTAAATCTCTTGTGTTATGTGTTGATTGTGATATTTTTTTGTTATCATTCTTTACATGTTACATGTTAGATTTGATTGGTAACTATTATAGTATTTGACTGGTAATCGGTAAAAGCACAGACAGTGAGAGTTATTATTGTTTACCGACAAGCAAAAATTAGAGAAGTTGTTTTTGAATTATACATTTTGTTTTGGGACACTGGATAACTGATTCACCCCCCTCTCAGTTATTCTAACAATTGGTATCAGAATGCTGGTTGCTTGGAATAGAGTTTTAAGGACTTAAGCATAAAGGTCTCAAGATGTATAAGAGGGAAGTACCGAAACTAAACAAAGAGAACTTCATAGTATGGAAAAGCAGAATGAAGCTGCACATATCTAGAATTGGAAACTGTACACTAGATCTTATGGAAAATGGCTACATTCAACCGCCCAATGGTCCCTTAACTCTTGATCAATTGAAGGACAAGCATGAACACAATGTTACTATGATGGAACTTGTTGTTTCCTATACTGATGCTGAATTTGAAGATATCAAGACATGCATGACTACCAAAGGAATGTGGGATAAATTAACACAAATCTACAGTGGAGATCTGAATGTCAAAAGAGCCCGAGCTGAAAGTCTGAGAGGCAAATTTGATGATATGAGAATGAAAGAAGGTGAGAACATTGTCCAATATTCAAATAGACTCAAAGAGGTGGTACATGCTATTAGAGCATCTAATGGAGTAATTGATGATGAAACAGTGATAAGAAAGATTCTCAAAACTTTGCTACTAGTTTATGCAATCAGGATTTTTGCAATTCAAAAAACAAGAGCTACATCCAACCTTACCCTTGACACTCTGATTAGTAAACTTACAACCTTTGAATTAAATTTTTTTGATAACAATGTTGTTCCTTCTGTTGAATCCACTTTCATGTCTTCTTTGAAGATTGGAAAGTCTAGTAGGAATAGTAAGAATTGTGATAGTGATGACAATACCGATGATGAGCTTGATGAGCTTGAAGCACTTATGGCCAGAAGATTTCCCAAAGGAAAAGGAAGGTATAGAGGTAAGCTACCTTTGGCATGCTTTAACTATAAAGAAGTTAGTCACATTGCTACTAGATGTCCTTAGAAGAAATATGATGATAGATCCAAAGACCGATCTAAAGGAAGTTATGGGAGATGAGTCAATAGAGATTACCAACACAACAATAGAGACAACTGAGACAAAAAAAGGCAAAAAGGTATGTTACATAGCTGAAGATATTGAAACAGAATCTGATTTTGATGATGATATAGAAGTCATATTTGTTGCTATGAAAGATGACTCAGAGGAAGAAGAGAAACATGAAGAGACAACACTGATCTCTAAAGTAAGAAGAAATGATACATGGATCATAGATAGTGGTTGTACACATCATATGACTGATGATGTAGAGAAGTTTGATCATCTTGTTGAATATAATGGAGGATCTATGAGAATGGGAAATGATGCACCTTGTATGGTAAGAGGTAAAGGCTCACTGATGATCAATGAAAGACTACAATGTGAAAATGCATACTGGGTAGATGGTCTAAACTATAATCTATTAAGTGTGGCTCAGCTGAACAATTCAGGCCACTAACTAGCTTTTGAGAGCAAAAAGGTGAAGATCTATGATGATGGAGGAAGACTTGTCAGAACTGGTACACAATCCAGAGGTAATCTATTCTATCTTGCTATGGATCAGTCTTCTTATTTGTTAATAAAGGATGAAGATGCTTGGTTGTGGCATATAAGGTTATTCCATGTGAACTTTGACAACATGATCAAGATTAGTAGAAAGAAAAGAGTTAGAGGATTGCCTAACTTGACAAAACTTGATCATGCCATGTGCCATGAATGTCAGAAAGGTAAGATGACTAAGTATAGTTTTAAAAGCAAAGACTATTCAACAAAGAAGATACTTGAGTTGGTTCATACTGATCTATGTGGTCCTATGAGAACTCAGAGTTGTTCTAGTGATAGATATTTTATTCCTTTTGTTGATGACTATACTAGACTAATGACTATTATGTTCCTGAAAGAGAAATCTGAAGCTTTTAAAATGTTTAAGTGGTATAAAGCTAAGGTAGAGAAAGAAACTAGAAAGGAAATAAAATGTTTAAGATTTGATAAAGGAGGTGAATTTATCTCTGATGAATTTACTAATTTTTGTAATGAGCATGGAATCAAAAGATAGGTATCTACACTGAGGACACCTCAGCAAAATGGCATTGCTGAAAGGAGGAACAAGTCTATGATTGATTGTGCTAGAACATTGATGATACAGAAGAATGTTGCTCAGACATATTAGAGGGAAGCTGTCAGTACAGCTGTATATGGTCTTAACCGAGTACAACTGAAGGACTCCAATCGAACACCTTATGAACTATGGTTTACACACAAACCTACTATAAGTTATTTTAGAATTTTTGGAAGTAAATGCTTTATTTTGAAAGATGAAAGAAATGGAAAATTTGATTCTAAAGGAGATGAAGGGATATTTTTGGGATATTCCACTATAAGTAAAGCATATAAATATTTGAATAAGGCTACAAATAAGATAGTTGAAAGTACTAATGTTTGTGTTGATGAGTTTGATGACAAATACATAGAGGAAAGTAAAAAGGAACCAGAAGACTATGGTAGATTCACTTACATTGGGCATCCAGAGTATCTACCAACACCGCAAACTGTAACAATTAGTTAGTAGGGAAACAATGTAGGACAACAGGCAACACAAACCGAGGAACAAGATGGAGCTACTGAGCAAGGAAATGACCCTGATTAGGATGAGCAAGAAAGGAGAAATCAAGTTTTGGCTAGTTTTGTTAGAAGAAATCATCCTGAGACACAAATCATTGGAGACAGACATGCTGGAATGCAAACTAGAAGCAAAACAAGACAAGGTACATGTCTAATTTGTGAATTTGAACCTAAAACTATGAAAGTTGCATTAGAGAATGAAGAATGGGTTAATGAAATGAAGGAGGAAATATAGGAAATAGAGAAGAACAAAACCTGGTCCTTAGTACCCTGACCAAAAGATAAGAATGTTATCGGTACTAAGTGGATATACAGGAATAAATTGAATGAAAATGGTGAAGTCACAAGAAATAAAGCTAGATTGGTATGCAAGGGATATGCACAGGAAGAAGGCATTGACTATGGTGAAACATTTTCACCTATTGCTAGATTAGAAGGATTTAAAATGCTACTTGCATATGCTGCACACAAGAAATTCAAAGTTATCAAATGGATGTGAAGTCAGCATTTTTAAATGGTATACTTGAACAAGAGGTCTACATTGAACAACCTGAAGGATTTGTTGATCCCAAAAATAAAGACATGGTATGTAGATTACATAAAGCTTTATATAGATTGAAGCAAGCACCGAGAGCATGGTATGAAAGACTGCTTACTTATTTGTTAAGTATTGGATTTGTTAGAACAAGTGAAAACAACAATATGTATGTGAAAGGTGATATTGATGATACTATTATCATTGCTGAAATATTTGTTGATGATATTATCTTTGGAGGCTCAGATCTTGTCTACAAGGCATTTGTTGATGAAATGCAAAAGGAATTTGAAAAGTCTATGTTCGGAGAGATTAAGTTCTTTCTTGGACTACAAGTGATTTAGTAGAGTGATGGAATATTCATCACACAATATAAATACATAAGGAAGTATTGAAGACATTTGGCATGGAAGATGCTAAACTTGTGGGAACACCGATGGCTACTAGATGCAAATTGACAAAGGAGGATGAAACTATAGAGGTAAATTAGACACTTTACCAATCCATGATTGGTAAGTTAATGTACGTAGTTCACAGTAGACTAGATATTGCACATGCTATGGGAATTGTTGTAAGATTTTTTGCTAATCTTAGAGAATCACACATGATAGCTACAAAAAGGATCTTAAGATACCTAAAGAAAATAGAGAATTATGGATTATGCTATCCTAAGGAAGGAAATTTTGAACTGAAAGTTTACACCGATGTTGATTGGGCTGGAAATGTGGATGATAGAAAAAGCACCACCGGAGGAGCATTTTTCTTTGGTGAAAGACTTGTAACCTAGACAAGTAAAAAGTAGGATTGTATTTCTTAGTCTACAGCTGAAGCAGAGTATGTTGCTACTGCTACTAACTGTTCAAACATTGCATATATCAAACAAGTGTTGGAAGGAATGAATGAGGTAATCACTGACCCGGTGATTATATATTATGACAACACTAGTGCTATTAATATTTCAAAGAATCCTGTGATGCACTCTAAGACAAAGCATATATCTATTAAGTATCATTACTTAAGATAACAAGTACAAAAGAAGCAAGTGAAGTTAGAATTTTTCATATCTAAAGAACAACTTGCAGATATTTTTACAAAGCCCCTACCGAAGGACACATTTGAATACTTGAGGACTAGACTTGGGGTCTGTCCCCTGTCTATCGGTCACTAAGGTGATCTGGTTGTTGCATCAGCCTACTTAAATTAGAAGATCATTCATGTTGATGTAGCATAGTTCACACTTTGAATCATGTTCAAGGTTGTGATTAAGTTTGAGAACTTGAACCAATTGGAATATCAGTATTCAGAGATATAGAGAAAGACATAATTGTTTGTTTATTTGTTTCTTTGGTATTGCTGTCAAAGGGAGTGATAAATAATATGAAAAGGAACAAGAATCAATGAGAACTATCTAAGGGAGAGACAATCTAAATGAGATAGAGTATTGAAGATTAGTTATAGAGAACAAAAGCAGGAACAGGAGAACTGAAAAGAACACAACTACAAAATGGTAAAGTTGTATTATTTAATGCTGGTTTAGTAACATAGTGATTAAACATATTAAGTCTATTTGACTTACAACATTTTTTTCACATAGCTGTAGATTGTATGTTTGGTATGTGTATGGTACATTTCATATTACTTGAGTTGCCATCAATGCCAAAGGGAGAGATTGTTGGACTAAAACTGATTTGGAATCTGATTGAAGAATCTATGATTAAAGATCACTAAGGAGTTGTTGATTAGATATTTCATATGATTAAATTAGTATTATGTTGTCATTGATGTCAACTAGTTTGACAACACTTATCTTGTAAGTTACTATACCGAGAAATCTGAAGAAAGGTGAAAGAGATGAAGAACAGAGAAATTTACATGAGGAAAGATGTACATGACAGATGAGGATAAGGAACACATTGAGTAACTTGATGAGTTTATGACTTGATGATATTGACTTTATTATGTTGCATTCAGCTATGATGAAGTATAGAGCTGAAAGACACAAAGCAGTGTTGTCAGTAAATGAAGCATTTCTAGTATACACCAATGGAGTGTAGTGTATATCGATCGTAGTATTAATCAAGTAGTGTTCATTGATGCATTTCTTTGTTAATAGAGCAGGACAAAATGAATTAAATGATTAGTTTAGCCAATAAGATTAATGATCTAGCAAAAGTATAACATCGAGGTAACAGATAATTTTTGTTACATAGATCGACGACTGATGAAATTTAGGGAAGATCTAACAGAGTAGATTGAAACATGTTATTGACACAAGTACTGAGAAATTTTGAAGTGGAAAAATCTATGAATGTGGTTAAGTGGAAAAATTTGATGGTGGAGAAGAAAATGATTTACTTGTCTATATAAGAGAACATAATTTCTTTAGTAAGATGCCAGAAGAAGTAGAAACTGTAGGAATATTGCGTGAACAAGGTTTTCATGCATTCTGATCATGCTGGTTAAGTAAGAACTGAGCTATAGAACAATTACCAAGCTACAAAGAGAAATTATCGACGGACAGTAAGTTGATATAGTATTGAATCTGAAGTGAAATATTAATCAGAAGGATTTGTATGGACTGAATATTGATCTGTAATCTACAATTGAAGTTGTATTAAGGTAGGTCATTTACTGTTACACATTTAACCATTGTAAATAGTCAAAATCTCTTAACTGAGTGGACTCTGAAAGTCTTATGATGTATCATTCATAGAATGAACATTGTTATCCTATCAACCCCATAGTGAATGCGAGTTAGACGATAACTTCTAATCTAAAATCCTCTAGCAAGGTCACACTTGATAGTGTGTTTGTAAACCTTTAACAAGGTTGGGTCTTAACCGACCTCACTTTAGAAGAGTGAACAATTTTGGGTTGCCAGTCCCAGGTGGTTTTTCCCTTTACAGGGTTTCCACGTTAAATCTCTTATGTTATGTGTTGATTGTGATATTTTTTTGTTATCATTCTTTACATGTTACATGTTAGATTTGATCGGTAACTATTATAGTATTTGACTAGTAATCAGTAAAAGCAGAGACAGTGAGAGTTATTATTGTTTACCGATGAGCAAAAATTAGAGAAGTTGTTTTTGAATTATACATTTTGTTTTGGGACACTGGATAACTGATTCACCCCCCTCTTAGTTATTTTAACAGAAGGAAGGTGAAAACATAGTGTAGTATACAAACAAAATAAAAGAAGTTGTTAATGCTATAAGAGGATCTGATGGTATTATTGAAGAAGACACAATAATAAGAAAAATTCTTAGAAACCTTATTACTGGTTTATGCAATCAAAATATCTGCAATCCATGAAATGAGATCTGCACCTGGTAATACTCTCACACTTGACAATCTGATTGGTAAGATAACTACATTTGAGCTTAATAACTATGATAATAGTGTTTTACCGATTGTTGAGTTTGCTTTCATGATTTCTCTGAATATTGGTAAGTCTAGTAGTAGACATGATGATAATGATAGCAATACTGATAATGAGCTTGATGAACTTGAAGCTCTTATGGCCAAAAGATTACCTAAAGGTAAAGGTAGATATAAGGGTAAGTGACCTTTAGCATGTTTTAACTGTAAGGAAGTTAGTCATATTGCTGCTAGATGTCCCAATAGGAAGGAAGATGATAGAAACAAAGACTGATCTAGTGAAGGAAGCTATGGGAGAAGAGGCAACAAAAGTTACCAACACTACAACAAAGACAATAATGATAAAGGTAAAAAGGTATGTTACATTACTAAGGAAGAAGATAATACTGACATTGATTCAGATGATGATGTAGAAGTTGTATTTGTTGCTATGAAGGATGATTCAGAGGAAGAAGAGAGGTATGTAGAAACAAAACTGATTTCTAAAGTAAATAAAAATGATACATGGATCATAGATAGTGGCTATACACATCACATGACTAGTGATGAAGAAAAATTTGATCATCTTGAGCAATACAATGGAGGATCTATAAAGATGGGTAATGATACACCTTGTATGGTTAGAGGAAAAAGATCCCTAATGCTAAATGATAGAATAAAATGTGAAAATTCTTATTGGGTAGAAGGACTAAACTATAATTTTCTAAGTGTGGCATAGCTAAACAATTCTAGTCACCGAGTTTCTTTTGAGAGCAAGAAAGTGAAAATATTTAATGATGGAGGAAGACTTGTTGGAACTAGAGCACAATCGATAGGTAATTTGTTTTATCTTGATAATGGTGAGTCTTCTTGCTTAATAATGAAGAATGAGGATGCTTGATTGTGGTATAAAAGGTTATGTCATGTGAATTTTGATAACATGATTAAGATCAGTAAAAAGAAAAAGGTTAGAGGTCTACCTAACTTATCAAAGCCTGATCATGTTATGTGTCATGAATGTCAGAAAGGTAAAATGACTAAATCTAGTTTCAAAAGAAAAGATTATTCAACAAATAAAATACTTGAGTTAGTGCATACCAACCTATGTGGTCCTATGAGAACTCAAATTTACTATGGAGACATATATTTCATTCTTTTTGTTGATGATTACACTAGATTAATGACAATCATGTTCTTGAAAAACAATTAGAGGCACTTAAGATGTTCAAATGGTATAAAGGAAAAGTTGAGAAAGAGACTGGTAAAGAATTGAAAAGGTTGAGATCTGACAGAGGTGGTGAATTTATTTCTGATGATTTTACTAACTTTTGTATTGAGTATGGTATTAAAAGACAAGTCTCTACACCGAGGACACTTTTAGAATAACTGAGAGTGGGGTGAGTTAGTTATCCATAGTCCCAATTTAAAATGTATAATAAAAAACAATTAACTTAAACTTCTGCAGCTCGGTAACATAAAATAGTACTTTGTCTGTGTATTTACCAATTACCAGTTAATAACAAGTAGAGATTACCAATCAAATCCAACATGCAATATGTAAAGTATGACAACAAAAAATCATCAAAATCAACACATAACACAAGAGATTTAATGTGGAAACCCTGCAAAGGAAAAAACCACCTGGGACCGACAACCCAAAATTATTCACTCTTCTAAAGTGAGGTTGGTGAAGACCCAACCCTATTAAAGGTTACAAACACACTATTAGGTGTGACCTTGTTAGAGGATTTTAGACCAAAAACTATCACTCAACCAACATTCACTATGGGGTTGACAGGATAACAAATGTACATTCTATGAATGACATTACAAGACTTTCAAGTCTACTCGGTTAAGAGATTTGTCTGTATACAATGGTTAAACTATAATAGCAGTTTGATTTGAATATAAAACAACTTTAATTGTAGATTATCAGATCTATTTTAAGCTCATTCAAATCCTCTGATCATTTATCAATTATGTATCAATCACTATTTTGTAACTTACTGTCACTCAGTAATAGCTTTCTGATGCTCGGTTATCTCTGTAGTTTGCTTCTTACTTAACCAGTTTGATCGGGCATGCATGAAACTTGTTCACGCGATATCTCTACAATTTCCTTCTTCTAGCATTAGTTTCATTATGAAACTCTAGTCTCTTAAATAGACAAGTAAATCATTTTCTTTTCCTCCATTAGATTTTTCCGCTTAATCACCTTCATTGATTTTGCCAATTTAACCTTCCTTGGCTAATGTGTTAATAACACATTTCATTTCAATCCACTCAATCTTCCTTGAATTTTTTTAGTCGTCGATCTTTATAAAAAACATTATCTCTTGCCTCGAAGTTATAAACTTTCCATCTCATCAACTCTTATCAGCTAAACTAATCATTTAGTTCTTTTCTCCTACTCGGTTAACAAAGAAATGCGTCGGTGAACACAAGCATAGTTTATACTATGCTCAGTATACACTACACTCTTTCGGTGTATACTGTAATGCTTCTTTAACTGACCACATTGCTTTGTGCATTTTAGCTCTATCCTTCATCATAGATGAATGCAACATACTCAAGTCAATAACATAAAGTCATAGACTCATCAATAAGTTACTCAATGTATTCCTTATCCCTATCTGTCATATCCATATTCCTCAATGTAAATATATTTGTTCTTCATCTCTTTTCTTCCCTTTTTACAGATGTTTGAGCATAGTAACTTACAAGATAAGTGTTCTCAAAACTAGTTGATATAAATGACAACATATTACTGATTTAAACATATTACATATCTAATCAGCAACTCAGTGATCTTTAATTAGAAATCTTCAATTAGATTCTAAATCAGTTGTAGTTCATCAAACTCCTCAACAAAATGGAATTGCTGAAAGGAGGAATAGGTCAATTGTTGACTACGCAAGGACATTGATGTCACAAAAGAATGTTGCTTAGACATACTGCAGAGAAGCAATTATCATAGCTATTTATAATCTGAACTAAGTACAATTGAAGGACACTAATAAGACACCCTATGAGTTATGGTTTGGCCACAAACCCACTGTAAGTTATTTCAAAGATTTTGGAAGTAAATTATTTATTCTAAAAGATGAAAGAAATGGGAAGATTGACTCAAAAGGTGATGAAGGGATATTTCTGGGATATTCCACTAAAAGTAAAGCATACAAGTGTCTTAACAAAGTAACCAATAAAATGATTGAAACTGCTAATGTTCGGGTTGATGAGTTTGATGATAAGAATGTAGAGGAAAGATAAAAGAAACTAGAAGTCTACAGTAGATTCACTTACATTGAACAACTAGAGTACCTACTGATGCCACATATAGTAATAACTAGTCAACAGGAAAATAATACCGAAGAATAGGAAAGAGAAACTGATGAGCAGGAAGGACCTACCGAGAAAGCAAATGAACCTGTACAAGATGAACAACAAAGAAAAGATAATGTACTAGCAATATTTGTCAGGAGACATCATCTTGAGACCTAAATCATTGGAGACACACAAGCTGGCATGCAAATAAGGAGTAAAGCAAGACAAGGTACATGTCTAGTTTGTGAATATGAATCAAAGAATGTAAAAGTTGCATTAGAAAATGATGAATGGTTTAATGTAATGAAAGAGGAAATAGAATAGATAGAGAAGACCAAAACCTAGATTTTAGTACCTAGACCTAAGGACAAGAATGTTATCGGTACTAAGAGGATATTCAGAAACAAGCTTAATGAGAATGGAGAGGTAACAAGGAACAAAGCTAGATTAGTATGCAAGGGATATGCACAGGAGGAAGGAATAGATTATGGTGAGACCTTTGTACCTATTGCTAGATTAGAAGGAGTCAAAATGTTACTTGCATATGCTACACACAAGAAGTTCAAAGTTTACCAAATGGATGTTAAATCAACTTTTCTGAATGGAATACTTGAAGAGGAAGTCTACATAGAACAACCTGAAGGGTTTGTTGATCTAGAAAACAAAGATATAGTATGTAGATTGCATAAAGCCTTATATGGTTTAAAGAAAGCATCGAGAGCCTGGTATGAAAGGCTGCATAACTATTTGCTGAGTATTGGATTTGTTTGAACTAGTGAGAATAGAAATCTGTACATGAAAGGAAATTCTAATGATACTATCTTGATTGCTGAGATATTTGTGAATGACATAATATTTGGAGGACAAGATCACCTATGTAAGTCATCTACTGATGAAATGAGAAGTGAATTTGAAATTTCTATGTTTGGAGAGATTAAGTTCTTTCTAGGCTTACAAGTGATTCAACAGAATGATGATATATTCATCACACAATCTAAATATATAAAGGAATTATTGGAGACATTTGGCATGGAAGATGCTAAACCTATGGGAACACTGATGGCTATTGGATGTAAAATGACTAAAGAATATGGAACTAATGAGGTAAACCAAACACTGTACCAATCCATGATTGGTAAGTTAATGCATATAGTTCACAGTAGACCTGATATAGCACATGTTGTGGGAATAGTTGCTATATTTTATGCAAACCCTAGAGAATCACACATGGTCACTACAAAGAGAATCTTAAGATACCTAAAGAAAACTGAAGATTATGGACTATCGTATCCTAAGGATGGCAAGTTTGAACTTAAGGTATACACCAATGTTGATTGGGCTGGCAATATGGATGATAGAAAGAGTACCACCGGAGGAGTATTTTTCTTTGGTGAAAGACTTGTTACATGGACAAGTAAGAAATAGTCTTGCATTTCTCAGTCTATAGCTGAAGCATGGTATGTTGCTGCTGCTACTAACTATTCAAATATTGCTTATATCAAGCAAGTGTTGGAAGGAATGAATGAGGTAATCACTAAGCCGGTGATTATATATTGTGACAAAACTAGTGCAATTAATATTTCAAAGAATCCAATGATGCACTCTAAAACAAAGCACATATCTATTAAGTATCACTACTTAAGAGAACAAGTACAGGAGAAGCAAGTGAAGCTAGAATTTTTTGCATCAAAAGAGAAACTTGCTGATATTTTTACAAAGCCTCAACCGAAGGATACATATGAATACTTGAGGACTAGACTTGGGGTTTGTCCCCTGTCTACCAGTCACTAAGGTGATCTGGAGGTTTCATCAGCCTAATCTTATCAGAAGATCATACATTTTGATGCAGCAAAGTTCACACTTTGGATTTTTTGTCTAAGGTTGTGAAAATTTGAAGAACTGGAAAATATTTTCACATTAGTATATAGAGATACAGAGAATGCATTGGACAATGGAGAGTTACATAGCTACTACAGAGATGTATGTTTTCTATTGCTCTTTGGAATTGATGTCAAAGGGAGAGAATATTCAATGAAATACATGTCAAGGGGAGAGAGATATGAAATAGAGACAAAGGGAGAGCATTAAAGATCAATTACTGAGAACATAAGAAAATCTGAGAGCTGAAAAGATCATATCTGCAAAAGATAGTCTGCACTTGCAAATTCTTTTAAGTAACGTAGTGATTAAACATATTAAGCTAGGGAGAGCTTGTACCAAGTTACAACATTTGTTGACAGAGTTGTAGAATACATGTTTGGTATGTGTATGGCATATTTCATATTGCTTGTATTGCTATCAATGCCAAAGGGAGAGATTGATGAACTACAACTGATTTGAATAAACTATATGACTTGAAGATTTGTGATTTGAGATCACTAAGTTGATGATTAGATATGTAAGATGATTAAATCAGTAATATGTTGTCATTGATGTTAACTAGTTTTGACATTACTTATCTTGTAAGTTACTATACCCAAACATCTATAGAAAGAAGAAGAAAAGATATGAAGAACATATATATCTACATGAGGAAGATGGATATGAGAGATGAGGATAAGGAATACATTGTGTAACTTATGAATGAGTCTATGAACTTATGATACTAACTTGATTATGTTGTGTTCATCTATGATGAATGGTAGAGAAAAAATACACAAAGTAGTGTGGTCAGTTAATGAAGCATTTCAGTATACACCGATGCAGTGTAGTGTATACCGAGCATAGTATAAACCAAGCTTGTGTTCACTGACGCATTTCTTTGTTAACCGAGTAGAAGAAAATAACTAAATGATTAGTTTAGCCAATAAAGATTGATGAACTAGAAACTGTATGAAATCAAGGTTGGAGATAATGTTTTTTATGGAGATTGACAGCTAACATAATTTGAAGAAGATCTAAATGATTGAAATAGAATGTTTTATTAACACATCAGCTGAGGAAGGTTAAAGCGGCAAAATCAATGAAGGAGATTAAGTGAAAAAATTTGATGGATGGAATTAGAATGGTTTACTTGTCTATTTGAGAGACTAAGGTTTCATGATAAAAAATTGTTGAAAGAAGAGACTGCAGAGATATCACATGAACAAGCTTCATGCATGCCTGATCAAACTGGTTAAGGAGAACCAAACTGTAGAGATTATCAAGTGTCAGAAAGCTATAACTGAGAGACAGTAAGTTACTGAATATTGATCAAAATAGTATTTATATATTGATCAGAGGATTTGAATGAGCTTAACATAGATCTAATAATCTACAAATGACATTGTATTGTAATCAGATCATCTTCTGTTACATTTTAACCATTGTAAATAGATAAATCTCTTAACATAGTGAACTAGAAAGTCTTGTAATGTCATTGATAGAGTGTACATTTGTTATCCTGTCAAACCCATAGTGAATGCTAGTTGGATGATAACGGTTGGTCTAAAATCCTCTAACAAGGTCATAACTCACAGTGTGTTTGTAACCTTTAAAAGGGTTGGGTCTTCACCGACCTCACTTTAGAAGAGTGAAAATTTTTGGGTTGCTGGTCCTAGGTGGTTTTTCTCTTTACTTTGTTTCCACGTTAAATCTCTTATGTCATGTGATTATTTTTTATCATAGAATATTGCATTTGATTGGTAATCATTATATGTTATTAACTAGTAATTAGTAAAAGCACAAATAGAATACTATTTTATGTTACCAAGTTGCAGAAGTTTTTAGTAAATTGTTCTGATTATACATTTTGCATTTGGGACTGTGGATAATTGATTCACCCCCCCTCTCAGTTAATATAACACATAGAGTCGATGATCTTATATTACCAAAGTGTCAGAAATATACTTTATCCATCTGACTTAGCATGCTACCATATCCACTATTCTTCTCTCAATCATCACAACTGTTCATGTGCCCTATTGCATTGATTCTTTGTCTTCGAATACCTTTAGATCACTATATCTTACTGATCTGATCACCAAAACACATGCGACCTTAACTAAATTGCCTATGTATCCCAAAATACCTTCTACTATCTTTGCAAGCCATAATACATCATATACTGTCATCGCTAACCAAAACTGTTCCATAATACACTGTTGTCCCGATTTTATACTTAGTCATTTTCATGACTGTGACTCCAGTACCAAAACTCTTTGCATGCAATCACTCTAGCATAAGTGTTTCCATGAATGACAACCCTTAAGTGATCCCTAGTGCCCCAAAATATCACTTTCCAACAATCTCTCACTTTGACATTGATGGAAACACTTAGTGAAAAATGACTAAGTGTCAAAAAGCACTAACTTCCTTCTACTATATACATAACTCTTTTTTTGTTCTCTTTCTCTTTTTCTCCTTTTTTTGACTCTTTTATTCTCTCCTTATTTACTCTTCTCTTCTTCTTCTCTTTTCTTCCTTTCTACTCTTCCTCTCCTCATTTTTCTCTTCTCTTCCTCTCCCTTTGACATCAACAACAAAGGTACTTACAAAATTTCAAAAACTACTTGTGAAATTATAATAAACTTTAGTTTTATATTATTATTTTTCTTGATTTTGTATATGATAATCCTTATTCAGACCTGCTGTATATAATTCATCTCAAATACAAAAATATTTATCAATATATATATGACTTTGCACATAGAAGGAGACGTGACTCATAAATGAGTCACGTCCCTTCAATACCGATGCCCTTTCATAACAAATTACCTTTACCGATAATCGAATATTAAAGACTGCACTTTACATATATTGTAACTACGATATATGTAAAGTGCAGTATCGTATGTTTTTGTATTATATAAGCCACGGGTAACATACTGCACAATATACATATTGTAAGATATGTATACCGTGCAGTATGTTATATGAATTAACAATAATATAACATATTGCATACGATATCCGATATATATATATAACAGTCGGTATGGTGGCCGATATGCATAACAGTTGATATGGCATCCGATATGTATTAAAGTCAGTATGACATTCGATATATATCATAGTTGGTACTTGGTATAGCAGTCGATATTAATTGGTATGTATTATCGTATCAATAATACATATTAACAATATGTATTATTGATATGATAATATCATATCACATCAATAGTGCAGATCGATATATATATATAAGGCTTAGTTATATTATTAAATATATATATATATATATATATATATATATATATATAAGTATATTGATAATATTAGATATACATAAATATGTAATATTATCAAGTATATATATATTAATATAGAATATTAATATAAAATTATCTAATCATAGCTATTCATTGTTAACACTCCCTCTTAGCTAGATAAGATAATTTTCACTTTATGTTAGCATCATATTTTCATTTGAAATGAGGAATCACCATTCATTGTGACACCTAGTTTCCATATCATAAAGATATGAGGAATCACCATGCATTGTGACACCTAGTTTCCATATCCTAAAGATATGAGGAATCACCATGCATTGTGACACCTAGTTTCCATATCCTAAAGATATGAGGAATCAACAACTGATACCTATTTCCATATCACAACGATATGAGGAATCAACAACTGATACCTATTTCCATATCACAACGATATGAGGAATCAACAACTGATACCTATTTCCATATCACAACGATATGAGGAATCAACAACTGATACCTATTTTGTATCACAGTAATAGTGATACAAGGATATATTAAATATAACATTATATCATATTTTATATAACCTTATTATGGTATGTGCACTAACAGATAATCTGTTTACCATAACAACACCACATTACAAGATCGTCATCTCGTAATCAAATACAAGTGTTCATTATCTAAGAAGTCGTCACCTCTAGAAATGTCCACAGGATGGGTGAGCCCATAAAATAACATTTATATATTATATATAAAATCATATTACAATCATACCAAGAGTTTTCCTAAAGTGATCAACTTTCACCTTTGGAAGAGCTTTGGTGAGAATATCAGTAGTTTGATTTCCTGTACAAACATATTCCAACTGGAGTACCTTTCTTTCTGCCATATTACGAACATAGTGATAAGGAATCTCAATGTGCTTTGATCTATCATGAAATACAGGATTTACTGATAACTTGATACAGCTTTGATTGTCACAGAAGATAGTAGTTGGTGGTAGAGTTTTACCAAATAGTCCACTGAGTAGTTTCCTAAGCCATACTGCTTCTTTAGCTGCCATTGAAGCTGCAATGTACTCTGCCTCTGTAGAGCTTTGAGCTACTGAAGATTGTTTTCTACTGATCCAAGACACCATAGCTGATCCCAAGCTAAAACAACATCCTGAGGTACTTTTACGATCAATCACACTTCTAGCCCAATCTGAATCAGTGAACCCATGAAGGTTTAATTCTGTCCTATCATACTTGAGTCCATAGTTTAATGTACCTTGAAGATATCTCAATACATGTGTAGCAGCAGTAAAGTGAATTTCTTTGGGATCACACATGAACTGACTTAATGTGTTTACCGAGAAACAAATGTCAGGTCTGGTATTCCCTAAGAACATTAGAGATCCTATTAATTGTCTGTATAAAGAGATATCCGCAGAAGGAGATTCTGATGTTGCTTCCTTTAGTTTATGAAAATTTATTTCCATGGGTGAAGACATGGGTCTACAATTCAACATGCCAAATCTCTTCAAGATATCAAGGGTATATTTGCCTTGATTCAAAATAATACAGTCTGATTTTTGCCAAACTTCTAGACCAAGAAAGTAGTGTAGAAGACCTAAGTCCTTCATATCAAATTCTTTGGCTAAGTCTTTCTTACATTGTTGAATCAAATAGTCTTCCCCTGTAATCAGTAAATCATCAACATATAATATGATTATCAACATATCACCTTTGTTTACCTTGAAGTATAGATTTGGATCAGCATCATTTTTGGAAAATCCTAACTTTGTTAGATAGCTGTCTATTCTAGCATACCAAGCTCTGGGGGCTTGTTTAAGTCCATATAATGCTTTCTTCAACTTACATACATGTGTTTTAGGATCATGAATCTCAAATCCTTCAGGTTGTTCTAAGTATACCTCTTCTTCAATACTTCCATTTAAGAAGGCTGTTTTAACATCCATTTGATGAACTTTCCAACCTTTGGCAGCTACAATGGCTAGAACTGTTCTAATAGATGTGTAACGTGCAACAGGAGCAAATGTTTCTTCATAGTCAATCCCTTCCTTTTGAGAGAAGCCTCTTGCTACAAATCTTGCTTTGTACTTTTCAATGCTACCATCAGCTGCATGTTTGATTTTGAATAGCCATTTAGATGATACCACAGATTTTGATTTTGGTCTTGGTACAATATCCCACACATCATTCTTTATGATAGATTGATATTCTTCTATCATTGCATCCTTCCATACTTGTTGTTGAATTGCATCAGATACATTTGTAGGTTCTAAGTTAGAGAGTTCACTCATGAGTGCTGCATAGCTGGATAATATGGAAGGCCTTTTTCTTTCTCTGACTGGTCCTGGAGGAGCACCAAGAGTCTTTCCTTCTTCTAAGAGTTTAGTGGCCCAAAGTGGTCTCTTCTTAGGATTTTCTAGTGTGGATAGATTTTCATCATTTTCTTCTTCCTCAGAGTCCTCCTTTTGAGTTTCCTGTGAAGTGTTTTCTTTTGATGGAACAAAAGTCTCTTGCTCTTGTGAATTTATACTTTTAGAGCAAGCTATATCTTCCTCAAATATTACATCTCTACTTAATTCAACAAGGTTCTTCCCAGGTATATAAATACGATATGCTTTTGAGGTTTCACTATATCCTACAAAGATACCTTTCTTCCCAGACGGTTCTAACTTTGTTCTCTTTTCCTTAGGAACATGAATGTAGACTGGACATCCAAATATTCGAAGATTACTTATATCAGGCTTTGTCCCTGTGAATGCTTCTTCAGGAGTTTTATTTTCAATGTGTGAGTGTGGACATCTATTTTGTATGTATACGGTTGTATTTGATGCTTCTGCCCAAAGAGAGGTATCAAGGTTTTGATCAAGAAGCATTGCTTTGGTGGCCTCAATAATAGTTCTATTCTTTCTTTCAGCTACCCCATTTTGTTGTGGATTATAAGGTACGGTGTACTCCCTCTTAATCCCAGCCTCTTTACAAAATTGTTTGAATATTTCAGATGTGTATTCTTTTCCATTGTCTGTTCTCAAAATTTTAATTTTCTTTCCAGATAGATTTTCAGTAATAGATTTGAAGTCTTTAAACTTACTTAGTACTCCCTCAGATTCTTTGTACTTAAGGAAGTAAATCCAGGTCTTTCGTGAGAAGTCATCAACAAAGATTATATAGTATTTGCAGCCTCCTATTGAAGAAACAGACATGGGTCCACATAAATCTGAATGTATCAATTCTAAAACCTCATTAGTTCTACTTACACTAATTTGAAATGTTCCTTTTGTGTTTTTGCCTAGTGCACACCCTTTACATGCACCAGAATGATATTGTTTAAGTTTTGGTAATCCATTAACCAAATTTTCCATAGAAGATAAAGTTTTATAATTTAAATGTCCTAATCTTCTATGCCATACTTCATTTAAATTTGAAATGTCATTTACTAAGACTTGATTTATATCAGTATTTAATTCATATAAGCACCCTTTTCTTCTTCCTATGGTATTAGCTTGTTTGAAGGTTAAACCTTTAGGCCATGCTTTTACTTTTCCATCCATGAAAGTTACTCTATACCCATTATCTTCAAGTGCCGATATGGATAAAAGGTTTCTCTTGATTCCTGGGACAAATAGGACTCTTGTGAGTTGAATTGAGATACCGGTCTTTAGTTTGATTGTGCATGTCCCAATGCCTCTTACTGGATAAGAGGAGTCATCTCCAATGGTTACCTCTTCATCCGATTCTTCTGACATAGTTTCTAGTAGTTCTTTGAACCCTGTAATGTGACGTGAGGAACCTCTATCAATAACCCAAATGTTCTTGTTTGGAACTTGATTTGAGAGTGCAGAGTAGAGTACAAATTGCTCCTTCTTGATTTCTTCATTGGGCTTCTTCTTGGATTTGGTAAAAGAGGCTTGATGATTCTTGTAAGGACAATTTGTTACAACATGTCCGGGTTTGTCACACCTAAAGCATTTAACATGAGATAGGTCTCTTTTGGGATACTCCGTATTGAATTTCTTCTTTTTGAAATGTTTGAATTTCTTCTTCTTGTGAGTATTTACATTTAGTGCATGATTTCTTCATCGTTGATCTTTTTCTTTAATCCTCTTTTATCTAACCTTGATTCTTCTTGAAGACAATCTGTTCTTAATCAATCAAATTTTGGAAACTTGGATCTAGCACTTATACCAGCAACAAAGGTTTCCCAAGATTCAGGTAGTCCATCTAGAGCAATTAAGGCTAGTTCCTTTCCATCAATTTCATGGCCTAGTAGTGAAAGTTGATCTCTTAATGCTGATACCCTTAGAAAGTATGCATTTATTTTATCATTCTTATTCATACTAATCTGGTTCATTTCTCTTTTAGCAGCATTATGATTCTTATCTTCCATGATTGGAAGTTATCAGCCCCTGCAAGTCTGTCCTCAAATCTGATCATGTTTGCCATTTTATAATATCTTAAGTTTATTAAATTTCTTTAAATTTTAGAACCTTGCTCTGATACCATGTGAAATTATAATAAACTTTAGTTTTATATTATTATTTTTCTTGATTTTTTATATGATAATCCTTATTCAGACCTGCTGTATATAATTCATCTCAAATACAAAAATATTTATCAATATAATTATGACTTTGCACATAGAAGGAGACGTGACTCATAAATGAGTCACGTCCCTTCAATACCGATGCCCTTTCATAACAAATTACCTTTACCGATAATCGAATATTAAAGACTGCACTTTACATATATTGTAACTACGATATATGTAAAGTGCAGTATCGTATGTTTTTGTATTATATAAGCCACGGGTAACATACTGCACGATATACATATTGTAAGATATGTATACCGTGCAGTATGTTATATGAATTAACAATAATATAACATATTGCATACGATATCCGATATATATATATAACAGTCGGTATGGTGGCCGATATGCATAACAATTGATATGGCATCCGATATGTATTACAGTCGGTATGACATTCGATATATATCATAGTCGGTACTTGGTATAGTAGTCGATATTAATTGGTATGTATTATCGTATCAATAATACATATTAACAATATGTATTATTGATATGATAATATCATATCACATCAATAGTGCAGATCGATATATATATATAAGGCTTAGTTATATTATTATTATATATATATATATATATATATATATATATATATATATATATATATATATATATATATATATATATATATATATATATATATATATATATATATATATATAAGTATATTGATAATATTAGATATACATAAATATGTAATATTATCAAGTATATATATATTAATATAGAATATTAATATAAAATTATCTAATCATAGCTATTCATTGTTAACACTACTAAGCACACAAAAGGGTTAGTGCATACTCACCAGTTTTAAGATATCTTGGAAGAATTTTTCCAAGGTCTTCACTTCTCCATCCCATGATTTGATCAATAGCTCACTAACATGGATCAATCCATTCAGTGCATATGATGTTGTCTCTACTTCCTTAAGCTTAGTAGGAATAGACATAGACATTGATCCTTCAACCTTTTCCATCTCTAATAGAAGTGTCTCAAGCATTGAATGCTTAGGGGGTATTAGGATCTTAAACAACCCAAATCTATCTACCACTCTCCCTTTCTCCATTTCCAAAGAACTAATTTTATCCAATAGCTTGGATGCTTGTTTATCCATTTTAATCACAGTTAGTGAAGATGTTTCACAACTATCCATTAGACTATCAAGTGTAGCCCTATATGTGGCTATAATTTCCTCAATATGATTTACATGTCTACAATGACTTATGCAATAACTGTAAATATTTCTACCTTGTGCTACACAACTCTTAGCCTTAAGAGTAGTAGCCTTGAGAATGTCCAAGTCCCATGAGATGGACTGATAGAATTCTCTCATTTTCTTCTCCAAGAACCTCTTCTCTATCTTTTTTCTTTAGTCTTTAGAAATGACTCATAGTGACTATCAAAGTTATCTAGTGCCATGCCTAGGTTATCTACTTCATCCTTACCATGAAAATCAATCGGTGTAGGAAGTAACTTGTTTACTGTCTCTGCAGCCCTAGTTATTATTTTTATTATTTTATCCCCTTTCTGTACTGACCTCTCCTTAGCCTTAGCAAAGGCCATGAAGGATATCCTCATCCATGCTATCTATATTAGCACTCACCGGTTTGGCCATACTTGCCAACAATAAAGTAGAAGAGGTGTCAGGTTCTTGTTTTTATTCCATTCTGACCTCAACTACTTTCTCTATTTTAGTCTCTTCTACTTTTTTAGATACTTCTTTCTATCTCTAATAGATTTTTATTAAAGTTTAATAGATACTCAATGATAGTATCTTCAATTATTTCCTAATTTTTAGAATCATACCTCTCATAATATATGCCCACTATTGTCAATTTTCCATCTTTTATCACTCTTTTTTGTAGTGATTTAAGCTTTGACTTCCATAGATTTTGTGGATCCTTCTGTGCTACTTTTTCCTCTTCTTTCTCAATTACCTTTTCTTCTTTCTTCTTCTTTTCTACTTCTACCTCTTTTTACTTTGGACTATTCTACTTAGTAGATCTTGTAGAGCTTCTTGGAATGCTCACAAGTATAGTTTCTTCTATAGTCTTCTCATGTGTAGGAGATAAGTCAATTATTTTTTTTATAGGACTTACTATTTTCTCTACCTTAGAAGGGGTAGGTGCATTAATATCCATGCTTGAAGATGCTTCCATCTTTGTTCTTATGTTTTTCAATTTCTCCCTAGTGATTCCTACCTTCACAGTGATGTCTTCCAATATTTTACTAATTTTCCTTTTCCTTGTGACCTTTTCTTATTCTTCTTTGGCTTTCTCTGACTTTTCCCTATAAGTTCCCCATCTCTCTTCTATGGGGTCTATCTCTACTACCAGCACATGCTCTACCTACATGGTTAAAATCTCAAAACTAACTTCATACCTCATAGGGTAACACCACTTCTTCCTTAGTTCCACTTCCTCAAAGCACACACAATCAATTTCAACCATGAAACAAATAATTTTCTTATACCTTTCAACTAAATCCTCAAGTATCATATACCTTTCCTTCATCTGTCTTTGTAGAATCTTTGTCATACCAAATAACTCTCCATCTACCTAGTTCTTGTCTTGTCTTTGGTAGCTCTCTAAGATATGAATTCCAGTGGGTACATTATCTTTCCATGCCCTAGGGTGCATGCCAGGGAACTTGTGAATGATATGTATATACATGTGAACCAACAAGGACCCAAACCTGAATGCTTTAGTCATGTATTTCTTAATCACCTTTACATTCTCTAGAAATTACTATGCAACAACTTTGCAAAGGTTATACTTCTTATTTTCCTTGACCATCCTATAGGCCATCATGATAACACCAGGAGATACAGACTTAGGTCTGCTACTATAGTATATTTTGTAGCCCAATATCATTGCCACCAGCCTAACATCTTGCTGAAAGATGTCATTGACTATCATTTCCCTCTTATCCCATTTTGAGTGTGTTAGGGTTTCCACATGTTTCCTTATATTTTTTTTAGCTACTAGAAAGGCTACTTCATTATGTAATCCAATTATGTCATGAATTATCTATGCACATATTTTCACTGGTTGTTATCCAATCCATATGAACTGATCATGGATTCTACTAAGAATTATTTTAAACCATTTTGTTTTTGTGAATTCGACTAGTAGGGTTATCTTAATGATAGACTGATGCTCTAAGTGCTTGAACTCTTCTACCATAGATCCATCAGCTTCTATCATGGAATCCAATTCACTATAAATATTTACATCTCTTATGATCTCATATTTGTAGTGTATATAAGCCCTAATATCTTCTATGTGTAACACGCCAATAGGGTTTTGTGAGAATGCTCCTTCTGGTTCATCCTCACAAGACTTAAATGGATGTCTCTTGAACTTATACGTAGGTCTATCCACAACATCAAAGATAACCGGTGCATCCATAACTTCACAATGAGTATAAGTCTAAATACCTTAAACATGCTTGAATCTGGCACTTTGCCTCAGGCAATCACAAAATCTCTCTACTAGATTATTGCAACACTTCACAAATCTACTCTTCTTAGTGGTTGATCAAAAAATGATAGATAAATGATGTTTTTCAAGCCTTTTATCCTTCACAAGTTGAGTAAGTGTATTAATCACAAGTAGCTCAACTTCACATGTTGTCTAGTCAACACAAAACTTGCGAATATGGAAAATAAATCTCCAAGTGTTGTGCTCTCAACCACACACTCTATAGTGCATGTACATACCATACCTAAGCTTGCATGAGATTAGTCCACATACACAGTGGTTGGATATATTCTATTATCTGCATCCAATGCTCCCCCTAAGGTCATGCGGATCTCTAGGTCGATGTCTTAAATAATTTATCATGTGAAGACATAGTATCATCTACTTTCTCTCCCTAAAACAATTCCTTATTGAATTCTTTCACCTTCCATATCTTTTCATCCTCTTTTCTTTTTTATTTCTTGAAATGATTCTCAAATTCATCCATGTACTCATTAATACTTTTTCCACTATCACCAATATTCTTCCTTATAACCACAGGAGGTGGTCCTCTTTGTTCTCTTGGTCCTCTTTTATTTTTCTCTCCATTGTATCTAAAAAAATTCACTATGTGTCCAAGGTTGCATTTGTAACATGTAGGTGGTCTCCTTCTTTCTTGATTTACTTGTAGCTTACAATATCTTGTAGTATGTCTAAAGTTATTGCATTTAAGACATGTGACCTTGGTTGTTGACTCTTCTCTAACATAATCTTATTTATACCTAGACTAATCTAGTTTTCTACAATCTTCTTTCTTGTGTCCATACTCATAACAGTTATAACAGCAATTGGAAAAGGGTTTAAAGGTACCTTTACTTCTACAACCTCTTTTCATGTGTCCAAATTTATTGCATCCAAAGCATCTACCTCTAAAAGGTCTAATCTATTCTTTAGGTTCTTCATGAGTAGGTCCTTATTAAGTCTTTGCTTCATTTGTGTTGGTCCCTAGAAATGATTTTACACTCCATGAGACACCAATATACCTAAAACTTATTTTGAGGAGGGGTTAGTTCCAAATATGGAGATATCAATAGGTAACTAGACTAACTATGGGGACAAGACTGCCCTCTTCACTTTTGGCTCTACAAAATCAAGGCAGGTGTACCCAATCCAGTAACATATGACACTATTAGGACTTTAAACTAGATTGAATAAAGCAGATGATAGCAAGAAAGTCTAAATGATAACCAATCATTCATTGACTCTCCATTTCTATGATGGAACAAAATGGCCTTGTGACCTCAAGACTTTGAGGGATTTTAGGATTGGTAATGATTAATATTCAGGTTTCTTGCAGAATGTAAACAACTATGCCACACTTGCAACACGACAATAGGTACTAGTTTCTAATCAGTGCCTTATCCATTGGTCATTATACCTAAAGAAGACATAGAATACAAGAACAACTACTAGATTCATCAGAGATTCCAAGCCATAAATATAGAAAATAAGACTCTTACACTACTTACAAACATCCTTCCTATTGAATCAAATGAATCTATACTTCATTTCAAGACTTTTAACCTGATCCTAGATCAAGGCTGAGAAATGAAAACATATACACAAGATACCTTAATATAATGAGTCAGAAAACTCAATATTCATTAAGAACAACTAAAGAAGAGATCTGAGAATGAGAAGCTATATTAAGTATATGGATTCAAATCCTTGTATTACAATCTGATTCAAAAAATACCTTAGACAATATGCAAAAGATGAAGAAGTTTTTTCCCTTGTGTTGATACAACTAGACAAAAGTGTTACACTCTAGACTGAGGATGCACATTCAGCTTTTTAGCCTCCTATGTTCAAGAATTTTCAACCAGCTCACAGCCAGTAGCCCAACAACCCTTCTAAATGATCCAAAAAATCCTTTTATAGAAACAAGGACTGCAACAAGAAAAAGATCATTTAGGGAAAAATTCAAATTTCAACAACCAAGAAATAAAAGTAGACAAGAAAGCCTGAAGACCGGGGAAAGATCAGATCAAATTTGATGTACAATTATTTGGTTTTACAATCACAGGCTAACTACATTCACAATTTTAAATGATTTCTTGTTGCAGGAAAAAAAAACTTAAATGCTAGGACCACCAAAAGGAAACTTGTGTGTACAGGGCATGGAGACAACTGACATCCAACAACCCTAGTCACCTATGTCAAACAACAGTCCTCTGAATTTAAACTGGTATGACACCCATGAAGAATAATCAAGCTAGGATGACCACCCAAATCTTCTTCATCATTTCCTTACCTGCAACCATCTTGGAAAAATCAATTCTGAAGAACCCCTTTATCATTTATGGCTCACTGTAAAAAAACCCTAGCAAAAGATTCAAATATCGGTAGCAACGGCTAATCGATCAAACTTTAAAATACTGTCATCGATTCTTATTTTTTCCTAGTACATTGGGTGACTCTCATTAATCCACAATAGTCAACCAAGCCCTCATTGTTCTTTATAACATGACCATCGATCTTCACTAAAGGAAATAATCAATGGCTGTTGTAACATTGCAATCAATAAAACTTTGTGCATCTCTCCTTTGTGGAAATATGACAACCATCAAATCAAGGAAGATCTATGGTGACTTGAAACCTATAGCATCTTGGCCTCACTAACAACCTCCACATATTGCTACTGTTAGATTGAAGATCCAATGATCGACATTCATTAATCTTCTGACAGGTCCCACAACACTGACCCATGGCTAGATATAAGATCAACGGCTATTGCAAGATCGTGAGGACAAACTATCGATCACTTTTTCTTTGTGAACATATGACAGCCATCAGATCCTCTAACATCTAACATACTTTTAACATGCTAAGTCCTCGGTCCCACTGACAAACTCAGATCTATCTGGCACAAGACCCACCTGTCAATTTACCTTTACATGCTGGAAGATCAAATGGTTGTCACATAATCATGAAGATTATCTTTCATGCATCTTCCCTTTTTGGAAACATGACAATCGATGATCTTGATCGATCTTTAACCGACCATGTAACCTTGAGGAATTGGGCCTGCCTGGATAGGTGTCACTCAGTCACAAGATCGCAAAGGGGAAAAGCTGACATCAAGAAGGCTTTGTGAAGATGCAACAACCACATGATGCAAACAGAGCCAATGGCTAGGAAGTAAAGCCAGAAGAAAAGGCCCCACCTAATGAATAAAATAAA
This sequence comes from Chamaecyparis obtusa, assembly GCA_027943335.1. Lineage (NCBI taxonomy): Eukaryota > Viridiplantae > Streptophyta > Pinopsida > Cupressales > Cupressaceae > Chamaecyparis > Chamaecyparis obtusa. The sequence goes on from BSBK01003718.1 coordinate 2,851,068, forward strand.
GCACATGCTTTATAAGGAATTTTAAGTGATTCAAAAAGGTAAAAGAGAAATAGAAAAGACCAAGGGTTTTTTAGACTTAGTCATTTTTTAAAACCCTTTGCATGGAAATAAACTATTTCTCAAACCTTTAAACTTGAATATCTCCCTGGTGTTTGCACAGTAGGCCATGCAATCTTGACTGAAGCTTGGTGACATCATAAACTACCCCTGGCCAAGGGCGCAAGGCATGAAAGCTTATGGATTTTCTTTGTTGATAAAAACAAGTTTCAACCAGGGCAAGGCAATTTCACAAAATTTTACAGGGAATAGACCATTTTCTTAGGATTTTGGCTATCAAAGGAAAATGAGCTAACAATGGCTCTATTTGGGGATGCATGCCTCATAGTAATTTTTAGTGGCTAATATTCACCAATTGGCTAATTTTGGAAATTTGAGAATCCAAATTTGGCTAATAATTCAAGATTTAAGGCAACCTAAATCACCACATTTTTACAAAATTTTGATTTAAAAATATTTAAATCACAAAATAATTTATTTTATAGAAATCTTGAACTCGAAAATTTGCCACAATATTCGATACATGATTAGATTTGATTTTCTAGAATTTAATAAGTTATTGTCAAAATTTAAATTAATTCTCTAATAATATATCATGATTATTAGTTACAGTAGGGATCTATCACCAACATTTAGTTGCCATTACTGACTTAAACTATAATCTAGTGACCCTCATTATATTCTAAGGTAAAAATGTTACTATTTGGCTTGTAATGCTTATGGGAGCTAAAATTTCTTTCAAATTATTTACCTCAATATAAATCAATGGTCTTGAAGAAATTTTGGGCCCCATTAGAATTTAAAAATATCAATACATTTGTCTCACACAATACAATGAGGTTATTAGATTATATTTTAAATAAATGGTAGAAAGTAATTATTACAAAGTCTATTCCTTAAACCCATCAAAGATTTCCACATTAAGCCTAATAATTTTCTATAAGAATTCTATTTTTTTAAATAGAAGTATTCACCATGGTGATTAATTAATTTCTTTTTATTGTTTGAGATTCACCAATATTTTCTACAAAAAAATTATTATTCAAAAATAATTGCCAATAAGAAATTTTTTTTTTCAAAATATTTGAGAGATTCGCGAATAGAAATTAATTATTTTTTTCAAGAAAATGAAAGATTCACCAAGATTTTATATCTTTTTAAAGAGGGGGGTTTCTTAAAGATTACTTTGGCATGCCTCTTGCAGGCATGGCAAGGATTCATAATTTTTGGGAGAATCAAATCACCCACTAGATAAAAACTAATAGGGAACCCTCTCAAAAATTGGCAAACAAACCAGGGAAACAGGGAGGGAAACACACAACAGAAAGAAAAATATTTACAAGATCAAAACTATACTTAGTAGCCCTAGGCCACCAAAAGAAAATCACAACCCTCCTGAGTCAAAGGTCTGATTTTTGTCCACATATGTAACCTGCCATCTAAAAGTGTCATGATCATCTTGCTGCCAAAATATGTGAATACTCATGGGCTGAAAAATGAAACTACAATTATCACTACCCATGCTCTTCCAGTCACAACCATTATCATGCTCATATTCCAAGAAGTATTGAACATCTGTTATCTCTTCTTGCTAAGGACTGGAAATAAAAAATCTATCTAGTAATGCATTAAAATATAAAACATAGTGATTGTCATGCATTACTATAAAGTTACCTGGTTGAAAAGGACTTGGATCCTCAAATTTACCTTCATGCATTGCTTCAACCACTAAGAAACTTGGTTCCTCCTTGATATCTTCACTGATTGGATCATGAACCAAGTGCAAACTATCTTCATAATCATTGTGATAGAAGGACAATTGATCTATATCAACATTTTTGTCAAAGAATTTACTATCCCTGTTATTGAAGAAACTATCCTCAACACTATCACAATCACCACCATATTCGTCAAAAGAAGAAAAGGAAACTAAACTATAAACTTGTTCATCATTGGAATCTTCATAACAAGACAACACACTATCATGGTCTTCATTCACTTCTCTTGAAAACTTATTATATGTGGGGGACTCATGCAGACATGAATCATTATCTCCATCACTTTGAACACCTACCTCATTATCAGTGTCAAAACATATATCAACAGGGTCTAATATTTTTTGACAACATAGATGTGTACATTTATCATAATCAAATGTCAACAAATCAGAGACCTCATCACTATTGAGAAAAGGGGAGCCCAACTCATCCTTGGTATCTTCATCAAAATCTTCACTCAAATAATCCTAACTTTCAAATTTAGACATCTCTGAACAAGTGTAAGATCTTGCATACAATGATTCTGATTTCTGCTCACTACCACAATCTAACTATTCCTCTGACAAAAAATCATCATTTTGAGAAATACCTTCCACATTAGACATCTGTTTCTTTGGAATACAACTTGTATTCTTTTCTTCTTGATGATCCTTTTGCAACTTATTCCATTCATCATCATCAATGAACTCTTCTAAGAACAACCACTTGAAGTCAATCAATGAAGAGATGCATTTTGGGGGTAAATTTAAGTACCAATTAGATGCAACCCCTTTGAGGGATCTCCCAAAAAACATCATACTAACATCCTCCTCATAAATCTAATATTTTACAACAAATCTAAAGAATGCTAGGACATGTTCTAATGTTGATTTAGACTGACCATTAAAAATTGGAATCTTATCCATGAGCTCACTAGGAAAATAATTGGGGGATCTTGGAAGAGCACAACCTAAAGCTCTATCCAACTTGATAAAACACAGCCTTCTAGACTAGCCTTTCCCTTTTCTATCCATCTGATTTGAAATAGGATGAGAACTACTCATCTTTTCTCACTCTTCCCTTTACACTAGTGTTGAACACTTGATAGGGAAACATTTCTCACTACTAGTTTTGATAAAAGAAGGGTACATGAAAATCAAAATATGTAGAAGTATGTGGTTGAAACTTGTTGAATGAGAAGCAAGGCAGATCTAGAGCTTTCTTTGTAGCTCCATCAAGTTCTTTGCTTGTAGAGTCACTACCTCCTTGAAGAGGAAAATATTGCACTTGTTTTTGTATGTCCTTCCAACCAACACAAAACTTGACTAGGCCTATATAGACTGTTTATCAGGGACTGCACTGATCAAATAGAGAACTCTAGAGTCACCACTCATAACTAAGTGAGATGATTTACAATTTTTGAAATTTTGACTCTAATACAATGGCCTCCCCGGTAGAGTCACCATCTTGTTGGTGACTTGGATGGGCCAAATCAATTTGGAAAATATAATACTGATAATCTTTAATGTAACCATAACGAGAGATTCTCAATTCATTTAATTCTTTGTTATGTTCTCCCTAGCGGAGTTTCCATCATGTTGGTTCCTGGAAAGTATTTTACACTCCATGAGAAACCAATATACGTAAGACTAATTTTGAGGAGGGGTTAGTTCCAAATATGGGGATATCAGTAGGTAACTAGACCAACTATAGGGACAGGACTGCCCTCTTCATTTTTGACTTTGTAAAACCAAGGTGGGTGTACCTAATCCAGTAACATATGGTACTATTAGAACTTTAAACTGGATTAAACAAAGTAGATGATAGCAAGAAAGTACTAAATGATAACTAGTCATTCATTGACTCTCCATTGCTATGATGGATCAAAATGGCCTTGTGACCTCAAGATTTTGAGGGATTTTAGGATTGGTAATGATTAATATTCAGGTTTCTTGCAGAATGTAAACAACTTTGCCACACTTGCAACACCACAAGAGGTACTAGTTTCTAATCAGTGCCTTATCCATTGGGCATTATACCTAAAGAAGACATATAATACAAGAAAAGATACTAGATTCATCAGAGATTCCAAGCCATACACATAGAAAACCAAACTCTTTCAATACTTACAAACATCCTTCCTATTGAATCAAATGAATTTATGCTTCATTCAAAGACTTTTGTACTTTCCCTGTCATTAAATGACTAATAAAACTATTGTATTTGGGTCCCGATCAATCTAGTTTATCCCGGGCCCATTCTTTTTGTTGGCATAGTGTAGTTGTTGTCGTCGGCTCTTTTTTGCACTCTTGGGAAGTTTTATCTGATGAGTATTTATGCTCGGCATGTAGGTTAGTTTTGATATGTTGAGATTTATATTTGATTTGTATCTGCAAATTCCTATTGGAATTCTATTGTTCGCCATTTTGGAGGTGAAAGATCCTCCCTATTTGGTTGTTATAGTTTTCATGCAATTCAATCCTCACCCTACTCTACTTGGTTCTACTTGTATCAGATTTGGAAAATATAACGTTTTGTCAATAAATTTAATAAGACCTTTCTAGAAAATATTTTTGGTTGGTGTATTTTCTTTGTATCTGTAAGGAACATATTTAATCATCTATAAAGGAAAGGTGAACTTCTAACAAGCATCTATAGGGCATAGCTGAGCATCCCTCATCTATACAACTTTCACATAGCCCATATGACTACATTCCCCAACCGTATGTCTTTTCCCACCTACTCCACCACACAACACTCCTAGACACCATATAGCCATACAATCTCCACCGTACGACCAACTCCAAACACTGTACGACCACATAACTTCCACCATATGGCCACCTGTCTGCTCCATCACATGACACTCCAGACACCATACGACCATATAGTATCCACCATACAACCAATTCCAAACACCATATGGCCACATAGTTTCCACTGTGAGACCACTTCCAAGTACTGTACATCAACTCCTTGCTATCATACGATCATTTCTAGCACCCGTACGGTCACCTCCAGCCCAGTAAGAACAAATGAATCCCCTACACTAGCATAACTGGCTTTTGTACAATAGACTGTAGAGGATTTGGGTAGAGTTAGAAGATTGGTACATTACAACTTTTAACCTGATCCTAAATCAAGGATGAGAAATGAAAACATATACACAAGACACCTTAATGCAATGAGTCAGAAAACTTAATATTCATCAAGAATAACTAAAGGAGAGATCAGAGAATGAGAAGCTATATTAATTATATAGATTCAAATCCTTGTATTACAATCTGATTCATAAAATACCTTAGACAATATGAAAAAGATGAAGAAGGTTTTTCCCTTGTGTTGATACAACTAGAAAAAAGTGTTACACTCTGGACTAAGGATGCACATTCAGCTTTTCAGCCTCTTGTGTTCAAGAATTTTCAACCAGCCCATAGCTAGTAGCCCAATAGCACTTCTAGATGATCCATAAAATTCTTTTATAGAAACAAGGATTGCAACAAGAAAAAAATCATTTAGGGAAAAATTCAAATTTCAACAACCAAGAAATAAAAGTAGACAAGAAAGCCTGAAAACTTGGGAAAGATTAGATTACATCTGATGTACAATTATTTAGTTTCACAATCATAGGCTAACTACATTCACCATTTCAAATGATTTCTTATTGTAGGCAAAACAAACTTAAATGCCAGGACCACCAAAAGGAAACTTGCGTGTACAGGGCATGGAGACAACTGACATCCAACAACCCTAGCTGCCTATGTCAAACAATGGTCTTCTACATTTAAACTGACACAACATCCATGAAGAAAAATTAGGCCATGACAGTCATCCAAATATTCTTCATCATTTCCTTAGCTGCAACCATCATAAAAAAATTAATTCTAAGCAACCCCTTTGTTGTTTATCATTCACTGTAACAAAACCCTAGCGAAATATTCAAATATCGACGACAACGGCTAATCAATCAAACTTTAAAATATGGTTGTCGATTCTTATCTTTTCCTGGCACATTAGGTAGCTCTCATTAATCCACAATAGTCAACCAAGCCCTCATCATTCTTTAAAACATGACCCTCGATCTTTACTAAAGGAAAGGATCAATGGTTGTCGCAACATCGCAATCAATAAAACTTCATGCATCTCTCCTTTGTGAAAATGCAACAACCATCAGATCAAGGAAGATCTAAGGTGACTTGAAACCTATAGCATCTTGGCCCCACTGACAACCTCCATGTATCACTACCATCAGATGGAAGATCCAATGGTTGAAATTCATTAATCTTCTGACAGATCCCACAACGCTGACCCATGGCTGGTTATAAGATCAACGGTTGTCGCAAGATCATGATGACAAACTGTCGATCACATTTTCTTTGTGGACATATGATAGTTGTCAGATCCTCTAACATCTGGCATAATTTTAACATGCTAAGTCCTCAGTCCCAATGACAACCTCCACATCACTATCTAGCTCAACCAATCAAAAATAGGCACCTCAAATCTATCTGGCACAGGACCCACCTATCAGTTTACCTTTACGTGCTGGAAGATCAAATAGTTATTGCATAATAATGAATATTATCTTTCATGCATTTTCCCTTTGTGAAAACACAAAAATTGACGATCTTGATCGATCTTTAACTAACCATATAAGCTTGAGGAACTAGGCCTACCTAGACAGGTGTCACTCAGTCGTAAGATTGGAAAGGGAAAAAGTTGACATCAGGAAGGCTTTGCAAAGATGCAACAACCACATGATGCAAATAAATCCAATGACTAGGAAATAAAGATAGAAGAAAAGGATCCACCTGATGAATAAAATAAAGCACATGCTTTGTAACACCCCGCCAGGGAACCCAAGAGAGATTAACCTATAACATGCTACTAAGTTTGGTGAATAATTTTTTTTCTAAAGTTAACAGACAAGATAAAAAAATAGTGCGGAAGCAATTACCATTTACTCACATTGAAACAACATCCAACACAGATTACAAATCTTGAGGGTCCCATGATGTAGAATTACTTAAGAACAAAAATACAACTAAAGAAAGATAAAAAAATATTCCATAACATAAATGTTACAATTACAACTTACACCAATAAAAATAATCCTCGTGGACATCCATGATAACTAAATAAACTGACATTCACTGCACATGTCGCAGGGTATGTAGTAATCACTCTAACATAGAAAAACAATGACCAGATTAGGTATCACATATGATACTCTAATACAGGATAACAGTAATGAAGATATGATAAGAAACCAACACTGAAGAATCATAAAGGCATCCAATCTGGAGAAGTGTCAATAGCACCGACACTAGGATGTCAAATCTCAAATGGTAAAGAATCACTACCACCCGTCCATGTAGAACCACAAAGGTCTACCCCACCATGTTGAAGAGATAACAACAAACCCCAATCGGATAACCAAAACCAAACAAGGATAAAACCACTGAGCAAGGAATCCTAAAAGCTCTCTACTCAAGGTGTACAAAATAAAGTGAAAGATGAGACACACTAATCTAGAGGCATAAACAAAAAACACAGGAGGTGACTTAGGCTACATGCTATGGGAGTGTCATCACATGTCTATCTACTTGAGTTACCCTGGACTAGTCATGGTGGACCCCAGACTCTCAAGCATTGAGTTATCTTGGACTGGCCACTCTGGGCCCCAGACCCTCAATACGATCCATGTGGGACTAGAATACTCTCTCATGGAAATGAGGAATTCTAATCATAACCATACTCTAAATTATCTTTTTAATGATCTCTACAGATTTTAATTACTATGTTATCACTTATTTACATAACTTATGATAGGTTACCCAGGTACTAACCACTTTGGGTCTCGACCCCTATTGTAAGCCACTCCCCTAAGATGCACCTATTCAACCTCCCCTAGGCTCATAATCTCACAAAAATCCAAATAGGTATACAACTAGGTAATCCTAGATGTAGTTTCACACATAGAAACCGAAATGATTACAAAGATACCATAAACAGATAATGAAGCAACCAGAGCCCATAAAGAATCAAAATAGAGTATAATCAGAATAACCACACACATCAAACATGATACTAAGAACAAGCCCAACTGACACAGATCCCTACCTTTGTTTTCCCCTAGGTCATCTAGCCCGAAACCACAATAAGCACAAGAATACAATTCAGGAACAAGAAGACAACACTCACATCTTAAAGAACTGTAAAGGAACTACAAGCATTTAAACTTCATAAAGAACATAAACCAAATAGAATTTAGTTTGCATAATACTGATAAAAGAATCTTGACATAACAATCATATTAATGTCACTGATAAAAGGAAATGTTCCCTATTAACATTCTAGGAATTCAGTAGCATAAAAATGCCCAGTTTTGATATAAACATATAAAAATGCCCTATTCAGTATTAGCATATGTATTTGTGAATTAATTGTTCCTAAGAAAGGACAAATGATTTACATTTACCACTATCAATTTTCAGATATTAAAACTAATGTTCAATTAAATCCCTATAACATAGTTAAGACAAAATCGATTCAAAATTGAAACCATAATTAATTTTAATCAAATTCAATGAACAAATTTATCCTATCACAACAAAATTGACAAGCATCTATCCCAATTTAAATAAATCAATAAGGTTGATTTACTAACATACAAAATAAAATGCCACTAATAATTAAACTAAATTAATTTTACAAATTAATTAACTACAAGCTAATTTTCAACAAAAATTAATTTTATTAAACTAAATTTAATTAAATTAATTTAACACATAAAACAAAATTTTATTAAATTTATTAATTAACAAAAATTAATAAAACATAAATTAAATTAACTAAAACATAATACAAAAATTTATGATATATATTAATTAACAAAATTTAATAACAAAAATTAATTTAATCTAAATCAAAATTTATATTAAATAACATAAATTTTAAATAAAAACAAAAATCAAAATAAAGTGGGAGAGGGTGCGTCTCGCCACCCCTCCTAACCCCATACCACGCACAACACCCTACATAGGTGGGTACCGCACGCAGTACCTCTACCTGCGTAGGGATACCGTGACCCAGGCACACGGACCCCCATGCAAGTGGGTTTCGTGCCTTGGGTGGAGGTGGGGATTTGGTGGCCCCCACCTCCCAAATCATTTATTAATAAATATTTTTTAGAAAAAACAAATTTCCTTTTACAAATTTTTTTTAATTATTAAATTTATTTATATTTATTGTTTAAAGTAAATTTAATTTATAATTTGCCAAATATATATATATATATATATATATATATATATATATATATATATATATATATATATATATATATATATATATATATATATATATATATATATATATATATATATATATATATATATATATATATATATATATATATATATATATATATTATAGCTCCTTTAAACATAGATTAAATTTATGGATATATACATATGTTTTCTAAATAGCATATAGAATTTTATGGAAAAAAAAAAAAGGAAAAAGTATATATATACATATTAAAATAATCACATGCATATACAAATGATGTTGTCTTTTCTAGATCCTATTTTTTTACCAGATTGTGTAAATTTTATTAGAGGGTATTTTTTTTTTAAAACAATAGACATGTCATTTTCTAGAAGGAATATTCCAAAACCTTTCCAAACACATATGAATTTGAACTCATTAATTTGACTGGTGCAATTTTAATTTTTCCAAAGCAAAAAGGAACAGAGAGAGAATATTTAATTTCCAGGATGAATATTTATACCCAAATTGCTTTTCTTTTTTTTTTCAAAAATAAAATAATTCTTCTAATAGGGAATTTATTTATTTCGAACCCTATAGTAAAACTATAGGCCAGAACTAATTTATTGTTTTCTAGGCAAACTATGAAGAAATATTTAATGAAATTTTGCCAGCATAATGGTACAATGCCAAATTGTAATAAAATATAAAAATCAACTATACTAGGGTTTCTAAATACCTAGATCTAAGATAAACACGGATCTACCAAATAAAAAGCATAGAAATCTATATAAACACAGAAAGACAAATAGATGTGAAAACATAGATAATAAGAAAAATTCAATGCCTACCTCAGATCCAATGCCAGAAACTGAAAATGAAAACCCCTGTAGATCTAAAGACAGTATTTCCTCCAAAATCAACCTAGTCTGCAAATCTGAAAACTATGTAGAAAAATAGGTACCCAATCCAGAAGCACAAACAAAAATTGCACAAATCCAAATTGCCAAAAGAATCTCCAAATTTCAATTCCAAACCCTCTCCACACTAATTTTCTCCAAAACCTATCTAATCTCAAATGATTGCAATAATTTTCCTAATAGAGATTCCATTCCCCAAATTCATGCAATCCCTAAAGACAACTCAAAATCTAACTCACAGTTCAACTCCAAAACAAAAATTGAGGGAAAAATCAATTAATAAATTAAAAACATTTTTTAATGCACAAATCAACTTTAAATTTTTGAAACAAGTTGTTTATTTTTTAGAACAATTTTAATTTAAATTAAATATTAATGCACATGTCATAATTCAAAAATGTATAATATATATTAAATACTTAATGCATCCTAAAGTCATGCAAATCAAATATTTAATAATTTAATAACGTATGCAAACATAAGTTAAATCTAATTACAATTAAATGTTCAACTAATTCCAAATAATCAAACATTTGACTTTGGATTAATTTTCCAAATTAATCATAGGAACATAAATAATCATTAAATATAACTATAATCCTAACATTAATAATCATATAAAATCACCTATATAAACATAAATCAACTGAATCAAGCACAATAAAATCAAGCAAACTGAACCCAAGCACACACTCAAGAATAGGATCCATGAATTCATGCCAATTAGGTGAATTTAGGTAAGGTAGTCATACTAGTACTTGTCCAAACCTAGGAGAAATTAGGCTTAGGTTAGGGTTTTAGGTATGTGTATTATCTCCCCTCATTACCATTGAGATGAATGATTATGGGCATGCTCACTCCTGCCATTTCATGGAAGATGATGCCCTATACCTACAAACTTGTCATCACAAGATGAATCATATACATATAATATATAGAAGACAATGATATGGTATGGTCATACATTTGGATCTTGACTATGCAAGTAACTATGCCTTCATCTTCTACCACACAAACATGACAAATAGATACAAACACATGATAACCATACACATGCAAGTATGGGGTAAGTACATCATAATCAATATAAAGCATGTAATCTAGCATCATGAAACATCATCTTCTAATCTATACATACACATGATAAACATATGATGATCAATAATCCATAATCATCATTTAATGAAACAATAATCGATCACATGAAAAGTGACCTAAAAGAATTCGGTCATACAACTAAAACATAAAGAAAACTAAGAGCAACTTACGGGTGGGTACTACTTGCTTTATAAGGAATTTTAAGTGATTCAAAAAGGTAGTGGAGAAATAGAAAAGACCAAGGTTTTTTTAGACTTAGTCTTTTTTTAAAACCATTTGCATGGAAATAAACTATTTCTTAGACTTTTAAACTTGAATATCTCCCTAGTTTTTGCACATTAGGCCATGCAATCTTGACTGAAGCTTGGTGACATCATAAACTACACCTAGCCAAGGGAACAAGCCATGAAACCTTATGTATTTTCTTTTCTGATAAAAACAAGTTTCATCCAGGGCAAGGCAATTTCACAAAATTTTGAAGGGAAAAGACCATTTTCTTAGGATTTTGGCTATGACGGGGAAAATGGACTAACAATTTTCTTCTTCATTGGTCTTAGAACATTATGTTTCATTGAATCCACTTCCATTCATTTCTCCTTTAGGTTTTTGTCTTGCTCTTTGCTCATCAATTTTATCTCCTTTAGGTTTTTGTCTTGCTCTTTGCTCATTGATGAAGATACAAATGATGTTCCTAAGACTCTGAGGTATGTTAAGAAAGACTATCCTAAAAATTAAATTATTGGTAATGCTAATCAAGGAATGATGACTAGATCAAAGATAAGAGAAGAAATTTGTTTGATTTCTCAAGTTGAATTGAAGACTACTGATGAAGCTAGCAAAGATAAATCTTGGATCAAAGCCATGCAACAAGAATTAGATCAGATAAAGAAAAATAACACTTGGGAATTGGTTCCTAGACCTAAAGACAAAAATGTAATAGGAACTAAGTGGGTTTTCAGAAACAAAATGAATGAATAAGGAATTATTTTAGGAAACAAGGCAAGATTGGTATGTAAAGGCTATTCACAGCAAGAAGGTATAGACTTTGAAAGGACATTTTCTCTTGTTGCTAGGATAGAAGTTGTAAGACTATTTCTAGCCTATGTTGTACATAAAGACTTCAAATTATATTAGATGGATGTGAAATTGACATTTCTGAATGGGGATCTTGAAGAGGAGGTATATATAGAACAACCTAATGGATTTCCTCTAACCGAAGATGAAGATATGGTATGCAGATTGAAGAAGGTAATGTATGGACTGAAACAAGATCCAAGGGCTTGGTAAGCGAGGTTGGACAAGTACTTACTTCATCTTGGCTTCAAAAAAGGTAATGTTGACAGTAACTTATATTTAAGAACTAGTGAAAATAGAATTTTAATAATAGAAGTTTTTTTTGATGATATTAACTTTGGAGGCAATGATGAGATGTGTAAAGAGTTCTCTAAAGAAATGGAGAATAAATTTGAGATGTCCATGATAGGTGAAATGAAATTCTTTCTTGGACTGCAAATAAATCAGATCAAGAATGACATTTTTATTTCTCAAACTAAGTATCTTAAGGAGATGTTGAAAAAGTTTGGAATGGAATATTGCAAACTAGTTGGTAAGACCATGGTGACTGGTCACAAATTGACAAATACAAATGAGACAAAGAGTGTTTTTCAAACCAAGTATAGATCAATGATTGGAGGATTGCAATATCTAACTCATTCCAGACCAAATATTTCTAATGTTGTTGGAATTGTGGCTAGATATCAAGAAGAACCTAAAGAAACTCATATGGCTATTGTGAAAAGGATATTTAGATATCTAAAAGGAATAATGGAATATGGCTTATGGTATGATAAAATTGATGATTTTGAAGTTCATGCTTATACTGATGTTGATTGGGAAGGAAATGTTGATGACAGAAAACGTACTAGTGGAGGTGCATTTTTCCTTGGGAAAAAGTTGGTTTCTTGGTTGAGTAAAAAGAAAGATTGTATAGCTCAATCTACTGTCGAATCTGAGTATGTTACTACTGCAATTAACTACACTCAAATTGTTTGGATGAAACAAATGCTGAAAGATATTAGAATAACTTTTGTTGAACTAGTGGTTATCCATTGTGATAACACCAGTACAGTAAATATGTCAAAGAATCATGTGATGCATTCTAAGACTAAGCATATTTCTATCAAGTATCACTTCTTGAGAGACAAGGTTGCAGAAAAAGAAATAAGGTTGGAATACATTAGCACTAAAGAATAGATTGTAGATATCTTTACAAAGCAATTGAAAAATCACACCTTTGAGCATCTGAGAGGTATGCTTGGGGTGCAAGCCCCTCCTAGTGAAAATTAAATGATGCATGGATGCATCAGTCCAAAGGTATTCAGAGCTCTATCATGTTCTGGACTTGATGTATGGATCTACTCCTCAGGGGGAGTGATCATTGAAGACAATTGTTGAAGAGAGTTGATGTAGATAGTTGATGACTTATGGCACCCTTTTCCATTGTTGTCAAAGGGGGAGAGAGACTATGTGAAAATCCTATAGGAAAGAGATCATGAGATGAAGATACTGAGAGAATACTTTTGGGTTGATGGATTTTCTCATATGTTTCCATCAATGCCAAAGGGGGAGATTGTTGATATTGCTAATGCATTGAGGAGATTGTTGGATACATTTAAAATGTTTAATCACTACATTATCCTTCTTAGTGATTTTGGAGTAACTACTATTTACATTCATGTTTTATCACTGATGTCAACATATGTTTCTATAGAGAGAACATATTGGTTATCACAGTGTACGGATGATTCAGAATGTGTGAACATAGTTGTGTGTACATGAAGGAGTTTGGATCTTATATCTAAGATTGCATGATATAATATTACATATTGGTTGAGTTACAAAAGATTTTGTGAAGACTAGTTACTAGACTGTGACAGTGGAATTTGATAGAGTAACTCTCTAAGTTTTGAGTATATCTTGTAGGTGATGTGGATTCAGTGTATGCGAGATTAAGGGATGTCATATGATATACTGAGGGATGCTCATTGATCTTAGAAAGTCATGTGATGTATGATGGTGTCAGTTGTGGCATGTGTTCTGGAGGAGACCTAATTGGGGCCAACTTTGGAATTGTAGTGTGTATCATGGATTGCGAGCATGGATCACTGATCTTAGATATTAATTATTAAATTATAATTGATGTATACTTATTTTAGATACCATGTGTATCTTATCAAGGAGTTATGTAATTATTTGTATATTAGGAAAGCCTAATTAGCCAACTTGATCATTTATTTGTAATCGAGTCTATATGTAAGTTCTAAAGGTGGACATAACCTTCTATGGGCAGTGAGCCTACCCTTTTTCTTTGACTCCCAATAGGGTCTGTCCTCTAACAAGGACTGTGTACTACAACTTTTGAATAAGCTCCTAATAGGGATAATCTTTTAATAGGGATACTATACTCTCAGTACATTATTAGTGGGTGTTAATTCCCACCAGGGCTTTACCTTTAACATGGTTTCCTTGACAAAAAAATATTATGTTATTGTGTTGGCATTCATTATGTTATCATTCTATTTTGATGTTTCTGGTATTCAAATTTTAAATTATAATAATTTATCATATAAGTAATTCACCCCCCCACTTCTCAATTATATTGGTAGATTGTTATTCCTAACAGGGCACACCTAAGTATCCAACCACCTTGCAGAGTAAACACAATAGAAGAAAACAATATAGAAAACAAAACCAAAGAGAGAAGGAACACTAAATACTTTATTGATTCATCCAATTACCACATACATGCCTAGCTGTGAGGCCTTCCAGACTACGACCAACAAGATTTACGAAATCCAAATTTAGACTCTATCTTTTACCCTCTTACTAGTTGTCTCTCTTTCTTAACTTTTCTGGTTGCTTCTTCTACATCTAGACATCGCTGCTTATACTTGCCAAAAAAAGATGTACAGAAGATTCTAGATCATTATATAAAGAAGGCCGACCATAAAATAGTATGCACACATCCCAAGACAAGATCCTAACATTAAATTCATGACCTAAATTTCTTACATAAGTCAGCTCCAACTAAGAACCAATCATAGACAAACTCGATCAAAGAAGAACCGAGCATCAACAAATAATAGGTTCACTCAGGACAGGAAGGAATGCTTGAGCAACACTGGACAACTCGGCACATACAGGAACACTCGACCAACAATGGATAGCTCGACACATAGAAACATTCGACAAAAACTACAACTCAATACTTACTAGTAGAATGAACAAAATGAGTAGGATAGTAAGACAACCTAGGATGCTCCTACATCAATGTTTAATAGGCTAAACTATAGTATGGTCTTGTATCTATTTTTTTCCACAAGTTTCCACAAACATTTTATCTATGTCTAATACAATGCTAACAAGAAACACATATTTTTAAATCTTCTTGAAGATAAAAAGTTTCAATATTTGTGGCATCATGATCATTCTTACATTCTATAAAGTAACCCATTTTTTAAATTCTATTTACAAAAAGATGTAGTAATTTTTCTAGTTCTTGGTAAACTAAACATATAATGAATATTGACTACATCTCATGGGCTAGTTGCAATTATAATGTCCCAAATTATATATTTCCAAAACTTGAAATTTTTTATTATTAATGCAAAAATCCCAACACTATTGATCACTAAATCCCAAAATGGGCATGGTGAAAGCATATGTTGATGGGAATATAAAATTTATTAGGCTTGTCAAAAATAGTAACACAATGCAATTGATGTTTTTAATGACTAAACCAAGCTAATATTATGTGGACCTCAAGGTAATTCCTTCCAAATTCATTAACAATATTAATATCCATACCAATATCAAGATTGAATTAGTGAAACTAAAAAAGTTATGTTTTTTGAATAATAGAGTTGAATATAATGAGCTTGAATCCTAAATTGTAATTTTTTGAATATTGATAAGATTTGATACAACCCCTAACCATTAATTTTTAGTCAAATTTCCAATTAATGACTATTAAAATAGCTTAGAATATTGATTAAAGTTAAAATAGAGCTTGTGAGTATCTTTAATGATATTGCTATACAAATAATAGTCATGAACAAACCCAACAATAGGCTTTATTGTAGCAGTTATTGGGGCCCAACAAAAGGAATGACAACCTAATGAATGATATGATCTTACCCAAAAAATACATGTGACATAAATCACACAAATTAAGGTGCGACTTATTGATGCAATAATCAAATTTAACACAACAACCACAAATGTGTTGCAATCCTCAAATTATGCAATGTTAATCTTGTATGACATGTATGATACCTTCTAATATATGCATAGATGAAAACTATGCCAATTATTGTCCTCGACATTCATCATAGTGAAGGAATCAACAACTATCACTACAACACCAAATCTATGCATTTGTAGATAGTTGAAAAATTGAGTTCCAAGTCACACCTACTAAGTGTACTAGTAAGCTCTATGGCCATACTATTTTTATATTGATTTATATTAGATAAAGAGATTGATTTGTAAATCCAATAGGAGTTTCTAAATTACCAGTTAGACTAGGTCATATGGCTAATTTATGGAAGGTTTAATATGACAATCAAATAGAACAAAGGGTTGATTATTATTTTTCTTGTAATGAGTTAGAGTTTCCAAGTTTTTAGATGAATTGAATGGATACAACTGAGAGGGGGGGTGAATCATTTGTATCTCCTTAATATAGAACTTTATCTTTTCATATCAAAACACTAAATACAAATCTAAAACCTCAAAAATAACACAGATAATAACACCAAGAATTATTTTTGAGAAAACCTTGTTAAGGGAAAACCCTAGTGGGGATGAAACCCACAAATAATGCACTAGTAATAAAGTATCTCAGCTGCAAGAAATTTCCCTATTAGGAGCAGATAAATACAACTAGTAAAAAGTATATGTTAAAGGACAAACTCCTTTCTTTGAGTCAACAACCCTGTTAGGAGTTGATAGGCTGAACCTTTAATTTCTTCATTTAGAGAAACTTGCCTAATGTGAAGGTTAAATCCACCTTATGAAGGTTAAACCCACCACCTAGAACCACTATCCAAATGAAAGTATATAAATATACTGATCATGGATAATGAACTGAATAACAACAACTCCTTTGCTAAAACAATTCCAATGAAGTACAATAATTACATTACCTACTCTACATCAATAGTCCTCGCATCCACACATTCAGATTCACACCCACACTCTTTGCATCACTTGATTTATTCTTTTATACAAGATACAAATAATTTATTAGGTTGACACCAATTAGGAATTTCCTAATAAAAATGATTTACATGAACTCTTGTAAAGATACACATAGGATCTTAGACAACCAAATAAAAAACATAAGTCGGCCAACATACTCCATGATCCATAACTTATCTTCACACAAGGTAGAACACACCACATCTCGTAGCTCGGCACCAAATAAGACTTCACAAGGTCACATGCTACAATTGACATCACCAAGAGCACAACAATCAAGGAACAAGGGAAATTATTTCTTAATGAGTCTTCTATCATATCCTAAACTTGCATATCCTAAATCCATCTAGCATCTAAGAAAAAATAGAAATTCAAAGACTAACTCTACCACAGACCTTTATTTTTGTTTCTACAATCAATTTGTACAAAAAATGGTGCAACTTATTCTGCTAACTAAATTATTGCATGTGATCTTAGATATAAGATCTTAATTCTATCTAAAACATAAATACAAGCTCGCAGAGTCAGCCATGTCATACACAGCCCATGATGATTTTTCATGTTCTTGTATTAACCAATATTACTGCAACATCAGATACATTTAAGTTAATCTTCTGAAACATATGTTAACATCAATGACATTACATGTCAGGAAAAATTCCTATAGGTGCATTTCAGAATAGTGCAGATTATTAGTGGGCCCTAATCCCCACTGTGGTTTTTAACCTTAATCAGGGTTTCCACAATAAAATAATGGTGTCACTTTGTTGCATTTTTTGGATGGTTGTATGGTTACTTTTTTTATTGCATGCATATAGAGTAAAGTTGATGAATGTAGTTTATGTTGTTGAATATATTATGAAAAGTATCATGTCTTATAGATTACTGATTCACCCCCCTCTCTCAATAATCTTGGACCTTATAGTATTAACATTAGTTGCTTGGTCAAGAAAGAAGAAGAATTTTGTAACTTTATCAACTATTGAATTAGAATATATTGCAGCATCCTCATGTTGTACTTGGGTAATATGGATGAATTATACTTTGAAGGATATAGGAGTTTCTTTTGAAGAATCAATTTTGATCATGTGTGATAATACCGGTGCTATAAGTATGTCCAAGAATCCAATAATACATTAAAAAACAAAACATATATCTATCGGGTATCATTTTATTAGAGAGAAGGTGTTGGATGGTGAAGTGAAGCTTGAGTATGTTCCTACAAAGGAGAAGATAGTAGAAATATTCAAAAAACCTTTATGCAAGGATACTTTTGAGTATCTAAGGGGGAAGCTAGACATTTTGTCCCTTAGTGATCACTAAATGCACCAATGTGTGCATTGGTCTAACATGTTTCATGCCTACTCTTCCTCAATCAGTGCCTAGTGTATGCACCCAAAAACAGTCACCTAGACTTTGGGCCCCATTTATTTGATTTATCAATCTTGAATCAGTTTTATTAATAATCAATATTTTCAACATTATCAATTTCTTGATCAAATCTTAGTTTCGATCATATATTGGATTTTTATCCTTGGATTAACCATTTTATCCTAAGCTTTTATTTACTTAAAAGGAATATTTCCTCCCCTTTTATTTAAATAAAAAGCCCCACCTTTTCCTCTTATCCTAAGTTGCACAAATAAAGCATTATTCTTATTTTATAAAAAGAGGAAAATCACTTTTTGCCTCATATGGACATAAAGTCAACTCCTATTTTCTCATTGGAGGATACTTGTGCACATGGATTGCTCCTCTTTCAAGCTCCACCATTGATTAAGTCTTTTGCCTCTTAATCTCAATGGTCCATTTCACCTCATTTCTTATAAAAGGAGAGCTCTCTCCTTCATTTTAATATCCATCATCTTTATGCTATTGTTATGCTGCAGGTTTCCTAGGTCATTTGGAGCTCTTTGAAGACATTGTTGTGGCATTGCATTCTAGTTGCATATTTCTTTCTTAGTTGCATAATCATGGCATGTTAGCTTAGTTTTTTTTTATGCAATAGATTAAATCTCACATAGCTTAATTAGGAGGGATTGTAAAACTTGTACTTTCCTTTCATAGTTTAGTTGGCACTTTCCTTTCATAGATTAGATTTCCTTTCAAGCATTGAATTTTTATCATTTAGCTTAGCTTGCATCTTCATCTTTAATCTAGCTTGCATTGCATTTTCATTTGGATTCATTGGAGATATTGGCACTCTTGCCCTTGTCTTCAACCTTGAATCTCTCATTGTGTGGTTGACTAGCAAGGTCATTAGCTTCATAGCTCTAGCTGAGAGCAACTCTACATCTTGCAACTCCATGCATAGAGAGCTATGGATCAATTTTTGAGGCCTCATTCTTGAGTGTTCTTGATTGTAAGGATCCATAGAAGTGCACTACTTTTTTGTTTACATTTTTGGCACCCACCGTGGGGCAAGACATTAGCTTTGTCCCTTCATTTTCTACATTTTTGTCAATTTTTAGCGCTATTTTTCTATCTCTAGTTTTTCTGTCTCAGAGTGTCGTGCGACATTTTTCCAGTGTCGTACGATAGTTCTCTATATAGAGGTGTGACACTTTACCAGTTAAAAGTGTCACCCCCTTTGATAGAAAGAGTTGCACTGTTTGAGGAGTTTTGTCACCTGCAGTAGGGTGAACTGTCGCACATGGAAGTTCTATCACCTATGTATATAGAGAAGTGGTGCACGACAGTTCTGGTGACTGTACTATCACCTGTACTTGATAGTGAGTTTTTTTTTATCCCTTTTAGCCAAGTTTAGGTTGATTTATTTGTTAGTTTGATTTGCTGTGGCTAAATAGATTGCATTTCCAGATTTCAGTTGGTTTACTTGCTTTCATAGGCACATCTCTTTTGGGTTAATAAAAGGACATAGATTTGCTTTTGATAGTTTGTGAATGCTCTTTGGTTTCCAATATCAAACATCTCATTTGAGTGATTGAGGGCATGGATTCATTCCTTGTTTGCATAAGGGGTTAAATGCACCACTTTGTGGACTCACTCTATGTTTACTTAGAAAGTTAAATATTCCATTGTCCAACCCTTTTTCATTTGTGAGTAGTATTGATAAGCAACTTTAGATTACTTTTGATTGAGCTTGTTAGCTAAATTGGGTGTTGGACTCGCTTATTTCTAATCACCCCTCATTATTTTCCTTTTGGGTGCAAGGTTAGCATTCATACATGGGGGAGGGGTCTACTTGAAAAGAGCATTAAGTGTTCCACAAAGTTTTGCCCTTTTTATGCTTTTTTGATCTCATTAGTTTTCTTAAGTGTGGACTCACTTTGAGTTGGTGTGAAGAGTTAAATGTTCCACTTTTGGGCTCACTTTGAGTTGATATGAAGAGTTAAATGTTCCACTTTTGGACTCACTTTGAGTTGGTATGAAGAGTTAAATGTTCCACTTTTGGACTTACTTTGAGTTGGTGTGAAGAGTTAAATGTTCCACTTTTGGACTCACTTTGAGTTTGTGTGAAGGGTTAAGTGTTCCACTTTTTGGACTCACTTCACATTCTCTTGAAGGGTTAAATGTTCCACTTTTGGACTCACTTCACATTCTCTTGAAGGGTTAAATGTTCCACTTTTGGACTCGCTTCACATTATCTTAAAGGGTTAAATGTTCCACTTTTGGACTCGCTTCACATTTTCTTGAAGGGTTAAGTGTCCCACTTTTGGACTCGCTTCATGTTTACTTGAAGAGTTAAGTGTTCCACCTTTAGTGCTTTAAATACTTGTTGATAGCAAATTGCTTGGAGCTAATTAGATTTTCGGATTGTTCTAACCATGGTGGAGCTAACAAGTTGTGCTTGTAGGTGCTCTTATTGCTTGAAAATTTGCCAAAAAAATGCATGTCAAAGAGGGCTACTAATGGTTTTTGTAGGGCTGCCCTAAGCATAAAAACCAAACCAAGTGCTTGTTTGATTGCTTTCTTTATTGAGTGCGGCATATACTACTTGTTTCATTTCATAGGCACTTAATACCTTGTTGTAGGAATTTTGAGGTGGTAGGAGAGTATGCTCTTCACCCTTGTGGTGAAACAGAAATCTTGACCCATCTTGGGATTTTGAAAACAAGGGGGCAATTGAATTTTATTAATGTGTTTGGGAGAAGTTTTTGAGATAAGGGATTATGCTCTTCACCCTTGTGGTGAACCAAAAACCTTGAACCTCAAAAATCATCCACTCTTTGTTTAGTATAGAAATCCTTTAGCGGGCCTACTCTTGAGAAATCAAGAGGAACGACCCAAGTGGGGACAAGCCTTTTGTCAGCTATTCTGACTCACTATAATCTCAAGGCTATCGAGGACACAAAATCTTGGTAGACATAACACTTGTCTTCACTTGATGTGAGTAACTCATGGGATTGTGACCATGGGGAAAGCATTGAGCAAGAATGCTTAAGGTACTCTTGAGACCGCGAGGTCCTAGTCCTTTATGAGGAGCAAGAGGGGTGTTATGAATGAAAGCCCTTATTAAGAACCATAGGTTAGAAGCCACCTTTATTCAGCTACTTATCTTCTTAGTGCAAGGATTGATCCAAGTGGACTAACCTGGATCACCCAAAGATACTCACCATATGTGTCCCTTTGGTTGTGTTGTTTAACACTTCCATGACAAAGCCAATATCTCTTGTGGGCAACCACTTGGTGTGAGGCAAGGGGGCATCAAGTTGTGGGCTAAGTTGGTAAGTATTGAGCCTTGACCTTTTAGGATAGATATTTCTTGAAGTGTCTTCGATTGTGTGATACCAGTGTAAATGTTCTCAACATACAAACAATCAGTAGCATTCATAGGGTGCTTTTTCAATTTTGATATCACAATCATTTGTCTTGGCAAGGTTGCTTTTGCCCTTGTTCCAAGTGCTTGAAGACACATTTGATCCCATACTGTTTGCAAACCTGTCAATTTGATGTTGTCATTGTGATTACATTCAAAAAATTAACCCTTAGACTAAAAATTTTGAACGAACAAGCCTTAAAACTGAGATTTTGACACTCACTGGTCATAGAGTCATATGACACTGAACAAGTGGTGCATCCTATTGTGAGAATTGTCATGCACTAGTCTGCCCCACAAGTCTGTCACCTTGTTTGATGAAAAGTGGTGCGCTGGTAGCCTGGAAACTATCGCCTGGATTCGGGCGAACTGTCGCCTAATTATAAACTGTCACCTTTCTTGCCTAGAAAGTGTCACCTGGGTAGTTTCTATTGGGTTTTAAGTTTCAGTCAATTTTAGTTGCTGCTAGTCAAATTAAGTCTTGGATTAGGTTTCTTACTCTGTTGTTGGAGACCGATTTTGGCTCTAAATCTCTAGTTTTTGCCCTCTAGGAATAACATCAATTGGTTTACAAGGCCACTTTGGAAATAGTTGTTAGGTTAGAAGGTTATTCTTGGTGAGAAAGATTATCTCTATAATTGTTAGCTACATTCTTGGAGAATTTTAGTGCTCCTATTGTCCAAATCACTTTCATTTTATCTTAATTTCAATTATATTTTGGCCTAGTCCAACCTCCTGATTCAAAAGTGCAAGGGTAGTCACCCTTTGATTTGAAGCACCTCTTTGATAGTGTTCGTAAAGCCCCTTTTTCTATCTTTTCATTCCATTTTGGACAATAGAGAACTTTGATTATCCTAGTCTGGTGTTGACATTTCAGGAGGTCATCCTATCATTAAGAATCTTTTTCTTTCATGTCAGTTACAACAAGGTACCAATTCAATCAAGGGAAGTGACCCCCTATTGTCTTTAGCTAGTTACCACCAGTTAAGACTCATCGATAGCACAAGGGAAAGGAACCCCTTTTCGATCAATCTCCTAAAAGTGAATCTGAGGTTTGTTTTAACCCAAAAGGTAATCCTAGTGAAGTGAGCACCTCTTTAGTACCACTTTCATCAAGTATGGGCATGAGTTACACTTTCACTCGACAACAAAGAGAAGCCATGAATCAAACTCTTGAGGATATTTTCCAACGGCATAGGAGTACTAGAGTGTATGGTGGTTCTTCTCATGCTAGTCCACCTAGGTCACCCCCCAACAACACAAGGTATTTTGATGCTCACCAACAAGCTGAAAGACATTATAGACAAACTCACTCAGATTCTGGGTCACAACACAAGGACCAAAACAACAAATCTAGTGACCATCAAATCAACATAGCCAACACAATAAGGCATTCAAGACAATCTTCTCCACTTAAAGATACCTCTCAATATGCAAATACGAGGTTGAAAAGCATTGAAAGGGAGAAGCAAGCCTATCTAGATGAACAAGCCGCCAAAAAGGAGAAATTCAGACAACTAGAAGAAGAGGAACGTGCATTATTAGACATAAGAAAAAGAGTCTCCCAAGAAGAAGAAGATAGGCTCTATGCACAACAACTCCAAAATCAATTTAATGGGAGGGGTACCAATAGTGGGACCAACTCACCCCCATCTACCCCTTCACCAAGTCCTAGAAGAAGGTCAAGGACACCCTCAAGATCCCCAAGTCCTAGAGGTAGAAGGACTTCAAGATATGATCACCATAGGAGACAGTCATCTCCTAGACTTTCAAAGAAACCCTCTCAATGAGCACATCATGGCTCACAACATAGAGGAAGTTATGCCAACTTCAATCATATAGATTTTATGACTATGCAACAAGAACCATCCTTTCAAGTGTATGTAGAAAGGTATGTGGAACAAAACAAGGATTAGTTCCTAGAAAGTCTCATCAACAAAGGTGCTAAGGTCCCATACAATTTTGATGTGGATCGAAAGGTAAAGAAGCAAGGTCCATCAACTAATGAGGTGATCAAACACCTTCAAAAGGATATAGAAAGGATGAGGGCTCCTAAGAGCACATTTAATTTGGATTCCATATGTCCCAACCCAATTGACAAGAGTGTGGTGTTGGTTGAGTTTCCTAAGAAAATTGAGTTTCCAAACTATGACAAATATGATGGCGTTGGTGATCCTCATGACCATGTTAGACAATTCTATATAATGAGCTTTTCTTTTCACCATGAAGACTCCTATTTGATGAGATTATTCCCAAGGAGTCTCAAGGGTCAAGCCATGGAGTGGTTTACTAACCTTACTCCTCTAGTTAAGACATTTAGAGAGCTTGTGGAAATATTTGTTCAACATTTTCCTTACAACTTATCAAGGTCGGTCAACATGCTTGATTTGTGCAAACTCAAGCAGAATCAAGGGAAATCTTTTGTTACCTTTCTACAAAGATGGAGATGTTTGTGCTTGAAATATCCAAGGAAAATTCGTAAGGAGGAAAGAATAGACATTATTGTGAGCAACTTGGTACTAGAATTAAGGTATGAAATAAGGAAGATCCCATTTAATTCTTTTGATACCATGGTAGAAGTGGCATGTCACATAGAGGATGTCTTGAAAGAAAAAGGAATTTTGGCCAAAATAATAATAATAATGGTAACAAGGACAAAAAGACCTCCTATTGGAATAAGAATAAACAAGTGGTCAATGATGGAGTTGTTGACTCATCACAACCTAAGAATGAAGGAGTTCTTAATCTCTCTAATGCAGTCCAAGCCATGAAGTTGCAAACATCTTCAGCACAACAGGAGAATAAACCCAAGTATCAAGGGAGACCTAAAATAGAAAAGAGACAATTTACAAAACTTGGGGACTCCTATGAAGACATTTTCAAGATGTTAATTGCTCATAATTTGGCGCACCCACAAGATCCTACAAAGCACTTCATACCAGATCCTAAGCCTCATTGGTGGGATGAGAAGGCTTTTTGTGTCTTTCACAATGGAATTGGCCACGATATAGAAAATTGTTTTAAACTTAAGCATCTTGTCCAAGATCTTATTGAGAGTGGATGATTACAAGTTGATGGTTTAACCACTAATGCAGATCACAAAGCTTTTAAAGAACCCTTGCCCAAATATGAGAAAGGAGAGAATTCTAACAACAAGAATGGCAAGGCTGCTATCAACTACACCTACATGAATGCTGAAAATGTTATTAATATGCTTGAAGTTTTTGATGACAATGTCAACATGATGAGAGGGAAAGACCCTTATGGATATGATGTGGATTAAAATCCTATGCTTGATGAAGGACCCATTGTGGTCCTAAGAGGTCCTCACTCATGAAGGATGTCTAAACCCCTTAATGCAATCACTAGGAGTCAGTCTCAAGCTCCTATTATTATTAGAGGACCTAACTCTAGTAAGTCTAAGCAACTAGTGTCAAAGGGTGTTCTTCCTAAATCTACTATTGGTCCTGAGTTGAATTATAACCTTGTTGACCAATTACAATGTACACCAGTGCAAATTTCAATCTTTGAGCTTTTGGAATTATCCCCTAAGCATAAGTGTGTCCTTGAGGATGCCTTGCGAGTAGCTAATGTCCCTAATGATATAGATTTAGATCAATTCCACAATATGGTCAACCACTTGGCTAGCCCTCACTACCTTACATTCTCAGAAGAAGATGACAAGTCATTTAGCCACCCACACAATTTGGCCCTTCATATAGAGGTTATGATCCACAAGACCCATGTCAGGCACGTGTTGATAGATGGGGGTGATGGGCTTAATATTTGTTCTTTGAGCTTATTGAAGGCCTTGGGTTATTTAGAAGAAGTCATTGACACAAGGAAGAAGATAACTATCAAGGCTTATGATGAAGCAGAAGGTAGTTCTAAAGGACTGGTCATTCTTCCTATCCGAATTGGTCCTGTAGAGAAAGATATTTTGTTTTAGATTGTTGATGTCGATCCTTTGGCTTACAATATTTTTTTGGGTAGACCTTGGATACATGAGATGCAATTGGTCCCATCTACTTATCATCAGTGTGTAAAGTTCTCTTAAAATGGAATAGAAGTCTGCATACCTGGGGACAACACACTGTCAGTCAACACAATTTCAGTAGGGTCTCACATTCCTTTGAATAGGGAGGCTAACACTTTTGATACTGCATTTGAATAATGCAAGAATAAATTCAAGACCATAGATCTTGGTATGGGGGATTACAAATTGGATTCATTTACAAAATTGCCAATTTCCCCTAGGTCTTATAGCAAACCTTCTCAAGAAATGAAGCCCTCGTGTTCGGCCATGACATTGTTTGATAAGTTTGTAGAATCCTCAGTTCTAATTCAAGAAGAAAAAGAAGAGGTTGATGTTAGGGACTAGATTTACTGAGAAGAGAAATACCTACATAATGAGAATTTTGCACCTTCCCCTAGAGCTTATGGGAGAGGGTATACATTGGTCAAGAATATGGGTTATCCAGGACATGGTCCCCTTAGTCATAGGCTGGATGCTAGGGCTGAACCTCTTAACCATGCCCTTTTTGGATGAAGGAATAAGTCAATAGTTGGCTTAGTTTTTTCAAAGAAGAAACAAAAAAGTGTCCCGATCTTAGCTGTGACGGATAGTGACAATGACTCAAACTACACACCTAATCTCTCTAATTAGCAAGACATGTCTGATGATTGGGTGCCTTCAACAAATCTCCTTTGGGGAGATTCAAAAGATTTGACAATTGATAGTCCTTCTATCCCATCTACGACAGATAGTGACTATATGAATGCTAGATTGACAATGCAAAGTGTTTCTATCCTAGCTACAATAGATAATAACAATGCTAGTGCTAGAGAAAGGGAAACCTTTCCTAACCTTGAGGCTTCTACATCATGAGGCCCAAATAATGATTCAGAGATAGACTCACATGAGTTCAAATGGGACTCACTTTCAGATGCAATAGTTGATTTGGATATGGATGTTGTCCATACTTATAGTACTCAACCCGATGTGACCAATGAGCCTAGTGTAGGACTGTAGGATTGGACTCCTCGAATTGCCTTAGTGGATGACACTTCATTTGATAGGACAAATCCTAAGTTGGGTATCTTAGGAGGGGACCAGATGAATCCTGATTGTATGGTCACCAGAGATAACACCTTCCACATACACAATGTTGAACTAGTCATTGACCTACCCCTTGTTCATTTCCACCTAATTGACTGGTCTCAACAACATCAAGAGCCTAAACTCCTCACTTTTCAGAATAATTATAAATTGCCTACTATCTAAATGCTCTTGAACCTATAGTCTCTTCCACCAGCGAACTGACAACAAGTATGACAGAGCCCGATATTAAGTACCTCAGTCTAAAAATAAAAGAAAAAGAAAAAAAGAAAGATGGTTCTGATGGCGAAAACCACTTTGTGGCGGTGTCAGAACCCAAAATAGTAAAAAGAAAAGACATATCCAAAGGTGAAAACCTTTTTGAGGCACCTAAGGATGGGGTACTTAATAACTTGCCTAGTTACTTCCAGAATAGGTCATCAGTTCTCATTGAGCACACACAACCAGTGATTTTGAATATAGAAGAGGCTCCCCAAATAGTGCACCTAGCTCAGTCTCTATCAGTTAGAGAAAAAGAGGCATATACAAAGTTTTTGCAAAAGAAGAAAATCAACTTTGCTTGGACATATTCTGATATGCTAGGGCTTGACACTGATCTTATTATGCATCATCTATCTATAGCTCCTAGAATAAAACCGGTTAAACAAAAGTTGAGGAAAATGCATCCCCACATAGCTCTTCTTGTTAAAGCTGAATTAGAAAAGCTCTTACGCGTAGGATTCATTTGAGCTATCGACTATGCTGAGTTGATCTCCAATATTGTTCTAGTTTCAAAACATGATGGGTCCATTCGCATTTGCACAGACTTCAGAGACCTCAATAAAGCATGCCCAAAGGATGACTTTCCACTCCAAAACATAGACATGATAGTGGATATGATGGCGGGTTATGATATATATTCCTTAATGCATGGGTTTTCCAGATATAACCAAATAAAAATAGCTCTCGAAGATCAAGAGAAAATAGGTTTCACATGTGCATGGGGAACCTATTGTTGGAACATCATGTCGTTTGGCCTAAAGAATGTAGGAGCAACATACCAACGAGCTATGACCACAATTTTTCATGATATGATGCATAAGAACATGGAAGATTATGTGGATGATACCTTGGCTAAATCTAGGAAATGAGATACACACCTCGATGATTTGGAAGTGATTCTAGATTGCATGGAACAGTTTCAACTTAGATTGAATCTGAAAAAGTGTGCATTTGGAGTTACCTCAGGTAAACTTCTAGGATTCATAATTTCAGCAAAAGGAATAGAGGTTGATCCTAAAAAGGTCCAAGCTATCTTAGATATGCCACCTCTAAAGAACATAAGTCAAATGAGAAGTCTTCAAGGATGACTCCAATCTATATGGAGGTTTATTTCAAAAACTTACAAATAGAGTGCAACCTTTCAATAAAACATTGCATAAGGGAGTCACATGCGTGTGGAATGAGGATTTCCAAAAGAGCCTTGATCAAATAAAACATTATTTGGCTAATCCTCCAATATTGATGCCTCCTATTCCAGGGAAACCATTGATCTTGTACATTTCAGCAACCGAGTCTTCCTTGGGGGCATTGTTGGCTCAATTAGATGACACTGGGAAAGAAAGGGCCATATACTATATCAATCATACTCTAGTATCTTATGAGATCAATTATAATAACATTGAGAAGTCTTGTCTTGCAGTAGTGTTTGCTTCCCAAAAGTTGCGACACTATATGCTTACTCATACTATACATTTGGTTGCAAAAATTGATCCTCTTAAGTACTTGCTTAATAAGGTTGCCCTCACAGGTAGACTTGCTAAGTGGATGATGGTTTTATTTGAGTTTGATATAGAGTACATTGAAAGAAAGGCCATAAAAGGGCAAACTATTGCTGACCAGTTAGCTGATTTTCCAGTTAAGGATAGTATGCCTATTCAGGTAGAGTTCCCAGATGAACATATTTTATACATGACCACTCGCACTTGGAAGATGTTCTTCGATGGTTCCAACATGCAAAATGGATCAGGTGGGGGAGTATTGTTTGTTTCTCCTCATGGGTATAATATACCAAAATCTTACAAACTTTTATTTCCATGTACAAACAATACTACAAAATATGAAGCATTAACCAATGGATTGAAACTAGCTATAGAATGGAACATAACAGAGTTGCATGTCTTTGGGGATTCACAGTTAATTATCAACCAAGTCAATGAGGAGTATCAAACCAAGGATGATAAATTGGTACCTTACAAAAAGATGGTTGATTCATTGAGATGTTACTTTACCTTTGTGACATTCCAACAGATCCCTAGAGTAGAGAACAAAGCTACAGATGCTATGGCCACATTAGCTTCACTCCTTTAGTTGGAACAACATGAATCAAGATTTGAATTCCTGGTGGAAGAGCTACACCATCCCATATTTGACTCATCTGAAAGTCATGTCATTTGTACCCTGGTCGCTCATGAGTCTTCTTGATATGGTGCTATCTATTCATATCTCCATGATGGCATCATCCCTGACACATTCAACTATTCTGAACACTAAAACCTCATTCGTAATGCCTCTCACCACACCCTTATCTCTAGTGATTTATATAGGAGGGGTTTAGATGGGACACTTCTTAGGTGCTTGGAAAAGGAGGAATCCAACCAAGCGTTAGCAAACATCCATGAGGGCATTTGTGGTGGACATTCTAATGGTCTTTCCATGGCTCGAAGGTTGCTTAGGGTGGGGTATTACTAGCCCACAATGCAAACTGATGCAGTAGCTTTCTCTAGATCTTGTGAGAAATGTCAAAAACATGGAAACCTGATTCACACTCTAGGGAGGGAGCTAATACCTTCTATTTCTCATTGGCCATTTCAGCGCTGGGCCTTTGACCTTGTTGGGAAAATTCACCCCAACTCATCAGGTGGACATAAGTTTATTATCATAGCTACTGATTATTTCACAAAATGGGTAGAGGCAGTCCCTCTTTCTATTGCCTCAGGAAAAATAGTTTCACTCTTTATCCTGAATCATATTATTTGCTAATTTGGAGTGCCTTCTAAGATTATTACTGATAATGGAGGACAATCTAAGAACAAGGACCTAAAGCATTTATGCAAAAAGTTTAAAATCAAACAGCATTGGTCCTCTATCTATTTTCCATAGGGAAATAGACAGGCAGAAGCCTCTAATAAAACCATTCTTAAAATCCTTCATAGAGCAGTACACAAGAATGGTAGAGATTGGCACTTACAAATCAATCTGGCACTATGGGCTTATAGAACTAGCATTCGTACACCTACAGGAGCTACTCCTTTTGCTCTTACCTATGGCGCTGAAGCAGTGTTGCCTTTAGAAGTAGAGATACCTTCACTTAGAGTCTCACTCAAAGGTTTAATTACAGATGAGGATTACCACACCATGAGGTTACAAGAACTAGAACTTCTAGATGAGAAGCGTAAGGCTTCCTTTGATCACATGAGAGTATATCAGAAGCGTATGTCCAAAGCATTCAACAAGAAGGTTTTTTCAGATAGGTGATCTTGTTTTGAGAGAGAACCTAAGAATCAACAAAACAGAGAAAAAAGGGCAAGTTCAAACCCAATTGGCTTGGACCATACATTATCACAGTGGCTTTTGGTACAGGTGCATATTTACTGTCAGATGAAGATGGAGAATAGCTCCCTAAGCCCATCAACATTGTACACCTCAAGAAGTTCTATCCTTGATTCCTATTCTGTCTGGGGGCATCCTTTGTACATATTTTATTGATCCTAAAAAAATACCAAAAATAAAATAAAATTGATATATGATGCTGAAAAAAAATCTTTAAAAGCATAAAAAGTCCTGAAAAAATACAAAAAAATCAAAAAATGCAAAAAATTCAAAAAAAAAATAGAAACAATGCCTTGGTGAAAACCTGGAAACAGGCACCTTGGTAGCAAAAATCCAAAAAAATTGAAAAAATCAAAAAAATCTAAGTGGTGAAAATCTGGAAACAGGTGCTACTTGAGGCCTTTGCACTCCTATTTGTTAGCATGCATCCTCGACACTAAACCTTTCTCCATCATACCTTGACCTTATTTGACTTGGTCTGGAATTGGTGTTTGTTTTTGTCTAGGGGCATAACTGTTCGCATAGGTCCTTTAGGTGCGTTTGTCTCTTGGGGCATTTCACAACGGGTGTTTTTTTCAACACCACCCCAAATAGTATTTTTCAACACTACCCTTGCGTCGAGTGTTCCTTAACACTTATCAGATGTCTTTCCCAATAGTCTAAGTATGATGCCATATTTCTCATTAGCAGATGTGATGATCAAATTTTGACTCTATGACCAACACACATGCACTTAAATAATCAACTTGCTTGAGATATGTTGACTTTATTTTTCTTTGTGTGCTGTCTATGAGGATTTCTTTGATGAGTGGTCTCTCCCTGAGAAGTTTTCAATGATGCATAGCTAAAAGACTAAGGGTACGAGCACATGTTTTATTTCTTTATCTGCTTGTGGGTATATTTTGTTGGTCCTAATTGTCATGAGCATTTTATGCTAGTCTTACTTGACACTATGGATTGACAAGGTATTATCCTTGACTGTTATGCGAGTGCATGCTTCTAGCTACCCTGACTTTCATGTGTCTTGATACAAGCATAATCTCACCATATCAAACTTAGGTAATCTCACTACATTAGTCATCTTGACCTCCATGTCTTTGGTGCCTAGGTGAGATTTCCAATTCTATCTGATATAGATCATATTCAGATTCACATAGTCATACTAGTGTGTATTGTATGATCTTGCGACACTACCAATAAAGCTCAGTGATGATAATTAGATGTCTATAAATGTTGTGACCTTGCAAGTCAACCACTTTTCATGTAGCTTGCATTTTTAGGTTCATATTAGTTCAGTTTTGCACTTTGCATATGGAGAGAGCTCTCCTTTTCATCTTACGTGGACCTGTCAGTTAACTGTCCTCACTTTCCACTTCCTCTCAATCATGTCTTTCACTTCTTGTCTTTCATATCACATTCTTTTCTATGACATTTTCACCCCTTATATAGCATTTTGACTTTTTGACCAAATTTCAAAACACCTCAGAATTGTGTGAAAATTGTACCCCTAGCTAATTTTGACATTCTAGATCCATTTTTGGACTTGAAATTGAAATCTAAGGTCATCTTGGTAGTCAAAATTTCATTTCAACTCTTCTCCCTCTTCTGTGCAGTTGATTGACCTTTTAAGGCATAATTCTTCGATCTTTGATGGAACTTCTTCTTTTCCATGCCTCTCAAATTTTCTAGTCTTTCATTCGCCCTACTTCTTTTCCTTTCTTTCATCACTGGGGCATGTTTCATTACCTAATGGTTAATCTATTGACCTTTACCTTCAATTATGATTTCCTTATGATTTGATCAACCTTATCGATTTTGTTGTTCCTCTTCATCTGATTTCGATTTCGATTTCGAGGGGGCAGTATTTATGAGATTCTCATCCCCGATTCCTTGATTTTCTTGATTCAGACATTTTGTGAGCTTTTTCTCAAATTTGAGATTCTTATCTCTTACTTTGAATGTGATCCTGAATCGACCTCATGTTCAAAGGCCTTTGTTTATGCTTTGTTCGGATGTGATCCCAAATCAATCTCACATTTCAACTTCATTCTTTGACTACATGTGTCCCCAAATCGATCACACATTAGTCAAAGAGGGGCAAATGTATGCACCCAAAAATGGTCACCTAAACTTTGGGCCCCATGGATTTGATTTATCAATCCTGAATCAGTTTTATCAATAATCAATATTTTCAACATTATCAATTTCTTGATCAAATCTTAGTTTCGATCATATATTGGATTTGTATCCTTGGATTAACCATTTTATCCTAAGCTTTTATTTATTTAAAAGTAATATATTTACTTAAAAGGAATATTTCCTCCCCTTTTATTTAAATAAAAAGCCCCACCTTTTCCTCTTATCCTAAGTTGCACAAATAAAGCATTATTCTTATTTTATAAAAAGAGAAAAATTACTTTTTGTCTCATATGGACATAAAGTCAACTCCTATTTTCTCATTAGAGGATACTTGTGCACATGGATTGCTCCTCTTTCAAGCTCCACCGTTGATTAAGTCTTTTGCCTCTTAATCTCGATGGTCCATTTCACCTCATTTCTTATAAAAGGAGAGCTCTCTCCTTCATTTGCATATCCATCATCTTTATGCTATTGTTATGCTGCAAATTTCCTAGGTCATTTGGAGCTCTTTGAAGACATTTTTGTGGCATTGCATTCTAGTTGCATATTTTCTTTCTTAGTTGCATAATCATGGCATGTTAGCTTAGTTTCTTTTTATGCAATAGATTAAATCTCACATAGCTTAATTAGGAGGGATTGTAAAACTTGTACTTTCCTTTCATAGTTTAGTTGGCACTTTCCTTTCATAGATCAAATTTCCTTTCAAGCATTGCATTTTTATCATTTAGCTTAGCTTGCATCTTCATCTTTAATCTAGCTTGCATTTCATTTTCATTTGGATTCATTGGAGATATTGGCACTCTTGCCCTTGTCTTCAACCTTGAATCTCTCATTGTGTGGTTGACTAGCAAGGTCATTAGCTTCATAGCTCTAGCTAAGAGAAACTCTACATCTTGCAACTCCATACATAGAGAGCTACAGATCAATTTTTGAGGCCTCATTCTTGAGTGTTCTTGATTGTAAGGATCCATAGAAGTGCACTACTTTTGTGTGTACACCTAGCAGCTTCCTCTTAGAGGGAGAAAAGTGAGTTTTCAAGGGGGAGTTTGTCTCTTTTTCATTGTTGTAAAAGGGAATAAAGTTAGGGAAAGTTGAAGAGATGTGAACTTTGATGTTAATATCATCTGGAGTTGTTTGATTTATTATTGATGAATATTGTCATCAATAACAACAAGGGAGATTGTTAGAATGTGAACTTGATGGTATTCTTGTTGTTCTCCTTAATGGTTGTCATTGATGTCAACATATCGAATGCATTTTAATATTTTGGTTGTATCAGTTGGTGTGCACTAATAGTCTTGGTGGTATCGATAGATGTACTAATAGTATGTGTATCTTGGTAGAAGTGTTCCCTAAAAGATATGATTTAGATATATATCCTTATTGTTTTTGGTGTTGGTTCTAATTTTTGTGCAACATATGGTGGATCAATTTTTTGGGGTCAATAATATCTAGAGCGTGTTCATTTTTGTTTCAGTCCCAGCTGTTATTTTGTAATGTGTTCATTATGTATGTTGGAACTGATGGCTTTGGAGATGATGTTGCATGTTGGCATGTGCGAGGTGAGTTGTATTGGTTAAGGTTTCACACATTTCATTCCTTACCACTATGAGAATATCTTGGTGCAACCTATTTCAAGTTACTTTTGGCTGACATGGATGGTGGCATCAAGTAGTATAAGTAGAAAACAATTTGTTGTTTGTGTGCCTTATGTTGCTTGCATGTGAACTGATTGTGAATCTATTTTTGGAGATCTATGTGATCATGTGTGGTAGAGTGTTGGTGACTACAATCTCAATGGTGGATTCAATCTCTTTTTATATATTTTGGCAATGACCCTCTTTGTATCAACAGTGAGCCTATTTTTATTTGCAATGATCCTATTCATATTTAATGATAGTTAGCCCAACTGGTAGTAGCCTTACTAATAGTGAGAATAATCGACAGTGAGCCTTTGTACAAATCACCTTAACTTGTGTCACACTAATAGGTGTTTTATTAAATGATAAATAACTTCTATGTACGTGGTTTTTCCTTGTTTGATTTTCCACGTAAATCTTGGTGTTCTTTGTGTTGATGTTCCTAGGTTCTCACGTTTACATTTTATATGTATGTTTATTGTGCTCAATTGATAAATTAGAAGTTGTAATTGTTGTTGTTTAATAGTTTACCAATAGAGAAAAAAATTTGTAAAGTGTGTGGGAATAAATGACTCACCCCTCCCATTATAAGGTATGTTCAACAATAATTTGTATATATATAAAACTGGACAAATTGTAACATCCTAACAGTCATATAGAAGGAAAAAATTCCAAAAATCAAAATGAAATTTTAACCACTAAATGATAAATCTGGGCGTGAGGATTTTTAATGTTTCAATATATAATTTATTTGTATTCTTTTGCCTTTGGTTCATGTTCCTTGAAAGTATATTCTAGTTGTTTTTGTTTTTGATGAAGGGTGCTCCCCTTAATACCACAAACACATAACAAAAACAAAGAAATAACAACAATATGCAAGAACAGAAAATTGGCTTCTTATTATCTCCACAAATGTGGAATTACCAACTTTCAAAATTACAATACGCAAAGCCACATGGGCATTCCCTTACAATATTTTGTAGGACAAAGTCTCGAATCAATACCCAGATCTACTACCCAGAACTACCCTAGACAACACTATGGGCCTTCTTTATATAGGCATTTTCCACCGCCCGAGAAGGTTCCAAAAATTTAGCCCTTAGGACCGACCAAAATTAGAATTATTTTATTTTTCAATTTATTACATTAAAGTTGGCTCAAAATAAATTTTGAAACCCGAACATAAATTTTGAAGGAAAATTATTTTCTGCCATTTCAAGTGACCTAACTTTCGGAGACCATAAGTCATCACTAGTTGACTCGATTGACTATTATAACCCCATTTCAGAAAGGCCACAAAGTGCTCTATGGGCTTGACTCACACAAGCACCTATCACTCAAATTTTTGACCTCATCCAGGGCCTCTAAAGCCTTCAAAACTGAGTTCAAAGTTTTTGTACCCTGCTGCCAATATCGAAAATCTTCAATATCTTTCAAACTAGACTTGATCTAGCCATGAAACTTTACTGGTAGGCTGATATGACTAAGATGAACCTCCACATGTAAAATTAGAACATTCTGAGATCGTATGACCAACTTACTAAAAATAGAAAGTTTCCATAAATAGCAGCTCTGCACAAGATAGCCCTTATTGAATACAAAAATAGAAATATTTTTGGGTGATGCAACATTTCTCTTACACCCAGGATGCTCCTGCATCCGACACCTGAGGTAATTTAAGAAGTGACCCTGTCACGACTCAGGTATGCAGAGGAAAACCAAGATGGTTAACCTCCTCCTTTGTTAGCCATGATGAATCTTCAACAAGTCATCCTTTCCATTTGACCAAATACTCTTCATATGTCCTGTTCCTTGTGCTTTTGCCAACATGACTATCTAGTATGTCTTCAATCTCCTTGATATCTAAACTAGTTGCTATAATACTCCATCATGTTGTTGTAGCCTCATCTTCAACACCTCCTTCATGATACTCTGTTAAATCTAAAACATTAAATACTGGTAAAATATCCAGCTCAGTAGGCAATTCTACCTCATATGCATTTCTTGAATCATGCTTCTTCAGTATCCTGCATGGCCCAAACTTCTTCATTTTCAACTTGTTATATGTACCAATTGGAAATCTTTCCTTCCACAAATGAACCATGACTTCATCTCCAACCTAAAATTCCTTATGCCTCCTTTTCTCATCTACCTTAGCCTTATACTATGCATTCATCTTGGTAATGTGCTTCCTCACGTCCTCATGGATATTCTTCAAATGTCCTGCAAAATCCTCACCTTCAGCACTACTTATTTCTCCTTTATCTATCTTTCTCAATTCAAATGCATTTCTTGGGCTACTCCCATATACAATCTAGACTGGTGATTTACCAGTGCTCATATTGATAGAATTATTGTATGCAAATTCTGCCTATGGTAAAATCAAATCCCATCCTATTGGCTTATCCCCAACCAAACATCTCAACAAATTTCCCAAACTCCTATTCACCACCTCTGTATGTCCATC
Source organism: Chamaecyparis obtusa (assembly GCA_027943335.1). Taxonomy (NCBI): domain Eukaryota; kingdom Viridiplantae; phylum Streptophyta; class Pinopsida; order Cupressales; family Cupressaceae; genus Chamaecyparis; species Chamaecyparis obtusa. Next base: position 2,888,169 of record BSBK01003718.1, read on the forward strand.
AGTTTGTGGATGATGTGATGAACTAAATTTCAAATATGTCTTCAACTTCTTCCACAATGTGCGCAAAAAATATCCAACAAACTTAGTGTCCCAATCTGAAACTATGGTCTTTGGCAAACCATGTAGTCGCACTACTTCTCTGAAAAAGAATTATGCTACATGAACAACATCATTAGTCTTCTTGCAGGGAATAAAATGTGTCATCTTTGAAAATTTGTCAACTACCACAAAAATGGAATCATGTCCCCACTGTATCCTTGGCAAACTGAGAACAAAGTCCATATTGATATCCTCCCAAGGCTTCTTTGGTACAGGTAATGGTTGATACAACCCTGTATTCTGCTTCACCCCTTTCACCATCTGACATACTCTGCAACTCTGTACAAACTTCTTGACATCTTGCTGCAACTGTGGCCAATAATAATTCTCACTAATCAAAGCAAGGGTTTTATCATGACCAAAATGTCCAGCCAATCCTCCGTTATGCTTCTTCTTGATGATATTCTCCCTCATAAAACTTCTTGGAATGCACAACTAACTCCCTCTAAATAGCATATCATCCCGAATGATGAAATCCAGCCACTTCATTCTATCTAGAGTAACAGGTTCTTTACAAGCTTTCCAAGCTTCACCAAAATCAGGATCCTCTGGATACAAATTCTTGAGTTCCTTTAACCCAACCACCTCAATCTACATCTCTATCAGTAATAGTTGCCTTCTGTTAAGTGCATCTACAACCCTGTTAGACTTTCCACTTTTGTGTTTCAAAACAAATGTATAACTCTACAAAAAATCAACCCATTTCAAATTCCTTTGATTCAACTTTACTTGACTATTCAAATATTACAAAGCTTGATGATCAGTATACAAAAAAAACTCCTTAGGAAGCAAATAGTGTCTCCACTTCTTCAATGCCTCAACTATAGCATAAAATTCTTGATCATAAATTGAACATTTTCTCTTGGCATCATTTAACTTCTCACTGAAATAAGCAATACGTTTACCTTCTTGGCTCATAACAGCTCCTATTGTAGTACCACTAGCATCATAGTCTACTTGAAACACCTTATTAAAATCTGGAAGTGCTAAAATAGGTTGTTTTGTAACCTTTTGTTTCAATAGTTTAAAACTCTTATCTGCCCCATTAGTCCACTTGAACTCTTTTCTATCCCCTCTCATTGTTTTAGTCAAGGGTCCAAAAATACTGCTAAAATTTTTGATAAACTTTATGTAAAAGCTAGCCAAACCATGAAAAGATCTTACCTCAATAGCACTCCTTAGATTAGGCCATTCAAGGATAGCATGTACTTTCTTTGGATCCATTTTCAGACCTTCTGCTAAAACTACAAATCCCAAATACACTAATTCCTTCTTCACAAAACTGCACTTCTTCAAATTAATCAACAATTTCTCATCTCTTAACTTCTCAAACACCATATGAATATGCATCATATATTCCTCCAATTTCTTGCTAAAGATCAAAATATCATCTAGGTAAACAATGACAAACTTACTTAGAAATTCTTTCAAAACCTCGTTCATGAGCTGCATGAAAGTGCTTGGTGCATTGGTTAGCCCAAAAGGCATGACTAACCACTCATACAGTCCTTCCTTTTTCTTGAAGGTAGTCTTCCATTCATCTCCTTCTCTGATCCAAATCTGGTGATATCCACTCTTCAGATCTATCTTTGAAAAATACACAGCTCCACTCAAACAATCCATAATATCATCCATTCATGGCAATGGAAACCTATACTTCATTGTGATCTTGTTTATTGCTCTAGAATTTGTACACATCCTCCATTCTCCATTCTTCTTTGGTGCTAATACCGCTGGTACGGCATAGGGACTCAGACTCTCTCAAATCAACCCCTTCTGCAATAACTCACGTACTTGTCTATTCAACTCTTCACTTTCTATTGGTGTCATTCTATGTGCTACCTTGTTTGGAAAATTGGCTCCTAGAATCAAATCCATTTGACGACTGATCTTCCTTACTAGTGGTAATCCATTAGGTACATTTCAGATACAATATCTTGAAAATAATTCAACAAATCTACAACCTCTATAGGTACATCCTCTACTTCCTCTTTACCAGCTTTTGGAATTAAAGCAAAACACACATGCTCATGCCTCATACCATCTAGAAATTTTCTTCCATCAACAAAAGTTATTCTCACATTACCACATACCTTTTCTTTGATCTCCTTCAATGACTTTAGCTTATGTCACACTCCATCCTTTGTCAAGGAATAGATATTTGCATGACCATCATGTACAACACATCTGTCAAACTACCACGGCCTACCCAATAACATGTGACATGCATCCATAGGTATGATATCACATAGTACCTCATCATGGTACCCACCAATCTTGAACTTTACTAGGCACTATTCACTGACCATGACTTTGTGGTCATCCTGCACCCAAGCAATCCAATATGGATGTGGGTGTTTCTATCTCTTGAGCTTCAACTTTGTCACCATCTCTTCTGACACCAAATTGTAAGTGCTTCCACTATCAATAATCACATCACAACATTTACCCTCACACTTGCATCTAGTGTGAAACAGGCTCCTCCTCTGTTCAAGTTCATTCTCACCACTCAGCAGGACTCTTCTGTTAATCAACGTTTCTCCTCTTTCAACATCTTCAGAATTTGAGGATCTGGCATCTTCATCTACATGTGCCACTCTAGTGTTTCCTTCATTCCTCCTATCCATCCTTCCTTGGCATTGAGGACATTCAAATGCCCTATGAACTTCTTCTCCATAGTGAAAACATGTTCCACGGAAGCCTCCTCTTCCTGAACCTTGTCCTCTTCCTCTTCCTCTCTGATCTCTATTATTCTAACCTTGGAAATGATTGGAATTGTTTCCTCTCTAATTTTGACTGCTATTGGCCTCATCCTTCTTTTTTAGATCTTCATTTTGGCCTCCATATGACCATCCACCAGATCATCCAACATGACCTCTTCCATTTTGTCTGCTCTTGAACTTCTTGTTTAGCTTTTCCTCTACTTTTAGGGCAAGCTAGTATGCCTCTTCAATACTGTTCATTCAAACCAGATTCAGCTCCTTCTGAATGCTCGGCCTTAACCCATTAAGGTAATGGGAAACTTTCTCCTTCTCAGCTTCTACATGGCCTATTCTAATGAGGATTCATTATAACTCCTTTGTATACTCCTAAACAGATCTTCCTGCCTACTTCAAACTTTGCATCTTCTTCAGTAGGTCAAGCTCATAATCAATAGGAATAAACTACCACTTTAATTTATCCACCATTCGATCCCATCTTGTTATTTTATCTTTCCCTCTTCTATTTTGCTCCAATTGAATCTCTTGCCACCAGATCTTCACATGACCTTTTAGTCTGGCCTTCACAAATTTGACCCTATCAGGATCCTCAATATCTTCATACTCAAAATATTCTTCACATTCATTGATCTAGTTGATCAACTCCTCTGGATTAAGATTTCCTAAAAATGTAGGAACCTCAATCTTAGGTCTTTTTTCGATTTTGGAAATGGCCCGAAAAAGTCTTTCTTCCTCTTGGTTCACAATTTTGACTTCTCCTTCTTGATCTTCTTCTTTAGTTTCATCCTTTCTTTTGTCTCTGACATTAAGATTCATTCCTCTGTGAATCTCCTCTTGCAAGGCTCACACTTGTCTTTGGATCACTCTAACCTCAGGTGTTACAACACCAGCTCTTCTGTCACGTTCCCTTCATGGAGACATTTTCACAATGTGCACTAAAACCCTAACCACGGTCCTGGTGCAAACTACCTCAGAGTTGGCAATCTATTCACACACTCAGGAACTCCTGCTTTGATACCACTTGATGAAGGGTGCTCCCCTTAATACCACAAACACATAACAGAAACAAAGAAACAACAACAATATGCAAGAACAAAAAATTGGCTTCTTATTATCTCCACAAATGTGGAATTACAAACTTTCAGAATTACAATACGCAAAGCCACATGGGCATTCCCTTACAATATTTGGTAGGACAAAGCCTCGAATCAATACCCAGATCTACTACCCAGAACTACCCTAGACAACACTATGGGCCTTCTTTATATAGGCATTTTCCACTGCCCGAGAAGGTTCCAGAAATTTAGCCCTTAGGGCTGACCAAACTTAGAATTATTTTATTTTTTAATTTATTACATCAAAGTCAGTTCAAAATAACTTTTGAAACCTGAATGTAAATTTTGAAGGAAAATTATTTTTTGCCATTTCAGGTGACCCAACTTCTGGAGACCATAAGTCATCACCAATTGACCCAATTGACTATTATAACCCCATTTTGAAAAGGCCACGAAGTGCTCTATGGGCTTGATTTGCACAAGTGCCTGTCACCCAAATTTTTTACCTCATTCGGGGCCTCTAAAGCCTTCAAAACTGAGTTCAAAGTTTTTATACCTTGCTGCCAATACCGAAAATCTTCAATATCTTCAAAACTAGACATGATCTAGCCATGAAACTTTACTGGTAGGCTGATATGACTAAGATGAACCTCCACATATAAAATCAGAACATTCTGAGATCGTATGACCAACTTACTAAAAATAGCAAGTTTCCATAAATAGCAGCTTTGCACAAGATAACCCTTATTGAATACAAAAATAGAAATATTTTTGGGTGATGCAAGATTGCTCTTACACCTAGGATGCTCCTACATCAGTTTCCCTCATCAAATTATGATTTTCCCTCCATTAACACTAGATGCACTTATTGTTAATTATTGTGTCATCTCCCACCAAAATGTAGTGAAAAATGAGTTGTTGAGTTTTTCCCTCTCTATTCTCTATATTCTGAGACCTGAATGACACTGCTAGAATCATACCAAGTTGGCTAAAAAATGTTTAGTTTATTCTTCTTATGAAGGCCATCCTTAACAGACTAAATATGATTTTAGTTATTATTGCTTTGAGTTAGCCATTCTATAGTGTTGCAATGTTGTTATTGAGTCCTTTAAATTTTTGAAGGATCCTCAACAAGATTTCTTGCTAGCTCTATAGTCTGTCAAGCCCAATGAGGTCATGAAGATGGGTACAAAGGATAAACATTTTAACCTTGAAATATGAATCCTATGGAGGTGTTAACCTACAAGTTGAAGGTGAGGTAGAATTATCTAAGATAGTGTCATATAAGTCAACTATGGAGGAAGGATGAGGATGATTAGAGGCCAATCTAGGAGATATTTTCTCAAAGTGTAAACTCCTCTCAACAAAAAACCCATGTATCTCTAGATAAAAGAGGCAATACCCCTTGAGACTATGTGGATATCCCCAAAAATTGATACAATTCCTCCTTTAAGTTTCCAAAGTATTTTGTTTCTCTAGAGGAATTCATGCCCAAGATGAAGTGAAAAAATTTCAAATGCCTCATAAATATTTCCTACCACACCAAGCCTCCAAAGGAGTCATTTTTTTCAATTATTTATGAGGAACCAGACTCAATATTTGTGGCAAAATTAATGGCTTCAATCCAAAATTATGGACCTAGAGAATGGGCATGAATCATGCCAACTAGCCATTTCATTGAGAGACTTTTTCTTTTCTTTCAAAAACACCATTATGTTGTGGTTTGTATGCGATTTAATATTGAAGATAGATCCCTTCAAGAGTACATAATTACAAAATTTGATTGTTCACATATTCTTGACTATTGTTAGTGTGAAGAAGCTTGACATGCTTTCCAGATTGCTTTGAAACATGAGCCTTGAATGCTTAAAACTTGTCATAATTTATTATTCTAATCAAGAAAGTAGTCTCAAGTGAATCTATATTAGTCATCAATGAAGGCAAGAATATAGTGAACCTTATTAAAAGACAAAATTGGAAATAGACTTGCTAGAGCAATATGAACCAATGAAGAACTTCCAAAGCCCTCCAAGACTTTCCTTCATAAAAATACTCTTATGGATGCTTGCTTGTAGGAAAAATTGGATATACATCATTTGAAAAGATGATGTGAGGGAGACCTATAATCATATCATATAAGCTATTATTCTAAAATAAATGTACTTAAGATGTCTAAACAATAAACATACCATAGCTACTCATTGAATTTGAATGAGTGAGTAATATTATAGGAAATTGCAACACAAAGTTAGAGAATAATTATAGCCAAGAATCATGATTGGTTTGTCACTCTACAACCAAGGCATCACCGTCAAGTTCTTTGATCATGTTACTACCTCGACCATTTGGTGGCCTCCTAGAGGATTTTCATCTCTTAGAGAAGAAAAATGTCAACCAACATGTTTTTTAAGTGACGCTTGGTCATGTATTGCTTGTTAGGGGCATTTAAGCCCTTGACATTCTATATAGAAATATACATTCCCTCTAAGGGAGGGGTTCCCTCCTTTGGATTACAACATGTACTCTTTGATGGTTTCTAATCCTTTCTCCACAACATCTTATTTCCCCCTCTACTTTATTAGACTTCCAACCCTTTTTCTTTCGAACATTCAATTTTTTAAAATAGCCTTAGAAGCCACTTTGACTAATGCACCTTAGATCAAGAATCTTGATCCCATCCATGTCTAAGTCTCCTCTATTAGATTTAACATCATCTGATCCTCCACCCGCATCCACATCTAGATGGCTCAAATCAACCTTGTTGTCTTTGGTTTCCACATCCTTCACCTCCTCAATGTGTGTTACCTCAAGGGCAGCCACCATCACACAATTGGACACTAATTTTCCCTTAAGGCATGATTTTTAATCCTTTTCCACCTCCTATTTCATGCATTACCATAATGGGGGAAAATTGTTCTTCAACCACAATTTTGTTTAAAGGTTTGATTGAAATATCTTTGGTGCTATGGTCCTTTAGGGCCTCAACATCCACCCAAGAACCATTTTGATCTTTAGATACTCACTTTTAAATTATTTTCTTGATTAAGCATGTGTCTTTGAAATGTTGTCAATCTCCAAAGCAAAGATGAAAGAATTTGGTTTCTTCAATTTCGATTGGTCAAGACCATGGCCCCACCATGGAAGTAACAAAAATTATGGATAGGGGTTTCTTGACTGTGATGATCTTTATACACACAAACATTAATGTATCTCCACTTCCCATGTCAATCTCTAAGGTCCTAAATATTCCTTGATTTGGTCCAAGAAAGCTCTAGATCATCATTCAAAGGGAAGATTATATATAATTAGATTCAAACTCCAATTCTTTCATGGGAACTGTCATCCAAAGATTAAAGTTTAATATCTATTTTTTGTATAGACATGATGCAGTCAAGATTGGAGAAATCTCAAAGGAGATGTCCATTCTTGTAGAAAGAGAACAACACAATAGAAAATACAAAGTAACAACAAGATGCAACCAAATAACAACTCATTTATTATCAAGCAAACATCCAAATACATCAAATTACATGCAACATGTGGGGTTGTAAGGCCTTCTTGATTTCAGCCACATACAATGAAAACAAGGTTCAAATCCTCATCTCGATCTATCTAAGCTCATAGAAATCCTCTATCAACTCTCTTCTACCCTCTACACTCTTAGGGTTCCCCTATTACAACTGTAAACCCTAACTTTATACGCACTAGCCGACATAGGTTAGAATTCAAGATATCACATATCCCTAGATAAACGTATTGAACTAGATTGACCTAGATCCCAAATAATTACAACAATTAATTATTTCATCAAGTGTGATCCAACCAACACATCAGCCACACATGTGTCCACCTTGAAATCTATTCCACACGTTTCTACCACTTGGAATCTTCCACCACAATCTAGATCTCACCACCCAAACCATTAGAATAGGTACCCAAAATAGGACCAAACCTAAAATGTGAAACATCATTCACATAAGGATGCACGATCCAAGACATAGGTCCACACAAGTTCCAACAACCACAATCCATGACTACACATGCTAAAAAACAATGATCACCAACCTCATGGTAATCTCCATTGCAATCAATCAACTAATGGATATCATTAAACCGGTGACATGAAGAACACAACCGTTCAACCAAGATCAAGCCCAATATCACAAACCACACTACCTAAAGATGTGTGATCACATACATAGCATCCTCAAACACAAAGAAACAAACCCTTTTCACCACATACACCAAAGATTCCCACAACTCAGCTGCATACAAAATCTTTGTAAACTGCTCACAACAACAAGGAACTTTAGAAAACCACAAGGAATTTCCTCCAAACACTAAGGATCCAAGATGCCCCTGCATCAGACACCTATAATTCATAGAAAAGTGTGTCCCACACTTTGTCCCCAAAATAAAATATGAACTCCATCTCAGCTTGACCATCAATTTCCCAATCCTCAAAATAAAGAAGACCAACTGGTACACAAGGAACCTCTTCTCTACCACCAACCAGTCAACACACCAACTTATAGCAACAAAATGATTTGCAACCTCAACACAAGACATCAAGAACAAATTGATCAACAATGGATCCACAAACCAAATCTGCAAATCTTTACCCACAACATGATCATCATCACAAATGAAAATCTTATCCATCATCACCTCATATTGATCAACAATTCCATCAACATACTCACTCTCACTTCCACCAAGTGATCTTTGCAACATAACACCCTTCAACTAGACCAAGTCAGTCTACAAACCACTAGCAACACCATGCATGAGAGCACAACAAAGAGTCTCAACAATAATAACTCCCATACTGCAAACAACATCAGACTCAGAAACCTCAACAAGGTCATCACCTTCAATCAAAGGAACCTCAATTCCAACTTTAGTAACATCAACCTCTTCATCATCTCCTGCAATCTCATCAATAACAAGATTCTCTACAAGTCTCATATCATATCCAACCATCTAATTATGAAAACCAACTACCTCAACCTCAAAAAGGTCAAAGTCAACTTTCTCAATGTCTACCTCAGCAACAACCCTAACTTTCCCTTTCCTCTCTAGGAACAAGCTTCCTAACCGGCCAAAAAAGTCTCTTCTAAACCGGTAAGTGCCAATTGCAATTCAACTAGCTAAGCTTATCAAGCTTCTTGAAAATCTCCTCTCTCTTCTTCTCAAGTTGGCTAAAGAACTCATCTTCCACCAACCAGTCAATATTCCTCATCTGCTTCTTCCCTTCTATCCTAAGGTTCAACTGCCTTTGATCAGTAATCTAATTGCAAGATTCTAGTTGCCTCACACTTGACAATCTACTAAACATCTTCACCAACTATCTCAATTTGGAGACCAATTCACCAACAAAGAGATTCTTCAAGGGTTTCACCTCCCTTATTTCTTTTGATACCACTTGATCCAATCAAGTCTGGAGAAATCTTAAAAGAGATGTCTAATCTTGCAGCAAGAGAAAAACATAGTGGAAAATGAAAAGCACCAACAAGATGAAACCAAATAACCACTCATTAATTATCAAGAAAACATGCAAATACTTTAAATTGCATGCAACATGTCAGGTTGTAAGGACTTCCTGGTTTTGTCCACATACAATGAAAACAAGGTTCAAATCCTCATCTCGATCTATCTAACCTTAGAGAAATCCTCTATCAGCTCTTTGTTACCCTCTACACTCCTAGGGCTCCCCTATTACAACCACAAACCCTAAATTTATACACTAGCCAACATAGGTCGGCATTCAAGATATCACATATCCCTAGACAAACATATTAGACTAGGTTGACCTAGATCTGAAATAATTACAACAATTAATTATTTCATCAAGTGTGATCCAAATAACACATCGGCCACACATAGGTCCACCTCAAGATACACATCGCATATTTCCACTACTTAGAATCTTCCATTGCAATCCAGATCTCGCCACCCAAATTGTTAGAACAGGTACCCAAAATAGGACTAGACCTAAAACGTGAAACATCAATCACATAAGGAACATAAGGATGTGCAATCCAAGACATAGGTCCAAACAAGTTCCAATAACCATGATCCATGACCACACATTCTAAAACACAATGATCATCAATTGCACAGGAATCTTCATCACAATCAATCAACCGATGAACACCACTAGACCGGTGACATGAAGAACACAACTGTTTAACCAAAATAAAGCCCAATCTCAAAAAACCATGCCACCTAAAGATGTGCGATCATAAACATAGCATCCATAAACACAAAGGAACAAAATTGTTTCACCGCATACACCAAATATTCCCACAACTCAACCGCATACAGAATCTTTGCAAATTGCTCACAACAAGGAACTTCTGAAAACCACAAGGAATTTCCTCCAACTGATAAGGATCAAAGTGATGAACTACAACTAATTTGAATAAACTGTATGACTTGAAGATCTATGATTTGAGATCACTGAGTTGATGATTAGATATGTAAGATGATTAAATCAGTAATATGTTATCATTAATGTCAACTAGTTTTGACAGTACTTATCTTGTAAGTTACTATACCCAAACATCTATAGAAAGAAGAAGAAAAGAGATGAAGAATAGATATATCTACATGAGGAAGATGGATATGACAGATGAGGATAAGGAATACATTGTGTAATTATGAATGAGTCTATGACCTTATGTTATTGACTTGATTATGTTGCATTCATCTATGATGAAGGATAGAGAAAAAATACACAAAGTAGTGTGGTCGGTTAATGAAGCATTTCAATAGACATTGATGTAATGTAGTGTATATCGAGCACAGTATAAACTTAGCTTGTGTTCACCGATGCATTTCTTTGTTAATCGAGCAGAAGAAAAGAACTAAATGATTAGTTTAGCTAATAAAGATTGATGAGCTAGAAAGTGTATGAAATAGAGGTTGGAGATAATGTTTGTTATAGAGATCGATGGCTAGCATAATTCAAAGAAGATCTAAAGGATTGAAATAAAATTTGTTATTAACACATCAGCCAAGGAAGGTTAAAGTGGCAAAATCAACGAAGGAGATTAAGCAGAAAAATTTGATGGATGGAATTAAAATGGTTTACTTGTCTATTTAAGAGACTAAGGTTTTATGATGAAAAAATGTTGAAAGAAGGAGAATGAAGAGATATCACGTGAAAAAGCTTCATGCATGCCTAATCAGACTAGTTAAGGAGAACCGAACTACAGAGATTACCGAGTGTTAGAAAGCTATAACTAGGAGATAGTAAGTTACTGAATATTGATTGAAATAGAATTGATATATTGATCAGAGGATTTGAATGAGCTTAACATAGATCTGATAATCTACAAACAAAGTTGTATTGTAATCAGATCATCTTCTATTACATTTTAACCATTGTAACCAGATAAATATCTTAACAGAGTGGACTAGAAAGTCTTGTAATGTCATTCATAGAGTGTACATTTGTTATCCTATCAACTCCATAGTGAATGTTGGTAGGACAATAACGATTGATCTAAAATCCTCTAACAAGGTCACACCTCATAGTGTGTTTGTAACCTTTAACAGGGTTGGGTCTTCACCGACCTCACTTCAAAAGATTAAACAATTTTGGGTTGCCAGCCCCAAGTGGTTTTTCCTTTTACAGGGTTTCCATGTTAAATCTCTTGTGTTATGTGATTGTTTTTTATCATTGCATATTGGATTTGATCAGTAATCGCTATATGTTATTAACTGGTAATTGGTAAAAGCACAGATAGAATACTATTTTATGTTACCAAGTTGCATAAGTTTTTAGTAAATTTTTTAATTATACATTTTGCAGGGACTATGGATAACTGATTCACCCCCCCCCCCCCCCCCCCCTCAGTTATTATAACACAAAGATTCCCCTGCATCAAAACATAAGGATCCCTAATCTCAAATTTTATTATTCATTTATCTTTCTAATTAGTTTCCTTGGTAATCAAATATTAAACAAAATATATAAATAAACCCACCATCACATTACTGCTTAGCCTAGATCATTATTAAGCAAGAATATTATCATCTACAAACTATATATCTGTACAACAAAGAAAGGTTTCATATCTATCATGTATCAAGCATGATGTATTTTGCTATCCTAGTATCATTGTGTTATCAAGGTTACACTGCTTTGAAGAGAAACCCACATATCAAGTATTCAAACTAATATCAAGGAAATAATGGAACAATAAATAGTATTTGCTATGGTATAATTGTTCATTATTATCATCTTCTTTATGCGTAGATATTATAATTTATCGAATGAATGGGATCAAAAATTTGGTACTTGCATTGTAATATTATTATTTTACATGATCAAAATAATATTAATCTATTTGTCTTATATATATATATATATATATATATACACACACACACACACACACACACATATACATATATATATGTATGTATATAGATATATATATATATATATATATATATATATATATATATATATATATATATATATATCTATATACATACATATATATATGTATATGTGTGTGTGTGTGTGCGCGCACCATTTCGTATCATTGTGTGTGATTATAATTGCATCCTCTTTGAGTTGTTTTATTTCCCTTTACATTTCATGTCATGCAAGTCTATACCAATAACTTCTCTATTAAGGTAAAAACTCTCAAAGATGTATTTTTCAATGTCATAAAAAACTAGCACTTGCACCTTTGATGGGTGCAAGGGTTATGCCGATAGTAAAATATACTCAATGCAAAGTCAAATATTTCAGACATTTAGGTTATACATTATAATTATAGGTATAGTTCATACTTTGATAAATAACAAGTCCAATGATTTTTGAAACATACCACTTGAACTTAATTTGTAAAGCTAAGTTGTTATCTCAACCAATGTTATTACTATTATTACTGGTAAAATTATTCATGGTAGTGTATTATATGCAAAGTGGATGCATTTTATTTTTAGTTCTAGTTGATTCAAACAAGATTATTTTGTTTTATGTTTAATTGTATATGGATTATTTTGCATTCTCGTGTACATATCATAGGTAAAACTGGGCTGGATACAAAGACTATCTAGATTTCCCACTCGTGATATAGCTGTATATGTCATTCCTTGTCTCTTTATTTTACCAATGTCAATTGTTTCTTTTCATGACATCAGCCCTTGTGATCTATGTACAGTAATAGCTCTTGTCATGGTAAGTGGTAGTTCCTTCAACTGCCTAATGTAATAGCTACAATTGGTGTAGTCTTGATGAAGGGTGCTCCCCTTAATACCACAAACACATAACATAAATAGAGAAACAACAACGATTTGCAAGAGCAGAAAATGGGCTTCTTATTATCTACACAAATGTGGAATTACAAATATTCAGAATTACAATATGCAAAGCCACATGGGCATTTCCCTTACAATATTCTATTGGACAAAGCCTTGAATTGTTACCCAGAACTATTCTAAACTGCCCCGAACTGCCTTAGACAACACTATGGGCCTTCCTTATATAGGCAATTTTCCACCACTTGGGAAGGTTCCAAAAATTTATCTATTAAGGCTGACCAACCATAGAATTATTTATTTTTCAATTTATTACATCAGAGTCAGCTCAAAACATCTTTTGAAACCCAAACATAAATTTTATAGGAAATTTATTTTTCACCATTTTAGGTGGTCCAACTTCTGGAGACCATAAGTCATCACCTATTGACCTGATTGACTATCATGACCCTATTTCGAAAAGGGAAAAAAGTGCTCTACAGCGCTTGAATTAAGAAAGCTTCATTTAGTCGAAGTTTCAAGCTCATCCGAGGCCTCTAAAACCTTCAAAACTGAGTTCAAAGTTTTTGTACCCTACTACCAATACCGAAAATTTTCAATATCTTCAAAACTAGACTTGATCTGGCAATGAAACTTTCTCGGCAGGCTAATATGACCAAAATGAACCTCTAGGGAAGAAAATAGAACATTCTGAGCTCGAATAGAAAACTTACTAAAAATAATAAATTTAAAAAAATAGTAGCTTTACACAAGATAGCCCTTATTGAAAAGAAACCAAAAATATTTTTGGGTGATGCAAGATTGCTCTTACACCTAGGATGCTCCTGCATCAGACACCTGGAGTAATTTGAGAAGTCACCCCATCATATCTCAAGTGCGAAGAGGAAAACTAAGATGGTTAACCTCCTCCCTTGTCAGCCATGATGAATCTTCAACATGTCATCTTCTCCATTTGACCATATATTCATCATATGTCATGTTCCTTGTGCTTCTGCCAACACAACTATCCAGTATATCCTCAATCTCCTTGATAGCTGAAGTAGTTGCTAGAATATTCCATTGTGCTTTTGTGATCTCATCTTCAACACCTCCTTCATGATACTCTGTCAAATCTAAAATGTTAAATACTAGTGAAATATTCATCTTAGTAGGCAATTCTACTTCATAGGCATTTCCTGAATCATGATTCTTCAGTATCTTACAGGGCCCAAACTTCTTCTTTTTTAACTTTTCATATGTACCAACTAGAAATCGCTCCTTTCATAAATGAACCATGACTTCATCCCCAACCTGAAATTCTTGATGCCTCTTTTTCTCATCTATCTTAGCCTTATACTATGCATTCATCTTAGTAATGTGCTTCCTCACCTCCTCATGGATGTTCTTCAAATGCTCTGCAAAATCCTCACCTTCAACACTACTTATTTCTCCTTTATCTATCTTTCTCAACTCAGAAGCATTTCTGGGACTACTTCCATATACAATCTGAAATGGTGATTTACCAGTGCTCCTATTGAAAAAATTATTGTATACAAATTCTTCCTATGGTAAAATCAAATCCCATCCTATTGGCTTGTCTCCAACCAAGCATCTCACCAAATTTCTAAAACTCCTATTCACCACTTCTATCTGTCCATCAGTCTGTGGATGATGTGATGAACTGAACTTAAAATCTATCTTCAACTTCTTCCATAATGTGTGCCAGAAATATCCAACAAACTTAGTGTCTCGATCTGAAACTATGTTCTTTGGAAAACCATCTAGTCTTTGTTAGAATAAATGAGAGGGGGGGGTGAATTAGTTATCCACAATCCCAAATACAAAATGTATATTCAAAAATAATTTTAAACAAACTTATGTAACTCGGTAACATAAAATAGTAAACTATCTATGCTTTTACTGATTACCAGTTAATAACTTATAGTGATTACCGATCAAATCAAATACGCAACATAAAAAGTATGATAACCAAAAATTATCGCAATGAACACATAACACAAGAGATTTAATGTGGAAACCCTATTAAGGGAAAAAACACCTAGGACCAACAACCCAAAAATTGTTCACTCTTCTGAAGTGAGGTCGTTGAAGACCCAACCCTGTTAAAGGTTACAAACAACACTGTAAGGTGTGACCTTGTTAGAAGATTTAACACTAACCATTATCATCCAACCAGCATTCACTATGGGGTTGACAGGATAACAAATGTACATTCTATGAATGACATTACAAGACTTTCAAGTCCACTCAGTTAAGAGATTTATTTGTTTACAATGGTTAAACTATAACAGTAGGTGATCTAATTACAATAAAACTTCTATTGCAGATGTTCATATCTATATTATGCTCATTCAAATCCTATGATCAATATATCAATTCTATTTCAACAATATTCAATGACTTATTGTCTCTTGGTTATAGCTTTTGACACTTAGTAATCTCTGCAATTTAGTTCTCCTTAACCGGTCTGATCATGCATGCATGAAGCTCTATTCACAGGATAGTTCTACAGTCTCCTTCTCCTGGCATTAATTTCATAATGAAACCCTAGTCACTTAAATAGACATGTAAACTATTTTCTTCTCATCCATCATATTTTGCCACTTATTCTCCTTCGTTGATTTTTCCACTTAAACCTTCCTCGGCTGATGTGTCATTAACACATTTTATTTCCATCCTTTAGATCTTCTTTGAATTTTGTTAGTCATTGATCTTCGTAACAAAATTTATCTTTCCACTCTGTGATCATACACTTTACAGCTCATCAATTTTTGTCGGCTAAACTCGTCATTAGTTCTTTTGTTCAAGCTCAGTTAACAAAGAAATGTGTCAGTGACCACAAGCTCGATTTATACTGTCCTTGGTATACACTACACTTCTCGGTGTATACTAGAATGCTTCATTAATCAACCACACTACTTTGTAACAATTTGCTTCTATCTCCATAACAAATTAATGTAAAATAATCAAGTCAACAATATGAAGTCATAGACTCATAAATAAGTTACCAAGAGTATTCCTTATCCGAATTTGTCATATCCATCTTCCTCAATGTAGATATCTCGATTCTTCATCTTTCTCTTCTCTTCTATAGATGTGTTAGATATTTGCAACTACCATGATAAGTACTGTCAAAACTAGTTGACATCATTGACAACATAAAATAGATTCAATTATCTTACATAACACTTCAGTATTCGGTGACCTCTAATCACTTGTAGTTCTTCAATCAAGTTCTCAATCAATTGTAGTTCATCAATCTCTCCCTTTGGTATTGATGGAAACTCAAGTAATATGAAGTATACCATACACATACCAAACATGTATTCTACAACTTTGTAAACAAATATTATAGCTCGGTATAAGCTCTCCCTAGCTTAATATGTTTAATGACTACGTTACTTAATAGCATTGCAAGTGTAGACTATCTTCTACAGATATGATCTTTGCAGCTCTCATATTTCTTCTTCTATTCTCAATAACTGATCTTCAATGCTCTCCCTTTCATTTTTGATCTCTCATTAATTTTGTCTACCTTTGTCTCTGCTTCATATTGAGATCTCTCTCCCTTTGACAACAATGCCAAAGAAAATATAAAACATATAGCTCTGTAGTAGCCATGTAACTCTTTGTTGTCCAGTGTATCCTTTGTATCTATGTATATTGTTATGAAAATCTATTCCAGTTCTTCAAACTTTTCACAACCTTAGACAAAAATCCAAAGTGTGAACTATGTTGCATCAACATGAATGATCTTTTGATAAGATTAGGCTGATGTAACCTCCAGATCACATTAGTGACTACTAGATAGGGGATGGACCCCAAGTCTAGTCCTCAAGTATTCAAATGTATCCTTCGGTAGAGACTTGGTAAATATGTCTGCAAGTTTCACTTTATATGTAACAAATTCTATCTTCACTTGCTTCTCCTATACTTGTTCTCTTAAGTAGTGATACTTAATAGATGTGTGCTTTGTTTTTTAGTGCATCACTGGATTCTTTGAAATGTTAATAGCAGTAGTGTTGTCACAATATATAATCATCGTCTCAGTGATTACCTCATTCATACCTTCAACCACTTGATTAATATATGAAATATTTGAATAGTTTGTAGCAGCAGTAACATACTCTGCTTCAGTTGTAGACTGCGAAATATAAGATTGCTTCTTACTTGTCCACGTAACAAGTCTTTCACCAAAGAAAAATGCTCCTCCAGTTATGCTTTTTCTGTCATCCACATTTCCAGCCCAATCAACGTCGATGTAGACTTTTAGTTCAAATTTTCCATCCTTAGGATACCATAATCCATAGTCCTCTATTTTCTTCAAGTATCTTAAGATTCTCTTTGTAGCAACCATGTGTGACTCCCTAGGATTTGCAAAAAATCTTGCAACAATTCCCACAGCATGTGCAATATCTGGTCTACTATACACTACATACATTAAATTACCGGCAATCATAGATCAGTACAGTGTCTGGTTCACCTCTGTAGTTTCATCCTCTTTAGTTAGTTTGCAACCTATGACCATTGGTGTTCCAACTGGTTTAGCATCTTCCATGCCAAATTTTCTCAGTACTTCCTTGATATATTTAGATTGTGTGATGAATATACCATCATTCTATTGAATAACCTGTAGTCCTAGAAAGAACTTAATCTCTCCAAACATAGACATTTCAAATTCCTTTCTCATCTCATCATCAAATGATTTGCAGATGTGATCTTGTCCTCCAAATATTATGTCATCCACAAATATTTCAGCAATCAAGATAGTATCATTTGAATCTCCTTTCATATACAGATTGCTATTCTCACTAGTTCTAACAAATCTAATACTCAATAAATAATTATGCAACCTTTCATACCAGGCTCTAGGTGCTTGTTTCAAACCATATAAAGCTTTATGTAATCTACATACCATATCTTTCTTGTCTGGATCAACGAACCCTTTTGGTTGTTCTTTGTAAACTTCTTCTTCAAGTATCCCATTCAGAAAAGATGATTCAACATCCATTTGGTAAACTTTGAACTTTTTGTGTGCAGCATATGCAAGTAACATTCTGACTCCTTCTAATCTAGCAATAGGTGCAAAAGCTTCACCATAATCTATTCCTTCCTCCTATGCATATCCCTTGCATACCAATCTAGCTTTGTTCCTTGTTACCTCTCCATTTTCATTAAGCTTATTTTTGAATATCCATTTAGTACCGATAAGATTCTTATCTTTAGGTCTAGGTACTAAAGTCCATGTCTTGTTTTTCTCTATCTATTCTATTTCTTCTTTCATTGTATTAACCCATTCATCATTTTCTAGTGCAACTTTTACATTCTTCGGTTCATATTCACAAACTAAACATGTACCTTGTCTCATTTTACTCCTTGTCATCATTCTAGATTGTCTATCTCTAATTATTTGGGTCTCAGGATGATGTCTTTTGACAAATCTTTCCAATACTTGATCTCTTCTTTGTTCATGTAGGTTCATTTGTTTGATTGGTAGGTCCTTCCTACTCGTCAGTTTCTCTTTCCTATTCCTCAACGTTGTTTTCCTACTGACTGGTTATCACAGTTTGTGGCTTTGATAGATACTCTAGTTATTCAATGTAAGTGAATCTACCGTATTCTTTTGGTTCCTTTCTACTTTATTCTACATTCTTATCATCAAACTCATCAACCCTGACCTTAGTAATTTCAATCATTTTATTAGTAACTCTATTTAGACACTTGTATGCTTTGCTTTTAGTGGAATATCCAAGAAATATTCCTTCATCCCCTTTGGAGTCAAACTTTCCATTTCTTTCATATTTTAGAATAAAGCATTTACTTCCAAAAATTTTGAAGTAACTTACAGTGGGTTTGTGGCCAAACCATAACTCATAGGGTGTTTTTTTATTGTCCTTCTTCAGTTGTACTTGGTTCAGAACATAAATAGCTGTGCTAACTACTTTTCTCCAGTATGTCTAAGCTACATTCTTCTCTATCATCAATGTCCTTGCGTAGTCAACAATTGACCTGGTCCTCCTTTCAACAATACCATTCTGTTGGGGTGTCCTCGGTGTAGAGACCTATCTTTTAATACCATGCTCATTATAATAGTTAGTAAATTCATCAGAAGTAAATTCACCACCTCTGTCAGATCTCAAGCATTTCAATTCTTTACCATTCTCTTTCTCTACTTTTTCTTTATACCACTTGAACATCATAAATGCCTCTGATTTTTCTTTTAAGAACATGACAGTCATTAATCTAGTGTAATCATAAACAAAAAGAATGAAATATCTCCCTCCATAATAACTTTGAGTTCTCATGGGACTACATAGGTCGGTGTGTACTAACTCAAGTATCTTCTTTGTTGAATAATCTTTTCTTTTGAAACTAGATTTTGTCATTTTACCTTTCTAGCATTCATGACACATAACATGATCAAGCTTTGATAAGTTAGGTAGACCTCTAACCTTTTTCTTTTTACTGATCTTAATCATGTTATCAAAATTCACATGACATAACCTTTTATGCCACAACCATGCATCCTCATTTTTCATCATTAAGCAAGAAGACTCACCATTATCAAGATAAAACAAGTTACCTTTTGACGGTGCTCCTATTCCAACAAGTCTTCCTCCATCGTCAAATATTTTTCCTTTCTTGCTCTCAAAAGCAACTTGGTGACCTGAATTGTTCAGTTGTGCCACACTTAGAAAAGTATAGTTTAGTCCTTCTGCCCAATAAGAATTATCACATTTGATTCTATCATTTATCATCAGAGATCCTTTTCCTCTAACCATATAGGGTGTATCATTACCCATTTTTATAGATCCTCCATTGTATTGCTCAAGATGATCAAATTTTTCTTCATCACCAGTCATGCGATGTGTACAACCACTATCTATGATCCATGTATCATTTTTATTTGTTGGAAAGTTGGCTATACTGGTATATATGACTTAGTATAGTGTTTTCATTATGGCAACAAAGTTATTTAGTAGTTTGGAGTCAGTGCACTTAATGAGAAGATCATAAATTGGCTAAGTGTTGAAGACTGGACAATGTACAGAGTACCTAAAGCTCAAAGCATCAATGCACATGTGTACGATAGAGTTATGGCATGCACCCTAGAAGATAAGTTGGTTAGACTATATTCATGCTTATTCTATGAGTGCATGATCAGATATGCAAGTATGAGAAAGTTACAGGCAGTTGAAGTTACACAGCCAATGTGTGCCACAGAAGAATAGATTAAGCAGTCGACTGTTAGCATTTTGATTTACGATTATATTATAATGATATAAAGGCTATGCGCTTATTATAATTAGGTTTCCGACATGTAAATATGTTTTTTTTTAAACACACTTGAGCCAATGCAATTGGAAGCATTGTATGTAATCGGTTAAAGGGCTGACCTAGTTATTTGTTTTCTATGTGCATATGAATATGAGATGTACCTATTATTATTAGTATGGTAGTTGTAATAGAGTTGAGATAAGTAGAGTAGAAGTGTGAAAAGATTATATAAGATGTATTAGAGCTTTGCAAGAGATCAAAGCATCATCGCATTAAAGGAACTGATCAGACAAGCAGTGTCATAGTAATAGTTCATCAAGTAGATATAGTGTGTATTTGAGATCAGAAGGTTACAACCTTCACCACTTGAGAAGTGAGCTCTAGGATAGTGCGTCCACACCCCTAACAAGGTTTATTGTAAAAAAATCCTAACAGGGTCTGACCCTTGACAAGGTCTACTATAGTTAATACATTGTAAAGAAACTTCTAACAGGGTTAAGGATCTTCTAACAAGGATCACAATTCACTAGTATAGAATATTAGTGGGTGTCAATTCCCACCAAGGTTTTTACCTATTTGGGTTTCCCCATAACCATATTGGTCTTATGTGTTGATTTCATGTTCCATGTTTATGTGGATGTTCATTTTATTACTTAAGCATTTAAGTTCAGTTTGAGATTAAGTAAAAAGATAAAATATAGTGAACATTGATTCACACCCCCCCCCTCTCAGTGTTCCCATTCCTAACAATTGGTATTCGAGCTTTGGTCCTTGGCAAAGAAGTTTAACCACTTGAGGAGATCATGGAAAAAGAAGAAATGAAACATCTAAAAAGAAATCTAGAAGCTCCTCTTGAAGACCTGGATAAATCTGAAAAAGAAATTGAAGAACTAAAAGAAAAACTCAATGATTCTTAATTAGTTATCAAAAGGCTAAGAAAGGATTTGAAAGAATGTTCTACCAGTGATTTAGGGATAATGGTCAAGAAGCCGAATGAATAAAATGCATCCTTAAAAGAACAACTTGAAGAATTTGATGATAAGCTAATTAAAAATTAGGAAGTCTATGAAGAACAGGTCAAAGAGACCCTTCAACTCAATGAAGAATTGAGGTAAGAAAACATGGAAATTTTGGAGCTAAGAAACAGTAAAGGAATTCTAGAATCTAAATTGAAAGAGGCAAAGAATCACATTGATAAATTACACACCAGTTCTAATTTAATAGAATATCAGTTGTATGCAAGAAGAGCTAAAGGAGATACTAGCTGCATTGGATACAATGAAGCACAAAACCAAATTGACAACATGTGAGCAAGGATGAAAGTACAAAATGACTCTACTAATACTAAGAAGACTGAAGATCAAACTAAAGATAATAGTGAACCACCTAAGAATGAGCACAAGCTAGTAGATCAAACTTGTTATGCATGTAACAAGCATGGACACATAGCAAGAAATTGTACAGAGGTAAGACCTTTCAATGGTTACTATCATTCATGCAATAAATTTGGTCATAGAGCTATGAATTGTAAGACAAGTCAGAAGAACAAGACTCAGTATAATCAAAGAAATTAGAATCAGTCAAATGTAAGAAGTTCTCAAAATATTACATGTTAGATATTTAACTATAATGTCACTCAACTAGACAATGTAAAATGGTGACTCATGTCAATGCACTGAGGAATATAAGGCCTCCAGTCATTTGTCACTCTTGTAACAAGGCTGGACACATCTCAAAGTTTTGTAGATCAAGGATGCAAGGTCAGGAAAGCCCTAAAAAGACTGAAGAACTAGTATTGGATCCCAAAGGAGAAGTCAAGTTTGTGAAAGCCTCAGAGGATGCGAGCTTAATTTGGTTAGAAAAAAATAAGGATAAGGCTGATGAGTATGTATTGGATGCATCCATAGTGGATGCACCCTCTACATTTGGATGAATGACCCTTAGGGTCATAGGGGGAGCTAATTTCTCTCTAAACCCCTATGTGATTGGTATACTCACTTTCAGAGTATGCACCTTTGGACTTAAGCTTTTGGAGACTAGAAAAACCTATGTCCAAGAGTGCACTGGCTGATTGGTTGCAGAATGAAAGTTAGAAATTTTCAAGTGACAACCTGGTTCATGTGACAAGCACTAATGGTAGATTTTCTACTTTAAAGTACATAGAAGTTTGAAGATATCTCATTGCATTCAAATTGAGGGTGAATGGAAAGTAGAAGATCCCTAGCATTTGATTGAGAAGGATTGTAGTTTGATTCATCAAGTGACTTGCTATGCATTTGATTAGTTGTGGAAACCCTAGTTTGTCATACCAATTCAGAATCTCTTGGAAACCTTTGAGAAAGTGTTATACAAGTAAGTGATGGCTACTCCTATAGTATTTGATGTTGTAGAGAAGAAAAGATATGTATTTAAGAGGCACCTATTCAAATCCACTTTGGATGACCTAGAAGGGGCATTCTCCCACATGCCTATGGGCGTTATGCATGTCAAGGACATTAGGGCATACATTTACTATAAGAAAGAACTAGTAGGATTGGATAGATTAAGAGGGCACATGGAAAATATGTTGAAACTAGACAAAACCTTCATGGATGAGTAAGCATGATGGAACAATCACCCTATAGTGGAGTATGCTATGACATATGCATTCTATGAATCAGAATGGATCAAGATTCTACTGAGCAGAATTCATGATGACCTATTTTGGATAGGTGAAGTGTCAGTCAAAATTACTGGTGACCTAATTCAAGAGATGATAGGCCTATTTAAGATAGGTGTCATTCTTCCAGCAGGCAAGGATGTAAGGAAGCTTGTTGAGCAAACCTACAAGTCAAGAAGTGATAGGCATGAAATGACCATTGAGCCTATTGAGCAAGATGACATCAAATTGATGTCAATGATACTAGGTTATAGGTTCTAACACACTAGCAGGGTAAACAATGTGTCTATGGCCACAATTCTTGTAGCCATAAGACTTGTGAATGAGAATGGAGAGTTTAATTTGTGCAAGATCCTACGCGTATAATTGATAGATAACATCAAGGCAATCAAGCATGATAAGACCAAGATATTCATATTTGGGTCTTTGATCATATATATGTACTTCCACATTGTTGGAAAAGTATTTGATTTGTATCTAGACAAATCCATTCCCACAATGCCATAGATATTCAGGGCTAAGATCCAGATGAGGTACATGATACTAGAGAAGATAGTTGAAAAGTATAAAGATACTATTTGCTTCATGGTTAAGACAAACACAACATGCATGGAGGTAGTTGAACCAAGAACAAAATGGATTCATCCACTAGGATATGAAGTAGAAGAGCCTATTCTAGATACTTATTCTCAAGTTCTATTGTTAGCACCTAGAGACCCTAATGAGCCAAGATGGGGAACTATGAGGAAAAAACAAGAGAAGTTGATGCAGTGCTAAACAGTGCAGCAACAAAAAGGAAGGTTGCAAAGGTTACCTTAGAGATCTTGAATATTCATGGAGTGTCTCAAGAAGACCTAGACAAAGAAAGGGAACAAAAGATTTCTTTGGAAATTGAGAGCGCAACAATAGCAAAGACTGAATTAGAAGATCCTAAGCTAAAGAAAGTGAAGATAGAAAAGTCTAATATTCAGAAGGGTAAAACTGATGTTACTCCTACACCCAAGGAACCATTGACCTTACTACTCCTCCTGAGTATAAGGCAATGCCTAAGAGGAAGAAAGAAATCAGCATTTCTCATCCATCCTCGAGAGTAACAAGGAACAAAAGGAACACTCAAGGACCTCTTGAAGTAAGTTTCAAACCTAGTCTCTGTGTGCTAAGTACAAGAATTGTTGATGAAGGCATAATTGATCAAGTAGCAAAGTTTATGAGAAATAAAGTGAGATTGACAAATCAAAGATACATGGAATGATTGTCAAACACATGTTGAAGTTTAAGAAGATAGTCACAGAACTTAAGACTATGATTCCTGATAATGTGTGGAACATCTTAGAGTTCCTAAAGAGACAAGCTATTGAAGAAGATCTAAGGATAAGGGAAAAGATTATAGATGATACCCTTCCATTGTGTTCCTTAGAAGAAAAATCCTTGTTGTTAGACTTGGTGAAGCCACATCTCAGAACAAAGTCAAGGACCCTGCATATAATGGACAAAAACTATAAGTTGGCTACCAAGGAAATAGAGAAGGCATTTGAAAAGGTTTTTATGAATAGGCACATGTATCCAGCTACTGTGCCTATAGCTCAAGTACCCGTAATGGTTGCAAAAGAGTCAAAGACTACCAATGTACCATTTATAGGTCCATAGAATTTAGCACCTACAGTTGAAAAAAAATCAAACGCAGAAAAGTCTATGCCTATGTCAAAAGCACCCAAGGATGAAACAATTCTCATTGACAATATTGAAATAGAAATGGTGGCCTCAACTATTGATTTGGACAAGTTTGAAGAGGTTTTTTTAAGCACTCAAGAGGTTGAAACTCTTTGTAGTAACACTCCTCCCATTCATCAAGAAGAAGTATTGATTGAGGGTATAACAGATGAGAAAGAAGAAGAAAAGATGGAAGAAAAGAAAGAAGAAGAAAGAGAAAAAGAAGTTGAAAAACAAAAGGGAGAAGAAGAGGTAAAAGGAAGTGAGAAAAAATATAAACCATCATTTGAAATAATCAAGGTAAAACAAGAAGTGATGGATAGCACTCCTATCACTCCCTCAGTAGCATTATTGTCAAGTTTGATGCCTAACACAACCAATTTGGACTCTTGGGGAGAAGAAGACCTAATCAAGATTAGCGTCTTAGCTATGGAGAAAGCCAAGGAGAAACAAGTGATGATAAATCTCCTCCTTGTAGAATCAATAAACATCTTGAACAACTTGTTACCAATAGACAAGAAAGTGTCTAAGCTACACTTCGTTGATGATGTGAGTACAGTCATTTCACAGTTCAAGAATAATTTCTCTAGCCTGGAAGAATCTGCATCCCTAGTTGTAGAAGAGAAATATTTGAAAAAGAGACTTAGTGAATTGGTTATAAACTATGCACTTGACCTAAGCTCATTAAAGATTGGTCAAGCATCCTTGAAGGATTTTGCAGCAAAGGGCAGAAAGATTATTGCTAACTATATGAACCAAGACAAGTTGACTAGTGATCTATACAAAAAGATACAAGAGGTAGAAGTTATGATAGATAGCATAAGGAAATTAGTGGAATATCCATCTTTTGATGTAAACATGTGTAATAATGTCTACCAAGGTCAGATAGATAAGATTGAGAAGGTAGAAAAAGAGATGTCCAAGATAAGGGCTAAGCAAACTTAGCAAAGGAATGCTCTTGCGCCCTCATTAGCCATACTTAATTAGAATATCAAGGAGATTGATGCCACCATGGTGACATATGATCAAGGTCCTAGCACAATTTTGGAGAAGATGGAGAAGATACAGTATGCATTATGCACCCATCTACATATTGTAAATTCATTGATCACATTTTGGAAGAAGGAGATCCAAAATCTGCAGATAGCATATCCAGATGTTCTCTCACAGTAAGTAGTTGTATATAAAATTTTAAAGAACCTTTGTCATTAATGTCAAAGGGGGAGTATGTATATAATATGGTTATAGATACATATAAGGAGAAATAAGATAAAAATATATTTATAGGGAGTTATAAGATTAAAAAAAATTGTATTAAGGAAAAGTTAGCAACTTGGCCATATTCTTTTGTTGCCATCAATAACAAAGAGGGAGATTATTGGAAAGTTAGCTATACTGGTATATATGACTTACTATATTATTTTAATTATGAAAAAAAAGTCATATAGTAGTTTGGAGTCAGTGCACTTAATGAGAAGATCATAAATTGGCTAAGTGTTGAAGACTGGACAGTGTACAGAGTACCTAAAGCTCAGAGCATTAGCACATGTGTGTACGATAGAGTTATGGTATGTGCCCTAGAAGATAAGTTGGTTAGACTATATCCATGCTTAGTCTATGAGCACATGATCAGATATGAAAGTATGAGAAAGTTACAGACAGTTGAAGTTCCACAGCCAATGTGTGCCAGAGAAGAATAGAGTAAGTAGTTGACTATTAGCATTTTGATTTGTGGTTATATTCTAATGATATAAAGGCTGTGCACCTATGTAATTAAGTTTTTGACATGTAAATATGTTTATTTTTAAACACGCTTGAGCCAATTCAATTGGAAGCATTGTATGTAATCGGTTAAAGGGCCGACCTAGTTATTTGTTTTGTATGCACATATAAATATGAGATGCACCTATTGTAATTAGTATGGTAGTTGTAATAGAGTTGAGATAAGTAGAGTAGAAGTGTGTGAAGAGTCTATAAGATGTATTAGAGCTTTGCAAGAGGTCAAAGCATCAGCGCATCAAAGGAACTAATCAAACAAGCAGTGTCACAGTAACAGTTCATCCAGCAAATATAGTGTGTATCTGAGATTAGAAGGTTGTAGCCTTCACCACTTGAGCAGTGAGCTCTAGGATAGTGCGTCCACACCCCTAAGAGGGTTTATTGTAAAATACTCCTAAAAGGCTCCTACCCTTGACAAGGTTTACTATACTTAATACATTTTAAAGCAACTCCTAACAGGGTTAAGGATCTTCTAACAAGGATCACAATACACTAGTACAAAATATTAGTGGGTGTCAATTCCCACCGGGGTTTTTACCTATTTGGGCTTGCCCATAACCATATTGGTGTTATGTGTTGATTTCATGTTTCATGTTTATGTGGATGTTCATTTCAGTACTTAAGCATTTAATTTTAATTTGAGGTTCAGTAAAAAGATAAAATACAGTGAACACTAATTCACCCCCCCCCCTTCTCAGCATTCCCATTCCTAACATTATTAACTTTAGAAATCAGTGTTGTTTCTACATACCTCTCTTCTTCCTCAGAATCATCCTTCATAGTAAAAAATACAACTTCTACATCATCATCTAAATCAGCTTCAGTATCATCTTCTTTAGTAATGTAACATACATTTTTACCTTTATCATTGGTGTCTCGGTTGTCTCTATTGTAGTGTCAGTAACTTTTGTTGTTTTGTCTCCCATAGATTCCTTCACTAGATCGATCTTTATTTCTATCATTTTCCCTCATGTTTGGACATCTAGCAGCAATATGACCAACTTCTTTGTAATTAAAACATGCTAAAGGTAATTTACCCTTATATCTACCTTTACCTTTAGGTAATCTTCTGGCCATAAGAGCTTCAAGATCATCAAGCTCATTGTCAGTATTGTTATCATTATCATCATGTCTACTACTAGACTTACCAATCTTTGAAGAAGTCATGAAAGTAGATTCAATAGTTGGTACAACACTATTATCATAATTGTTAAACTCAAATGTTGTCAGTTTACCAATTAGATTATCAAGAGTGAGAGTATTGTATGCACCCAAAAATGGTCGCCTAGACTTTGGGCCCCATTTATTCAATTTATCCAATATCAATTTTTTGAATCAATGCTTTACAATATATTCAAATCAATCTTTTTGATCAAATCATAATTATTTCAATTATTTCAATTCTCCCTAAGGTTTGAATATTTCATTAAATTTTATTTAATTAAAAGAAATAAATCCCTTTTTAAATAAATAAAATAATGTTATTTAATTGAAATTAATATTCCTTAAATGAAATAATTAATTAAAATCCATTTTTAATTAAATGATTTTATTTTATTTAATTAATATTCATCTTTAAATTATATAATCTTATTTTATTTTATTACAAGAGATATTCTTCTTTTAAAATAAATAAAATCCTCTCAAAAGATCTTTTGTGATGAAAAAGAAATAAGTGAAATAAAAATAAATAAAATAAAGAGATTTCCTTTTCTCTCCACACTTTCTAAAAAATTAGATTTCTTTCCTCTTTTTACATTAATCCCACATTGATCTTGGAGATGCAATATCTTCCACAATTTCTTATATAAGGAGCCCTCTCCTTCTCAATTAAAAATCTAGAATGTTCATACCATTGTTATGCTGCAGGTTTTCTTGGTGACAATGGAGCTTTGGAAATCATTGTTTTAGCTTGCATAGTTACATATAGATTAATATTCATAGCATTTTAGTTTAATTTATTTCATTGTTTTAGCTTAATCTCCATTTCAATAAAGTAGTTTATTTTCTTGCATTGCAATCATATAGATTAATTTCATTTGCATGCAAGAAATTGATGATTCGATGGATATTAGCATTCTTGTTTCTCATCCTTGAACCTCTCATTCTGTGGTGTACTTGCATGGGTTCAACTCAGTCAATTTGAGGGCCTCATAACAATTCATGCACTCCACAGATAGAGAGTTGTGAATTGATATTCGAGAGCTCATTATTGAGTATCCTTGAATGCAAAGATTCATAGAAGTGTGACACAAATTCATCACACATTTTTGGTGCCCACCGTGGGGCAGAAAAGATTAATTTTTGGCCTCATTCTTGATTGGTTTTTCAGTTTTAGTGTTGGTTCCAAGCCTTGTATGGCCATATAAAGACTAGAAACCCTATAATATAGTAATGGATGGATATAATGATAAATCCTCTTTCTCATTCTTTTGGTTTGGTTCATTTTTATAAAGAAATGAATTAGTTATGATCATTTTGGTGAAAGTGGGTATTTGCAAATTTGAGATTCTCTGAATATAGTCAAATTGAAATGTTTGGTATAGACAAATTGTGAAGAATCAGGACCTATAATAATATTCATTGGAATGATACGTGAATTATCTTTCATTTTCTTTTTGTTTGAGTCATTTTTATGTAGATTTGTGAAATTTACGGGCATTTGAGTGAAAACTAGTTTTTAACAATCTGCATTGGAGTTGCAAGCAATGATTTTCTCTTAGAAAATAATTTATGAATGGGAAAAATAAATGGCTTACATATTTGGAAACTAGATTCATTAATAGTTTCGATGAAATTTTTTTGGTTTCATTTGGATTCTTTTTGAGAAAGATATGTGATTCTCTAAGCAGGGTTTGGTGTTTTAAATCTGATTTATGACAGAAAAATTACAGTCTGAAAAGGTTATTGGTTGAGAAACCAAATGGAATCATAAGACCTTGTAATTTTGGGAAATGGTAGTTCTTGATGTTGGCTAAAAAATTCATTCTTTCCAAAAAATTTAATATTATAACTTTATGGGTCAAATAAATTAATCTTTAAAGACTGTCTTGAAGATAGCAATGTTAAATCAAACTCCTAACAATTGATTTTCATATCTAACCATCTTAGGATTTTTTTTTCGGATGTGTGCTAAATGCTGGAGTGCAGATCTTTGGACCTAAGGTGAGTTCTTAAAATCTCTATAACACTTGGTTTGGGCATAAAATAAATCTCTCATGTGTTTGGCTTGAGTGTTACACACTTTCATAGAGCACATTTTTGATGCTCTTAATGGGAAATGAATGAACATAGATTTGTTTTTATACAAGTTTGTGTTTAAGTGAATGCTTGTGTTTAAAAATTAAGTAATTCTTAGTTCCAATATCAAAAAAATCTCATTAAGTAATTTAGGGCGTGGATTCATTCCTTGTTTACATGAAGAGTTAAATGCACCACTTTGTGGACTCACTTCATGTTTACTTGAAAAGTTAAATACTTCATGATTCAAACCCTCTTGCACTTATGAGTAGTATTGATTAGCAGTCTTAGATTACTTGTGATTGATCTAGATTGCTATCTTGGGTTATTAGACTCACTCATCCACCGGCCCCTCGTTCCACCCCATGGTTGCAAGGTCAGCACCACATTAAAGGGGAGGGGTCTACAGGAAAGAAGCGTTAATTGTTCCACTAGGCAACCCTTTTTTGCTTTTTGGAACTCACTTGTTTTCTAGGTTGTGGACTCATTTGTAGCTTGTGTGAGGTGTTAAGTGTTCCACCTTGTGGACTCACCTCATATTTTCTCTAAGCATTAAGTGTTCCACCTTTAGTGCTTTCCAATACTTTTTTTGATAGAGAATTACTTATTTTTTCATTTTTAGAAGGCCTGCTTGGGGATTTCATCACCTCAAGGGATGACCTTAACTCCTATGTTTTGGTGGAGTATAAATATTGGGAGGTGAATCCAAAGACACTTCTCTTGGGAATGAGTTAGATTTCACTCTTGGCTAAGCCTCAAAGAACTTTATACCTTTGAGAAGTGAAGGAGGAGATTTGGGTTACCATCTCCCCCCAGCTATGTGATTTTTGATTCTTCTCATCTACAAATTTGTGCCTCATGTACCTTGCATATATCAAGGACACCCTTTAGACAAGTCATGTATATCCTTGTAGACAGCTTGCTAGGATGTTGTTGTGTTCTAAGTGCCTGCTAAAACATTTTCAAGAACATACACAAGTAGCATCTTTAAGGAGTAGCATACTAAGTCACTTGATTGTTCATGTGCAAGGTTGCTTTGCCCCTTGCTCATTGTTTGAAGACAACTGCTTGCTTGAACTCCTTGATTGTTGTCTTATGTGCCTGATCATTGATAAAAATATGTTGATATACTTACTTGATCTTTGAAAATGAACACAAAAACTGAGTTCCTGACTTGAAACACCAACTTTTTACAGCTTTCTCAATTTTCTACCCTACCATTAGAGACTTTTCATTACTGTAAACTTCTGGTTTTAGCCCTCTAGGGATAGCATCATTTGGTTTACAAAGTCACCTTGGAAATAATTGTCAAGTTAAAGGACTATTCTTGGTGAGAAAGTTTATCTCTAGAATTGTTAGCCACATTCTTGGAGAATTTTAGTAATCTTTTTGTCCAAACCATTTCCATCAAATTCAATTTCAAATATATAATTTGGCCAAGTCCAACCTCTTGATTTAAAAGTGCAAGGGTAGTCACCCTTTGATTTGAAGCACCTCTTTGACATTATTGGTAATGCCTTTTGCAATTTCTATCTTACTATTTCTCTTTGGACATTAGAGAACTTTGATTATCCTAGTTTGGTGTTGACACTTTAAGAGGTCACCCTATCACTTAGAATATTTTTTTTTTCAATTCTCAGTCTTCCTTGGTTAGTCCAGATCTTAGATCCTAGGTGCTTTCATGTTGCTCAACATCTCAATGAACGTTATGGTATCAATTGCATAAGATGACTCTTAGTCTTCTTCTTTCTTCTTCCCTTCCCATGTTTTTCTTCTAAAGTCTTCTCTTCACATGGGATATTCTTCTCATCTTCCTAATTCTTTTCCTCTTACTATCTAGTTTATTTTCTTCTATTTCATCTCTTCTGTCACTTCCATGCTTGATTATTCTTCTTCCAGAACCATGAATTACAAATATCTTTCTATGGAACCTCTTTTAAAAATGGATGATCTTGAACTCATTACTGAATTCAAAGAGTTTTGTTCCTCTAACAGTCCTTCTCGATATGGCAAAGGTGATAAACTTAAGATAAAAATATAAAAAAGATTGAAGGAATCAGACGCCTTTGCTAGAATTATCAACATGATCCTGTCATGATCTCCTTCCAAAAGTATTTCATCTTCTAAATCTTCCAATTCATACCATGATTCTTCTAAACATTCTTCATATTCTAAGTCTTCTCATCATTCTTCATCTCCCAAATCTTATCACAACTATTCTAAACATTATTCAAATTCCTCATTATCTAAGTCTTCTTCTTCCACTAGGTCTTCACCTTCCTCTTCTTCACGATCTCGTTCCTCTTCTACTTCTCCCAAGAATCTTACTTCTCTTCATGAGACATACCATGATGAGCAATAGGATAATACTTGTGATACCTCTTCCATGAAGAGTGCCACACCCACATATGATGGCTATGATGATGAACCCTATAGTCATACCTATGATGCTTCTATTCATAAGAGTCCTCCTAGCCATGTGCTTGTGCTTACTGGAAATGGGTCATCCCATTGGATAGATCGGGATGGTGATCCATATGACTCTGATTTTGAGAGAAATTATGATATTTGTTGTGACCAATATGATACATCTACTTCTATTGAGGAAGAGAAATTTTTTTGTGCTGATTATAAACATAGATACTATGAGCATATCTCCTCTAAAAATTCTCTTGCTGAAAATAAAGATTTTACTCTCAAGAAAGATCATGTTAATGCTAGACCTTTGTCTTATGATGGTTCCATTCCATCCCCTACTTCTTCCAATACTTCTACATCTCCTAAAGTCACCAAGTCTTCCAAATCTTTCACAAATCTTGCATCTGACATAAATTCTAATGCTTTCCATGCAGTTCCCTATAGTTATCCTCAAGGGCCATCTCTTAAAGATACTAAAGCTAACCTTCACTTGGCTGCAAATACTTCTGATAATGCTAAATCTAAAGAGCCTAAGCCTTTATGTGCTATAATGCCTATTTCAACTATTCCTTCACCATCTCTGCCAAAGTCTTCCATACAACTCCAACCTGCTTCCTTGTCCTTAGAAGTGGCTTCATGTCAAGAGGACTCTAAAACTGATACATAAAAGAATATAAAGAAAGATCAAGATCAATAACCCTCCATGTCATCCAATCCTTTACATGATGTCTCTTATTTTCTTTAGGGTTCTTTTGATCCTGCACATCCTTTTTCATGCATTCCACCATGTCTTAATTCTTCTCCTAAGTAAGATCATGATACTACTTACACTGTTGAGCTTATTGACAATCAAAATAATCTTACTACACTTCCACTTTCCAAAGATGATACTTCCATTAAGGTTGGTAAAAATGGTGTTGTTACTTCCAATGTGAAGCCTATTGAAAATCAAGAAAAAAATTATACGCTTGTGCTATCCAAAGCTCCTTGTCAAGATCAAAGTTTTCCATCTTCTTGTTCTACCACTCCATGTTCACTTTCGCTTTCTACTCTTCCTAAGTCTTCACAAGCTTTGAATGATCCTATCAAAGAAAATGCTCTTATTCAAGATGTCCAGGATCCTATTGAAAATTCTAATGCTCACTCTGAAGATGCTGATATCCTTGGTTGTCATATAGATGTTGATGAACTTATTGATTATCCTTTTGCATCTTCCACTTCCATCCTTGGACCTCTTCCACCACTACTAAGGACTTCATGTCTTCCTTCCATATTGGGTCCTTATGTCTCTTCATTTCCCCCTCCTAACTCTCCTAATTCATCATCTATCTTGGGTCCGTATGTCCCTCCATCTCCTATCTTTCCTCAAGATCAACATAGATGCATACCTTTGAATCCTTTTCATCCATCCACCCATCTACACCAGTCATATTATCCTTCTTCTTCCACACATCCCAAGTCTTTTGGAAGTAACTTGAATTTTCAATATAAGAAAAAGAAACAATACAAGAATCCATCAAAGAAAGAAGATCACCATATCTCCTCTAATCGATATGGGGGCATAAAGTCAAAAGAGATATCTAAGAAGAAAACTACAAGACAAGTATGGGTTCCAAAATCCATCATTCAAGATATTCTCTCTAAGTCATCAAAAGGAAATAAAAATCATAAGGCTATATGGATTCCAAAGTCTCTCGTACGAGAGTCTCATGTTGAACAAAAAGTAAAGTTGACATTCAAGCTTTCCAAGACTTCCACCTCATATTCTTCCAAAAACATTCTTCTATTCCATGCACTTGAACCGCAACCTCTACTAAACATTCACCATATTCCTTCACGTATTCCTTCATTCAAGTTTCCTCCATCCTCTCGCCACCCTCCAAGGTGTGTGTTGATGTTGACCTTGCCTTCCTTTCCATCTAGTCTTTCACAATCCTTCCATTCATTATTCTCTTGCCTTCTATCATTTTTTCTCATTTGCATATTCCTCCTATCTTCCAACTCCACTCACTTTACATAAAATCGTATCCTCCATTTTTCTCTTCCATCTTCCTTTCCCTATCAACATCTTTGAGCATATAATTTTGAATCCTTGGCATATCATGGTTTATCATTTCAAGGAGCATTATCTAAAAGCTTGCCTTCTTCCAAAAATTATAAAATTCAAAAAAAAAAGAAAAAAGAGAAAAAAATGAAAAAATTGAAAATGTGCCTTGGTGAAAACTTAGAAACAGGCACCTTGGTAGCAAAAATAAAGAGAAATAAATTCATCCTATGGTGAAAACCACTCCCTTGTGGCACCTTGGATAAGTACCATGATGAAAACTTGGCAATCAGGCATCATGCGTAGTTCTTCTACATATCTCATCCATTCCATCTTCTCTCTTTGATCTTGACAAGGTTGATCTATACATGTACATTTGGCTATCTCAGGAGCGGTCTTATGATAATCCTGCTTTCATTTCTTTCATGTCTAGCCTTCATATCTATTCTCCTCCATTCGTTCTAGTCTTTCGCTATCCTTTCACCTTTGGTCTTGATCTAATAAAAAAGAGTAAAACACGATGCTATGAAGCCTCTTGACATGTCTACTCCTTTGGACTGCATCCTTTCCTTCTTTTGCATTCCGCTTATGTGACTTATCCTATGCTGACCTTTCATTACTTGTCCAAATGCACTTTACATGACAATTTTTCCCTAGTTTGGGTACTCTTGAGGAGTTTGATCTTAAGGATTTCTTCCTTCCATTCTCCTTCATTCTCTTGTCTTCCATCTCTCCCACCAGCTTGTTAATCCCTCTTGTTCTCCACCTTGCTAGATATTGGGACTGCACGATGTGATCTTGCTGGAGAGTTTGATGCCCGTTCTGTCTGGGGACATTCCTTTGTATATAATTATTGATCCTAAAAAAATTCAAAAAAAAATCAATATATGATCTTGAAAAAATCAAAAAAATTGATATATTGTCAAAAAATCCCAAAAAAATCTATATATGATGCTGAAAAAATACAAAAAAATGAAAAAAAATTTTAAAAATTTTTTTAAAAAAAATTTAAAAAAAATTTTAAAAAATAGAAAAAGTGCCTTGGTGAAAACCTAGAAACAGCGCCTTGGTAGCAAAAAAAAAAATACAAAAAAATTATAAAAAGTCCTGAAAAAATTCTTCCAAGTGGTGAAAACCTGGAAACAAGCGCTACTTGAGGCCTTCGCACCCCTTTTTCTTAGCATGCATCCTCGACACTTAGCCTTTCTCCATCATGCCTTGTCCTTGTTGCCTTGGTTTGGAATTGGTCTTTGTCTTTGTCTAGGGGGCATCACTGTGTTAGCTTTGGTCTCTTGGATATTATTATCTTTAGGACACCTCGCAAATGGTGTTTTTCAACACCAACCCAACTGTGTTTTTCAACACAACCCTTGACATCAAGTTTTTTTCAACACTTATCGGTTTGGTCTTATCTAGTTTGGTCATGTGATCTTACCTGCTTGCAAGCATTCGATCCTTATCCTTGGAACTCAATATCAGTTTACACACTTAAAATTTTTAAATGCAACACTTAATGTTTGAGATATGTCATGATCTTTTCTTTGTGTGCTAACTGATATTGACTTTCATCGAGTGTCCTTGTCTAATAAATCTCTCTGTGATGCATAGCTAGAAGACTTGGGGCATGGGGCATGTTTTTCTTTGCTTTCTGCTTGTGAGTGTTGTCTTGAACCTCTTTAGTGTCTCTTGTTGTCTGCTTGACACACTTAGGAGATTTGAGGCATCATCCTTGACTATTTTAGCACAACCATTCTCATGGTCATCCCGGCATTTATGCCTTGATGCGAGAGTGGTTTTGCTACATTAAATTGGGTAAGCTAAAATTGTAGTCATCTTGACCTTTATGTCTTTGATGCTCATGTTAGAATTTTTTCACATTCCAATCTGATATAAATCATATTCATATCTTCATAGTTGCGTTTGTGACTAGTGTTGATTGTGTGATTGTCCGATGTCCAGTAATAATGGCCCAATGATGAAAATAAGTTCTCTTACATTCTCTAATGAATGATGAACACAAAAATCCTATGTTACCCTATTGCAAGTACATCTTTGCATTTCCATGTAGCTTGCATTATTTAGACTTCATGTTAAATTTGCACTTTTAGGCTGCATTATGAGTTTGAGAGGGTTTCTTTCATCTTTCTTGTGGACTTTTAGTCAACTGTGGTCACATTTTGATCTTCATTTCCTTACCTTCTTTCATGATCTCAATCGAAATTCCCTATCTTAAACAGTTGATTGATTTTGGGGCATGCTCTTTCTTGAGACAAATCCTCTTTCTTCTTCCCATTTCTTTCCATTTTTTCCAAACTTCTATCTTCCATTCGCTTTCACCCCACTTCTTTTCTTCTAATTCAACCTTGGGGCATAATCTTTCTTGGTAACCTACCTTAGTTCTGTGATTTTTATATCTTTCATCTTACATCAAGAACCTTATCTTTAGTTCGATTTGATCAAATTTATCAATTTACTATTTCTCCTCTATCTCATTTCGATTTCGATCATGAGGGGGCAGTACCCACCAAACTTCAATGATTGATTCAGCTTTATCAAATTTATCAATTGCTTCTCTTGGGGCAACCTTGCTTGAGATTCTTATCTCTTATTTGAGACTTGACAATTACCTATTCATAGGTGTTGGCCTTGTCTTTTTCAGTCTACTTATCTATGTCCTGATGTGTTCCCATCTATCGAACACACATCTGGGTTGTTTTGTGATCCCAAATCGATCTCACACTTTAATTTCATTCTTTGATTGCATGTGATCCCGAGTTGACCTCACATTAGTCAGACAAGGGCAAATGTATGCACCCTAAAATGGTCGCCTAGACTTTGGGCCTCATTTATTCAATTTATCCAATATCAATTTTCTGAATCAATGCTTTACAATATATTCAAATCAATCTTTTTGATCAAATCATAATTATTTCAATTATTTCAATTCTCCCTAAGGTTTGAATATTTCATTAAATTTTATTTAATTAAAAGAAATAAATCTCTTTTTAAATAAATAAAATAATGTTATTTAATTGAAATTAATATTCCTTAAATGAAATAATGTTATTTAATTAAAATCTATTTTTAATTAAATGATTTTATTTTATTTAATTAATATTCATCTTTAAATTATATAATCTTATTTTATTTTATTACAAGAGATATTATTCTTTTAAAATAAATAAAATCCTCTCAAAAGATCTTTTGTGATGAAAAAGGAAATAAGTGAAATAAAAATAAAGAAAATAAAGAGATTTCCTTTTCTCTCCACACTTTCTAAAAAATCAGATTTCTTTCCTCTTTTTACATTAATCCCACATTGATCTTGGAGATGCAATATCTTCCACAATTTCTTATATAAGGAGCTCTCTCCTTCTCAATTAAAAATCTAAAATTTTCATACCGTTGTTATGCTGCAGGTTTTCTTGGCGACAATGGAGCTTTGGAGATCATTGTTTTAGCTTGCATAGTTACATATAGATTAATATTCATAGCATTTTAGTTTAATTTATTTATTGTTTTAGCTTAATCTCCATTTCAATAAAGTAGTTTATTTTCTTGCATTGCAATCATATAGATTAATTTCATTTGCATGCAAGAACTTGATGATTCAATGGAGATTAGCATTCTTGCTTCTCATCCTTGAATCTCTCGTTCTGTGGTGTACTTGCATGGGTTCAACTCAGTCAATCTGAGGGCCTCATAACAATTCATGCACTCCATAGATAAAGAGCTGTGAATCGATATTCGAGAGCTCATTATTGAGTATCCTTGAATGCAAGGATTCACATAAGTGTGACACAAATCCATCACACAGTATGCACCCTAAAATGGTCGCCTAGACTTTGGGCCCCATTTATTCAATTTATCCAATATCAATTTTCTGAATCAATACTTTACAATATATTCAAATCAATCTTTTTGATCAAATCATAATTATTTCAATTATTTTAATTCTCCCTAAGGTTTGAATATTTCATTAAATTTTATTTAATTAAAAGAAATAAATCCCTTTTTAAATAAATAAAATAATGTTATTTAATTGAAATTAATATTCCTTAAATGAAATAATGTTATTTAATTAAAATCTATTTTTAATTAAATGATTTTATTTTATTTAATTAATATTCATCTTTAAATTATATAATCTTATTTTATTTTATTACAAGAGATATTATTCTTTTAAAATAAATAAAATACTCTCAAAAGATCTTTTGTGATGAAAAAGGAAATAAGTGAAATAAAAATAAATAAAATAAAGAGATTTCCTTTTTCTCTCCACACTTTCTAAAAAATCAGATTTCTTTCCTCTTTTTAAATTAATCCCACATTGATTTTGGAGATGCAATATCTTCCACAATTTCTTATATAAGGAGCCCTCTCCTTCTCAATTAAAAATCTAGAATTTTTATATTATCATTATGCTGAAGATTTTTTTTGACAACATTAGAGCTTTAGAAATCATCATTTTAGATTGCACATTTAGTTTAATTTTCATATAGATTAATTAGTGAAGTAGTTTATTTCTTGTATTGCATATAGATTAATTTCAATAAAATAGTTTATTTCTTGCAATCATATAGTTTAAT
Organism: Chamaecyparis obtusa; assembly: GCA_027943335.1. Lineage (NCBI taxonomy): Eukaryota > Viridiplantae > Streptophyta > Pinopsida > Cupressales > Cupressaceae > Chamaecyparis > Chamaecyparis obtusa. The sequence goes on from BSBK01003718.1 coordinate 2,927,042, forward strand.
CTTCATTTCAATAAATTAGTTTATTTTCTTGCATTTGTAATCATATAGATTAGTTTTATGGGTCTGTGCAAGATCATGAGGGGCCAAAAAGTGGCGATGTGAAAAATATTCACTTTTCACTCATCCAAAAGCGCATGAAAGTGCTTGTTGACTTTTTAGTAGGCCTGGGTGTCAGTACACCTGGGCAAAGCTGCCACCAAAGCACATACCTAATCGGGTACCCAAAAATATCAGGTACCCAATAACTATGGCATATATCCGACACCCGCGAGCCCTATTCTTCATTTCCTAGCACGATTTCTTTAAGTTTCTAACCACATTTTTTGATACCCGATATATTTTTGGATACCTTATATTGGAAACCCCAAATTCAACTCCGAGCATATTCGGTAAGTAGTTAATTGCATATTTTTATTAATTTATTTCATTTTCATTATAAATGTAGCATTTTTTAAAAAAATAGGGAGGCTTTGAAGAATAGTTCACTGGAGATAGAGAGAGACTCCCTACGGGTCCATTGGAATGCTCAAGTGTGTCTTAAGTGGTCCTAGGATCCTAATACCACTTAAGACACACTTGAGCATTCTAATGTGTCAAAAGGGGTTCTAGGGACTCCCTAGGGGTACTAGTACACCTTATCATGCATTAGGACACCTAGAGAGTCCCCATGAACCCTTAAGACACATTGGAATGTTCAAGTGTGTCTTAAGGGGTTATAAGACCCTTTAGGACACACTTGAGCATTCTAATGCATCAAAAGGGGTCATGGAGACTCCCTAAGGGTCATAGTATGCCTTATCATGCCTTAGGACCCCTAGAGAGTCCCCATGATCGCTTCAGACACATTAGAACACTCAAGTGTGTCTTAAGGGGTCGTAGGACCCCTTAAGACACACTTGAGCATTCTATTGTGTCAAAAGGGGTCATGGGGACTCCCTAGGGGTCCTAGTACACCTTATCTGACACATTAGAATGCTCAAGTGTGTCTTAAGGGGTATTAGGACCCCTTAACACACACTTGAGCATTTGAATGTGTCAAAAGGGGTCATGGGGACTCCCTAGGTGTCCTTGTATGCCTTATCACGCTCTAGGATGCCTAGGGAGTCCCCATGACCCCTTTTGATGCATTAGAATGCTCAAGTGTGTCTTATGGGGTCCTAATACCCCTTAAGACACACTTCAGCATTCCAATGTGTCAAAAAGGGTCATGGGGACTCCTTACAGGTCCTATTACTCCTTATCATGCATTAGGACACCTAGGGAGTTCCCATGACCCCTTTTGACACATTGGAAAGCTCAAGTGTGTCTTAAGGGGTCGTAGGACCCCTTAAAACACACTGGAGCATTTCAATGTGTCAAAAGGGGTCATCGGGAATCTCTAGGGTTCTTAGTACGTCTCATCATGTGTTAGGACTCCTAGGGAGTCCCGATGAACCCTTTTGACACATTGGAATGCTCAAGTGTGTCTTAAGGGGTCGTAGGACCCCTTAAGACACACTTGACCATTCCAATGTGTCGAAAGGGGTCATGGGGACTCCCTGAGTGTCCTAATGTGCATTAGGACACCTAGGGAGTCCCCATGACCCCTTTTGACGCATTAGAATGTTCAAGTGTGTCTTAAGGGGTCTTAGGACCCCATAAGACACACTTGAGCATTCTAATGGGTCAAAAGGGGTCATGGGGACTCCCTAGGCATCCTAGAGCATGATAAGGCATACAAAAGGGGTCATGGGGACTCCCTAGGGGTCCTAGTATGCCTTATCACATATTAGGACACGTAGGGAGTTCCCATCACCCCTTTTGACACATTAGAATGCTCAAGTGTATCTTAAGGGGTCCTAGTACACCTTATCTGACATTGAGACTCTCTAGGGTAGGACCCCTTAAGACACACTGGAGCATTTCAATGTGTCAAAAGGGGTCATCGAGACTCTCTAGGGGTCCTAACATGTGATAAGGTGTACTATGACCCCTAGGGAGTCTTGATGACCCCTCTTGACACATTGGAATGCTCAAGTGTATCTTAAGGGGTCGTAGGACCCCTTAAGACATAGTTGAGCATTTCAATGTGTCAAAAGGGGTCATGGGGACTCCCTAAGTGTCCTAATGCACATTAGGACACCTAGGGAGTCTCCATGACCCCTTTTGATGCATTAGAATGCTCAAGTGTGTCTTAAGGGGTCCTAATACCCCTTAAGACACACTTGAGAATTCCAATGTGTCAAAAGGGGTCATGGGGACTCCCTAGGGGTCCTAGTACACCTTATCATGTATTAGGACATGTAGGGAGTTCCCATGACCCCTATTGACACATTAGAATTCTCAAATGTGTCTTAAGGGGTCATGGAGAATCTCTAGGGGTCCTAAGGTGTGATAAGACATACTAGGACCCCTAGGGAGTCCCTATGACCCCTTTTGACACATTGGAATGCTTAAGTGTGTTTTAAGGGGTCGACCCCTTAAAACACACTTAACCATTTCAATGTGTCAAAAGGGGTCATGGGGACTCCCTAGGGGTCCTAAGGTGTGATAAGGCATACTAGGACCCCTAGGGAGTCCCCATGACCCCTTAAGAGACATTAGAACACTTTAGTATTTCAATGTGTCTTAAGGGGTCATCGGGACTCCCAAGGGGTCCTAACATGTGATAAGGCATACTAGGACCCCTAGGGAGTCCCCATGACCTTTTTTGACACATTGGAACGCTCAAGTGTGTCTTAAGGGGTCCTAAGACCCCTTAAGACACACTTGAGCGTTCCAATGTGTCAAAAGGGGTCATGGGGACTCTCTAGGGGTCCTAAGACATACTAGGACCCCTAGAGAGTCCACATGACCCCTTAAGGAACACTAGAATGCTCAAGTGTGTCTTAAGGGGTCCTCTGACCTCTTAAGACACACTTGAGAATTCTAATGTGTCTTAAGGGGTCATGGGGACTCTATAGAGGTCCTAACGCATGATAAGGCTTACTAGGACCTCTAGGGAGTCCCCATGACCCTTTTTGACACATTGGAATGCTCAAGTGTGTTTTAAGGGGTCATATGACCCCTTAAGACACACTTTAGCATTCCAATGTGTCTTAAGGGGTCATGGGGACTCTCTAGGGGTCCTAACATGTGATAAGGCATACTAAGACCCCTAGGGAGTCCCCATGACCCCTTAAGACACATTGGAATGCTCAAGTGTGTTTTAAGGGGTCGTATGACCCCTTAAGACACACTTGAGCATTCCAATGTGTCTTAAGGGTTCATGGAAACTCTCTAGGGGTCCTAACATGTGATAAGGTGTATTAGGACTCCTTAAGACATACTTGAGCATTCCAATGTGTCAAAAGGGGTCCTGGAGACTCCTTAGGGGTCCTAAGGCATGATAAGGCGTATTAAGACCCTTAGGGAGTCCCCATAACCCCTTTTGACACATTGGAATGCTCAAGTGTGTCTTAAGGGGTCCTATGACCCCTTAAAACACACTTGAGCATTCCAATGTGTCTTAAGGGGTCATGGGGACTCTCTAGGTGTCCTAATGCATGATAAGGTGTACTAGGACCCCTAGGGAGTCCCCATGACCCCTTAAGACACATTGGAATGCTCAAGTATGTCTGAAGGGGTCGTACAACCCCTTAAGACACACTTGAGCATTCCAATGTGTCTTAAGGGTTCATGAAGACTCTCTAGGAGTCCTAACTTGTGATAAGGCATATTAGGACCCCTTAAGACATACTTGAGCATTCCAATGTGTCAAAAGGGGTCCTGGGACTCCTTAGGGGTCCTAAGGCATGATAAGGCATATTAAGACCCCTAGGGAGTCCCCATAACCCCTTTTAACACATTGGAATGCTCAAGTGTGTCTTAAGGGGTCCTAATACCCCTTAAGACACACTTGAGTATTCCAATGTGTCTTAAAGGGTCCTAATACCCCTTAAGACACACTTGAGTATTCCAATGTGTCTTAAGGGGTCATGGGGACTCTGTAGGTGTCCTAAGGTGTGATAATGCATACTAGGAACCCTAGGGAGTCCCCATGACCCTTTTTGACACATTTGAATGCCCGAGTGTGTCTTAAGGGGTCCTACAACCTCTTAAGAAACACCTGAGCATTCCAATATGTCAAAAGGGGTCATGGGAACTCCCTAGGGGTCCTAGTACACCTTATCACATTTTAGGACTCCTAGAGAGTCCCCATGACCTCTTTTGACATATTGGAATGCTCAAGTGCATCTTAAAGGGTATTAGGACCCCTTAAGACACACTTGAGTGTTCCAATGTGTCAAAAGGGGTCATGAGGACTCCCTAGGGGTCCTAGTATGCCTTATCATGCGTTAAGACCCCTACGGAGTCCCAATGACCCCTTTTGACACATCAGAATGCTCAAGTGTGTCTTAAGGGGTCCTAGGGGTCAAAAGGGGTCATTGGGACTCCTTAAGGGTCCTAGTATGCCTTATCACGCATTAAGACCCCTAGGCAGTCTTAATGAGCCCTTTTGACAAATTGGAACTCTCAAGTGTGTCTTAAGAGGTCCTAAGACCCCTTAAGACACACTTGAATATTACAATGTATCGAAAGGGGTCATGGGGACTCCCTACAGGTCTTAGTAAGCCTTATCATGCGTTAGGACCCCTAGAGAGTCCCCATGACCCCTTTTGACACATTGGAACCCTCAAGTGTGTTCTAAGGGGTCATAGGACCCCTTAGGACACACTTGAGGGTTCCAATGTGTCAAAAGGGATCATGGGGACTCTCTAGGGGTCCTAGTACACCTTATCACACGTTAAGACCCCTAGAGAGTCTCAATGACCACTTTTGATGCATTGGAATGCTCAAGTCTATCTTAAGGGGTCGTAGGACCCCTTAAGATAGACTTGAGCATTCCAATGCATCAAAAGGGGTCATGGGGACTCCCTAGGGGTCCTAGTACACCTTATCATGCCTTAGGACTCCTAGGGGTCATGGGGACTCCCTAGGGGTCCTAGTACGCCTTATCATGCTCAAGTGTGTCTTAAGAGGTCCTTTGACATGTCTTAATGCATTCTAAAGGGTCATCATTCCCTCGAAGTTGCATTTGAAACTCTAATGACCCCTTAACGGGCCTACTGACCTCGATTTGACATGTCGTGTCCCGAGACCACCCCATGGACCCCTTTCGAGTTCTACTAGGAAAAAGTCATCCAAATTTGGTACGTAGGTCCTCTGACATGTCCTAATGCATTGCAAAGGGTGCCTATTCCATCAAAGTTTCATTTGGAACCCTAATGACCCCTTAACAGGCCTACTGATCCTAATTCGACATGTGGTGTCTTGAAAGCACCCCATGGACCCCTTTTGAGTTCTACTAGGCAAAAGTCTTGCAAATTTGGTACGTAGGTCCTCTGACATGTCTTAATAGGTTCCAAAGGGTCACCATTCCATGGAAGTTTCATTTGGACCTCTAATGACTCCTTAACAGGCCTACCGACCCCGATTCGACATGTGGTCTCCCGAGAGCACCCCATGGACCCCTTTTGAGTTCTACTAGGAAAAGTCATCCAAATTTGGTATGTAGGTCCTCTGACATGTCCTAATGCATTGCAAAGGGTCCCCATTCCATTGAAGTTGCATTTGGAACCGTAATAACCCCTTAACAGGCCTACCGACCTCGATTTGACATGTGGTCTCCCGACAGCACCCCATGGACCCCTTTCGAGTTCTACTAAGAAAAAGTCATCTAAATCATGGAATTAGGTCCTTTGACATTTCCTAATGTGTTCCAAAGGGTCACCATTCCATCAAAGTTTCATTTCGAATGCTATTGACTCCTTAATAGGCCTATCGGCCCCGTTTCGACATGTAGTATCCCGAGAGCACCCCATTAACCCCTTTTGAGTTCTACTAGGAAAAAGTCATCCAAATTTGGTAAATAGGTCCTATGACATGTTATAATGTGTTACAATGGGTCACTATTCCATTGAAGTTGCATTTCAAACCCTATTGACCCCTTAATAGGCCTAACGACCTTGTTTCAACATGTGGTCTCCCGAGAGCACCCTATGGACCCCTTACGAGATCTAGTAAGAAAAAGTCATTCAAATTTGGTACATAGGTCCTATGAAATATCCTAATGTGTTCCAAAGGGTCACTATTCCATCTAAGTTTCATTTGGATGACACCTTAATGGGCCTACCGACCCCGGTTCGACATGTGGTCTCCCGAGAGCACCCCATAGACCCCTTTCAAGTTCTACTAGGGAAACGTCATCCAAATTTGGTACGTAGGTCTTTTGACATGTCCTAATGCATTCCAAAAGGTTATTTTTTCATCAAATTTGTGTTTGGAACCCTAATGACCCCTTAACAAGCCTACCGACCCCGATTCGACATGAGGTCTCCCGAGAGCACCCCATGGACCCCTTTCGAGTTATAGTAGGAAAAATTAGTCCAAATTTGGTACATAGGTCCTATGACATGTCATAATGAATTCAAAATAGTCACCATTCCATCAAAGTTTTATTTGGAACCCTAATGACCCTTTAATAGGCCTACCGACCCCATTTCGACATGTGGTCTCCCGAGAGCACCCCATAGACCACTTTTGAGTTATACTTAGAAAAAGCCATCCAAATTTGGTACATAGGTCCTCTAACATGTCCTAATGCATTCCAAAGGGTCATCATTCCATCGAAGTTTCATTTCAAACCCTAATGACCTCTTAATAGGCCTACCGACCCCGATTCGACATGAGGTCTTCCAAGAGCACCCCATGGACCCCCTTCAAGTTCTACTAGGGAAAAGTCATCCAAATTTTGTAGATAGGTTGTATGATATGTCTTAATGTGTTCCAAAGTCTCACCATTCCATCAAAGTTTCATTTATAACCCTAATGACCCCATAACAGGCCTACCGACCCTGATTCGACATGAGGTCTCTCGAGAGCACCGCATGGACCCCTTTCGAGTTCTAGTAGGAAAAAGTCATCCAAATTTGATATGTAGGTTCTATGACATGTCCTAATACATTTCAAAGGGTCATTGTTCCATCAAAGTTGAATTTCAAACCCTAATGACCCCTTAACAAGCCAATCCACCCCGATTCAACATGTGGTCTCCCGAGAGCACCCCATGGACCCCTTTCGAGTTCTACTAGGCAAAAGTCATCCAAATTTGGTACGTAGTTCCTATGAAATTTTATAATGCATTCCAAAGGGTCACCATTCCATTTAAGTTTCATTTGTAACCCCAATGACCCCTTAACAGGCCTACTAACCCCGATTTGACATGAGGTCTCCCGAGAGCAACTCATGGACCCCTTTCAAGTTATTTTCAGAAAAAGTCATATGAATCATGGAATTAGGTCCTCTTACATATCCTAATGCATTCTAAAAGGTCACCATTCCATCAAAGTTTCATTTCAAACCCTAATGCCCCCTTAACGGGACTACCAAACCCGATTTGACATGAGGTCTCCTGAGAGCACCCCATGGACCCCTTTCGAGTTCTAATAGGAAAAAGTCATCTAAATTTGGTACATAAGTCCTATGACATGTCCTAATGCATTCCAAAGGGTCACCATTCCATCAAAGTTTTATTTGGAACCCTAATGACCCCTTAATAGGCCTACCGACCCCATTTCAACATGTGGTCTCCCAAGAGCACACCATGGACCCTTTTTGAGTTTTACTAGGCAAAAGTTATCCAAATTTGGTACATAGGTCCTATGACATATCCTAATGTGTTCCAAAGGGTGACCATTCTATCGAAGTTTCATTTGGAACCCTAATGACCTCTTAACAAGCAGGTACCGACCCTGATTTGACATGTGGTCTCCCGAGAGCAACCCATGGACCCCTTTCGAGTTCTACTAGGAAAAAGTTATCTAATTTTGGTATGTAGGTCATCTAATATGTCTTAATGTATTTCAAAGGATCACCATTCATTGAAAGTTTCATTTGGAACCCCGATGACCCCTTAAGTCACCTATCGACCCCGAATCGCACAATGGTCTCCCAAGAGCACCCCATGGACCCTTTTCAAATTTGACTAATCAAAATTCATCTAAATTATGGAGTTAGATCCTCTAACATGTCCTAATGCATTCCAAATGGTCACCGTGCATCAAAGGTTGTCTCACGAGCCCTAATGACCCCTTAAGACGCCTAACGACACTGATTGGACATGTGGTCTCCTAAGAGCACCCCATGTACCCTTTTCGAGTTGGACTAGGAAAAAGTCATTAAAATTTGGTACATTGGTACTTGGACATGCCCTATTGCCTTCCAAATGGTCACTGTATATCCAAAGTTGCCTCACAAACCCTAATTACCCCTTAAGACATCTAGCGACCCCGATTCGACCTGTTGTCTCATGAGAGGATCTATTATAACTTAAATTAAATATTAAAATAATATATAAAATATTTGAAAAAATACAATATTTAATAGACTAAATATATAATATATATATTATAAGATATATTAGATATTACATTTAATATATATTATCAAATATACAATATATTAATGTCCTATTCATTTTATATATTATATATATTAGACATTATATTATATTTTATTATATTATATACACAACAATATTTAATATATAATTTATAATATATACATATATATATATTATGTAACATTTATATTATAATATAAAAATATTGCATTTAATATAAATCTAAACAGACTATATACTTAGGCCGTTTAAATTGATATTATCGAATATATAATATAAATATAGAATATATATACTATATACTATATAATATAAAATATAAAACATAAAATATAAAACCTAAATATAAAATATATAAATTATTCATTGTCAGTGTGAAAGAAAAAAATATCAAAATTAAAGGGAAATAAAAAAAGAGTGGGAGGGGGAAACTTTTCAAATTTGAAATTAAAGCAAAATCGGGTAATAGCTTTGGAAACCAAAGCTCCATGGTCAACGCTGAAGGTGTGCAAAAAATGTGTTTTTTCTCTATTTTTCTTATGTCAACACTTCGACCATTAGGTTGATGATTTTTTTTCCACCCAATTTCAATAAAATGAAAAGGGTTTCTTCAGATGATTGTCAGATTTTCATCGATATAAGTGCTGTCAGATTTTGAATTCGTTAAGTATTTATTAGTTATTTTCTAGTTCACTTACATCTAAAGTCCTGATTGACATACTGATGGAAAAATAGCTATAACTTTCAAACCGTATAACATTTTTTAAATATGAAAGATGCATCACATTCTATGCTTCATCTAGTATAAGAAAAAATTAAAAAAAATTGAATTAAGATAAGTTTTCAATGAGTTAAGGTGGTCAGACACGAGAGTTTTTAAATTCTGAAAGTGCTGTAGCAAAAAAATCATAATCAATTATCTGTTTGGAATAAAAATACCAAAAAATATGTGTCACATCCGTGCATGAGTCAGCTACTTATATATAGAATATTATAAAAAAATATTATCATTTGCTTTTGATTAGGGTGGTCAGACATACACGTACTTCTTATTTTTTTGCTGAAATGTTTGTAGTGCTGCATTGCAATCTATACTTTTTACCAATCATATTAATTTTTTTTCAGAAAAGGCTTAGTAGTTTAGAAACTACATTCAATTTCCTACAAATTATATTCTTACAACTTTTTGATATTAGGTTGATAACTAGTTCATTTTTTCACACCAAGTTGACTAATCCTGATTGTCTGATTTTTCATTGCCACTTAAGGGCATAGTTTGGCCCCTCATGATCTTGCACATATCTGGGGACTCTCTAGGAGCCCTAATGTGTGATAAGGTGTACTAGTACCCCTAAGGAGTCCCTAGAACCCCTTTTGACACATTAGAATTCTCAAGTGTGTCTTAAGTGGTATTAGGATCCCTTAAGACACACTTGAGCATTCTAATGTGTCAAAAGGGGTCATGGGGACTCCCTAGGGGTCCTAGTATGCCTTATCACATGTTAGGACCCCTGGAGAGTCTCCATGACCCCTTTTGACACATTGGTATGTTCAAGTGTGTCTTAAGGGGTATTAGGACCCCTTAAGATACACTTGAGCGTTCTAATACGTCAAAAGGGGTCATGGAGACTCTCTGGATGTCTTAATGCATGATAAGGTGCATTAGGACACCTAGGGAGTCCCCATGACCCCTTTTGATGCATTAGAATGCTCAAGTGTGTCTTAAGGGGTCCTAATACCCCTTAAGACACACTTGAACATTCTAATGTGTCAAAAGGGGTCATGGGGACTGCTTAGGGGTCCTAGTATGCCTTATCATGCATTAGAACACCTAGGGTGTTCCCATAATCCCTTTTGACACATTGGAATGCTCAATTGTGTCTTAAGGGGTCACTACAACATTGCAATGTGTCAAAAGGGTTCATGGGGACTCTCTATAGATTCTAACACGTGATAAGATGTACTGGGACCCCTAGGGAGTCCCAATGACCCCTTTTGACACATTGGAATGCTCAACTATGTTTTAAGGGGTCGTAGGACCCTTTAAGACACACTTGAGCATTTCAATGTGTCAAAAGAGGTTATGAGGACTCTCTAGGGGTCCTAACGCATGATAAGGCATACTAGGACCCCTAGGGAGTCCCAATGACCCCTTTTGACACATTAGAATGCTCAAGTGTGTCTTAAGGGGTCGTAGGACCCTTTAAGACACACTTGAGCATTCCAATGTGTCAAAAGGGGTCATGAGGACTCTCTAGGGGTCCTAACGCATGATAAGGCATACTAGGACCCCTAGGGAGTCCCAATGACCTCTTTTGACACATTGGAACACTCAAGTGTGTCTTAAGGGGTCGTAGGACCCCTTAAGATACACTTGAGTGTTCCAATGTGTCATAAGGGGTCATGGGGACTCCCTATAGATCTTAACGTGTGATAAGGCATACTAGGACACCTAGGGAGTCCCCATGACCCCTTTTGACACATTGAAATGCTCAAGTGTGTTTTAAGGGGTCGTAGGACCCTTTAAGACACACTTGAGCATTCCAATGTGTCAAAAGTGGTCATGGCGACTCCCTAGGGGTCCTAACACGTGATAAGACATAATAGAACCCCTAGGGAGTCTCAATGACCCCTTTTGATACATTGAAATGTTCAAGTGTGTTTGAAGGGGCCTAAGACCTCTTAAGACAAATTTGAGCGTTCCAATGTGTCATAAGGGGTCATGGGGACTCCCTAGGGGTCCTAACGTGTGATACCTCAATCCCAATCCCTAGGGGTAATAATGTGCCCGCAATCCCTGCCATATTTCAGAGTACTGATGAGAAGCAATGGCGAAAGTCTGAGACAGAGGTGGTGCCGGCATTGAAGCGATAAGACATTCTTCATAATATCGCGGGGGGTGGGGCACCATCAAAACGACAAGGCTTTCCTCATAATGTCATGTCGCCACTGATCTCTTCTTTAAATTTATTAATGCGGTCAGTTCTACGGCATGTGCATCATTTCTAGTACAACTACTCATTTTACCAAACCCTTCGCTGCTCTCCATAATCTTCGACCGGTTCAAAGATCCATCTGGTTGTTCTTGTTTAACCTCCCAATGACTCTGTTCAGCTACCAGATTATCAATAGGTGTGGTACAATTGTCTGGCATGACTAGAATCTATTTTGAGAACCTTTACAATTTAGCATTTCGGTTGAAAAAGCAGGGAAAGATACCATTTCATAGCCACAAGTGGTGGAAATAGAGTGATTCTCTTGCCCTCTACTTCTATAATCCACCTCCAATGAACTATTCTTCAAAGCCTCCATTTCTGCATAGCTAGGGTTTTTGGCACCTGTAAAAGGCACTACTATGCCACTGTAGGGACTCATGCTCGTGCTCTGAATCATATTAAATAATATTTAAAATGTAAAATGTATATTATATAATATTTAATATATAATATTATATATTATATATAATATATAATCTAATGTATAGTTTTTAATATTAATATATAACATTTAATATATAATTCATATTATATAATATTTAATATATAACTAATATATAATAATTAATATATAATTGATATTATATAATATTTAATATATAACTAATAACTATCAAATATATAACTATCAATTATATAACTATCAATTATATAACTATAATTGATAAAGTGGAACCAAATTTTGAAATTAGAAATTAGAGAAAGTGGAGGCAAAGAAAAAATTTGAAATTATGCCGCTAGATTCGGGTACCTGAAAATATCGGGTACCCGATTAAGCTCGGTATTGGTCTGTGCACCAAACCTACCTGGTCAACTCTTCAAGTGTCACAAAAATGTGTTTTTCTTCTATTTCTCTCAGTTCCAGACTTCGACCATGTAGCTGATGACTTTTTCTTCACCCGAATTTGATAAAATGAAAAGGGTATCTTAAGGAGATTATTAGCTTTCTATCGATATAATTGTTGTCAAATTTTGAATTCATTAAGTAATTATTAATTATTTTCTAATCGAGCTACCTCTAAAGTGTTGATTTAGTTACTGATTGAAAAATGACTATATCTTTCAAACGATATAACATTTTTGAAATCCGAAAGATGAGTCACATTCTATGCTTCATCTAGTATAAGAAAAAAAATTTAAAAATTGAATTATGATAAGTTTTCAATGAGTTAAGGTGGTCAGACAGGAGAGTTTTTAAATTCTAAAAGCGTTGTAGCAAAAAAATCATAATTAATTATCTGTTTGGAATAAAAATACCAAAAAATATGCATCACATCCGGGCATGAGTCAGCTAGTTATATATAGAATATTATAAAAAAATATTATCATTTGCTTTCGATTAGGGTGGTCAGACATACACGTACTTCTTATTTTTTTGCTACAATGTTTGTAGTGCTACATTGCAATCTATACTTTTTACCAATCATATAAATTTTTTTTCAGAAAAGGCTTAGTAGTTTAGAAACTACATTCAATTTCCTACAAATTATATTCTTACAACTTTTTGATATTAGGTTGATAACTAGTTCATTTTTTCACGCCAAGTTGACTAATCCTGATTGTGTGATTTTTCATTGCCACTTAAGGGCATAGTTTGGCCCCTCATGATCCTGCACATACCCTTATTTGCATGCAAGAACTTGATCCAATGGAGATTAGCATTCTTGCTTCTCCTCCTTGAATCTCTCATTTTGCAGTGTACTTGCATGGGTTCAATCTGAGGGCCCCTCATAATAATTCATGCACTCCATAGATAGGGAGCTGTGAATTGATATTTGAGAGCTCATTATTGAGTATCCTTGAATGAGTATCCTTGAATGCAAGGATTCATAGAAGTGTGACACAAATCCATCACACAAGTATTACTAGGTGCAAATCTCATTTCATGGATTGCAGATATTCTGATTGCATAAACCGGTAATAAGGTTCTAAGAATTTTGCTTACCACAATATCTTCTTCAATAACACCATCAGATCCTCTTATAGTATTAACAACTTTCTTTATTTGGTTTGTATACTGCACTATATTTTCACCTTCCTTCATCTTCATATCATTGAATCTTCTTAAACTTTTAGCTCTGGCTCTTTTGACATTTTCATCACCACCATAAACTTGAGAATGTTTATCCCACATTTTCTTAGCAGTAGTACAGTCCTTGATATCTTCAAATTTGGTATCTGTTAGAGCAGCAACAATCTCCATCATAGTGACATTATGGTCATGTCTATCTATTAAATGATCAAGGGTCAAAGTTCCAATGGGCGGTGCAAGGTATCCATTCTTCATTAGAGTGAGGGAAGAATTCCCAATTCCAGATACATGTAGCTTCATTCATCTTTTCCATATTGTGAAGTTATCCTTGTTTAGATTTGGCACTTCCCTCTTATACATTTTGTGATCTTTGTGCTGAAGTCCTTAAAACTCTATTCCAAGAAACCAAGCAGCTCTGATACCTATTGTTAGAATAAATGAGAGGGGAGGTGAATCAGTTATCCACAGTCCCAAATACAAAATGTATATCCAAAAACAATTTAAACAAACTTCTCCAGCTCGATAACATAAAATAGTAAACTGTTTATGCTTTTATCGATTACTAGTTAATAACTTATAGTGATTACCGATCAAATCAAATATGCAACATGAAAAGTATGATAACCAACAATCATCATAATGAACACATAACACAAGAGATTTAACATGGAAACCCTATTAAGGGAAAAACTACCTGGGACCGGCAACCCAAAAATTGTTCACTCTTTTGAAGTGAGGACAGTCAAGACCCAGCCCTGTTAAAGGTTACAAACAACACTGTAAGGTGTGACCTTGTTAGAGGATTTAACACTAATCATTATCGTCCAACCAAAATTCACTATGGGGTTGATAGGATAACAAATGTACATTCTATGAATGACATTACAAGACTTTCAAGTCCACTCGGTTAAGAGATTTATTTGTTTACAATGGTTAAACTATAACAGTAGGTGATCTGATTACAATAAAACTTCTATTGCAGATGTTCAAATCTATATTATGCTCATTCATATCCTATGATCAATATATCAATTATGTTTCAACAATATTCAATTACTTACTATCTCTCGATTATAGGTTTCTGACACTTGGTAATCTCTGTAGGTCGGTTCTCCTTTACTAGTCAGATCATGCATGCATGAAGCTCTATTCATGCAATATTTCTATAGTCTCCTTCTCCCGGCATTAATTTTATAATGAAACCCTAGTCACTTAAATAGACATGTAAACCATTTTCTTCTCATTTATCAAATTTTGTCGCTTATTCTCCTTTGTTGATTTTGCCACTTAAACCTTCCTCGACTGATGTGTCAGTAACATGTTTTGTTTCCATCCTTTAGATTTTCTTAGAATTTTGTTAGTCATTGATCTTTGTAACAAACTATATCTTTCCACTCCATGATCATACACTTTACAACTGATCAACTTATGTCAGCTAAACTCATCATTAGTTCTTTTGTTCAAGCTCGGTTAACAAAGAAATACGTCGGTGACCACAAGCTTGATTTATATTGTGCTCAGTATACACCACACTGTTTGGTGTATACTGGAATGCTTCATTAACCAACCACACTACTTTGTAACAGTTTTCTTCTATCTCCATAACAGATTAATGTAACATAATCAAGTCAACAATATGAAGTCATAGACTCATCAATAAGTTACCAAGAGTATTCCTTATCATCATCTGTCATATCCATCTTCCTCAATGTAGATATCTCAGTTCTTCATCTTTCTCTTCTCTTCTATAGATGTGTTAGATATTTGTAACTACCATGATAAGTACTATCAAAACTAGTTGACATCAATGACAACATAAAACTGATTCAATTATCTTACATAACACTTCAGTGTTTGGTGATCTCTAATCACTTGTAGTTCTTCAATCAAGTTCTCAATCAGTTGTAGTTCATCAGTCTCACCACTTCTCTGAAAAACAATTCTGCTACATGAACATCATTAGTCTTCTTGTAGGGAATGAAATGTTCCATCTTGAAAAATAAGTCAACTACCAAAAAAATTGAATCATGTCCTCATTGAGTCCTTAGTAAACCAAGAACAAAATCCATACTGATATCCTCCCATGGCTTCTTTGGTATAGGTAATGGCTGATACAACCTTGTATTCTTCTTTACTCATTTTGCCATCTGACATACTCTGTAACTTTGTACAAACTTCTTGACATCTCGCTACAACTGTGGCCAATAATAATTCTCACTAACCAAAGCAAGGGTTTTATCATGACCAAAATGTCCAGCCAATCCTCCGCTATGCGTCTCCTTGATGAGATTCTCCCTCATAGAAATTCATAGAATGCACAACTGACTCCCTTTGAATAGCATATCATCTTGAATGATGAAATCCAACCACTTCATTTTGTCTAGAGTAACAGGTTCTTTACAAGCTTTCCAAGCTTCACCAAAATAAGGATCCCCTGGATACAAATTCTTGAGTTCCTTGAACCCAACCACCTCAATCCATATCTCTATCAGCAATAGTTTCCTTCTGCTAAGTGCATCTGCAACTTGTAATACCCCAACAATGGGCTATAGGTTCATTAACTTCTTACATCAACAATTCGAACAAAATCGATACAAAAGTCCTAACCTAAGGCACATCTGCACATCAGTTTATCAAAAACTTAATTGATTATCTTAATTCTGCATCGGGGAATATTCTTTGAATATTCCTAATTATCTTAATTATCTTTAATTTAATGATTATTTGGTGATAAATATTATTTATCCTAAAGTTTGATTAATTGAATATTCTGAATATTTAATTAATCAGATTTAATACTGCCACTTAATTATTTAATTACATTTAATTATATTTATTCCTAAATTATATTATTTAATTTTGACAATAAATAAAAAATCTTATGACTAATTGATTAAATTCTTATTTAATTAATTAAAGTCAGTTGTCAATATTTAATAATATAGTTTTTGAATAAAGTTTTATTTAATAATTGATTAACACATAAATCAATTGTTTTAATTTTAAAATCAGTTAAGTTGAGAATAAATCACTTTATTTATTAAATTAATTCATATTAAATTATGCACAATCAAAAAAGAATTCAACTTTAAAACAACTATTAAATTCAATTTGTTAACTTTCTAAAACTCAACATCTGATGATGAGTTGAAAAAGAGAATTAAAGCTATATTTTGAGATAAAAACTACTTTTGCATGATTTTATGAGTTTATTTATTCTTAATTTCTTGTTAACTCAAAAATCAACTTGAGTTTATCAAGAGTGATTTGTGGCTTTTCTTAATGCATCCTCAAGCCCTGGATTTCTATAAAAACAAGGCTCAGCTCCTCATAAAAAATCTCTCAAGCTTTCAACCTCTCAAAAAATATCCCTCAAGCTTTCAATCTCATATCTCTCAAATTTGCACAATTACTCTAGCGAATTTACAACTGAAGAACAAAGATTTTGCGACAGGCAATTTTGTGAGATCAATTCATAGTTATTCATAGCATATAATTCTTAAATTAATTTTCATATCAATTTCAATTTCATTCTAGATTAATTTCATACAGTTTTTCATCCTATTGCATCAAAAATCTAAAAAAATAAATTAATTTGCATTCATATTCCATTGCTTTCATCATTTTAAATCTTTCGTTTAGGTGTTGCATTGTCACCGATCTCGACTTCAATCTGAGAACATCATACTTGCACCTACTAGAAGGCAGTAAATCGCCTAGTTAGCATAGTTTCAATTACTTGCAGATTTCAGTTTTTGCTAACCTTTAATGTTTTACTGAAGTTTTGTGTCTACAGCTAGGTACAAAATTCACACACATTTTTGGCACCCATCGTGAGGCCCTAAAATGGGTTTCCATTCTATTCTATCAAATTTCTATCATTTTTCTCGAACCCATGACCACAAGGTTAATTTTTGTGAATTTTGTGATAAATCTATGGCACCCAAATATCTCAGTCAAAAAAATAAAAGTAAAAATAAAAAGAAAAGGAGTTCTGAGGGTGAAAACCACTTTGTGGTAGTCTCAGAACCTACAAAAGTAAAAATAAAAGACGTATCTGAAGGTGAAAACCTCTCTGAGGTGCATAAGGATGAGATACTAAATGTCCTTCTGAGTCATTTACAGGACAGATCTCTAGTTCTAATTGACCCCACTCAATCTATCAACTTGGGAATAGAAGAGGAACCACAATTGATCCATGTAGCACAATCCTTATCAGAAGAAGAAAAGAAATAATTTACTACATTCCTAATGGAAAAGAAGATCAACTTTGCATGGAAATATTCAGATATGCCATGGTTGGATCCCGATCTTATAATGCACCATTTATCTATTGCTCCTAGAGTAAAACTTGTTAAACAAAAATTAAGAAAGATGCATCCACATGTTGCACTCTTGGTCAAAGCTAAATTAGAGAAACTACTAAAAGTTAGATTCATTCATGTTATTGACTATGCTGAATGGATCTCAAATATTGTACCTATTTTTAAACCAGATAAATCAATCAGAGTGTGCACAGATGTTAGAGATGTGAACAAAGCATGCCCTAAGGATGATTTTCCACTACCTAACATTGATATGATAGTGGACATGATTGTAGATTTTGAGATGTATTCTTTAATGGACGGTTTCTCTGGATATAATCAAATAAAAATTGCTCCAGAGGATCAAGAGAAAACTACTTTCACATGTGCATGGGGTACCTTATGCTAAAATGTCATGCCATTTGGGCTTTAAAATGCTGGTGCTACATATCAGAGAGCTATGACATCTATTTTTCATGACATGATGCATAGAACTATGGAGGATTATGTTGATGATACTTTAGAAAAATCTATGATTAGAGCTGAACACCTAAATGACTTGAGCAAGATACTAAACAGAATGGAAAAATTTAGTCTCAAACTAAATCCTAAGAAGTGTGCTTTTGGTGTCACTTCTAGAAAGCTCTTAGGATACATAGTTTCAAAGAAGGGCATTGAATTTGATCTAACTAAATTAAAGGCTATCATGGAAATGCAAGCTCCTGAGAATATCAGTCAAATGAGAACATTACAAGGGTGAGTGCAATCTATCAGACAATTCATATCTCAGCTAGTTGACATATCACAGCCTTTTACAAAAACTTTACATAAAGGTGTGACCTTTGCATGGAATGAGGAATGTGAAAAGAACTTTAACCATATCAATAAATATCTATCAAATCCTCCTATCTTGATGCCTCCTATTTAGGGGAAACCACTCATCCTGTATGTCTCTGCCATAGATACATCACTGGGGGCATTGCTAGCACAGCATGATGAGAATAAAAAGGAAAGGGCTATATATTATATCAGTAGAACATTGGTTGCATATGAGAAGAACTATTCAATGATTGAGAAAGCTTGTCTAGTTGTGATATTTGCATCACAAAAATTGAGACATTACATGTTAGCTCATACCACACATTTGGTAGCTAAGATTGATCCACTAAAGTACCTACTAAGAAAAGTTGCCCTCACAGGTAGATTAGCCAAATGGGTCATGCTCTTAAGTGAATTTGACATTGAAAATTTTGAAAGAAAAGCTATCAAAGGATAAGTTATTGCTAATCAATTGATAGATGCACCTATGTTTGATGATACACCAATGCAAATAGAGTTCCCAAATTCCTCTATCATGAATCTTTCTTCTAGAGAATGGAAATTATTCTTTGATGGCTCCTATACACAAAATGGATCTGAAGTACGCATATTATTTATCACCCCTCAAGGGTACTTAATACCCAAACCATTCAGATTAAAGTTCCCTTGCACAAATAATATTTCTAAATATGAATCCCTTCTTAATGGTATGAAACTAGCAATTGAGTGGAGAGTGACTAAGTTACACATTCATGGAGACTCACAACTTATCATCCATCAAGTCAATGATGTGTACCAAATAAAAGATGAAAAGCTCATTCCATACAAAAGAATGGTAGATGATCTAAAGAAGTATTTCATATCTATCACATTTGAGAAAATTCCTAGAACAGAGAACAAGGCTGCTAATGCTATGACAACTTTATCATCTTTACTGCAATAGCCTAAACATGAGCTACACTATGAGTTCCTGGTGGAAGAATTATCTTATCCTGCATATGATTCCCCTAAAACCCGCATGATTTTCACTATTGTAGGTCATGATTCATCTTGATACAAAAACCTTTTCTCCTATCTCCAAGACCAAATCATTCCTAATACCTTCAATCACCATGAGAAATGATACCTTATTTGCAATGCATCTTGGTATGTCATCATTAGTAACGATATGTACAAACGAGGTCTAGATGGTACACTACTTAGATGTTTAGAATGGGAAGAGTCTCAATGTGCATTAGAGGAAGTCCATGAAGGTATATGTGGATCACACTCTAATGGTTTAACACTAGCTCAAAAACTTATTAGGGTTGGGTACTATTGGCCTGAAATAGAGAAAGATGCAATCAAATTTGCTAAGAATTGTCAAAAGTGTCAGATACATGGTAACTTAATTCATGCACCAGGGAGAGATCTAATTCCCTTCACAACACAATGGTATTTTCACCAATGGGAATTTGATCTTATAGGATCCATACATCCTCATTCTTCTAATGGACATACCCATATCATAACAGCTACAGACTATTTTACAAAATGGGTAGAAGCAATCCCTTTGACTCAAGCAACTGGAGAGAAAATTTATATGTTCATTCTAAACTACATCATATGTCGGTATGGTATTCCACACTCTATAGTCATAGATAATGGTGGACAATTCAAGAATAGAGACTTAGATGATCTATGTGCCAAATTCAAGATTACACAACATTGGTCATCTATCTACTATCCTCAAGGGAATGGACAAGCAGAGGCTTCAAATAAGAATCTATTGAAAATATTGCACTAAATAGTTAATAAAATAGGAAGAGACTAGCATCTCATGATTAATCTAGCTCTCTGGGCCTATAGAATAAGTATTAGAACGCGCACTGGGGCTACACCTTTCACTTTAGTTTATCAGTCTGAAGCAATTTTGCCTATTGAGGTTGAAATCCCATCTCTAAGAATTAGAATGCATGGTCTAGTAACTGATGATGACTACAGAGTGTCTAGATTGCAAGAACTTGAACTACTAGATGAGCACAGACAAGCAGCGTAAGATTATCTTAGAGTGTATTAAAAAATAATTTCTAGAGGCTATAACAAGAAAGTCAAACATAGGGAATTTTAGGTTGGCGATCTAGTCTTGAGAGAGAATCCTAAAAATCAATCACATCGAGAATGCAAGGGGAAGTTTGAACCCAATTGGCTAGGTCCCTTTGTTATCACTGCTACTTTTGGCTCTGGAGCCTATTAACTCTCAATGACTGAAAGATAACAGCTCCGAGAACCAATCAATATTTTCCATTTGAAGAAATTATATGCCTAAGGTATTCAGTTTATGGTAAAATATCTTGAAAAAATCTTAAAAATCTAAAAAAGTCCTAAAAAAATGAGCATCTTGGTGAAAACCTAGCAATAGGCACCTTGATGATTCACAAAAAAATAAAAAAATATCAAAAGTACAAAAAAAAATTGAAAAAATGAAAAATACAAAAAAATGAGAAAAAAAAAGTGCCTTGGTGAAAACTTGGAAATAGGTGCCTTAGTAGCAAAAATAGAATCTCTACCAAGATGGTGAAAACCCAGCAAACAGGTGCCACTTGTTTCAAAATACTCCATCTATCAGTGCAATCTTGGTCTTTCCCAACTTTTAGTCTGCTTTAGTCTGTATATATCATTGTTTCAATAAAGTCAGTTTGTACACCGATCAGCTCAAGCGTATGTATCCTATCAATGCTTAACACTTGGGGGAAATCAATGTCATATCCTATGGCCTCTAGTACATCTTAGATGAGTCATATCCAGTTAGAGTCCTTTGAAACTTCATCTGAGTCCAAAAATTTGTCTCCTCTCCAGAAAGGATTTTGCATCTACAACAACACAATCAAACATCAACACAAATTGAAAACAATCTATGATTCACATGCTTTTATCTCCTTGTATGCTTACTGATTCACATTGAGATTTTTGCATATTATGTTCCCTCAAGCTCTTCAATGATGTCCTTTACAGGATTTAGAGAGTGATGACTGGGGGCATAATCTTTTCTTTGTCTTCTGCTTGTATGTGAAAATCTAACAACTTTGGAAATTTTGGATTGAAATGGTGTCCGACTGTAAGAGCCTCCATCTTGAATTGGATGGCCATGATTACCTCGACCATTGATACCCAAAAAATTCAAAGAAGTTTGATCTAACTACTGTCTTTTTGAGTACATTCTTTCTCCTACTATGAAACATGATCTTACCTAAGGATGTGAATGATAAAGGGTCACTACGGGTAATTCACATTGGATTTAGAATGATCTCTTGAGTAGTTGATGTGTTTGTTATGCAAGGCATATTCAGGTCATCATGACGTTTATGTTCTGATGCTTATACAAATTGCTATATCAAAATGGACATGATATTCAGGTCATCATGGCATTTGTGCCTTGGTGCTTATATCTAATCTGACATTCCAAAAATAAAATTAATATTCATATGTCTATGGTTGCCTAACCAGTGGGTGTTGTATTGATTCTTGCGCATACAAATTGATATTCATATGTCTATGGTTTCATAACTAGTGTCCATTGTATTGATTTATCCGATTACCTAAAATTTCAATGATGACAATAAATTGACACATGATCATTGACTAGGTCCTAGGTCCTAGGTTTGCATTTCATTCTGCATTTCATTTTGCACTTTGCATTATCTCACAAATTGCTTGAACACTTAAACAATTCTTCAAAACCAAAAATGCTAAACATGATACAATGACTTATCATTGTATCAAGGTTCCTCCAATGAAACAACAAGTAGAATCCTTTTTCAGGATCAAAATTGAAATTTGAGATCATTCATATTATTAACTACTTGCATAATCAACCTTCAATCATCACAAAAATCTAGAATTCAACTTAATTGATTATCTTACATCAAACTATCAAAATTTCAACTTGGTCAACTATGGTCAACTCATGGTTTAACCTAGTCAAACTTGGTCTCCAGGACTTCTAAACGATGCAGAATGCATTCTCAAATGTGTATAACCACTTCTCAAATCAATTAACATGCTTCTAAACTATAACATTGAATTTTCTTGTTAGATTTCAATTTTAATCCCGAAGGGGGCATGGTATTGCACATCATTCAAGTCTGTAAATCTAAATCTATAATCAATATTTCCTCATTAATCAAGACAACAACCACGTCTAGTTGCTGACTCATCAAAAGTCCTCGTCGCTTGGGGAAAATCTATCATGTTGGAAATTTGGCTGAAGTAAGTACATAGATGTTGTCATTATGGCAACATATGATCCACATGAAGATTGCATAGGTCAGAGAGCAATTATAGCAGAGCACATTGCAAATTTGTCTAAGTGTAAGACTATTTTCACCAGTGCACCAGGATATAGTTTGTGTTTGTGATGTTGACTAGAGTAAGTTCAGTGCTTGCACACTTGAACATAGACTCTATGATGACTAATGATAACCCATCTCAGAGCACAAGTCAGTACGACATGTACAGAATTAGTTATGACAATTTTATTGAAGATAGTGTTAAGCTGACAGGACAGAATATGAAGGCAGAATTGGTAAAGAGTTAAGGGATTATTTTTTTTATCAAAATAATGACTTAACAATATAAAGGGACAAAATCCTAGATGTTAACTTTGGGATAAAGATATATGGAAGCCGACCATGTAAAGTTATTATCCTTAATAACTTGTATATATGTAATATGTAATTGTAAGAAAAAAAAGAGATATGTGGTAATATTGTAATGATATGATGCGAATGTAAGAGCAGCAAAAAGATATTGATGCAAGCAGTATAAGGTTATATACCTTAATCCATTTTGTAATAAGTATACAATGTACACTACTTGTTTGGGTAGTGGGCTCATCTGGTAATCAGATTTTGTATTGACAACTCCTAACAGGGTTGAGGCTTCTAACAAGGCCTATAGTCCCTTAATCAGGACTGATACACTATATGCTTGTAATAGACTCCTAACAAGGTCAACATCCCTAATAGGATACTTTTGATTAGTGGATCTTTGTGGGTACCATCCCCACCGGGGTTTTCCCTTGGCCAGGGTTTCCTTGAGAACATATCATGTGTTATGAGTTCTTTATTTTTATTGCTATGCATATTGTTTAGCTTCTTATGTTATGCATGTATAAAGATAATCTATTATATCCATAATTGGGAAAAAGATAAATTTTGTAGAATCTGATTCACCCCCCCCCTCTCAATATTCCCTATTTCTAACAATTGGTATCAGAGCTTAGTTACTCAGAGAAGAATCATTCAAGGAAAGCGTAGCAACTTGAGTAAGATCTCTATGGATATGGATCAACTATAGAAAAATCTTGAAGAAACTCTTGAACAAATTGATATGCTTATTGATGAAAGAAACACTCTGAAAAGGAAATATGATGATGCAAAGAATTTTATTGAGAAACTAAAAAACAAGATAGAAGATCTGAAATCTGAAAAGGAATTCAAAATTCTTATTGAAGATTGCGATGACAATTTAGAAAAAGAAAATGTGATCCTTAAGCATGAACTAAAGATAGCAAATCTGAAGCTTAGTTTGAAAGATGGAAATGACAAAAATGAAGAAAATCTGAGATCTGAGAATGAAAGGTTGAAGGTTGAGAATGAAGAATTAAAATCTAAACTTGGCAAAGTAACATCTGAATTTGAGAAAGTAAATTTGTAGCATGTAGAACTTGAGAAATACAATAAGATTGTGAAAGGTGAATTGACTCAATCCAAACAATAACTTGAAAGGCTATATTCAAAAAGTGAGAAGATTGATGAACAAGTATCTTATGGAAAACCATCCTATGATAAGACTGGACTTGGATTTAATATATTCAGAACAAATGATGAAAGCAAGGAACTAGATATAAAAGAATCTGAAAGCATGGATAAGAAGAGGTTAGATGAGATCAACAAATCTAATGACACACCTAAAGGAGAAGAACCACCTAAAGAAGAAGAACCACCGAACCAAGAAGAATCACCCAAAGGTATGCAAAGAGAATTCAAAGGTAGATGTTTTGATTGTAATAATATTGGTCACATGAAGAGAGATTGCACAAGTAAACAATTTAAACCTCTTAATGGTTATTGTTATAATTGTCATGGTTTTGGACATAGAGCTATTGAGTGTAGAAGACCTAAAGTTATTGAGAATAATTATGGTAGTAGAATGTTTAGGAATACTAAAAATGCAGATAAGAGACCTACTAAAGATATGAATAGAAGAAATGAAGTAGTATGTTATAGATGCAACAAGGTTGGACACATTGCTAGAAACTGTAGATCATAAATCAATTAGCAAGGACCAAGATATGGGAGCAATGGAATTGTTTGTCAGATATGTAATAAGATTGGACATACAACAAGGTTTTGCAGAATGAACAATGGAGTTTTTCATCCTAACCCTAACCCTAGAAATCATGCAAGAAGAAATGAAGATGCAGGTAACAGACAAAAAGGTTGTTGTAGTAATGTAGATGAAGTGAAGTTTGTTAAAGGCACAAATCAAGGACACATATTCAACATTGAAGGTAATCTGAAAGGTGAAGTATCAAGTGGTAAGAATGAATCCTTACCTGATCTATCTGTAAGCACTTAATTTATGAAAATTACAGTAGATTAGGAACTTATAATTAGTGTAGAAGTAGATTTTTGATGAATTAAGTCTTGCATAGTTAATGTAAGGTAGTTTATGATGTACTAATGCTATGGTTAAGAGTGCAAAAGAAAATATTATATTTTGCGAGATCGTAAGAAGTTTTAAATTTTGCAGGATAGCAGAAACAACTTTTTGGAAAGAAGCGGCAAAAGAATTGAATGCGATGTCAGATCTAAGTGAGATTGAAGTAATAAAAGGTTATGATTGATGTTATTTGATTATCAAAGTGAATTTAAGTGTTTAGGAGAGCAAAGAATAAAGATTGGAAGTATTTTGTAGTGATTTGGTGAAAGATTTGAGCACCGAATCTACAAAAGCCCTAGAATCATGAACTTGAGGTATTTATCTTGATAGATCTTTGAATTGGTATAAAGAATTTAAAGTAGTCATGGATGTATCCTTAATTCAAAATATCAGAGATAAGAATAGACCTAGAATGAAGAGGGAACCAGTAGAACCCTTGGAAGAAGATGATCCTAGGTTAGCATTATCATCCATACCAGATGGAATTTTGCATATAGAAAATGTGAGAAGTTACCTTGGATGCAAGTTAGAAACTATCAGTGATAGTGATTTTACCAATGAACATTAGAAGATTTACAATCAGGATATGTCATTGAAACAAGGATATGAACATTTGAAATATAATGAGATTGTTCAGTATGCTTTGAAGTACGAGTTTGACAATGAAGAATGGACTAAGATTATTTTGAACAGAATTCACAATGGAAAGTTTTGGCTATAGGATAGAGTGATAGATATTATAGCTGACTTGATTCATGAAGTCATAGGTTTATCTAAAGTTGGTGCTATTCCTTTAAATTAGAAACATATGAGAAAAATATTCATAGACAACACAAGTTCATCCTACAATGGCAAAGGAATTGTGATTAGCAAGATCAAACAACATGATGTTAGATATTTATACAAGTACCTAACAACTAAGTTTTGTGCAAATTCTAGAGAAGATGATATGGCAGTTGGAATGGTGCATATTTCCTATTTAATGTGTGTTGACAAAGTACCAGTTGATATGTGTGAAATTCTAAGAATTTAATTGTTTGAAAACTTGGAGAAGATTAAGAAATCTAAGTATGCACAATTTAGATTTTCATCCTTAATCACATACATGTTTTTCCACTCATTGAGAAGATTTCTATACACCATTGCAAATGATTGGAATGATGGAAAAACTGCTATGGAAAGGATAAATAAAGAATATTTGAGACATGTTATTGACAAAGTAAATGAGAGTGCTATGTTAGTAATGAAGACATTTCAGAACATGGTAATTAGTAGATCAAGAATTCCATAGTCACTTGTGAAGAAGTATAAAAATGATATATGTTTCATGGTTGACATTGACTTTACCTATATTGAAGTAGTGGAACCTAGAATTGAGTTCATAGACCCTCTTGGCTATGAGATATCTGAGGCTGAAATAGAAGAATATGTTGGCAAATTACTTAAATGTAAATTGGACACTCAGTGCAGCAGATTTGGAACTTTTGAAGAGAACTTCAACTTGACAAAAGCTATAATTGAAGAGAAGCAATCTAAGAAGAGATTTGACAGCACTATCAGGAGAATACTGAAAGATATAGGAATGTCAGAACAAGAATTCTTAATAGAAAAATAGACAACAGCAACAATCAGGGATATTGGATAGAAAGAAGTCTTGATTGTACCACCCTTGTCATCTAGTGTAGTACAGTAAGAACCTACACAAGTCAAGGTGAAAGTAGAGGAACCAGAAAGGGAACAAGTAACAACTAGATCCACTTCCTCCACGGCTAGCAAGAGAATGAAAGAAATTGCTATTGGATCAAGAAAGAGACAGAATACTTTAGTTCAACCAGTACCAAGAGTAATTGTAGAAATAAAAGATGATGACACTACTTTGGTTAAGAAGAAAGCTTGGAAACCTAAAGTTGAAAAGCTTAATGAGCAAATTATTGAAAATGGAGACTTTACCAGAATGAATAAGTACTAAAGTCTTTATGATTATTCAGACAAACATAATTTGGAGAATGCTATTGTGAAGCATATGACTTTGGTAGACAAGAAATTTGATTCTATTCAAGGTCAAATACCTGATGAGTTGTATACCAAACTGCTAAATAGAAAGTAGAGAGTAATTGAAGAAGACCCTAATATCAGAAAGAATCTTGTGAAGAAGCTTTGTGATGTGAGAGATGATAAACACTTGAAGCAGATATTGAAGGCCTTAAGCACCCATTTGAGAACCAAAAGGAGAACCATTTTGATTATGGGAGGTAGATATGAAGTTAATTTAGATACAGAGCAGGCAATAATCAAGGTCATGGCAGAAAATGTTGGAGAGCCATCGGTTGTAGCAGAGCAAGCAGTTGAAGCTGAACAAGAGGATATTCCTTCTCCTTCACATATTAACATTGAAGATGAAACTATGAATATAGAAGGTACTAAGGTTTCCTTGGATACTGATGACAATGTATTCAATAACTTAGCAAACATTGTTGACAATTTGGCTCTTGATGAACTGGATAGAACTGAAGAAGTAGAGCAGACTCAATCTATTAGTGAAGAACCTAAGGAGACTAAGATTAAAGAACCTATTCCTACCACAGAAGACATCAATCTTACTCCTGAAACTGGAAAGAAGAAAGAAATTGGATCTTTATTTGAAGATTTAGGAAAGGAAGTTGATGATGATGATCAGTTGGAACTGATCACTTCTTTCAATAAAATCATTGGCAAGAACAAGAAAGTCAAGAATCTTGAAGGGAGTCTAAAGGACCTTACTGAGAAGTTACAAAGAATTGTAACTACACAAATCATAGAGGTAGACCCTTTGGAGAAAGCTAAGAAGGTAATGAGCACTTTTGACAATGAATTCACTAACCTATCTAATATTGCAAAAGTGAGAGCTCAAGTAGCTTGTGAAGCTGAAATGCTTTTGAACATTAGTCAGAATATCATGAATGATATTAGCAGTCTTGATATTTGTATCAAGAACTTGAGGAAACATTTGGAGATAGGAAAATCATTGTACATATAGTGTACAAAACCAGAGATTTTGACAGCAGAAGAGGAATAGAAGATCAAGTTGAAGGAAGCTGAGATTTAGAATGAATGTAACCTTCTTTCTAAACCTAATGTGAAGGTATGTGATGCTGAAAAGAAAGTTTGAAAACTTTATGATGAAATAAGAATATTGCAAGATGAGAGGAATAGAAAAATGAGGAGACTCACTCTTTTGAGAGAAAACATCTCTATGAAGTTGAGTATCATTAAAGAGTAGTTAGAAGAATGTCTTACAGCTAAGACATCCTTTCAAAAATTCAAATTTGACAACCTCCAAGCTTGTCAAATAGCAGCTTATGGACTGAGTACATTACTCAATGTGGCAGATTCCATCAAGAATTCATGGGAAAAGGAGATAGAAGCTATGAAAGCTGATTTTTTAGATTGTGTTGCAAGCCTACTAGCTTTACAATAAGAAAATGAAGGTATAATCTTTTTGGGATACAATTTTGTAATCCTCCCTACCTTATTTTGTCATTGTTGTCAAAGGGGGAGAGATATTAGAGCAGAAAATTGATATATTTGATAATGATTGATACTCTTAGGGGGCACATTGTATTAGAGTTTATATTTTGAGGAGTTATAAGGATAGTATACATATTCTATACTATGGCCACAATTTTGATACAATTTTGAGATTTTGACTTGTACACGTAGCCAATTTTCTCATATGTTGCCACCAATGACAAAGGGGGAGATTGTTGAAAATTTCTCTGAAGTAAGTACATAGATGTTGTCATTATGGAAACATATGATCCACATGAAGATCACATAGGTCAAAGAGCAAGTATAGTAGAGCGCATTGCAAATTTGTCTAAGTGTAAGATAGTGTTTTCACCAGTGCACTAGGATATAGTTTGTGTTTGCGATGTTGACTAGAGTAAGTTCAGTGCTTGCACACTTGAACATAGACTCTATGATGACTAATGATGACCCATCTCAGAGCACAAGTCATTACGACATGTACAGAATTAGTTATGACAGTTTTACCAAAGACAGTGTTAAGCCGACATGATAGAATATGAAGGCAGAATTGGTAAAGAGTTAAGGGATTATTTTGTTTACCAAAATAATGACTTAACAATATAAAAAGATGACATCCTAGATGTTAACTCTTGGATAAATATATATGGAATTTGACCATGTAAAATTATTATCCTTAATAACTTGTATATATGTAATATGTAATTGTAAGAAAAAAAAGAGATATGTGGTAATATTGTAATGATATGATGCAAATGTAAGAGCAGCGGAAAGATATTGATGCAAGTAGCATAAGGTTATATATCTTAATCCATTTTGTAATAAGTATACATTGTACATTACTTGTTTGGGTAGTGGGATCATCTAGTAATCAGATTTTGTACTGACAACTCCTAACAGGGTTGAGGCTTCTAACAAGGCCTATAGTCCCTTAATTAGGACTGATACACTATATGCTTGTAATAGAATCCTAACAAGGTCAACATCCTTAACAGGATACTTTTGATTAGTGGATCTTTGTGGGTACCATCCCCACTGGGGTTTTCCCTTGGCTAGGGTTTCCTCGAGAACATATCATGTGTTATGAGTTCTTTATTTCTATTGCTATGCATATTGTTTAGCTTCTTATGTTATGCATGTATAAAGATAATCTGTTATATCCAAATTAGGAAAAAGATAAAGTTTTTAGAATATTGATTCACCCCCATCTCGTATTCCCTATTTCTAACATATCATCACTTGGGGCATATCAGATTCATCAAGATCTATATCAATTTGATATCTTAATCTATCTTGTAAACTATATCAGCTTTTCGTAACAATAAGTTCATTAGTGTTATTTCCTTGGTTCTTCATAACTAATGGGTTCAGGATATGATACCACTATGATTCTTTTGGACAATCAGGTCTAGAATCGGTCAATCACTTCTTTGCAATCATAAGGTTCAGAATCAGGCGTTTTGGCACTTTTTCATAATCACCAATTCATTGTTGTTATAGTTGTAGACATGGAAAATTGGCAAAGGCTTAATTCAATCAAAAAGTGCAATCAAGTCATCAAAATAGCATAAATGGAACAGAGGCAATTCAAATCAAAGAAAAATTCAATTAAATGATTAAATAATTAAATAAGGCTTGAAAAGGGGAAAAACACTAAGAAATTGATTAAATTCAATTAATGACATAGTGGTTGAAAGCAAAAATCAAAATGAACCTCTTACCCTTCATGGCTAAATTTAATTACTTTAATTAATTAATAAATCATAAATTCTCTCAACAAAGGAAAAAGGAGACAAAATGGACACAAATCACTCACTTTTGTTGAAATGGTCCAGCCTTTTGAAACCATTTAAATGTTTGTCCCCCCATTTAGGGACAAAGCAAAGCCAATTGACCTTACCCAAGCATAACCATGGTTATCTCACTCTACCCCCTACCCTTGGGAAAATCTTATAAATAGAAGGCATTTTGAGGCATTATTCATCCACTCCATATCTTTGAATTGCAGCAAAGCTCTTGCAATTTGCATCCACACCACTCACTTAGCATTTTCATTGATATTTAGCTTAAATTGTTGATCATTTAGAGATTTTCTTATCAAATAGAGCTAGAATTTGATAGAATAGATCTAAATTTGCATATCATATAGCTTAATTCTCATCTTTAGAGTGTCACTAGTGAGGATCATAGCTGAGAGCCTCATTTACCACTTTATTTTAGAGAACCATGAGATGTTGATAGATTAATTGTGCATTATTTAGATTAGTTTGCTTTGAATAGTGTAAATTCTCTTTAAATCTTGTAATTTCATGAAGGTGTAAATCACTCACACACAAATGGCGCCCACCGTGGGGCTCTAGGCCTCAAATTTATCATAATTTCCACATTATTTGCAAAATTTAGGCTAGAATTGTATGATTTTGCTCACTGTTTACAGGTTACAGGAAAGAAATCACGCCTAACAGTAAAGAAATCACGCCTACAGTAAAGAGATGTCACTCGCGGTAATTTAGGTGTCGCTTGGAGTCTGAACGCTCACGCTTCTTAACAGCAGAATCACGCTTTTGGACAAAGAAATCACGCCTGCGGACATTAAATTCTTGCCTAACTTACAAGCAGCTGATGCCTTTTTCTATTTAGATGTCGCCTACAAAGAATTAAAAGCCGCGGCCGAGGAATGAGTTTACGCCTGGTGTAAAGGGAGTTTACTGCATTTCGCTTTTAATTTGTCACTTTGAATATTTTAAATGTCGCTTTCAGTTAATGAAATGTCGCTTCTCTGAATTAATTTGTCGCTTGTGATAAAGAATTTACGCGTCCATTTAATTTGATATCGCACTTAATTACTTTAATCTCGCTTGAGCCCCTTTTGGTGACGCTCACGGTTAAAATAATTACGTCTTTGTTAAATTAGATCTCGCCTTTAGCAAAAGAAATGTCGCCTGGTTTAGCATTTAAATTGTATCAGAGTAATTGCTGTTGTCGCCTGTATTAAAGATTTCACGCGTTTGCAAAATTTAATATCGCACTTGACTATTTTAATCTCGCTTGAGCCCCTTTTGGTGACGCTCGCGGTTAAAGTAGTCACGTCTTCATTAAATTTGATCTCGCCTGTAGTCTGGATGATGTCGCCTGACTGTATTTTCTCTATTTTGTCAAAATAATGACTGTATGCTAACTTCACTGTCATTTTTTTTTGTCTCAGGTACATGCTCTGTCACAGAAAAGTGCTCAAAAATTATTTTTTTTCTTTTTTGCATGCAAAAAAGAAACAAAAAAGGACGTCCTATTAGAGTATACCTTGCACCTTTTGAATTTAATTTGCAAATATTTGAGTTCAAAATACATCAAGAGCATAATCAATTTGATCATTTTAAGCTTTTTGATTTTGGTTTCCTCTCACTTTGTATGAATTTGTGTTGACTAACTTGTTGGTGGAGGGAACGTTTTGCTAAGGTAAGGGAAGGATTTGGAGAGAAAATGAGAAAATCTACTACTTAAAAATGTGCCTAGCCTTTGCTAGCATCGTTTGAGGTATTTTTCTCATCAAGCTTGCACATTCCCTTAGCTTGTGGCATTTTCAAAGTTCAAAACATAGTTTAATCATAAAAGGAAAAAATAAACATTTCAATTCTAAGAACCCCTTTGTCACGGGGTTGAAAAAAAACCAAATTTGATTGTGAGTGTTTGGGATAAGGGAAAAGCAATAGGGATATGCTCTTCACTCTTTGAGTGAATCAAATTCCCAAACTTGCTCTACCAAATCCACTTTTCATGCTTTCAAATGAACATGTTTAAAACTTAGTGGGCTCACCTCCCGAGATTGCCTTAGAAGGGCTAGTGAGAGGGACAGCCCAAAGTGGGATACACTTGCTTTTGCCGCGAGAATCCGACCCACTATAAAATGAAACGCGTGTATCCTTAATGGGGTACATGACAAAAAGGATTTTAGCTCTTTCGAACTTCCTCTAGTAGTCTTAACGGATTGCGCAAAATCGTGCTTCGGTGCGTGTGGGAAGCCCCTTAACATAGTTGGGGGATGAAAAGCTAAGATCTATTTTGAACGGAAAACTTACTACATAACGGTAAAATAGCAAAACTACCTATTAGAGCCATTTAAAAGCCAAATTTGTGCTAGGTAGCTTGCTTGGAAGTCTTTCTTGTGATCAAACCCGTGGAAACATTTGAGAATATACACATTAGAATGATCTAGGGACATGGTGAACTATTGATGTGTGTGTTGAGATTGTCTTCAACTTTTCAAACAAGAAGTTCCAAAGTATTTGATCAAAATACAATTAAAATTTTTAAATCTTAAAAAATTGATCAATACCATTTACCCATTCCAAACCAACCCAACCGGATTGAAATTAAAGAAGGAAGGATTGATCCATAATGATGAGCCTATTTGAGAAACAAATCAATCCTATTATGGAGCATAATTATCAAAGTCAAGATCAAGATCTCCATAGGAATCAAAGTGAGGAGGTGTCTGAAGATGACGTTGTTGAAGCATCCCAAAGTCCCATGTTTCTGGAAATAATGGAATTACTTTTGAAGTGGGATAAAGACACATATTTTCTAGCTTTCGCTCAAGCAGGAGCTAAACTTCCTTATAATTATGACACATCAACTTTGAGAAAGAATGAGGAAAACCAAAGAGATACATCATATAAAATACCATTCTTAATATCAAGCTATTCTTTTCAAAGTGATGAGGTGTCTAAAGATGATGTTGTGAGAGCATCCCAAGATCCCGTGTTTATAGAAATAATGGAACGAATTTTGGACTGGGATAAAGAAGCATATTTCCTAACTTTAGCTCAATCAGGAGCTAAGCTTCCACATAATTATGACACATCAACTTTAAGAAAGGATGAAGAAAAGAAAAAAGATACTTTATCTAAAGAGCCATCATTAAGATCAATTTGGCCATTCCTCTATGATGATGGGTCATCCATATCTTCATCCTCCTCACAAAAAGAAGCATTTAAGAGTGATAAAGTTATCTTGGATCAAAGGAAATTGCATAATCAACCTATTTGTGATCAAGATAATAAAGAATATGGAGTGAAAAATACCGCTCTCAAGCAAGATCTAATTCAAAAACCTCCATAGAGCAAGAGTAATCCATTCATCCTTTGTCCATCTCCTAACAAGGTTTCTCCCTGGATGACTTGTACACCTTTCATCCTTCATCCATCTCCCGAACCTCTATCTAGCAAAGACCCTCCCATAACTAGCATTCCATTCATCTTGCAGTCATCTCCCAAAGCTCCACAATTATCCAAAATTCCTCCATCAAAGAATGAGCCTAATGATGACACTTTTCCCATTAACTATGTCTACCCTCAAGGGCTACCTCTAAAAGAAACCCAAGCTAACTCACATCTTGCTGTAGATTGTTTCCATGCTTCAAAGATCTTAGAACCCAAAGCTTCATGTGCCTCAATGCCTATTATACCTATTCAAGAGGATCCTACACCATTCTTCCAAACATTCCCCACACATATCCAAACATCTACCTTATCCTTAGAAGTGGCTTCATGTCAAGAGGATAATCTAAAAAGAAAAGAGATAAATATTGATAAAGATCAAGATCAAGATTATATACAAACCCCTCCCATATTTGATGAAGGTCCCATATCCCTTGAACCTTGTGATGATCCCCTTGCATCCTTTCATGTCTTTCAAGATGATATCCTTCCATTCCAAGAACAAAGTACCCTTCCAAGTTCCATATTTTCTCCATTTCCCAAGCAAGATCAAGATATCCCTTCCATAACTTCCAATGAGCATATTGAAAATCAAGAGCAAAATACCTTTGCTACACAATTCAAAGATCCTTGTCAAGATCAAAGCATCCCATCATTTCCTTGTCATATTCCTCCATGTTCACCTCAAGAAAACATCATTCTTCCAAATCCCTTGCAAGATAATAAATCCCTTCAAGCTGCAGTTGATCCTATCAAATGTGTTCCTATCAAAGCTACTCATAAGCCTATTAGTATAAAGATAAATCCTAAAGATGAGAACGTTGGTGATGGAGCTCCTTCCAAAGATATTGATATCCCTTTCACACCTTATATCCCTCCATTCAAATACAACCACATACCTCCACTATCCTCCAAATCCATTTTGGGTGCCTATGTCCCAAAACAAAAGTCTTCATCCCTTCCATCCATACTAGGTCCATATATTCCCCCATCAACCATTCCTATCATCCCTAGCTATCCATTCACTTACCCTACCATGTATCAAGATCAACGAAGACACACATACTTGAAGAATGTCCAAACACCAATCCATATGAACCATCCATATTATTCCTATTCATCCATAATTCCTAAGTCTTTTGGAAGCAATGTTGATGTGCAACATAAAAATCATAAATCCAAGAATCCAGATGTGCATAAAAATCACAATGTCCCATCTAATTGACATGTGAATGAAAAGAAAAATGAAATATCCAAAAGGCCGCAAAGGTCCATCAAGCAAAAAGAAAAAAATAAAATGTGGGTTCCTAAATCCCTCATTGAAGAAATGCATTCAAAAGCATTCCAAAAGGAAGAAAAATCAAAGAATATGTGGATTCCCAAGTCATTGTTGAAAGACTTGCACACAAAAGAAGAATCAAAATTGACATTCAAGCTTCCAAAGGCTTCCATTCCATCTCCTTCCAAACATCCTTCATCTCCTTACATCCCAAAATTCACTACCTCAAAAAGATCCTTACCTCCGTCATCTATTGTTCCTCCATCATTCCACCACTCTTCAAAGTGTGTGTCAAAGTTGATCTTGCCAACATTTCCATCTTCAACATACCTTCTTATTATCCTCACATTCATTTTCCAATGTGTACTTTCCATACTTCCATCCCTCTTATCAATACCTTTGAGCATCCTAGTCATACCCATGGTTTATTATAGCATATCTTTCAGAGGAGCATTGTCCAAAGATTCTAATGTTGGGAAAATATTGAAAAATACAAAAAAAGAAAAAAACAAAGAAAAAAAAAGAAAAAAGCAAAGAAAAAAAAGAAAAAATGAAAAAAGAGAAAAAGTGCCTTGGTGAAAACCTAGCAATAGGCACCTCGGTAGCAAAAATAAAAAGAAATAAATCTAGGGTGAAAACCACTTCTTGTGGCGCCTTAGACAAGTACCATGATGAAAACCTGGCAAACAGGCGTCATGCGTAATTTTTCCTTCTTGCACTCTACACTTGGGGGTAAGTTTCATCCATGCCATCTTCCATCTTCCTATCATTTACCTCACTTTCATCCATATTTCCTCTATCACCTTCATCTTGACAAGGTTGAACACATCCATGAGCATTGAGTATCTAAACATCCGTTATCCTTTCCATCAGCTTATGTACTTGTTGCATCCATGTTACCCTATCATGATCTTGCTTATCCCAAATTCACCTTCATTATTCCTTGATAGCTTTTTCATAATCCCAAAACATCCCTTCATAGCCTCCATCACTCCTTTATCCAGATTGTGTTATCTTATCCACATCTTACCCAAATTGACCCTTGGTCTTCATCAAGATGAAAATAAAATAAAAATTGTTATCAAAAAACTTCTTGACATGTCCACTCTTTTGGATCACTCCTTTTCATAGCAGCGGATCATTATCCTATACACTATCTAGCCCTGCACAATTGACTTTCATGGCTTATCCAAAAACATGCTTCACATTGCTATATCATTTTTTTTTTTCCGTAGCTTGGGTACTCTTGAGGAGATAGTCCTATGGGTCACATTCACATACTTCTTACATCATAGCCTTTCCATCTCTAATCCAT
This sequence comes from Chamaecyparis obtusa, assembly GCA_027943335.1. NCBI lineage: Eukaryota > Viridiplantae > Streptophyta > Pinopsida > Cupressales > Cupressaceae > Chamaecyparis > Chamaecyparis obtusa. Next base: position 2,963,655 of record BSBK01003718.1, read on the forward strand.
CAGCTTGCAAATCCATCCTTCATGTCCTATATCTTGCTAGACATTGGGGGCAAACCAATGTGATCTTGTTTGAGAGCTGGTAAAAAGGAAAGCATAAAATACTTTGAGCTGCATCTTGCATAAACCGAGCTTTGGTAATATTTTGGAAGTTTGTCCAAGTCCAACATTTTTTCTATCCAACTGGGGCATTTGATCTTAATCAACGGATTTTAGCAAACAAGCATGAATTCACATGAAGCAAGGCATTAACTCAAAAGGATTCAATAGTACAACATTTAGTCACATCAGAGAGGGAATTATCAGAGCTTCAGAAGAGAGAAGAAGATTTTCGTGAACCTTTGATGGATATCATTGTTCACTAACCAAGAATTCAATTACCACAACTTGATCCATGAGCCTTCATTGACTTTATTATTCGAGATTAAAAATTGACAAAACACTTTAAAAAGATCAGAATACTTGGAAATACTTTTTGAAAATCATGAAACAATGCAAAACACTTGAAGCTTTCTTTTGATGATCTTTACTTACATTGATTTTTATCACATCTTTTTAGCTAATCGATGATGTTTCGACTAGATTGGTAATGATGGAGACATGATATTTTTCTTGCCTTTGAGTGACTATCTTGAGGGATATCCAACAACTTATGTGAATTCATCTAACGACATGGTCATCAAAGAACCATCGAGGAATTTCATATAAGGTGGAAGGTTGACCTTTGCTTGTTTATGTAACATTGAATTCGTTGAAACTGGTATTCATACTCTCATAGTTGGTTTATTCGACTAGTGTGGGTTGTACTAGTTCAAAAAGGAGGTTACCAAATGCGATAAAAAGTGGTATTCATATCATCATGTCAGTGGGCAGTGGTGATTGTACTTGCTTTCCGGTCCCAAAGTGCTCAATCATGAAAATTTATCCTCAAGGCATTTATTTGCTAAAAGCTAGTGACACTTAGCTGCATTGCATTGCATTATCATGGAAGGTTAATTGCATTATCATGTTAGATTAATTGCATGTGCATTTGTTTGTAGTATTTTTCCAAGGGAAAAGGGGGTTCATTCAATTGAAATCTTGATCAATCATAAAATGGGTCATTCAATCAAGAATCAAGGAAAGTCCATAAATCATAAGTGTCCGTAATATCAAAGATCCATGAACTTTGTCTAATCAAAGATACAATGTCATCAAAGTGATACATCCAAGTCCTGATCAATAACTGAAATATCATGATACAATATCAACAAACTGAAAGAGCTCCATAATCAATCATCTCAATAACATGTACTCTAGCTGGGTCAAACTCATGACTTAAGTCCAAATATCCAAGAAGCTAAGGTCCGTATATATATCATTTACGGAAATGTGCCTGTTTCACAAATCAAGGGAATCATATCAGTATTCTATATCAATGAATCATCTTACGTCAATCAATCATATCAAAGTATCAAGCAATCACACCCAGTACCATCGTTCGTGTCTCTGTGTCCTGAGAACGAAGAAGCAGTATCAAATCATATCGGTTTTCACACTGATTGATTAATCCTATCAGAACTATCCTATCAGATTGACAAATCACATTCATTGGTACCATTATCCTGTTATCCTAATCACTTGTTTTGCTTAACTACAATAGACCTATCTATCTTGGATATGCAAATTGTGAGTCATGGCAAATCATTAATATATTTTTCAGAAATCAAAACATATTCCAACTACTCAAAATCATTCAAATCAAGGACTCAATATGTTTTATTTCTGAGGGGGCATCAGAGTATCAAATTGGCATCACATCAAAAACATTTATCAGTGGGGCATATCAAATCTATCATCATATCAAATCTGTCATCATATCAAATCTATCATCATATCAAACCTATCAACATATCAGCAATCAATTAACCCAGGACCTTTATCAATTAACCCAGGACCTTTATCAGTGAACCCAGGACCTATCATCATATCAGGACCCATATCATATCAGAGGCATCAAAATCATATCAGCACCATCATCAAAGGCACATCATCATCATCAGGAAGTATATCAATCAGAATGATCAGAGGCATATCAGAACCAGGACCGGAATCAGATCATCATACTAAGGGAATCTTTGAATCGGTGTTCTTCGCACATCGACTCAAAGAGGGGCATTTGTAGACATGGAAAATTGGCAAAGGCTTAATTCAATCAAAAAGTGCAATCAAGTCATCAAAATAGCATAAATGGAACAGAGGCAATTCAAATCAAAGAAAAATTCAATTAAATGATTAAATAATTAAATAAGGCTTGAAAAGGGGAAAAACACTAAGAAATTGATTAAATTCAATTAATGACATAGTGGTTGAAAGCAAAAATCAAAATGAACCTCTTACCCTTCATGGCTAAATTTAATTACTTTAATTAATTAATAAATCATAAATTCTCTCAACAAAGGAAAAAGGAGACAAAATGGACACAAATCACTCACTTTTGTTGAAATGGTCCAGCCTTTTGAAACCATTTAAATGTTTGTCCCCCCATTTAGGGACAAAGCAAAGCCAATTGACCTTACCCAAGCATAACCATGGTTATCTCACTCTACCCCCTACCCTTGGGAAAATCTTATAAATAGAAGGCATTTTGAGGCATTATTCATCCACTCCATATCTTTGAATTGCAGCAAAGCTCTTGCAATTTGCATCCACACCACTCACTTAGCATTTTCATTGATATTTAGCTTAAATTGTTGATCATTTAGAGATTTTCTTATCAAATAGAGCTAGAATTTGATAGAATAGATCTAAATTTGCATATCATATAGCTTAATTCTCATCTTTAGAGTGTCACTAGTGAGGATCATAGCTGAGAGCCTCATTTACCACTTTATTTTAGAGAACCATGAGATGTCGATAGATTAATTGTGCATTATTTAGATTAGTTTGCTTTGAATAGTGTAAATTCTCTTTAAATCTTGTAATTTCATGAAGGTGTAAATCACTCACACACAATAGTTAACATTATCTTTGGTCATTCAGGACCTAACATCTTCAAATATTTCAATTGGTTTCTATTTCAAAATCAGTTCGTCTTTCAAATTAGTTTCAATCTCAAAACATTTTTATCATACATAGGCTATCTTTGAACCACTGCGCTTCGCACATTAATTCAAAGAGGGGCAAAATGTAATACCCCAAAAATGGGCTATAGGTTCATTAACCTCTTACATCAACAATTCAAACAAAATCGATACAAAAGTCCTAACCTAAGGCACATCTACACATCAGTTTATCAAAAACCTAATTGATTATCTTAATTCTGCATCAGGGAATATTCTTTGAATATTCCTAATTATCTTTAATTTAATGATTATTTGGTGATAAATCTTATTTATCCTAAAGTTTGATTAATTGAATATTCTGAATATTTAATTAATTAGATTTAATACTGCCACTTAATTATTTAATTACATTTAATTATATTGATTCCTAAATTGTATTATTTAATTTTGACAATAAATCAAACATCTTATGACTAATTGATTAAATTCCTATTTAATTAATTTAAGTCAGTTGTCAATATTTAATAATATAGTTTTTGAATAAAGTTTGATTTAATAATTGATTAACCCATAAATCAATTGTTTTAATTTTAAAATCAGTTAAGTTGAGAATAAATCACTTTATTTATTAAATTAATTCATATTAAATTATGCACAATCAAAAAAGCAGTCAACTTTAAAACAACTATTAAATTCAATTTGTTAACTTTCTAAAACTCAACATCTAATGATGAGTTGAAAAAGAGAACTAAAGCTCTATTTTGAGATAAAAACTACTTTTGCATGATTTTATGAGTTTATTTATTCTTAATTTCTTGTTAACTCAAAAATCAACCTGAGTTTATCAAGAGTGATTTATGGCTTTTCTCAATGCATCCTCAAGCCCTAGATTTCTATAAAAACAAGGCTCAGCTCCTCATAAAGAATCTCTCAAGCTTTCAACCTCTCAAAAAAAAATCCCTCAAGCTTTCAATCTCATATCTCTCGAATTTGCATAGTTACTCTAGCGAATTTACAACTGAAGAACAAAGATTTTGCGACAGGCAATTTTGTGAGATCAATTCATAGTTTTTCATAGCATTCATTCATAGCATATAATTATTAGATTAATTTTCATATCACTTTCAATTTCATTCTAGATTAATTTCATATAGTTTTTCATCCTATTGCATCAAAAATCTAAAAAAATAGATTAATTTGCATTCATATTTCATTGCTTTCATCCTTTTAAATCCTTCATTTAGGTGTTGCATTTTCACTGATCTTGATTTCAATCTGAGAACATCATACTCGCACCTACTAGAAGGCAGTAAATCGCCTGGTTAGCATAGTTTTAATTACTTGCAGATTTTGGTTTTTGCTAACCTCTAATATTTTACTAAAGTGTTGTGTCTACAGCTAGGTACAAAATTCACCCACACACAACCCTGTTAGACTTTCCACTCCTGTATTTCAAAAAAAATGTATAAATTTGCAAAAACTCAACCCCATTTCAAATGCCTTTGATTCAAATTTCCTTGACTATTCATATATTGCAAAGCTTGATGATCAATATATAAAACAACCTCCTTAAGAAGAAGATAATGTCTCCATTTCTTCAATGCCTGAACTATAGCATAAAATTCATGATCATAAACAAAATATTTCCTCTTGGCATCATTCAACTTCTCACTGAAATAAGAAACAAGTTTACCTTCTTGACTCATAAAAAATCCTATTGTAGTACCACTAGCATCACAGTCTACTTGAAACACCTTATTAAAATTTGGAAGTGCTAAAAAAGGTTATTTTGTAACTTTCTATTTCAATAGTTTAAAACTCTTATCTGCCTCATTAGTCCACTTGAACTCTTTTCTATCCCTTCTTATTGTTTTAGTCAAGGGTCCAAAAATACTGCTAAAATTTCTAATGAAATTTCTATAAAAGATAGCCAAACCATGAAAAGATCTTACCTCAGTAGCACTCCTTGGACTAGGCCATTCAAGGATAGCTTGCACTTTCACTAGGTCCAATTTTAGACCTTCTGCTGAAACTACAAATCTCAAATACACTAACTCTTTCTTCACAAAACTGCACTTCTTCAAATTAATTAATAATTTCTCTTCTCTTAACTTCTCAAACACCATACGAATATGCATCATATGCTCCTGCAATGTCTTACTAAAGATCAAAATATCATCTAGGTAAACAATGACAAACTTACCCAAAAATTCTTTCAGACTCTCGTTCATGAGCCGCATGAAAGTTCTCGGTGCATTGGTTAGCCCAAAAGGAATGATTAACCACTCATACAATCCTTCCTTTGTCTTGAAATTAGTCTTCCATTCATCTCCTTCTCTGATTTGAATCTAATGATATCCACTCTTTAGATCTATCTTTGATAAATAAATAGCTCCACTCAAACAATCCATAATATCATGCATCCTCGGCAATGGAAACCTATACTTGATTGTGATCTTGTTGATAGCCCTGGAATCTATACACATCCTCCATTCTCCATTCTTCTTTGGTGCTACTACTGCTAGTACAACACATGGACTCAGGCTCTCCCAAATCAACCCTTTCTACAACAATTCATGTACTTGTATGTTCAACTGTCATGCCCAAAATTAGGGCAAAACACACACAACAATTTTTTTTTGTAAATTTTCCATGTTGATTACTTTTTAATAGAAACTATGGTAAAAATTAAGGGCAAAAGCATTCTTTAAACTTTGTGTAAGATTTTGATCAATGCAATCTTCTTTTTCAAGGTTTTCGTTTCGATAGAAAAAAATTCTGCCATGCTTTACTAAGTATGAGATATAGAAGGTTGGCTTTTAATATGTTATTTTATATATATATATATATATATATATATATATATATATATATATATATATATATATATATATATATATATATATATATATATATATATATATGTTTATATATATATATATGTTTATATATATATATGTATATATATATATATATATATATATATGTATATATATATATATATATATATATATATATATATATATATATATATATATATAATAGTATATACATAAAAAAATTATGTTTTAAAAAAAAAAAGAACTATAGTCCAAAATACCAGAATACCATAAATTAGAAAGTAACAATGATTTTATTATTATATATACATACGATATGATTTGTATATATAATAATAAATATATAAATATTTATGTTCAAAATGAAGATTTACTTATTTCAAGAAAAACTTAATTAAATCAGTTATATTAATATACTTTTACATATTTGTAAAATAAAGGAATTATGAAGATGCATAGACATAATAAAAAGCATTATCAACATTCTATTTATGTTCATATCCATTTGAATTGTTTTCTTCTACATTTAATGATATCATATAGAAAGAATTAATAATCTATTTTTTTTTTCAAGTCAAGCAACAATATAAATGAACATATACTTTATTTGAAAACCATTCATAAAATGAAAATAAATCCTTTCTTTCAAGGGATAGCTAAAATGAAATATGTATATAAACTTTTTTGAAAGCAAAATCTTAGAATTGAGTACTCAAATAGCAACATAGCTTTTACGTTTATATCATCTAACTCTAAACATAAATAGTAACATATTTCTTCAATATAAGGGAAATCAATGCATCTCTTTCATAATCATTTTAGTTCAAAAGATGGACAAAAATAATTCATCCTACTATCTTGATGCAGGAGCATTTTGGGTTCCTAAATATCTTTCTTAGTCTTGGAGGAATTCCCTGTTAGAGGGATGCAATACTTTGTTTTTGGCAACTTTCTGAGTTTCTGTGTTGCGATGATCTATGGAGATCTTTGGAATGTGCATTGAAAGGATTTTGTTCCTTTATGTATGTGGAAGATATGTCTAAGGTCACAGCTCTTGAGGTTGCTTGGTGGCTTGCAAGCACAAGTTTAGATCCTATGTTGGTTGTTCCTATCAGAGGTTGCTTGTTGCAGATCTAAACTAGTTGGTGGTTCCTTGGATCTTGCGAGATCTTACTAATAATTTTTTATTTCATTGTAATAGGCTGAAACCTGGAAGGCCTTATAGCTGGGCATGTTGAATGAAATTATGATTTGAAGCATTATATTGTTGAATTTCGTTGTGCTTGTAGTTGTTATAATTGGTAGTGTAGGTTGTGAGATGGGGCCTTGCATAGTTAAGGGCATGTTATTGGGTCATCTGTGGACCTAAATCCAAAGGCACATTAATTTTTTATCATTCTTGCATTAGTTTTGGTTTCTCTTATTGATCTAGATCTATATTGTAATTAAATGCCTGACTGGCTGACTTGTGGCTTAGCTGGCTATATATTGAGAGTTTAGGTTGATGTAGAGGGAGGATGATGATCATTAGATCATTAGGAAAGATGGATAATGTGTAGTGATATGATGGAAGAGTAGAGTAGAAGCAAATTTTTGAATCTGGGACTTTATAGCAGAACTAGTGGCCTACGAGCTTAGGACAATAAGAGGTAGCTTGGTGGCTTGTGAGCACAAGTTTAGATCTTGTGGTGGTTGTTCCTATCAGAGGCTACCTGTTGCAAATCTAAACTAGTTGGTGGTTCCTTGGATCTTGTGAGATCTTGCTAATACTTTGTAATTTCATTGTAATAGGTTGAAACCCGGAAGGCCTTACAACCAAGCATGTTGAATGAAATTCTATTTTGAATCATTATCTTGTTGTATTCTGCTACAATTGTTGTTGTTATAATTTGCAATTGTAGGTTTGAACCATCCATTATTGGATGCTCCATCCCTCCCCTATGTCAAGTGGTATTAGAGCTTGAATATCTTGAGTGTGTAAACTAGTTGAGGCTATTTGCACCAGGACCTTGATTTGAAGATGCCTCTGAGGAGAACATATTTGATGTGAGAGATGAAGATTTCCTTGAGTGGAAAAATCACTGAATTGAGGTAGGTTGTGAAGATCAATAGTAGATCACTGAGTGTGTGGAGCCAACTGGTATCTTGCAATTAGATCACTAAGTAGAGGCAATTGCACTTTGAAGGGAACTTTATGGAGAAGTTGGGTCAGTTTTGGCCTAAATTCAATCTACGGATTGAAGAGCTGATGAAGTCTTGTTGGAAGAAAGTTGTCTTTGCTGAACACCTTTTTGATGGTGGTGTTGTTGAATTTCTTTTTTTTAGTGTTATGGTGTGAATCTTATTTTCTGGTTGTGGACTTGAATTGCTAGTTGACAATAATGAGTCTTGTGATGACTTGCAGATATGGGATGTTGATGATGAGGGATTTCATATTGATGTGGATCTGACTTTGGATATACTTATTGGGTAGTTGGATACTCTTTTTTCTAAGCTAGGTTGTGGTGATAAGTGGTATGCTGATTGGATTGATGAGATTCATGTGATCCTGATGTTTGAATGGATGAAGCATAGATGGTTGATTTTCAGATTTGTTCTCTTATCCTTGATGGAATGGAAGCCTTTGGTGAAGATGAAGTTGATTGTAGGTAATTCTCTTGAGATTAAAGTATGGGACATACTTTATATTTACCTAGGTAGTCTAATGCAGGACCATTTTGGGTTCCTGAAGATCTTTCGTAGTCTTGGAGGAATTCCCTGTTAGAGGGATGCAATACTTTATTTTTGGTAGCTTTCTGATTTTCTATGTTGCAATAATGTATGGAGATCTTTGGAATGTGCACTAAAAGGAGTTTGTTCCTTTATGTATGTGGAAGGTATGCCTAAGGTCTTATCTCTTGAGGTGGCATGGTTTGGGAGATATTGGATGAACTATTTCAAAGTTAGAGTTGTTTTCCTTGTCGTCGGAGAAGTATTTTCTGACAGTTTTGGTGCTTATTGTGGATCATGGAGACCTTGATCCTTAATGAATCAGCCTTTTCTCTATTATTGCCTTAAATGGGACCTAAAATAATATCTTTTCCCAAGAGCACAAGTCCTAATTCATTATGAATCAAAAGTTATGTCCATTTTTCTTGGGTACCTATTTTCTGGTAGTTTTTCATGCGAAACATGGAGTGTTTCTTCTTGCGTAGTTCTGTGTGATGAGATGGGGCCTTGCATAGTTAAGGGAATGTTCTTGGATCATGTTGGACCTAAATCCAAAGGCACATTAATTTTTTATCATTCTTGCATTAGTTTTGGTTTCTTTTATTGGTCTGGACTTATATTGTAATTAAATGCTTGACTAGCCGACTTGTGGCTTAGCTGGCTATATATTGAGAGTTTTGGTTGATGTAGAGGGAGGATGATGATTATTAGATCATTATGAAATATGTATAATTTGTAGTGATATGATGGAAGAGTAGATTAGAATAATATTTGTGAATCTGGGACTTTGTAGCAGAACTAGTGGCTTGTGGGCTTAGGACAACAAGAGGTCACTTAGTGGCTTGTGAGCACAAGTTTAGATCCTGTGGTGGTTGTTCCTATCAGAGGCTACCTATTGTAGATCTAAACTAGTTGATGGTTCTTTGGATCTTGTGAGATCTTTTTGATACTTTTTAATTTCATTGTAATAGGCCGAAACCCAGAAGGCCTTACAGCCAGGCATGTTGAATGAAATTCTATTCTGAATCATTATGTTGTTGTATTCCATTACAATTGTTGTTGTTATAATTGGCAGTTGTAGGTTTGGACCATCCATTATTGGATCCTCCATCCCTTCCCTACGGCATATCTATTACTAGCATTACATATGCTAGGCTCTTTAACATAGCCTTGATTTAAAACAACTTTCACAAAGGCTTCAAGCCAAGCAACTTGAATAACATACAAGAGATATATCCAAATTTCCATCTAGCTCCATGAAAACTAGCAAGTTATTTCTTTAGAAATCTGCAAAACAAAACAATAGAGCATGGAGGCTCACCTCCCAACCTAGGCCATTTCATGGCCACCCCTGAGATAGGAGAAACAAAGATGGATAGGGGACTAACATGCATACATTAAGAACATGCTCAAGACAAAACCAGTAGATAAGCAAGAACATCAAATTCCCTTCCCATGGCTATGCACACAATGGGTCACCTTGGACCCATAAAAGGGGTGATGGTGGAAGCTACCCAAAAAAGAGAATGCCAATATACAAGAAATAACCTGCCTTCAACAAGGCCTAAAATCTGCTCATAATACCTTCACAAGGCCAAAGATACAACCATCAACCCTTCACATTCTACACAAGATCAACTCCCTTATGTCCCCCAAATAATAAACACATGGATGGAAACATGGATGCCCATACATCCATGCATTATCCCCTTCCTCCTAGAGGAAGGACTCTACACTAGATGAGTAGTCCCAACTCTTGCCCTTAACCCATCAAGGCTCTCTTCCCTCCCAAGGGTGAGTTTGGCCTTGCACACCCCAAAGAAGATATGCAACAAAAGAAAGGAAAAATCACATGCATGCATAAACCAAGATGTCAAAAAATTACTTACAACACTAAGCATTCACATAACAAAAGAAAGTAAATTATTCACATAACATTAAGACAAAAAGTTTCCAAGATCCAACCTCAATCCAAGCTAATGGAAATGTGGGTTGAGATGAGATTCCTCCTACAAGCCTCCTCCTTTTCTATGCAACAACCAAAACCCTCAAAACTAAGACCAAACTCTCACAATCTCACAAGTCTCCAAAAATTGGAGAGTGGGCAATTACCCACAAATTTTCCCTCCAACTCCTTAAGAAGGCAAACCCTAAACCCTTTAATCAAGAGAGGGAAATTCAAATTTCAAAATTCAAAAAGAGGAGGGGACTTCCATGCATCTCCAATTTTCATCACTTTTCAAAAGAGCATCTTTTGGAAGGGTAAAATAGCCAGAATGCATCATAATGGTCAAAATTTGACCCATAACACATGGCACCACTATGGGGTAGTCTATTTTTAACCTCCACTACCCTATATGGTCACTAAATGACTCTCAAAAGTCCACCTAAAGAGGACCCACGAAAATGAAAGAGATTCCCACTCCAAGCACCTAAAAATAGGAGACCACTCACTCTCATAAAGTACTTGGTCATGCCAACTCACATAATATGTGTCAATTGACACCACGAATAAATCACATTACAACACAATACACATGTCATGTCAAGTGGACTAAAATTAAAATAAAATAAATATAATCAAATAATTACAATCAAATAATATATACATATACATATACATATACATATACATATACATATATACATATATACATATATATATATATACATATATACATATGTATATATATATATATATGTATATATCTATATATGTATATATGTATATATATATATATGTATATATGTATATATGTATATGTATATGTATATGTATATATTATTTGATTGTAATTATTTCATTATATTTATTTGATTATATGTATATATATATATATATATGTATATATGTATATATGTATATATGTATATATGTATATGTATATGTATATGTATATATATATGTATATATGTATATATATATATATATATATATATATAAATAGAATACATCTCAAAATCACATTCTTAACATCATAAATTTCTAACTACATCTCATAATAATTCTCATCATTTCCAACATTGCATTTCTAAAGCATATAAAATCAAGAATACAATGATATATGTTAGTTTCCTAACATAATAATCATGATCATTTCTCATAAATTTTCCTAACATAAGTGCACATTAAAGTATCATACTTAAATCAAAGATTCATCAATTACTATGCTCATGACCTAATAAATAGCATGAAAGTAAAAGTCCTATACCATCATCACATAACCATAGGTCATCACATAGTATCAAAATATAATGTCTCTATCCAAATAGTCCAACATGATAAAATAGAGTATCAACAAGAGTCATAAGATGAAAAATAAACTACTATGAAATGATGGCACGGGGTGAGGCCTCACATCAACTCTTCACTTTCTACAGGTGTCATTATGTGTGCTACCTTATTTGGAAAAATGGCTCCTAGGATCAAGTCCATATGATGACTGGTCTTCCTTACTGGTGGTAATCCATCAAGTACATTATTAGATACAATATCCTAAAACTCATTCAACAAATCTACAACTTCTATAGGTACATCTTCTACTTCCTCTTTACCAACTTTTGGAATGAAAGAAAAACACATAAGTTCATGCCTCATACCCTAGGAACTTTATTCCATCAACAAAAGTTATTCTTGCATTACCACATACCTTTTCTTCTGTTTCATTCAATGGCTTTAGCTTATGTCACACTCCATCCTTTGTCAAGGAATAGGTATTCGTACGACCATCATGTACATCACACCTGTTAAACTACCATGGTCTACCCAACAACATATGACATGCATCCATGGATATGATATCATACTGTACCTCATCATCGTATCCTCCAATATTGAACTTCACTAGGCATTATTCATTGACCATGACCTTGTGGTCATCTTGCACCCAGGAAATCTGATATAGGTGTGGGTGTTAGGAATAGTCCCAAGAGATAACTGAGAGGGGGGGTGAATCAGTTATCTACAAAATCAATTATTTATCCAATTAAGTGTACTTAAACATAAAGCATAAATACAATAAAAGAACACATGAACACAACACTAATATTTTGGTTACGGGAAAATCCAAATAGGTAAAAACTCTGGTGGGAATTGACACCCACTAATATTCTGTACTAGTGTATTATGATCCTTGCTAGAAGATCCTTAACCCTATTAGGATTTTATTTAAAATATATTTAGTACAGTAGACCTAGTCAAGGCTTGGACCCTGTTAGGAGTCTTTTACAATAGTCCCTATTAGGGGAGAGGATGCACTGTCCAAGAGCACACTGCTCAAAGGGGTGAAGGCTACAACCTTCTGTTTAATAGATACACACTATATCTGGATCTTGGTGAACTGTGCTTTGACCTACTATCTAGATTAGTTACAATGTATAGCACAAATAATTTACTTGGTCACATAGACATTCTTCTGATAGTTCAAAACTTTGCACACTCTGCTCTGCTCTTGCTATCAACCATGAACCACACTCAAGCAATCACAAATGATTGCCCATAAATATCTTTCATCTAAATTATATAATCAAGTTGGCCTATTAGAACCACCTTGAAATCATATTAGAAAAACCATAACAAACTCCAATAATAATTCAGTCAACTCTACTAAGCACGCAACACATTCTGGGACCTTTCCAATAAGATAATTGTAGATGCATGCTACACACTATCAGCTCTAGCAAAACAATTGGATCTTTCTCCTCAAGCTGAATTACTTCATGCACTCTTAACCAAACATCAATAACTCTTCTCTAAGCTTAAATCCAAGGGTGCATACCCAAATAATAAGCGCAACTCTGAAACCAATAATATTTGTCAGCTCTTCTGAATAAACACAGGAAACTACTACTAGCAAATAGCGACTACATAACTTCACTTCTACTAATCAACAGACTATGCATCCATGAATGTAACATCACTAACATGTCTCCATCACATATCCAAAGTCGCAAGGCTTCATGTTAATTGTACGGACAACCAAACTCAGAACACTATCTGTTACTCTATCAAGAACACTGTTGATGCAAACTACAATATAACTATTTGTACTAACTATCAACCTCTACATCCATCATGTCATGGTAATAACATGTCCATGCTTCATATACTTAAAGATTACTACATAATTCATCCATGCATGCTACTTTCCATATGTTGTCATCAATGACAAACATATAGTCAACACTAGCTTGCTAGAAAATCTCCAACAACCTCCCCCTTTGGCATTGATGGCAACATGTGGAATGAAAAACCACCACCAACCCAATGAGAAATTTTTTTATAAAATACTCCATTTCCTCTTCAAAACTCCCCCAAAGATGAGTCCTCCATCTGCTGCAATATTCTTCAACATTCTCCATTTCCTCAACATAACTGAATACTCCCCCTTAGTAAATTACTCCTTCTTTGCTCCTATTTTTCATGACTTTGTATATTACTCCCCCTTTGACATTAATAGAAAAGGGCACCATTCATTTTAAGCACCCGTACTACTCCTAAGGTAGAGTAGTCAACCTTCCATTAGTTCCTGAGGACTGATGCCTTTTCTTCTTTCTTTTAAGCAGAATTAGGGAAGGGAATTACTCCTAACTTCTCCCTGAGATACTCAAAAGTATCCTTAGGAAAGAGCTTTGTGAATATGTCTACCAACTAATCTTTAGTACTCACATAGTCCAACTTGACTTCTTTTTCTATCACTTTGTCTCTTAGGAAGTGATACTTGATCTCAATGTGCTTTGTCTTTGCATGCATCACAGGGTTCTTTGACATATTGATAGTGCTAGTGTTATCACAACGTATAACAATAGGATAATCAATCTGAATTCCAAAATCTTTTACCATTTGCTTGATCCAAACAATTATAGAACAATTCAGGGCTGCTGCAACATATTTCGCTTCTGTTGTTGGCTAAGAAATACAATTTTGTTTCTTGCTTGTCCAAGTGACAAGTCTATCACCAAGAAACATTACTCCACCTAATGTACTCTTCCTATCATAAATGCATCCTGCCCAATCTGCATCAGTATACACATGAAGCTCAACATTTTCTGAATTAGGATACTATAGACCATAATCTATAGTGCCCTGCAAGTATCTAAATATTCTTTTTACTGCCATGAGGTGACTTTTCTTAGGTTCTACTGCAAATCTTCCAACTATGCCAACTGCATTGGAAATATCAGGTCTGGTCTGAGTAAGATATATGAGTTTACTAATCATAGACTTGTACAATGTTGTATCCACTACTAGTGAGTCATCTTCTTTTGTAAGCTTGCATCTAGTGATCATAGGTGTTCCTACTGGCTTGCAATTATCCATCTTGAATTTCTTCATTATCTCTTTCACATACTTGGACTGATTAATAAAAATTCCTTTTTCTCTTTGTTGCACATTTAGTCCCAAAAATTATTTGATAGGACTAATCATAGTCATCTCAAATTCACTCTGCATTTCTTTGGTAAATTCTACACTCAATTTGTCATTACCCCCAAAGATAATGTCATCGACAAATATAGCTACAAGTAGTAGATCTTTAGATGTCTCTCTAATGAATAGATTGTTGGAATCATTTGTCATTGCACCAAAAGTTCAAACTATCAATGCCCGATACAAATGCTAGATTTAACCCGATTCATGGGAGGCAGTTAAGCCATGTCATGAATCTCCAAGGAGGTGCTGACCACCAAGTCAACAATCTCCCCCTCAGCACTGACTGAGCCTTCAGCACCCACTGAAGGGAGACTCGAACCCATGACCCAAGGCTCTGATACCAATTGTTGGAATCATTTTCCATTGCACCAAAAGCTCAAACTGTCAATGCCTGATACAAATGCCAGATTTAATCCAATCCATGGGAGGTGGTTAAGCCATGTCACGAATCTCCAAGGAGGTGCTGACCACCAAGTCAACATAGATTACAATCTGTTGCACCTTTCTTGAATCTAATCTTAGTTAGATATCCATCAAGTCTTTCATACCATGCTCTAGGGGCTTTCTTAAGTCCATAGAGGGCTTTCTTCAATCTGCATACCATATCAGGTCTGTCTGATAAGGTGACTCTTTCTGGCTGCTCAATGTATACTTTTTTTAGTTCTCCATTCAAGAATGCTAACTTAACATCCATCTAATAAAATTTGAATTTTTTGAATGTTTCAAAAGCTAAAAATAGCTTAATAGCTTCTAACCTCCTTACTGGCATGAAAGTGTCTAAATAGTCAATACCTTCTCTTTGCACATATCCTTTACATACCAATCTTGCTTTATTTCTTACTACTGTACCTTCTTCATTCATTTTATTTCTAAATATCCATTTTCTTCCAATCACATTTTTATCACTAGGTCTAGGGACCAATTCCCAAGTATCATTCTTAATAATCTGATCTAATTCTTCTTTCATAGCATCATGCAAATCAGAGTCATTGCATGCATCTTCAACACTTAAAGGTTCAATCTAAGATAGTAAACATACTGCTTCATTGTTTTCTTGATTCTTTTCTTTTGATCTTGTTGTGGCTTTGCTGCTCTAATCTCCAATGATGTCATCCTTAGAATAATATCTAGAAGTCAACTTTGGAACTTTAGGTGATGCTGACTCATCAGCCTTCCTGCTTCACTTGTCTCAGGGTCATTAAATAACACATCAATGTTCTCAAACATCTCCTCAACAACTATCTCACTAGTGGAAGGCTTGGGTTCTTCTTCAATCATAGGTGAGTAATTGTGATATCTTTCTTGAACCATAAAATTTTCATCAATCTTAACATGATCACTCTCAATGATCTTCTTTAACCTTAAATTGTAACATCTATAAGCTTTGCTTTTAGTGGAGTAACCAAGGAAAATACCTTCATCACTTCTTGCATCAAACTTGCCTATTGCTTCATCCCTCTTAATGTAGCACTTTCTTCCAAAGATTCTAAAGTATTTTATTGTGGGAACATTACAAAACCATAGCTCACAAGGTGTCTTGTCTGTGCCTGGTCTTAATTATATTCTATTGATGGTATAGACTTTTGTATTGACTGCATCTCTCCAATAGGTTTGTATAAAATTTCCTTCAATCATGATGGTGTGTGCTATATCAAGCATGATCCTATTCCTTCTCTCTGCAATTCCATTCTGTTGAGGGTCTAGGTGTACTTAACTATCTCTTTATGCCATGTTCTTCATAGTACTCATAGAATCTGTCAGAGGTGAATTCTCCTCCTCTATCTAATCTCAAATATTTTATCTTTAGTACAAATTCATTCTCAACCTTAGATTTGAATATTTTGAACTTCTCAAATGCTTCTGACTTATCTTTTAAGAATGCAACCCACATCATCCTATTATAATCATCAACAAACAAAATTAAATACCTTTCACCATAATATGATCTTGTTTGAGTTGGACCACAAAGGTCTATATGAATTAGATCCAACTTGTTCTTTGCTGAATTGTTCTTGCTCCTGAATGATTTTCTCACATGCTTACCCATCACATATTCCCTGCATATAGTATCAACTGGCTTTGCTATGCTAGGCAGATCTCTTACTACCTTTACATTGCTTATCTTTACTATGTTATCAAAATTAATATGACATAGTCTTTTCTGCCACAACCAACTATCATCAATTTTAGCAATAAAACAACTTGCTTATGAATTGAGTTGGAAAACATTACCTTTAGTCTTTGAGTCTGATGTAAACATAACACCATCCTTGTTGTTAATGATGCATTTTTTATCCTTGAACTCCAACTGATAACCTTTTTCAAGTAACTTCCCAACACTAAGAAGGTTATGTTTCAAATCATCAACATAGAGAACATCATCAGATTGTTCTTTCCATCCAATGTGATAGCTCCTCCACCAATGATAGGTTTAGGAGTGTTATCTCCAAATCTAACCATGTCACCATTGTATTTGTGCAGATGAACAAATCTGTCTTTATCACCTGTCATGTGATGTGAACTGTAATACCCCAAAAATGGGTTATAGGTTCATTAACCTCCTATATCAACAATTCAATCGAAATTGACATCAAAGTCCTAACCTAAGGCACATTTGCACATCATCAAATCCTAATTGATTTTATCCTAAATTCTACATCGAGGAATATTCCTTGAAATTATCCTAATATTCCTAATTATCATAATTATCTTTAATTGAATATTATTTGGTGATAAATCTTATTTATCCTAAAGTTTGATTAATTGAATATTTTGAATATTTAATTAATCATATTTAATACTGCCACTTAATTATTTAATTACGTTTAATTATATTTATTCCTAAATTGTATTATTTAATTTTGACAATAAATCAAAATTCCTATCACTAATTGATTAAATTCCTATTTAATTAATTAATGTCAATTGTCATATTTAATGATATTATTTTTGAATAAAGTTTGATTTTAATAATTGATTAACCAATAAATCAATTGTTAATTTTAATTCTAAAATCAATTAAGTTGAGGATAAAATATTTATTTATTTAATTAATTCATAATTATCATGCACAATCAGAAAAATAGTTGACTTTAAATCATTTATCAATTTCAAGTTGTTAACTTTCTAAACTCAACATCTGATGATGAGTTGAAAAAGTGAACTAAAGCTCTATTTTGAGTAAAACATTGCTTTTGCATGATTTTGTGAGTTAATTTATTTCTAATTTCTTGTTAACTCAAAAATCAACCTGAGTTTATCAAGAGTGATTTATGCCTTTTCTCAATGTATCCTCAAGCCCTAGATTTCTATAAAATCAAGGCTCGGCTCTTCATCTCATATCTCATAAATTTGCATACTTACTCTACCAAATCGTCTCTCGATATCTCTCGAATTTGCATCAAATCTCTCTCTCTCTCTCTCTCTCAAGCTTTCAATCATCTCATATCCATAGAATTTGCATACTTACTCTGGCGAATTGACATTAGAGGAATCATCAAGCTTCTTGCGAATCAACAACTTTTGTGAGATCAATCTTGTTCTCAATTCATTCTAGTTTCATATTTCATATCATTTTTAGCTTAATTTTCATATCATTCCAATCCATTTAGATTAATTTATTATCAATTTTTCATCTTCTGCATAGAAAATACAAAAATATAGATTAATTTGCATTCATATTACTTTCATATTCTGCATTCAAATCCTTCGTTTAGGTGTTGCATTGTCAATGATCTTGGTCTAATCTGAGAACATCATACTCGCACCTACTAGAAGGCAGTAAATCACCTGGTTAGCATAGTTTCAATTACTTGTAGATTTTGATTTTGCTAACCTCTAATGTTTTACTAAAGTGTTGTGTCCATAGCTAGGTACAAAATTTACACACACATTTTTGGCGCCCACCGTGGGGCCCTGAAACAGGTTTCCTTTCTATTCTATCAATCTTCTATCATTTCTCTATCAAAACTCCCCTGTTGTTGCCTGTTCTGGTGTTTTTAAAATAGTTTTTGACGTTAAGGGTTTCAAGTTTTTTTTTTCAAATTTGGTATTCTCTGCAAGACAAAAAATAATTTTTTAGCACTTTTTCTATCAAAACTATGATTTTTAATTTTCTGTCCATACTTCTGTACATTTCTGTATGAATCCTTGCGCAAGATTTATCACTATGTCATGCAAGATTTCTCTATGTGCCGCGTGAAATTTCACTGTATCATCATTTTTGCACGTGAAAAATCACTTTCTCGTGCGGGACCACATCCTGATTCACATGAGACCTTATCCTGACTCGCACAAGATTTTGCTTCAAAGACATAGAATTTGTAGATTTGTACTTTTAGATTATTGATTTCTAATGCTTATTGTTTACTGTTGATTTGTCTTGATTTTGTACTTTCAGAGACAGCGTAAAGTTTTCGAATGTGTGCTAAATTCTAGATTACAAAGCATTGGAATTGAGGTATTCTACTATGGGTTGATAACATTTCAATTTGGATTAAAATGAACTCTCACATGTCAAGCTTGTGTGACTTTTCTTGCTTTACTATCACAGACTTCATTTTGGGCTTTAAAATGAACATAGATTTTCTTTTTGCATATCTGTTACACATAGTAAATAGGCCCTATGAACACTATTTGTGGATGATCTTGAGAGATTGGGCTTCTTTCGCTTGTTTATTCATGCGAAGCTCTTCTTGACAAAGGATCCCCTTGTAGGTAGGGAGGTTACTAAGATTGTCTCACATTCCCTTGATTTGTAGTCCTCCACTTTTGATTGATACATTCTCTCTCTGGAGAGGTTGATAGATCATAAGCGGTTGACATCATAGATCTTTGTGAGATAATCTTGGTCTTAGCATGTCAGATTAATCTATCTACTTTGTCTTGGTGAAGTGAAGAGGTTAGGGGATTATGCTCTACTTCCTTTTTTGGATAGTACAAGAAACTCAGATCCTTGAATCTGATCTAGTCCCCCTGTGGTATCTTTTGTGAGTCACCCTTAGAGAGGGTTAACTGTAGTGGACATTCCCTTAATTAGGTCAACCACGTGGATGAAACCTCAAGTGGTAATAGCCATTTTCATCATGGTAGCAATAGCCACTATATAAATGTCCTTGTGGAGGAAATATTCATAGGTGTGATCTCTTATTGGGCTGTCAGATCTCCCTAGTAGCTCCTAATGTATTAAATTCTCAGACTGTGTCAAAACCCCGGTGCGCCTGGATTGGAGTTCATCCTCTTGAGATCACAAAAGTTGCAGAGTCAGACCATTACTAAAAACCCTAGTGAGGCCAAATTTTTCATTTTCTAGGACTATGTGCATTATTGAAAATCTTTTGAGAACATACACAATCAGTATTTCTAGGGATTAGCATAATAAGTCACTATTGCTTGTTCATGTGCAAGGTTGTTTTTGCCCTTGTTCATTATTTTCAAATGATTGATTGCTTCCCTCTTGCTTGCTATTTTGCATGCTTGATATCTTCTTGGTTACTTGAAACAAACTGTTACACAAATCGTCAAAATTTGCATAACAATCTGATACTGAAACACTAAAAAATTGCAAAATTTGAGCAAAAATCCTTTCTAGAGTGAGAACTGAATATTCTGTCAAAGAACAACCAGCGTTGTGTCTTGAAATCTATGCCTCAAAAATTGTGCCAAAAACTATCAAACTATGTCCTTTTATCATGCAAGATTTCACTTTTTGAGCATTCTTTCATGAGAGACAGCACATTCTCATGCGTAACCTGGTACTTCCTCGTGCGAAGCAGCATTCTCTCATGCAAACCTATTCTAAAATTTTCAAAACAAAGAGCTTATTACTACTAGTTGGTCAACTATTCTGTCAAATCTAATTTTTGTTTGAGATTTGTATGCATGTTTTCCTGTTGTACACTGCCTGAAGCTAGATGTCTAGAGCTAAGAACCACGCAATTACTGCTTAAACCCAAGTTGTCTCTCTATTTTTCCAGAACTCCAATTTGTAACAAATTCCAAATTCTATGAAAACAACGAGCTGATTCTTGTCATTTCTAGTCTTCCTTGGTCGGTTCGGGTCAAATCTTAGGTGCTATGATATGTTTCTCAACATCCAAATGAACTTAAATGGTATCAAGTTGCACAAAATGACTCTTGGTCTTCTTTCTTCCACATCTCTCATGTCTTCCTAGTCTCCCATTTCCATCCTTTCTCCTATTCCTTCACTCTTCTTCCTCTTCTTCCTAAAACTCTTCACGTCTTCTTGATTCTTTTCCTCTTATTATCTAGTCTACTTTCTTCTATTCATCTCTTTTGTCACTTCCATGCTTGATTCCTCCTCTTCTAGAACCATAAATTTTAGCTATCTTGTTATGGAACCTCTCTTGAAAATGGATGATCTCAAACTCATTTCTCAATTCGAAGAGTATTATTCCAAAAAGCCCATGAGTGATAAATTTAGGATGAAAATAAAGGAAAAATTGATTGAATCAGACACCTTTGCTAGGATCATATGCATGGTCATGTCACAACCTTCTTCTTCCAAACATCTTTCATATTCTAAGTCTTCTCATCATTCCTCATCTTTGAAGTCTTCTTCCTCCACTGGGTCTTCACCTTCCTCTTCCCCATGATCTTGTTCCTCTTCTACTTCTCCCAAGAATCTTACTCCTCGTCTCAAGACATACCATGATGAGAAACATGATAACCCTTATGATACCTCTTCCACGGAGAGTGAGACACCCATCTTTGAAGACTATGATGACTATGATGATGGATAATATAATGATACCTATGACACCTATGTTCCTAAGAGTCCTCCTTGCCATGTGCTCATGCTTACTGGAAATGGGACATCACATTGGAGAGATCGTGATGGTGATCCATATGATTCTGATTTTGAAAGATACTTTGATGATTTCTGTGCACAAAACCTAGATGATCCATCTGTTCCACTTGAAGAAGAGAAAGCTTACCATGCTGATTATAAGCATCAATACTATAAGGATCTCTCCTCTAAGAACTCTCATGCTGAAAATAAAGATTACACTCTTAAGCAAGATCGTGTTAATGCTGGACCTTTGTCTTGTTATGGTTCCCTTCCATCCCCTACTTCCTCCAATACCCATACATTTCCTAAAGCTTCCAAGCCTATCAAATCTTTCACAAAGCCTTCATCCAACAAAAACCCTAATACTTTTCATGCGGTTTCCTATAGTTATCCTCAGGGGCTACCTCTTAAAGAAACTCAAGCTAACTCTCACCTGGCTGCAAATACTTTCAATAATGCTAAATCTAAAGAGCCTAAGCCTTTATACACTATAATGCCCACCTTAGCTAGTCCTTCACCATCTCTGCCAAAGTCTTCCATGCAATCCCAACATGCTTCCTTGTCCTTAGAAGTGGCTCCATGTCAAGAGGACTCTACAAATCATAAAGAAAAGAACATAAAGAAAGATCAAAATCAAGAAACCTCCATATAATCCAATCCTTTTCATGATGTCTCTTATCTGTTCCATGGTTCTTTTGATCTAGCATGCCCTTTCTCATGCATTCCACCCTATCTTAAACCTTCTCCTAAGCAAGATCACGCTACTACTTACACTATTGAGCTTATTGACAATCAAAATAACCTTACTACCCTTGCGCTTTCCAAAGATGATGCTTCCATTAAGGTTGGTAAAAATGGTGTTGTTACTTCCAATGTTAAGCCTATTGAAAATCAAGAGAAAAATTATGCACTTATGCTATCCAAAGATACTTGTCAAGATCAAAGTCTTCCATCTTCTTGTTCTACCACTCCATGTTCACTTCCACTTTTTACTCTTCCTAAGTCTTTGCAAGCTCCGAACAATCCTATCAAAGAATTTTCTCCTATTCAAGATGTTCATGATCCTATTGCAAATCCTAATGCTCACTCTAAAGATGCTGATGTCCTTGGTTGTCATATAGACATTGATGAACTTATTGATTATCCTTTTCTATCTTCCACGTCCATCCTTGGACCTCCTCCACCAATACTAAGAGCTTTGTGTCTTCCTTCCATCTTGGGCTCTTATGTCCCTTCACTTTCCCCTCCTAAATCTCCTAATTTTTCATCCATCTTGGGTCCGTATGTCCCTCCATCTCCTATCTTTTCTCAAGATCAACATAGATTCATACCTTTTCATCCTTTTCATCCACCCACCCATCTAAACCAGTCATATCATCCTTCTTCTTCCACAAGTCCCAAGTCTTCTGGAAGTAACTTGAATGTTCAATACAACAAAAAGAAGCAATACAAGAATCCATCAAAAAAATATCATGTCTCCTCTAATCGACATGGAGGCATAAAGTCAAAAGAGATATCTAAGAAGAAAACTACAAGACAAATATGGGTTCCAAAATCCATCATTGAAGATATTATCTCTAAATCATCAAAAAGAAATGAAAAGCCTACAGTTATATGGATTCCAAAGTCCCTCTTGAGGGGGTCTGATGTTGAGCAACAAGTGAAGTTGACATTGAAGCTTCCAAAGACTTCCACTTCATCTTCTTCCAAAAACATTCTTCCATTCCATGTGCCTAAACCGCAACCTCTGCTATCCATTTGTCATTTTCCTTCATGTATTCCTTCATTCACATTTCCTCCATCCTCTTGCCACCCTTCAAGGTATGTGTTGATGTTGATCTTGCCTTCCTTTCCATCTACCCTTTCACAATCCTTCCATTCATTATCCTTCTACCTTCTATCCTTTTTCCTCATTTGCCTATTCCTCCTATCTTCCAACCTCACTCACCTTACATAAAACCTTATCCTTCTTTTTTTCTTCCATATCCCTTTCCCTATTAGCATCTATGAGAATATCATTTTGAATCCTTGGCATATCATGGTTTATCCTTTCAAGGAGCATTATCTAAAGAGCTTGCCTTCTTCCAAAAAAAAAAAAGAAGAAGAAGAAAAGAAAAGAAAAAATTGAAAATGTGCCTTGGTGAAAACCTGGAAACAAGCACCTTGGTAGCAAAAGTAAATAGAAATAAATTCATCCTATGGTGAAAACCACTCCCTTGTGGCACTTTGGATAAGTACCGTGATGAAAAACTAGCAATCAGGCATCATGCATAGTTCTTCTACATATTTCATCCATTCTATCTTCTCTCTTTGATCTTGACAATGTTGACCTATACACGAACATTTGGCTATTTTGTGAGCTGTCTTACGGTGATCTTGCTTTCATTCCTTCCATGTTTAGCCTTCATATCCATCTTCCTCTATTCATTCTAGCCTTTCACTATCATTTTCCCCTTTGGTCTTGATCTAATAAAAAAAGAGTAAAACACTGTGTTATGAAGCCTCTTGACATGTCTACTCCTTTGGACTGCATCCTTTCCTGCTCTTGCATTATGATTTTGTTACTTATCCTATGTTAACCTTTCATTGCTTATCCAAATATGCTTTACATGACAATTTTTCCCTAGCTTGGGTATTCTTGGGGAGTTTTCCCTTGAGGATTTCTTCCCTTCATTCTCCTTCATTCTCTTGTCTTCTATCTCTTCCACCAGCTTGCCAATCCCTCTTGTTCTCCACCTTGCTAGACATTGGGACTGCACAATATGATCTTGCTTGGGGGTTTGCAATGTAAAAATATGCTATCAAGTATACCAAGTATTAGAACAAGTATCAAAATTCCCATTGGGACTACTTCATTCACTTTAGTTTATGGGTCTGAAGTGGTACTGCCTATTGAGGTTGAAATCTCATCACTAAGAATCAGAATGCATGGTCTAGTAACTGATGATGACTACAGACTATCTAGGTTGCACGAACTTGAACTACTAGATGAGCATAGACAAGAAGTGTATGATCATCTCAGAGTATATCAGAAAAGAATGTCTAGAGGCTACAACAAGAAAGTCAGACATAGAGAATTTCAGGTTGGTGATCTAGTCTTGAGAGAGAATCCTAAAAATCAATCACATAGAGAATGCAAGGGGAAGTTTGAACCCGACTGGCTGGGTCCCTTTGTAATCACTTCTACTTTTGGCTCTGGTGCCTATCAAATCTCAAAAACTGAAGGAGAACAGCTCTGAGAACCAATCAACATTCTGCATCTGAAGAAATTCTACACCTAAGGCATTCAGTCTATGGTAAAATGTCTTGAAAAAAATTTTTAAATATGAAAAAGTCCTGAAAAAATGAACATCTTGGTGAAAACTTAGCAATAGGCACCTTGATGGTTCACAAAAAAATAAAAAAATATCAAAAGTACAAAAAAATTAAAAAAATTAAAAATACAAAAAAAGAAGAAAAAGAAAAAATGCTTTGGTGAAAACTTGGAAATAGATGCCTTGGTAGCAAAAATAGAATCTCTACCAAGATGGTGAAAACCTAGCAAATGGATGCCACTTGTTCAAAATGCTCCATCTATCAGTGCAATCTTGGTCTTTCCCAGCTTTCAGTCCTGCTTTAGTTTGTACATACTTTCTGGTTTGTTTCCACATTCCTGTTTTCAATAAGTCAGTCTATACACCAATCTACAAAAATGTTTATATCCTATCAATGCTTAACACTTGGGGGCAATCAATGTCATATCCTATGGTCTCCAGTATACCTCAGAAGAGTCATATCCAGTCAGAGTCCTTTGAAGATATATCTGGGTCAGTCTGTTTGTCTCCTCTCCAAAAAGGATTTTGCATCTACAACAATGCAATAAAATACAAACTAAAAAACAAATTGTGCTTTTACATGCTTTTATCTCCTTGTATGCTTACTGATTCACATTGAGATTTTTGCATATTGTGTCCTTTGAGCTCTTTGATGATGTCCTTTTCAGGATTTAGAGAGTGATGACTAGGGGTATAATCTTTTTTTTGTCTTTTTTTTGTATGTGAAAATCTAACAACTTTGGAAATTCTAGATTGAAATAGTGTCCATCTGTAAGAGCCTCTATCTCAAATTGGGTGACCATGAGTACCTCGACCATTGATACCCAAAAAATTCAGGGAAGTTTGATCTAACTATTATCTTTTTGAGTGAGTTCTTTCTCCTTATGTGAAATGCGATCTTACCTAAGGATGTGAATGATAAAGGGTCACTATGGGTAATTCACATTGGATTTAGAATGATCTCTTAACTACTTGATGTATTTGTTCCACAAGGTGTATTCAAGTCATCACAAAATTTATGTTATGATGCTTATACAAATTTCTATATCAAAATGGACATGATATTTAGGTCATCTTGGTGTTTGTGCCTTGGTGCTTATATCTAATCCGACATTCTAAAAATAAAATCAATATTCATATTTCCATGGTTGCCTAACCAATGGGTTTTGTATTGATTCATGCGCATACAAATTGATATTCATATGTCTATGGTTTTATAACTAGTGGCCACTGTATTGATTTATCCAATTACCTAAAAATTCAATGATGAGAATGACCGACACATGATCAGTGACTAGGTCCTAGGTCCTAGGTTTGCATTTCATTCTGCATTTCATATTGTATCTCATTTTGCATATCTCTTTGCATTCTACATGTTTGCATGATCTCACAATGGCTATATAAACTTCAATGCTTAAACGATTCTCCAAATCACATCTTTGAATCTAAAAAAAAGAGTTGAATCTTACACAAAGGTCCCTCCAATGAAACAACAAGTATAGTCCTTTTTCAGGATCAAAATCAAAATCTAAGATCGTTCATATTATTAACTACTTGCATAATCGACCTTCAAACATCATAGAAATCCAAAATTCAACTTAACTGATTATCTTACATCAAACTATCAAAATTTCAACTTGGTCAACTATGGTCAACTCATGGTCAAACCTACTCAAACTTGGTCTCTAGGACCTCTAAATGATGTAGAACATGTTCTTGAATGTGTATCAATTAACATGCTTCTAAACCATTCAACGTTGACTTTTCTTGTCAGATTTCAATTTTCATCCCCAAGGGGGCATGGTATTGCATATCATTCAAGTCTATAAATCTAAATCTGTAATCAAATCTTCTCTCAGTAATAAAGATAACAACCACATCTAGTTTTTGACTCATCAAAAGTCCTTTTCACTTGGGGAAAATCTATCATCGCTTGGGGCATATCAGATTTATCGAGATCCATATCAATTGTTGGACTACAAATGATTTGGAATTTGATTGAAGGGTCTGTGATTACAAGATCATTGAGAAGTTTTTGATTAGATATGTAATATGATTAAATTAGTATTATGTTGTCATTGATGTCAACTAGTTTGACAACACTTATCTTGTAAGTTACTACACCGAGACATCTGAAGAAAAGTGGAAAAGAGATGAAGAACAGAGAAATCTACATGAGGAAAGATGTACATGATAGATGAGGATAAGGAACACATTGAGTAACTTATTGACGAGTCCATGACTTGATGATATTGACTTCATTATGTTGCATTCATCTTTAATGAAGTATAGAGCTGAAAGACACAAAGCAGTGTTATCGGTAAATGAAGCATTTCTAGTATACACCAACGGAGTGTAGTGTATACCGACTGTAGTATTAACTGAGCAGTGTTCACCGATGCATTTCTTTGTTAACCGAGGAAGAAAGAATGAATTAAATGATTAGTTTAGTTGATAAGATTGATGAGTTGGCAAGAGTATAACATCAAGGTAACAAATAATGTTTGTTACGCAGATCAACGGCTGACAAAATTCAAAGAAGATCTAACGAAACAAATTGAAACATGTTATTGACACAAGTACCGAGAAATTTTAAGTGGCAAAATCTATGAATGTGAATAAGTGCCAAAATCTGATGGTGGAGAAGAAAATGATTTACTCGTCTATATAAGAGAACAAAATCTCTTTATGAAAATGTCGAGAAGAAGAAGTTGTAGGATTATTGTGTGAATAAGGTTTCATGCATTCTAATCATACTAGTTAGTGAGAACCAAGCTGCAAAGTAATTACTGACCTACAGAGAGCAGTTACCGATGGACAGTAAGTTGATATAGTATTGAATCTGAAGTGAATTATTGATCAGAAGGATTTGAATGGACTAAATATTGATATGTAATCTACAATTGAAGTTGTATTAAGGCAGGTCATTTTACTGTTACATATTTAACCATTGTATATAGTCTAAATCTCTTAACCGAGTGGACTCTGAAAGTCTTATGATATATCATTCATAGAATGAACATTGTTATCCTGTCAACCTCATAGTGAATGCTGGTTGGATGATAACTTCTAGTCTAAAATCCTCTAACAAGGTCACACCTAACAGTGTGTTTGTAACCTTTAATAGGGTTGGGTCTTAACCGACCTCACTTTAGAAGAGTGAACAATTTTGGGTTGCCTGTCCCAGGTGGTTTTTCCCTTTACAGGGTTTCCACGTTAAATCTCTTGTGTTATGTGTTGATTGTGATATTTGTTTATTATCATACTTTACATATTACATATTAGATTTGATCGGTAAATAGTTATAAGTATTAGACTGGTAATTGGTAAAAGCACAAATAGTAAGAGTTCTTATTGCTTACCAATGAGCAGGAATAGAAGAAATTGTTTTGGATTATACATTTTGTTCTGGGACACTAGATAACTGATTCACCCCCCTCTTAGTTATTCTAACATCAATATGGTATCCTAAATCTATCTTGTGAACTGTATCTACTTTTCATAACCATCAGTTCATTAGTGTTATTTCATTGGTTCTTCGTAACTAATGGGTTTAGGATGTGATACCAATATGATTCATACAAGGACATTCAAGTCTGGAATCGGTCACTCACTTCTTCACAATCATAAGGTTCAGAATCAAGCATTTTGGCACTTTTTTGTAATCACCAATTGATTGTTGATATAGCTAGCATCATCTCGATTCCTTGTCATTCCGGGTCTGGGTCAGTATGTCTTTTCTTTAAATCTTTCAATCAGTTTCTGTCTCAAAATTGGTTCATCTTTAAAATTAGTTTCATACATATATCAAACATAGACTATTCTTTGAACCACTACGCTTTGCACAGTAATTCAAAGAGGGGAAAAATGTAATACTCCAAAAATGGGCTATAGGTTCATTAACCTCCTATATCAACAATTCGATCAAAATCGACATCAAAGTCCTAACCTAAGGCACATCATCAAATCCTAATTGATTTTATCCTAAATTCTGCATCAGGGAATATTCCTTGAAATTATCCTAATATTCTTAATTATCATAATTATCTTTAATTAAATATTATTTGGTGATAAATCCTATTTATCCTAAAGTTTGATTAATTGAATATTCTGAATGTTTAATTAATCAGATTTAATACTGCCACTTAATTATTTAATTACATTTAATTATATTTATTCCTAAATTGTATTATTTAATTCTAACAATAAATCAAAATTCCTATCACTAATTGATTAAATTCCTATTTAATTAATTAATGTCAATTGTCATATTTAATGATATTATTTTTGAATAAAGTTTGATTTTAATAATTGATTAACCAATAAATCAATTGTTGTTTTTAATTCTAAAATCAGTTAAGTTGAGGATAAAACATTTATTTATTTAATTAATTCTTAATTATCATGCACAATCATAAAAGCAATTAACTTTAAATCATTTATCAATTTCAAGTTGTCAACTTTCTAAACTCAACATCTGATGATGAGTTTAAAAAGTGAACTAAAGCTCTATTTTGAGTAAAACACTGCTTTTGCATGATTTTGTGAGTTAATCTATTTCTAATTTCTTGTTAACTCAAAAATCAACCTGAGTTTATCAAGAGTGATTTATGGCTTTTCTCAATGCATCCTCAAGCCCTAGATTTCTATAAAATCAACGCTCAGCTCTTCATCTCATATCTCATAAATTTGCATACTTACTCTACCAAATCGTCTCTCAATATCTCTCGAATTTGCATCAAATCTCTCTCTCTCTCTCTCAAGCTTTCAATCATCTCATATCCATAGAATTTGCATACTTACTCTGGTGAATTGACATCGAAGGAATCATCAAGCTTCTTGCGAATCAACAACTTTTGTGAGATCAATCTTGTTTTCAATTCATTCTAGTTTCATATTTCATATCATTGTTAGCTTAATTTGCATATCATTGCAATCCATTTAGATTAATTTATTATCAATTTTTCATCTTATTGCACAAAAAATAAAAAAATATAGATTAATTTGCATTCATATTACTTTCATATTCTGCATTCAAATCTTTCGTTTAGGTGTTGCATTGTCACTAATCTCGGTCTAATCTGAGAACATCATACTCGCACCTACTAGAAGGCAATAAATCACCTAGTTAGCATAGTTTCAATTACTTGCAGATTTTGATTTTGCTAACCTCTAATGTTTTATTGAAGTGTTGTGTCCACAGCTAGGTACAAAATTCACACACACATGAACAACCACTATCTATAATCTAGTTTGTCCTTATGTCAGCTTGTGAAATCAATGCTAGCTCTCGTTCCTCTTTCTCATCTTCATGATCTGTCTTATTATTGATTTTCTCTATAATAGCAATGAATCCAATTTCTTCTTCAGCTGATTCATCATCTGAAACTCCATCTCCAGCATAGTAACATTCCTTAGAGTACTTGGGCTTGTAGTCATTTTTGAATTTTCTAGCTCTTGTAGGACACTTAGATGCAAAGTGACCAATCTTATTACATGAAAAGAACTTAAATAGAAATTGACCTTCATATTTTCCTTTTCCTTTCTTTTCTCTTTTGGAAATCATAGCAATGAAATCATCTAGTGTTTTGTCTTCATCAATATCATCAAAATTACTAGAAGTGTTTGCAGATTTCTTACCATGGATTGTTGCTTTGAAGGTTGTCTCACTTTTAGGTAATGTCTTCAATCTTGAAATCTCAAAAGCTGAGATTTTACTGATCAAGGTCTCTCTCTTGAAATTTGATGTAAGTTGCATTGTCTCATCAAGGATGTTGATCTTTCTTTCATATTCTGGAGTGAGATTAGTCATCAACTTGTCCATAATGTCTTCCTCTAAAATCTCTCCACCATTGTTCCTGATTCCAACAATTGCTTCACTGATCCTTTGATTGTAAGCTCTAATTTTTTCTTCAGGTAGCATCTCTAATGCATTGTATCTTTTCTTCCATTACTTTTTGCATGCATCCTTTACTTGTTTACCTCCTTCAAACATGTCTTAAAGGTGCTTCCATATCTTGTGGGAGGTGTCTACTTTCTTTACTTCTGAAAACTCACTATCAAAGAGGGCACTGATAAGGGCTTCTTTGGCTATTGCATTTTGATGAAACAATTCATTATGCCTTTCAGTAGCATCATCCTTTGGAAGGTCTTCTAAGGTAGGGATCTTGGCTACTTTGATAGTTACAATAAAAACTCTAAAGCAATGCATTGCAAATGAGTCATTATCTTGTTCTTCCAATCAAGATAATTATCTCCATCAAACTTAGGACTTTATTTTCTAAAGAATGTCATCTGATCAACCTCAAGTTGTTAAAATTTCTCTCTGAGGTACTTGGCTCTAATACCAATTTTTAGGAATAGTCCCAAGAGATAACTGAGAGGGGGGGGGGGGGTGAATCAGTTATCTACAAGTTTTAATTCTTTATCCAATTAAGTATACTTAAACATAAAGCATAAACACAATGAAAGAAAACATGAACATAACACCAATATTTTGGTTACGAAGAAACCCAAATAGGTAAAAACCCTGGTGGGAATTGACACCCACTAATATTTTGTACTAGTGTATTATCATCCTTCCTAGAAGATCCTTAACCCTGTTAGGAGTTTCTTTACAATATATTTAGTATAGTAGACTTGGTCAAGGGTTGGACCCTATTAAGATTCTTTTACAATAATCCCTGCTAGGGGAGAGGACGCACTGTCCAAGAGCACACTACTCAAAGGGGTGAAGGCTACAACCTTTTGTTTAACAGATACACACTATATCTGGATCTTGGTGAACTGCGCTTTGACCTGTTGTCTGGATAAGTTCCAATGTATAGCACAAATAATTTACTTGGTCACATAGACCTTCTTCTGATAGTTCAACACTTCACACACTCTGCTCTATTGTTGCTGTCAATCATGAACCACACTCAAGCAATCACAAATGACTACCTATAAATATCTTTCCTCTAAATGATATAATCAAGTTGGCATGTTAGAACCACCTTGAAATCATATTAGAGAAACCATAACAAACTCCAATAATAATTCAGTCAGCTCTACTAAGCACA
Source organism: Chamaecyparis obtusa (assembly GCA_027943335.1). Lineage (NCBI taxonomy): Eukaryota > Viridiplantae > Streptophyta > Pinopsida > Cupressales > Cupressaceae > Chamaecyparis > Chamaecyparis obtusa. Next base: position 2,995,861 of record BSBK01003718.1, read on the forward strand.
CAACACATTTTGGGACCTGTCCAATAAGATAATTATAGACGCACACTACACACTATTGGCTCTAGCAAAACAACTAGATCTTTCTCCTTAAGCTGAATTACTTCATGCGCTCTTAACCAAACATCAATAACTCTTCTCTAAGCTTAAATACAAGGGCACATACCCAAATGATAAGTGCAACTTTGGAAACAAAAATATCTTTGTCGGCTCTTCTGAATAAACACAAGAAACTGCTACTAGTGAATAGCGACTGCATAACTTCACTTCTACTAATCAGCAAACTATGTGTCCATGAATGTAACATCACTAATATGTCTCCATCACATATCCAATGGCACAAGGCTTCATGTCAACTTTATGGACAACCATACTTAGAACACTATCTGTTACTCTGTCAAGAACATTGTTGATGCAAACTGCAATATAACTATCTGTACTAACTATCAACCTCTGTGTCCATGATATCATGTTGATATCATGTCCATGCTTCATATACTTAAAACTTACTGCATAATTCATCCACGCATGCTACTTTCCATATTTTTATCAATGACAAACATATAGTCAGCACTGGCTTGCTGTCAAATCTCCAATAGTGGGTGTTTCTGCCTCTTGAGCTTCAACTTTGTGACCATCTCTTCTGACAGAAAATTGTTAGTGCTTCCACTATCAATAATCATATCACAACACTTACCCTCACACTTGCATCTAGTGCAGAAAAAGCTCCTCCTTTGTTCAAGTTCATTCTCACCACTCAGCAGGACTCTTTTGTTAATTAGTGTTTCTCCTCTTTCAACATCTTTAGAATGTGATGATCTGGCATCTTCATCTATATGTGCAACTCTAGCCTGGCCTTCAATTCTCCTATTTGTCCTTCCTTGGAATTGAGGACATTCATATGCTCTATGACCTTCTTCTCCATAGTGAAAGCATGTTCCACAGAAGCCTCCTCTTCCAGATCCTTGTCCTCTTCCTCTTCCTCTCTGATCTCTATTATTCTGATCATGGAAATGATTGGAATTTTTTCCTCTCTAATTTTTACTACTAATAGCCTCATCCTTCTTTTTTGAATCTTCATTTTGACCACCATATGACCTTCCACCATGACCTCTTCCATTTTGCCTGCTCTCAAACTTCTTGTTCAGCTTTTCCTCTATTTTTAGGGAAAACTAGTATGCCTCTTCAATACTGTTCATTCTAACCAAATTCAACTCTTCCAAAATGCTTGGCCTCAATCCATTAAGGTAATGGGAAACTTTCTCCTTGTCAGCTTCTGCATGGCATGTTCTAATGAGGATTCAATATAACTCCTCCGTATACTCCTGAACAGATCTTCTTGCTTACTTCAAACCTTGCATTTTCTTCAGTAGGTCAAGCTCATAATCAACAAGAATGAACTGTCACTTCAATTTATTCACCATTCAATTCCATCTTGTGATTTTATCATTTCCTCTTCTATTTCACTCTAATTGAATCTCTTGCCACCAAATCTTTGCATGACCCTTTAGTCTGGCCTTTACAAACTTGACCTGATCAAGATCCTCGATGTCTTCATACTCAAAATATTCCTCTAATTCATTGATCCAATCGATCAACTCTTCTGGGTTAAGGTTTCTTGAAAATGTAGGAACCTCAATCTTAGGTCTTTTCCCAATCTTGGAAATGGACTCAAAAAGTCTTTCTTCCTCCTGGTTCAGAATTTCGCCTTCTCCTTCTTGATCAGAATTTCCTTCTTCTTTGACTTCATCCTCACTTTCATCTCTAACATTAAGATTAATTCCTCTATGAATCTCTTCTTGCAATGCTCACACTTGTCTCTGGAGAACTCTAACCTTGAGTGACACACCACTAGCTCTTCCACCACATTCCCTTCATGGAGGCATTTTTGTGCTACTTGCTAAAACCCTAAACCACGATCCTAGGACAAACTACCTCACAGTCAGTGATCTGTTTACACACTCAAGAACTCTTGCTCTGATACCACTTGATGAAGAGTGCTCCCCTTAATACCACAAACACATAACAGAAATAGAGAAACAACAACAATATGCAAGAACAAAAAATGGGCTTCTTATTATCTCCACAAATGTGGAATTACAAATATTTAGAATTAGAATATGCAAAGCCACATGGGCATTTCCCTTACAATATTCTGTAGGACAAAGCCTCAAATTATTACCCAGAACTACTATGAACTGCCCTGAACTGCCTTAGACAATACTACGGGCCTTCCTTATATAGGCAATTTTCCACTACCTGGGAAGGTTCCATAAATTTAGCCATTAAGTTCGACCAAACATAGAATTATTTATTTTTCAATTTATTACATCAGAGTCGGCTCAAAACATCTTTTGAAATCCAAACAAAAATTTTGAAGGAAATTTATTTTCCACCATTTCAGGTGGCCCAACTTCCAGAGACCATAAGTCATAACTTGTTGACCTGATTGACTATTATGACCCCATTTTGGAAAGGGCACAAAGTGCTCTACAACACCTAAACTAAGAAAACTTCATTCAATCAAAGTTTTGAGCTCATCTGGGGCCTCTAAAGCCTTCAAAATTGAGTTCAAAGTTTCTGTACCCTGTTGCCAATACTGAAAATTTTCAATATTTTCAAAACTAGACTTGATGTAGCAATGAAACTTTACTGGCAGGCTAATATGACCAAAATGAACCTCCAGGGAAGAAAATAGAACATTATAAGCTTGAACGGAAAACTTACTAAAAATAGTAAACTTCCAAAAATAGTAGCTTTGCACAAGATAGCCCTTATTGAAAAGAAACCAGAAATATTTTTGGGTGATGCAAGATTGCTCTTACACCCAGTATGCTCTTGTATCAAGTCTTCAAATCCTGTTCATTCCATAACAAACCATAATAATTATCAAAACATATGATAACATACATAGGTACACTTGGTGGCTTACAACTTGGCCCATTAACAATGTTAAGTACCTCACCAAGAGCTCCATTAACAAGTCATGTCTCTATCCATATATTTGCTGTAAGCATAACCCATTGTCCCCTACAAAGGAGTACATGTTTTTATAATTGTTCATCATCCACTATATTATTATTTCTTTTTGTAAAATTTTTTGTTTTGCTTATTACGATCAGGCAATTAAATGATTTCAACATATTATTGTTGTGTAGCTTTACTGAATCATTTGTAGTGAATAGACGCATAGCACCGTCAAATTCTTTATTTTCAATTTTTTTAAGGTTTATGTTTGTATGAGTCAGTTGTATCTTCCAATCATCTTTTATTTGGGTTGTGTCTCATATATTTTGCAATATTTTGCAGAATTCTACTTGTGTGCTTCTCTCACCTGCTTGTCAGAATATCATTTGTAGAGTAATGATCATATCTATAAAAATACTACACATGAATAGTAGGGGAGTGATTTCTAATTAATGTTTAGGATGGTTGTTGATCATATTACATATCAGAATATTTTATTTGAAATATTATTGGTGTTTAGTTGAGTCATCAAGTCATCATTATCGTCTCTCGCTCACAAATTTTCTCTGCATAGTAACACAAAATATTACACTTTTTTTAAAACTAAATGTAACACAAAATATGTAACATTATTTTAAAATGCACTATAACACAAAGAAGGTGACGCTCTTTTAAAAATTTTGATAACACAACTCAATGTTCCCCATGATTGAACATGGTGATTCCTTGGAGTTTTTTCACAATCCCAAAATCAAAAAAAATGGAGATATTCTACCCTGCTTTTGGCATTCTGCTCTACATAGATCTTAGAACTATTATTCCAAGGAGATAAGCTAAGAACCATCAATATATACAACATTGGAATCACAATTGTTTCTTCCTGCACATTTTTAATTCCTTGGTACCCATGGAATGCACCCTATTAGAGTTTTTCTTTGTTGGGGCTCATCCCTTCTTTTCTTTGCAAGTCTTACTATTATCTCTGCACCAATTTTGATCCACAACAAACTACTCTCTCTCTCTCTCTCTCTCTCTCTCTCTCTCTCTCTCTCTAAATATCAATATGTTGATAATTTTTTCTTTAACTTCCAAATTTCATCACCTGAATTCTTATTTTTATATTTTTCTTACATAGTAAAACATAAGGTAGAATAACTTTTTATTTATTGTTTTAGATGTACAATATAATTACATTTGTTTGGACAACTATGTTAAGTTAAATTATGTTATAAACTAATCCAAAAGTATAATTTATTTTAATTGTTAGGCATCTATGATTCCAACTTTGGCAATGAAATAAATCACACCATTGAAAAAGAGAACTCACACACTATCCCTATCCATGCATTTATATCTTTCTCCCTATCTCTATCTTATCTTACCCATCTATACCTTTCACGTCTCCATTATTCATCTTACTCACTCTCCTTATGGCTCTCTCTACCACTTTCTCATTGTCTCTATCTCTTCCTCTCCATCTTTTTCTATATTTGTATATCTTTCTTATTTCTTCCTCTCCATCATTCCCTCTCGATCTCTATATCTCTCTATCTTTACCTCTCCCTTAAATAATTTGTAAAAATCCATGGAAAGACTCTTGGAATGAGAAGAAAAGGGAAACAAACCTCTCTCTCTATATATATGTGTGTGTGTGTGTGTGTGTGTGTGTGTGTGTGTGTGTGTGTGTGTGTGTATTCCTCCCTATTTCTATCACTATCGATCTTTTCACCTCTCTATCTCTCTTTCCCCATCTATTATTCATTTTACTTGCTCCTTTTGATGAAAATTGGTGCACTGATAGCCTAGAAACTATCGCTTGGTTTAAGGCGAAGTGTCACCTAGACATAAACTATCACCTTTATTGCCTGGAAACTGTCGCTTGGGAAGCTTCTATTGTGTTTTAGTTTTAGTCAGTTTCAGTTGCTACTAGTTAGATTAGGTCTTGGAGTAGGTTTCTTGTTCTGTTGTTGGAGACCTGTTGTAAGGATAGCATCAATTTATTTATAAGGTCACTTTGGAAATAGTTGTCAAGTTAGAAGATCGTTCTTGGTGAGAAATTTTATCTCTAGAATTGTTAGCTACATTCTTGGAGAATTTTAGTACTCTTATTGTCCAAATCATTTTTTTTCATTTAATCTCAATTTAAATTATATTTTGGCCTAGTCCAACCTCCTGATTCAAAAGTGCAAGGGTAGTCACCCTTTGATTTAAAGCACCTCTTTGACAGTGTTGGTAAAGCCCCTTTTTCTATATTTTCATTTCATTTTGGACAATAGAGAGCTTTGATTATCCTAGTTTGGTGTTGACATTTTGGGAGGTCATCTTATCATTAAGAATCTCTTTCTTTCATGTCAATTACAACAAGGTACCAAGTCAATCAAGGGAAGTGACCCCCTATTGTCTTTAGCTAGTTACCACCAGTTAAGACTCATCAACAGCACAAGGGAAAAGAACCCCTTTTCGATCAATCTCCTAAAAGTGAATTTGAGGTTTGTTTTAATCCAAAAGGTAATCCTAGTGAAGTGAGCACCTCTTTAGCACCACTCTCATTAAGTATGGACATGAGTTACACTTTCACTCGACAATAAAGAGAAGCCATGAATCAAACTCTTGAGGATATTTTTCAAAGACATAGGAGTACCAGAGTGTATGGTGGTTCTTCTCATGCTAGTCTACCCAGGTCACCCCCCAACAACACAAGGTTTTTTGATACTCACCAACGAGCTATGAGACATTACCAACAAGCTCACTCAGATTCAGGGTCACAACATGAGGACCAGAACAATGAGTCTAGTGACCACCACATCAATGCAACCAACGCAATAAGGCATTCAAGGAAATCTTCTCCACTTAAAGATACCTCTTGATATGCAAATATGAGATTGAAAAGCATTGAAAGGGAGAAGAAAGCCTATCTATATGAACAAGCTGCCAAAAAGGAGAAATTTAGACAACTGGAGGAAGAGGAACATGCCTTATTGGACATAAGAAAAAGAGTCACCCAGGAAGAAGATAGGCTCTATGCACAGCAACTCTAGAATCAATTCAATGGGAGGGGTACCAATAGTGGGACCGACTCACCCCCATCTACCATAGGAGACAGTCACCTCATAGACTTTCAAAGAAACCCTCCCAATGAGCACATCATGGTTCACAACATGGAGGAAGTTATGCCAACTTTGATAAAATGGATTTTATGACTATGCAACAAGAACCATATTTTCAAGCATATGTGGAAAGATATGTGGAATAAAACAAGGACCAATTCCTAGAAAGTCTCATCAACAAAGGTGCTAAGGTCCCATATAATTTTGATGTCCACCAAAAGATTAAGAAATAGAATCCTTCAACCAATGAGGTGATCATGAAAATGCAAAAGGATATAGAAAGGATGAGAGCTCCTAAGAGCACATTTAATTTGGACTCCATATGTCCCAACCCAATTGAAAAGAGTGTGGTGTTGGTTGAGTTCCCTAAGAAAGTTGAGTTTCCAACCTATGACAAATATGATGGCGTTGGTGACCCTCACGACCATGTTCGACAGTTCTACATAATGAGCTTTTCCTTTCACCATGAAGAATCTTACTTGATGAGATTATTTTCGAGGAGTCTCAAGGGTCAAGCCATGGAGTGGTTCACCAACCTTACTCCCCCAGTGAAGACAATTAAAGAACTTGTCCAAAGATTTTTTCAACATTTTTCTTACAATCTATCAAGGTTAGTCAAAATGCTTGATTTGTGCAAACTCAAACAAAATCAAGGAGAACCTTTTGTCACCTTCCTGCAAAGATGGAGATGTTTGTGCTCGAAATATCCAAGGACAATTCCTGAGGAGGAAGGAATAGAGATCATTGTGAGCAATTTAATACCGGAACTAAGATATGAAGTAAGGAAGATCCCATTTAATTCTTTTGGCACCATGGTAGAAGTGGCATGTCGCATAGAAGATGTCCTAAAAGAACAAAGAATTTTGGCCAAATCAACTAATAACAACAATGGCCAAAACAACAACACTAATGGTAATAAGGACAAAAAGAACCTTTATTGGAACAAGAATAAGCAAGTGGTCAATGACAGAGTTGTTGACTAATCCCAACTTAAAAATGAAGGAGTTCTTAATCTCTCTAATGCAGTCCAAGCCATGAAGCTGCAAACATCTTTAGCACAACAAGAGAATAAACCCAAGTATCAAGGGAGACCTAAAACAGAAAAGACACAATTTACCAAACTTGGGGACTCCTATGCAGACATTTTCAATATGTTAATTGCTCATAATTTGGCACACCCTTAGGATCCTACAAAGCACCGCATACTAGATCCTAAGCCACATTGGTGGGATGAGAAGGCTTTTTGTGTCTTTCACAATGGAATTAGACATGATATAGAAAATTGTTTTAAACTTAAGCATCTTGTCCAAGATCTTATTGAAAGTGGATGATTACAAGTTGATGGTTTAACCACTAATGCAGATCACAAAGCTTTTAAAGAACCCTTGCCCAAATCTGAGAAAGGAGAGAATTCTAGCAATAAGAATGGCAAGGTTGCTATTAACTACACCTACACAAATGTTGAGAATGTTATTAACATGCTTGAAGTTGCTGATGATAATGTCAACATGATGAGAGGGAAAGACCCTTATGGGTATGATGTGGGCTCAACTCCTATGCCTGATGATGGACCCATTGTGGTCCTAAGAGGTCCTCACTCACGAAGGATGTCTCAACCCCTCAATGCAGTCACTAGGAGTCAGTCTCAAGTTCCCATTGTTATTAGAGTTCCTAACTCTAGTAAGTCTAAGCAGCCAGTGTCAAAGGGTGTTCTTCCTAAATCTATTGTTGGTCCTGATTCAAATTATAACCTTATTGACTAGTTACAATGCACACCAGTGCAGATATCTATTTTTGAGCTTTTGGAATTGTCCCCTAGGTATAAGCGTGTCCTTAAGGATGCCCTATGAGTGGCTAATGTCCCTAATGATATAGATGCAGATCAATTCCAGAATATGGTCAACCACTTGGCTAGCCCTCACTACCTTACATTCTCAAAAGAAGATGACAAGTCATTAAGCCACCCACATAATTTGGCCCTTCATATAGAGGTTATGATCCAAAAGACCCGTGTTAGGCGTGTGTTGATAGATGGGGGTGCTGGGCTTAATATTTTTTCTTTGAGCTTATTGAAGGCCTTGGGTTATTCTAAAGAAGTCATTGACACAAGGAAGAAGATAAATATCAAGGCTTATGATGAAGCAGAACATAGTTCTAAAGGATTGGTTGTTCTTCCTATTTGAATTGGTCCTGTAGAGAAAGATATTTTGTTTTAGATTGTTGATGTCGGTCCTTTGGCTTACAATCTTTTGTTGGGTAGACCTTGGATACATGAGATGCAAGTAGTCCCATATACTTATCATTAGTGTGTGAAGTTCCCTTACAATGGAGTAGAAGTTTGCATACCCGGGGATAGCACATTGTCAGTCAACACAATTTCAGCAAGGTCTCACATTCCTTTGAATAGGGAGGCTGACACTTTTGATACTACATTTGAACAATGCAAAGAAAAATTCAAAGCCATGGATTTTGGCATGGGGGATTACAAAATTGATTCATTCACAAAATTTCCAATTTCCCCTAGGTCTTATGGAAAACCTTCTCAAGATATGAAACCCTCATCTTCAGCCATGACATTGTTCGACAAGTTTGTAGAATCCTTAGTTTCGATTCAAGAGGAAAAAGAAGAGGTTGTCGTTAGGGACTAGATTTATCGAGAGGAGAAATACCAACATAATGAGGATTTTGCACCTTCTCCTCGAGCTTATGGGAGAGGGTATAAATTGTTCGAGAATATGGGTTATCCAAGACATGGTCCCCTTAGTCATAGGTTGGATGCTAAGGTTGAACCTCTTAACCATGCCTTTTTTGGATGAAGGAATAAGTCAACAATTGGCTTAGGTTTTGAAAATAAGAAACAGAAAAGTGTCCCTATCTCAGCTGTGACAGACAGTGACAATGACTCAGACTACACACCTAATCTTTCTAATCAAAAAGACATGTCTGATGATTGGGTGCCTTCAACAAATCTCCTTTGGGGAGATTCAAAATATTTGACAATTGATAGTACTCCTATCCTAGCCGCGATAGATAGTGACTCTATGAATGCTAGATTGACAATAGAAAGTGTTGCTATCCTAGCTGCAATGGATTGTAACAATGCTAGTGTTAGAGAAGGGGAAACTCTTCCCAATCTTGAGGCTTCTACATCACAAGGCCCAAATAATGATTCAGAAATAGACTCACATGAGTTCGAATGGGACTCACTTTCAGATGAAACAATTGATTTGGACATGGATGTTGTCCATACTTATAGTACTCAACCCGATGTGACCAATGAGCCTAGTGTAGGACTAGAGGATTGGACTCCTCGAATTGCCTTAGTGGACGACGCTTCATTTGGTAGGAGAAATCTTGACTCGGGTATCTTAGGAGGGGACTTGATGAATCCCAATTGTATGGTCACTAGAGATAACACCTTCCACATAAACAATGTTGAACCAATCATTGACTTACCCCTTGTTCACTACGACCTAATTGACTGGTCTCAACGACATCAAGAGCCTAAACTCCTCACTTTTCAAAATGACTACGAAATTGCCTGCTATCTGAATGCTCTTAAACTTGTAGTCTCTTCCACCAGTGAATCGACAACACATATGACGGAGTCTAATATTAAGTACCTCAGTCTAAAAATAAAATAAAAAGAAAAAAAGAAAAATAGGTCTGATGACGAAAACCACTTTGTGGCAGTGTCAAAACCAAAAATAGTAAAAAGAAAAGATGTATCCGAGGGTGAAAACCTCTTTGAGGCACCTAAGGATGGGGTACTTAATAACTTGCCAAGTTACTTCCAAGATAGTTCATCAGTCCTTATTGAGCCTATGCAACTAGTGAATGTGAATACAGAAGAGGCTCCCCAAATAGTGCACCTAGCTCAGTCTCTATCAGTTGAAGAAAAAGAAGCATATACTAAGTTTTTGCAAAAGAAGAAAATCAACTTTGCTTGGACATATTCAGATATGCCAAGGCTTGACACTAATCTTATTATGCATCATCTATCTATAGCTCTAGGAATAAAACTGGTCAAACAAATGTTGAGGAAAATGCATCCTCACATAGCTCTCCTTGTTAAGGCTGAATTAGAAAAACTCCTCAGTGCAGGATTTATTAGAGCTATCGATTATGCCAAGTGGATCTCAAACATTGTTCCAGTTTCAAAGCATGATGGATCCATTCGTGTATGCATAGACTTCAGAGACCTTAACAAAGCATGCGCAAAGGATGACTTTCCACTCCCTAACATAGACATGATAGTGGATATGACTGCGGGCTATGAGATATACTCTTTAATGGATGGTTTTTCCAGTTATAACCAAATAAAAATAGCTCTCGAAGATCAAGAGAAAATAGCTTTTACATGTGCATGGGGAACCTATTGTTGGAACATCATGCCATTTGGCCTAAAGAATGTAGGAGCAACATACCAACAAGCTATGACCACAATTTTTCATGATATGATGCATAAGAACATGGAAGATTATGTGGATGATACCTTGGCTAAATCTAGAAAATGGGATACACACCTCGACAATCTGGAAGTAATTCTGGATCGCATGGCACAATTTCAACTTAGATTGAATCCAAAAAAGTGTGCATTTGGAGTTGCCTCAGGTAAACTCCTAGGATTCATAATTTTAGCAAAAGGAATAGAGGTTGATCCTGAAAAGGTCCAAGCTATATTAGATATGCCACCTCCAAGAAATGTTAGTCAGATGAGAAGTCTTCAGGGATGACTCCAATCCATAAGGAGTTTTATTTCACAGCTTGCAGATAGAGCACAACCATTCAATAAAACATTGCATAAGGGAGCCACATGTGCTTGGAATGAGGATTTCCAAAAGAGCCTTGATCAAATAAAATAGTATTTGGATAATCCTCTGATTTTGATGCCGCCTATTCCTAGGAAACCATTGATTTTATACATTTCAGCAACAGAGTCTTCCTTAGGGGCATTGTTGGCTCAATTAGATGATACTGGGAAAGAAAGGGCCATTTACTACATTAGTCATACTCTAGTATCTTATGAGATCAATTATAATAGCATTGAAAATTCTTGTTTGGTAGTAGTGTTTGCTTCCCAAAAGTTGCGACACTATATGCTTGCTCATACTATATATTTGGTTGCAAAAATTGATCCTCTTAAGTACTTGCTTAGTAAGGCTACCCTCATGGGTAGGCTTGCCAAGTGGATGATGGTTTTATTTGAATTTGACATAGAGTACATTGAAAGAAAGGCCATAAAAGGGCAAGATATTGCTGACCAATTAGCTGACTTCCCAATTAAGGATACTATGCCTATTCAGGTAGAATTCCCAGATGAACACATACTGTATATGACTACCTGCACTTGGAAGATGTTCTTTGATGGTTCCCACATGCAAAATGGATCAGGTGCTGGAGTATTATTTGTCTCTCCACATGGGTACAACATTCCAAAATCTTACAAACTTTTATTCCCATGTACAAATAATATTGCCGAATATGAAGCTTTGACCAATGGATTGAAAATGGCTATAGAATGGAACATAACAGAGTTACATGTCTTTGGGGATTCACAGTTAATTATCAACCAAGTCAATGAGGAGTATCAAACCAAGGATGATAAATTGGTACCTTACAAAAAGATGGTTGAATCATTGAGATGTTACTTTACATTTCTGACATTTCAATAGATCCCTAGGACAGAGAACAAAGCTGCAGATGCTATGGCCACATTAGCTTCACTCCTTCAATTGAAACAACATGAATCAAGATTTGAATTCCTGGTGGAAGAGCTACACCATTCCATATTTGACTCATCTGAAAGCCATGTCATTTGTACCCTTGTCACTCATGAGTCTTCCCGATATGGTGCTATCTATTCATATCTCTGTGATGACATCATCCCTGACACATTCAACCATTTTGAATGTTGAAACCTTGTCCGTAATGCCTCTCACCACACCCTTATCTCTGGTGATTTATATAGGAGGGGTTTAGATGGGACACTTCTTAGGTTCTTGGAAAAGGAGGAATCCAACCAAGCGTTAGCAGACATCCACGAGGGAATTTGTGGTGGACATTCCAATGGTCTTGCCATGGCCTGAAGTTTGCTTAGGGCGGGGTATTACTGGCCCACAATGCAAATAGATGTAGTAGCTTTCTCTAAGTCTTGTGAGAAATGTCAAAAACATGGAAACCTGATTCATGCTCCAGGTAGGGAGCTAATTCCTTCTATTTCTCATTGGCCATTTCAACGCTAGGCCTTTGACCTTATGGGGCAAATTCACCCCAATTCATCAGGTGGGCATAAGTTTATCATCACAGCTACTGATTATTTCATGAAATGGGTAGAGGCAGTCCCTCTTTTTGTTGCCTCGGGCAAGACTGTTTCACTATTTATCCTAAATCATATCATTTTCCGGTTTGGAGTGCCTTCTGAGATTATTACTGATAATGGAAGTCAATTCAAGAACAAGGACCTAAAGCATTTATGCAAAAAGTTTAAAATCAAGCAACATTGGTCCTCCATCTACTTTCCACAGGGAAATGGATAGGCAGAAGCCTCTAATAAAACCATTCTTAAGATTCTTCATAGGACAGTACACAAGAATGGTAGGGATTGGCACTTGCAAATCAATCCAACATTATGGGCCTATAGAACTAGTATTCGTACACCTACAGGAGCTACTCCTTTTGCACTTACCTATGGCGCTAAAGTAGTATTACCTTTAGAAGTAGAGATCCCATCACTTAGAGTCTCACTCAAAGGTTTGATTACAGATGAGGATTACCACGCTATGAGGTTACAGGAACTAGAACTTCTAGATGAGAAGTGTAAGGCTTCATTTGATCATATGAGAGTGTATCAGAAGTGTATGTCCAAGGCATTCAACAAGAAGGTTCACCCTAGGGAATTCCAAGTAGGTGATCTTGTTTTGCGAGAGAATCCTAAGAACCAACAGAACAGAGAACAAAAGTGGAAGTTTGAACCCAATTGGCTTGGACCATACATTATTACAGTAGCTTTTGGTTCAGGTGCATATTTACTGTCGAATGAAGATAGAGAACAACTCCCTGAGCCCATCAACATTTTGCACCTAAAGAAGTTCTATCCTTGATACCCATTTCTGTCTGGGGGCATCCTTTGTACATACTTATTGATCCTGAAAAAATTCTTAAAAAATTTCATATATGATGCTGAAAAAATCCTAAAAAGCATAAAAAGTACTAAAAAAATGAGCATCCTAGTGAAAACCTAGCAAAAGGCGCTTTGATGTCTCACCAAAAAAATACAAAAAAATTGAAAAATCAAAAAATCTCCAAGTGGTGAAAACTTGAAAACGAGCGCTACTTGAGGCCTTTGCACCCTTGTCTTTTAGCATGCGCTCTCGACACTGAACCTTTCTCCATCGTGCCTTGACCTTATTTGGCGTAGTCTGGAATTGGTCTTTATCTTTGTCTAGGGGGGATAACTGTTAGCATAGGTCCTTTAGGTGCGTTTGTCTCTTGGGGCATTTCACAACAGGTGTTTTTCAACACCACCCCAAATAGTGTTTTTGAACACTACCCTTGTGTCAAGTGTTTCTTAACACTTATCAGATGTCTTACCCTATAGTCTAGTATGATGTGATATTGCTCATTTGCAGATGCGATACTCAGAGTTTGACTCTATGACCAACACACACGCACTTAAACAATCAACTTGCTTGAGATATGTTGACTTTATTTTTCTTTGTGTACTGTCTATGAGGATTTCTTTGATGAGTGGTCTCTCCCTAAGAAGTTTTCGATGATGCATAGCTAGAAGACTAAGGGTATGAGAACATATTTTCTTTCTTTATCTGCTTGTGGGTATATTTCATTGATCCTAACTGTCATGACCATTTATGCTAGTCCTACTTGACACTAGGGATTGACAAAGTATTATCCTTGACTATTTTATGCGAGTGCATGCTTCTAGTTACCCTGACTTTCATGTGTCTTGATACAAGCATAATCTTGCCATATCAAACTTAGGTAATATCACTGCACTAGTCATCTTGACCTACATGTCTTTGGTGCCTAGGTGGGATTCCCACACTTCATCTGATACAAATCATAGTCATATACCCATAGTCATACTAGTGTGTATTGTATGATCTTATGATGCTACCAATAAAGCTCGACGATGATAATCAAATGTCTATAAGCGTTGTGACCTTGCATTTCAACCACTTTCATAGTAGCTTGCATTTCTAGGTTCATGTTAGTTTAGTTTTACATTTTTGCATATGGAGAGAGCTCTCCTTTTTCATCTTACGTGGACCTATCGGTCGACTATGCCTAAACAATAATACCAAAAAATCTAAACCTAAGACTCGCTGCCACCATCCCGAGGACCTAGTGGTGGAGGAGGTGGTGCCGCATCTGGTACCACATCTGATCTACCCACTAATACTAAGTAGGAAGGAGCCCTCTGACCCACTGGTACTACCTCTATGTAGAGACCATGGTAATATGTAGCTTGCGCTGCCTCTCTTTGTCTCTTTGCAAGGGCAACCTATAGGGCTCTCTCTCACCGCTCTATCTCTACCCACTGATCAGTGAGTTGCTGCTCTCTAACTATTATGGTGATCTTGAACTGTTGTATCTCTACCTCCAGAGCCTGTATCCGGGCTCTCAGATCCTCTCCTCTTGCAGGTGGATCCTGCCTAGCCTCTACCTGTCGGCGGGTTGGTCTCACCTCATCCTTCGGAGTAGCCGATCTCCGTCCCCATGACCGTTTCTAGCCACCTGATCTGGATCCCTCCCCTCTCTCCATCCCTCTCCCTCTCCCTCTCCCTCCATCTCCTCTATCTCCTCCATCACCCCCGTCATCCCCCTCATCCCCCTGTGTCGCTGGTGGCTATGCATCTGGGACTGTAAATCTAGGAAATGGAGTCCTACACCTCTCTACCCTGTATGTTGCGTCTGCACCTGCATCCACCATGTCTGGTAGGTACTCCCATGGCTCCTGGCATATAGAGGCTATATCTTGTACTGCCTATTGGTAGTCCAGCATCGGCAGCCAACCCTGTCCATCCTCATCTCAAAATCATGCATGTGTCGTGGTCTTTATGGATACCCTCTGCTGGTGTTCGAACTGCCTCCAGACTCGTGTAATCACTAATCTCTCCACAATGTCTGGGTGATGGCCTACCAGTGGCTGACTACACAGCATGTAATCCAACTCCCAACTGTCACCCCACTTCTCACATGACATGTACAGTCTCCATGTGAATGAGGCAAGCTCATCCAGTACCCTACGATAGTAAGAAACATCCCCACTATGTGTATGTGGGATGAACCCTGTATACCTATATATATAGGGATACCTATGCTCCCTAGGCTGTACTCATGGACGCACTACTACAATATGCTCCCATGCCCATATCTGAGAAAGTATAGCCTTGCACGCCCAAGTCCTACTATCTCTATAGATGATCTCATATAGCTCGTAGTACATATCAGCTAAGATAGCCTGGCCCCATGCCATCCATCGTGGTCATGCCACTAGGTTTGCTAGTAATCTCCCCCATCCCAGTGGGAAGCCCTTCTGATTCTTGTTAAGGATAAGGGCCTGTCCAATAAATGATGCCACAATACATGGCACCGGGAAGTCTCTTCCAAATTCATCCATCAACCTATCCCAACTAACATGCCGATCTAGGATGGTGACATCCTGGAACATCCCCTAGATAATCTGTTGACCTGCCGTCGCATCCTGATCATAATATACCTATGCCAAGAAACAACCATGTAAATTTCTATCATATGAAAACTTTACAACTATGCTTATCTATAAACATGATTATACTTACAAGCTCTCCATGGCATAGAACCCATAGGATCCGATAGACATCCTCTAATGTGATAGATGCCTCTCCCGTTAGCAGATGAAAGGTGTTGTGCTCGCTATGCCATCTCTCGACAAGAGCAGTCAACAATCCATGATCGGCTCAGATGTGAGGAAACTGCAGTAGAGTGGAATCCCATAGCTCTGATATCGGCCTTGCTCGGATCATCCAGATCTCAAACAAACCGCAATCCTGTCACATGGGGTGCTCTAATCTGGAGTGCAGGGAAGACCTCTTGTACATCATGAAACCATACCATATGTCATAACATATCATGAAGGATGTATAATATCAGTACAAAGTATCTTAAAATCAAACATTGTTAGGACCCATGTCATTTTGGCTCAAAAACGTTAAAACATGTCAAAATTTTATCCTAGATGACACTATTTTTTGACTAAGTGTTGCGCGACACTTTCTCTTAAGTAGTGCGACATTCTTTGTTTGGGTGACACTTCGCATAGTGGCATGTTACATTTCATCTGGTGTCGTGCGACATTGGTTTCCATGTTTGTGCGACACTATTTTGACCCACGAAGTGTCGCACGACATTTCCCTTCAAAAGGCGCGACACTTGTAAAGTGTCGCGCGACTTGTTGCCCTAGTCTAAAATTTGAAAATTTAAAAATTTTTAAGAACATGTTTAAATGTATTAAATGCCATAAATGACTTAACAAACGTGAGTTTTCTGAAAATGTACCGGGGTAGGATAGTGTGGTGACCGGTTGTGCAACCGAGCGCACTTGAATCGATGTCTGTGGACAGGAACTCCTGCTTGCTGGGCCATCTTCTCTCTCTTAGCTCTTAAGATTCTCAAATAACTAAAGGACAAATGATTTTGAAAATGACACTTTTTTCCCCTTTTATAGCATTTTGACTTTTTTTGACCAATTTTCAAAACACCTCAAAATTGCACGAAAATTGCACCCCTACCTAATTTTGATGTCCTGGATCCATTTTTGGACTCAAAATCAAAATCTGAGGTCATCTTGATAGTCAAAATCATGTTTCAAAATTTTTCCCCTCTTTTGTGCAGTTGACTAACCTTTTGAGGCATAATTCTTCGATCTTTGATGGAATTTCTTCCTTTCCATGTCTCTCAATTTTCTAGTCTTTCATTTTCCCTACTTCTTTTCTTCTAATTCATCACTAGGGAATGTTTCATTGCCTAATGGTTATCCTGTTATCATTTATCTTCGATTATGATTTCATTTCGATTTGATCAAATTTTTATCGATTTGCTATCTCTCCTCTACCTGATTTTGATTTCGATTCTGAGTGGGCAGTATCTATGGGATTCTCATCCCTGATTCTTTGATTTTCCTGATTTAGACATCTTTTGTGAGCTTTTGCTCAAATTTGAGATTCTTATCTCTTACTTTGAATGTGATCCTGAATTGACCTCATGTTCAAAGACCTTTGTTTATGTTTTGTCCAGATGTGATCCCAAATCAATCTCACATGTAAGTTGTTTGTGATCCCAAATCGATCTCACATTGCAACTTCATTCTTTGACTACATGTGTTCCCAAATCGATCACACATTACTCAAAGAGGGGCAAATGTATGCACCCAAAAATGGTTGCCTAGACTTTGGGCCCCATTTATTCGATTTATTTATCTCTGAATCAGTTTTATCAATAATCAATATTTTATCAATTATATCAATTTCCTTGATCAAATCTTATTTCATCATTTTTTATTATTCCTTGGGCTAACCATTTTATCCTAAAGTCTTTATTTATTTAAAAGGAATATTTCCTCCCCTTTTAATAAATAAAAAGCCCCCACTTTTCCTCTTATCCTAAGTTGCACAAATAAAGAATTATTCTTATTTTATAAAAAGAGAAAAAGTACTTTTTGTCTCATATGGACATAAAGTCAACTCTTATTTTCTCATTGGAGGATATTTGTGCACAAGGATCAAGCTTCCATTTTTCTCCATCGTTGATTAAGTCTTTAGCCTCTTAATCTCAATGGTCCATTCCTTTTCATTTCTTATAAAAGGAGAGCTCTCTTCCTCATTTGCATATCCATCTCTTTCATGCTAATGTTATGCTGGAGGTTTTCTAGGTCATTTGGAGCTTTCTTTGAAGACATTCTACATCCAAGCTTTGAAGACTTGCTTTCATTGTTGCATTACATTCTAGTTGCATATTTTTTTTATTAGTTGCATTGTCATGGCATATTAGCTTAGATTTCTTTTTATAGATTAGCTTCACATAGCTTAATTAGGGGAATTGTAATCCATTGCTATTTCATTTCATAGTTGCATTGTACTTTTATTTTGATAGATTAATCTTGCATATTCATATTAGTTTGCATTGCATTGCATACCTTGATTCCATTTGGGGATATTGGCATTGGTGCCCTTGTCTTCATTGTGAATCTCTCATTATGTGGTTGACTAGCAAGGTCACTAGTTTCATAGCTCTAGCTGAGAGCAAATCTATCAAGTTCTTTGCAACTCCATGCATAGAGAGCTATGAGTCACTTTGTGAGGCCTCATTGTTGAGCAACCTTGCATGTAATGATTCATAGGAGTGTGGTCATATTTCTACCATACAAGGTGCACCAAGCTATGAAAACCCCCTAACAAACCTCCTGTAATAACTACATAGATGAAAGAAACCTCTTAAATCAGAAAGAGTCAGTGGGGGGGACCAATCCATAATAGACCTGGTCTTTTCTTGATGTACCCTCACACCTTTAGCACTTATCATATGTCTCAAGTATAAAAATTTTGTCATACCAAATTCACATTTAGAAGCTTTTTCATAAAGAGATTGAGACTCCATTATACCCAAAATTTCATCAATATGTTTCAAATGTTCTTCCCAAGTCTTGCTATAAATTAGTATATCATCAAAGAAAACGAGCAAGAATTTATGCAGCTGCTTATTCAAAATATGATTCATACAAGACTGAAATGTTGCTGGAGCATTTTTCAATCCAAAAGGCATAACCAAAAATTCATAATGACCATAATGACATCGAAAAGCAGTTTTATGAATGTCCTTTTCTCTTAACTTAATCTGATGATACCCTGATCCCAAATCAATTTTAGAAAAATATACAACACCATGTAATTCATCTAAAAATTCATCAATACGAGGAATCGGATACCTATTTTTTATGGTCTTTTTGTTGAAGGCACGGTAATCTATACACATGTGTAGGGTTCCATCTTTCTTTTTGACCAACACTATTGAAGATGCAAATGGACTGGAACTAGGCCCAATGTGCCCCATATCTAATAACTCTTGAATACTCTTTTCTATTTCATCTTCGAAAGCCTTAGGATGCCTATAAGGAGTAGTAATGACTAGTTTTTCTCCTTCCTCCAATTCAATAGTATGTTCAAAACCTCTATCAAGAGGTACACCTGGGGGTATATCACTGAAAACCAATTTATGTGAATCTAGTAGTTGCAACAAATCACCTGACTAATTCTTTGATTCAAACTCTGTTACCTAAGTAGAAATTAGGCATTGTACTGACCACGCAACCTCACCATGATGGAAAATAGAATCCATCCTTTTAGCAGTAATAATCCTGGGACCACAGTTTGTCATGCCTCTGAGAATTACCTTTTGTCCATCAACTTCAAAAGAAAACTCCATGCATTTGAAACTCTGAGAATATTTATCCAAGGTTTCCATCCATTGGATTCCTAACACCATGTTAGTATCCACCAAATCAATCACATAAAAATCATTAGTTACTGTATAATTACCCAAAGCAATTTTCAGTTGTGGAACCTTATGTTTGCTCACTAAATTAGTGTCGCCTGCTACTTTCACATCAAAACCTTCATGTTTAACTGCATGTAACCCACGTTGTTTAACAAGAGAAACATCAATAAAATTATGAGTAGATCCACTATCAATCATAACAATAACTCGCTGACCCTGTAACACCCCTCTAACCCTGAAAATGTTGTAATGAGGAATTCTTGTCATAGATGCCATTATACCACCTGCATGTTTATTTTCATGTTTAGAAGCAAAAATTGTTTGGGAACCCTCTATATTAGGATCAATATTTTCCTCGTCTTCATTATCTAATGTTACTTTGATGTAATGTATTTTCCCTTTTCCCAAACACCTGTGACCTGGTTGCCATGAATCTTTACAACTGAAGCACAGTTTGCATCTCCTAAGTTCATCCCTTTCCTCTTTATCAAATGTGGGTTTTGAAAATGTTTCTCTATTGAAGGGTTGTTTGTCTTTATCTGGTTTTGTAAAAGGACCTTTATTCCAAATTTTCCCCTTTGAGGACGGTTCTAATTCTCTTGCCTTCTTAATAGCCATTTGAAGTGTAGGAAGATTTAAATATTTTACCCAACCTTTCAAAGAATCCAAAATTCCATCAATGAAAATAACAATCTTGTGCCTCTCATAAATTTCAGTGACAAACACAACCAATTTCTCAAATTTTGTTATATATTGTTCAACTGCCCCTGTTTGTTTTAGTTGTGTTAACTCTTTTAAGAGTAATTCAGGATCTTTGGAATCAAACCTATCAATGAGGCATTTAGTGAATTCCAAATGTCTCTACTAGATTATGGCCCAAGGTGACTAGTCCATGGTGCCACCATTCGTGTGCAATGCCATCTAAATGCAATGCTGCATATTTAATAGCTTCATCCTCCATCATAGGGTTTAATTGAAAATAGGTGTCTAACTTTTGAAGTCATGCCCTGGCAGTTGTCTTACCTGATCCATCATAATAAGGTATGGACATCTTCCCTATTTTCCTTTGTAATTCATTGTTGTAATTTCTACCCCTATGAGACCTATGTTTCATCCTAACATCCATGTATTCTCAGAATGTCATGTAAGATCTGAAATCTACCCCAACTACTTCCCAATCATTCATAATTTCATCTTGCACTTCTCTAACTGTAGGTTCATGTTCTGGTTGTAAATTCCTAGGAGTGAAATTTGGCAGGGATGGCCTAGCTATTGTTTTTTATTAAGGAAAATGGGTTTTGAAGGGTGCCTGAAACCCTTTACACATCAAGATATTTTCAATGAAGCCCAAATAAAAGAAACAATAGACCAAAGGTGAAATAGGTCATCAGCCAAAATAAGGTGACCAAGGTGGCATCACAGATAACACAATACACTTCTGCCACCAAAAAAATTGAAAAGAACCAATTAGGACCCCTTAATCCCAATAGAGTGAGATCTAAGAAGTCGATCAAAGGACTGTTGGGAACGTTTACATCTTTTACCTTTAACCTTTGTCCAACCCTCCTCCAGCAGTGAAGCCTCCTCCCAATCCAAAGCATCGACATCTAACCCAACCGGAGAAGCAGGCGAAACCACACTAGAAACATTGCCCACTAGAACCTGACCAGTAGAGGGAGAGGTAACAGCGGCAGCCACATCCAACAACAGAGCATTAGCCTGGTCAGATGGAACAGGGCTACTGATGCCATCAACAACCACAGACGGGGGGAATCCTTAAGAGAAGAGTCTTTAAGGATAGAGTAATGCTGAATCAAAGCCCCAGACCACCAAGAAGGTCTTTTCTTTGATTTCCTCAATTCCACAGGATAGCACCCAGTAATATGTCCAGTCCCAGAGCAGACCCTACAATGGAAAGGAATTCCTTCATAATCTAGAGTCTGAATTCAGGAACCATTAGGGACCTCAAGTTTGATCTTCTCAAGGAGGCCCTTCAAAGTATCAACCACCATGAGAATGCAGGTGTAAGTAGTATGAAAAATATCAAATGATTTAGAATCCACCATTTGGAAGTCACCAATGGCATCTCCCACAGCTTCAAGAACCGAATCCAGCCACAGGTGAAGGGGAAGATTTGGGAGCTTGACCCAAAGAGGCATATGAGAAAAGGATTCAAATGCAAGGTCGAAACCCTTGTGTCAGGGTTTGGCTAAAAAAGGGTAACAATCCTCCCAGCTGAAGTGACTACACAAAATAGCCCTCTTGTCATCAACAGCATCAAACTTTACTATGAAAAAGCCCCTAGCCATAGGGAAAATCTGGACAGATTAAAAAATCAACAGGTCCCAGTGCTTAGAAATCCAAGCATGAAGAGCCGGAAGGGAAGGCCAGAAGCCACAAAATCTGAAAATAGCTTCCCTCTAAGAGAAGTCCTCAATTGTATGAGCAATTTCTTCAACTATCTCATCCTCCAAATCCAACCGGATAGGGAGGCTAACCGGGACAGGAGTAATAGCCAAGGACAAAACTGGACAATCCATAGTCGGAACCCCCAATCCATGGACATCAACTTCGAAAGCTGTCACATCCACAAAAGAGGCAGCTTTTTTGCCTGCAATAGAAGCAGAAGCCCTAACCCTCATTCTATCGTCAAAAGAGCCAAGCAAGGGCTAAGAAGATGCGGTCCCAATAGCAAGGTCGACCGAGGAGGGAGCCATTACAGTGCACGCAAGAGTGCGGGAGCATGGCAGCGAGCAGAAGCATGACAGCAAACTCTTCTAATGTTATGTCTATTAGATATGGCCTAGCTATTGTTGTTCTTTCATGCTAATTGTTATTTACTGAATGTTCATCCCTACCACCCTCGTTCCGATTTTGATTTATATTTTGAGCCATGAATTGAGTCATCAGATTAGTCGTTGTATTTATATTATTTTGCATGTCCTGTGACTTCTCATTAATGCATCAATTAAATCCCTATTATTTTCTGGTTCCCCCATGTGTTCAAAAATTATTTCTTCTTCTATCTCAGTATGACCTTCCTCAATTGCAAATTGTGGAGTTGAACTAGAAGGACTGGTTGGGTTTCTATTATGACATTCTCTGGTATTTCAGAAGATGTAAAGCAAAAATAGCCATGGATTCACATCGAATTGAAGGGATAAAAAGCTATAGGTGGCATGCTATATTTCTTGCTACCGTGACAATGTAACTATCATGGTCTTTGAAAGCCTGATACCATCATTTTAAACTGCTTGCAAACATCGAACTTCCCGACATTGCTTTCCTATCCTGCGGCATAAGACTACTGGATAGTCTTAAAAAGCCGACGAGCATCTCCCCAAGAGAAAGCTGAAATGGTTTGTTTAAAGATTTTATTATTATTTAATAAAGTAATATAAATATTAGATTTAACATTCAATAATTCAATTATGTAATAGTAATTTTAAAAGAATGAATTTATGCATTTTATGTATTTGATAATCATTCAAATATTTAAAGAAAATTTTATTTAAAATGGTAACTATTAGTTAATGTCTAAATTTCAAAGCATATAAACATATCAAAACAAAATTAAATTTTTGACATAAATGTTTTAGAAATTAGGCTCTTATAGTTACTTTTAATAATTAAAAATTAATACAAATTTAATATCAAGATTTCTTTCAATAGTTATATATATTATAGATATTAAAAAAATAATTAGTATTGATAAATGTATATTTATGAGGTATACACCTCTTTATATTTGGATAAGAAACTTTCTTCTTGTAATCTTATTTATATTTTTAGTAGGAATCCAAAATGTGAGTTAGGGAATATGGATTAGTCTTTTTAATAGTTAGTGGGTGGAAGAGCAACTCATTTTAGGATGCGGCTAAGCTCCATCCAAAATGCACCATTGACCAAATTTGAAAAATCCAAAAACACAACAGATTTTTGCAAAATTTTCAGCATTTGATCTTCATGATCTGCATATTTTGAATCGAAAACAACAAAAAAAATTGCAAAATAAAATCACTGCATTTTCGCAGATTGGAAAAAAAAATAAAAATATTTTTGTCTTTTGTGCCTTTTTATCAGAACCTTAGCCACCACCCTCATTTTATGGCTATCATTATGTAGTGTCATTTCTCTATAGTTTTTTAATATTTCAATACATTTTAGTGGCCTATACTATATTAAAAAAAAATAGTTTATGTTCGGTTATTTTCTATTTTCTATTTTCAAACTGATTTATTTTCTTTCATATAAACCACTAAGGACTTGCACTTAGCCTTGTTTGTTGGGGTACACTCAATCAAACTTGGATGTCATAATTAACCAGATTAAATTAATGAAAACATTCACTTAGTATAGTTGGATGTCACTTGAAAAACCTAAATATAGATCTCTATAATAAAATTCCAAATATTTGACTAATTGAACTTAATCTATTTGATATTTTGCACCCAATATCATCAACTTCTGTCATTAATTAAATATAATTTAAATATTGTCCTAATCACTATTATATAATATTTAAATTTCTAACAATAATTAAAATAGAAGGTAACAATAGAAAGTAAAAGTGGGTTGGATAGAGAGACTATCTAGAAATTTCACTTTAGATATAACTGTAAATGTCATTCATCGTATAACACCTAAAAATATTAGGTGCAAATTTGGAATCTTGGATTGATATTTACAAGTTGGACAAAGCAAATTATTTCAGTATCGTTTAGCCAGTCTAACCAATTAGTTCAACTCTTCCCTATTGAAGTACAATGTTTTCTGAGAAAATAATTTTTGTGCCCTGCAATGTAATGAATAACATGAATTGCTTGCAATGACATGAATGCGAACAATTTTCTTGCTGTGGTGATATCTTTTCTGCAATTTTCGTAATCAGTGCTTGTTCGTTGAGTTACTGTGATCATCATATGAGCTAAAATTGTCAACTTAAGGTTTCTAGCATCTTCTTCATTAGAAGATCATTATGTTGATGTCAGTCTTTAAAAGAGACGCAATATTATGAATAATGCAAATTTTCTTCTGAATAGATATTTGAAAAGTATCTTTGTCAATATTTGCATTTATTTTCGGTTTGAAAAGTGAAAGCAAGAACCTGAGAGAAATTTAAATGAAAGATGCAATCCTTGTTTGGGATAACAAGCGTTACACAATGCTAAAATCAGGAAACTTCATTAAAGGAAAAAATTGAAAGGCTTTCCTACAAAAACAATAAATTTGTAACTAAACTGCAAATAATGTAACTCTAGGCCATTTCAGTAAAAATTCTGAACACTATTGTTCTCTATTACTAGGAAAAGAAAAACTATCTTCTGAGATGACAAATCCATCTTATTTTGAGTGCATCTATTTAGAAACAGTGTTCTATTCACTTTTTTTAACCAGATTATAGGTAGAAGACTTTGTTTCCACATTGACATAAATGTTTTAAAAGTGAGAACTATTTTATACAACTCCATCTTATCTAGTCATATTCTTCCAGTTTAGCAAATAATATTGCATAAATATCAAACACAAATATTCTTCTTCTGAGAGAGCAAATCCAGCTTATTTAGGGTGAGAAAAAACTCTGTTTTATTCAATTCTCTTTAAAAAGTTACAGATAAAACAAATTGTTTCCACAAAAATGTTTAAAAAAGAGAACCGGTGAATATAAGTCCATCTCAGCTGACCATACCCATCCAGTTCAAAAACTAATGTCACAGTTGTACCATATGGAATTCCAACCCAAAAAAACACTTATATGGAGCTTATTTGGAATACTTCAAGTACAGGGTTTTTTTAATATTCAAGAAGATTTGAACTCAGCACCTTTTAGATGCCTACAACATGACTTCATCACTAAATCAGATGCCCCTTGGAATTCACAACCCTGTACCTCAAGTACAGGGTTGTGAATTCCAACCAAAAAAATAAGGACTTATATGGAGCTTATCTGCTGCATGCAGGGTTACTCTAAAGCCTCTAAAGATATAGAAAAAACATAAATTACTTGCATGTCAAATGCAAGGGATTACACTAGAGCCTCTAAGGATAAACCTGCACAAGCACCATGAATAGTGCAAATCGTGGTGGCAATAACAAACCATTTTTAAACTATAGATTTTGAAGTATGAAACTAACTTAAGCTTATTATTAATGAAAGATATTAAGTTATTCTATCAAACTGATGCATTTTAGTAGTTTGAGACAACAATATTAATCATCTAGAGAGTAAGAGATAGACCTAGGCCAATTTACCTAAGGCATTTTTGTAATGATTTGCAAAAATAGGAAGAATATTGCACAATTAGCTGCAAGAAGAGATAATTTATACATATGTGAAGAAGAATCAAATTTAATCATGCAAAGAGTAAGAAATAGACCTAAACCAATTACTAAGGCATTGTTGCAATGGCTTTGCAAAACCATGAAGAATATTGCAGAGCAGCAATTATGCTATTAGTTACAAGAAGAGGTAACTTATACATATGTGAAAAGAAGAATCTAAATGACTTAAAAAATCGTGATTAACTACATTAAAGTTAATCATCTACAGAGTAAGATAGATCTATGCCAATTTACCTTAAGGCCTTGTAGTAATGGATTTGAAAATAGAAAGAATATTCAGAAATTATACTATTAGCTACAAACAGAGATATTTTATACATATGTGAAAAGGAAAACCTAAGACTAACTTGGAAAACCATGATTAACTAGATTAAAGATGATATTGATTTAAACACCCATGGTTAACTAGATTGACGCGAATGCAACAACATAAGTACGAGATTGAAAAAAATATCTTCAAGTGCACTTGCAATTAGGCTTTGTGAAAATAGACTGCTGCGAATATCATCCTTATTGTTACAGTCCAAGATAAGCTGAAGAAGTGAATTATCAACTCACTCTAAATGGATTATCCTAAGTATGAATTGAAATCTAAAGTGCAAATCAAGCTAAGCAGATTTAATGACCATTCCTTTTGAATCAATCTGGAACAGAATGATTCCTAACACGAGCCAATTTATCAGTAGAATTTAAACACATAGGTAAAGATAAAGATATATGAGTTTTCATTCAACTATTTGGAAAATAAGTGAAATTGACCCTGGGGACTGGCCCAACTAAATGAGCAACCAGTCCAAGCTGTCTTGAACTATTGAATCATACAGCTTAAAATATTCAACAAAGACAAGGGCAACCCAACTATAATATAATTATCCACATAGGAAGAAGAAATTAGCTTTATCTTTTGGTAAAAATATCTTAATTCAAACTTACTAGTACTGCCAGATAGTGTACATATACTCAAAGAGAAGGATAAAATGGGGCAGCTTTGACAACATCGAGTATCTTCTACAGATCCTTTGACTGAAGATAAATGAAACTCTGATAAAATAAATACAGAGAGTAAGAGATTGAACTCCCCTCTTTTTAACGCAAATTCCCGTGCTTTTAAATCCTGTCTTTCGTCTTCCTGCTGCTGTTACCTCTTCAAGCGTAGTCCCTTGTTTTCTCCTTTTTAATAAAGTCATTACCTTGTCCTAGATGACTTCCAGAGCTCTTCAAGACCCTCCAGAGTCCAACCCTTGAACAAAGAAAACCCTGGGTTAATTTTATTTGGAAACTTCCATCACTGTTTGCTTTAGGAGATTGTAAGATCGTCAGACTTGACTTGAGTATTGTATTGGCCAAACCTAGTCAGGAATGCTAGCTCACTTAGCCTAAAGAATTGAGTCAGACTAGGTAGAGCCTTGTCGTGTGGACTTGTCCTTAGAGATTTATAGACCTCATAGCGATGATTGAGCCTTTTCTCTAAGCTTATTCAAAACCACAAGATTTCAAGCAACAAAAAGATTAGCGATTTCTCTATAAGGTGAAAACTCTCAAAGGTGTATTTTTCAATGTCATTAAAAATAAAATTTGTCAGTGCCCACGTTGAAGTACAATGTTTTTCTAAGCAATGGCCACCAAAAATGTCACTGGAAGCAATAGAGAGATTGGCTTATTTCCCGAGAGAATATTTTTTGTGCCCTGCAATGTAATGAATAACATGAATTGCTTGCAATGTCATGAATGCAAACAATTTTCTTGCTGTGGTGATATCTTTTCTGCAATTGTCTATTTAGCATTACAGATATGAGGGGACAACAGAGCCAGATCTTAATCGGTGCTTGTTCGTTGAATTACTGTGATCATCATATGAGCTGCAATTATCCATAGCGGAGGTGAAATGTCTGCAATTGTCAACTTAAGGTTTCTAGCATCTTCTTCATCAGAGGATCATTTTGTTGATGTCAGGCTTTAAAAGAGCTGCAATATTATGGATAATGGAATTACTCTTACCAAGCCTGTTTTCCTGAATAGACTTTGCTGGATTTTCTCTACTCTTTTGATAACGAAAACCCTGCAGGAGGAAACAAATTTCAGAAAAATCTACTTCATTTCCCATTTTCTGTTATCCAAATGATTAGATCTTTGTCAATATTTGCAAAATATTTATTTCCGGTTATCAAAGTACCCAAAATGTGAAAACAAGAACCAAAGAGAAATTTAAATGAAAATGCAATCCTTGTTTGGTATAACATGCGTTACATAATGCTAAAATCAGGTAACTTTCTATCTCAAGCAACACAGACGCTCCATTAAAGAAATTTTTTTGAAAGGCTTTCCTACAAAAACAATAAATTTGTAACTAATCTGCAAATAATGTAACTCTAGGCCATTTCAGTAAAAATTCTGAACACTATTGCTCTCTATTACTGGAAAAAAAAACCTATCATTTCAGATGACAAAGCTATCTTATTTTGAGTGCATTTATTTAGAAACACTGTGTTCTAGTAGAAAACTTTGTTTCCACATAAATGTTTTAAAAATGAGAACTATTTTATGCAACTCCATCTTATCTAACCATATTCTCCAGTTTAATAAATAATATTGCATAGTTGCAATCAAATCATATCTTCTGAGAGAGCAGACCCAACTTATTTAGGGTGAGAAAAAACTCTGTTTATTCACTTTTCTTTACAAAATTACAGATAAAACACATTGTTTCTACAAAAATGTTTAAAATAGAGAACCGGCGAATATGAGTCCATCTCATCTGACCATACCTATCCAGTTGAAAAAATAATGTCACAGTTGTACCATATGGAATACATGAGGGATGAGATGCCTCAAGTACAGAGTTGTGAATTCCAACCAAAAGGGACTTATATGGAGCTTATCTGCTGCGTGCAGGGATTGCTCTAAAGCCTTTAAAGATATTGAAAAAACATAAATTACTTGCATGTCAAATGCAAGTAAATTACTTGCAAGGGATTACACTAGAGCCTCTAAGGATAAACTTGCACAAGCACCATGAATAGTGCAAATCGCGGTGGCAATAACAAACCATTTTTTAACTATAGATTTTCAAGTATGAAACTAACTTAAGTTTATTATTAATGAAAGATATTAAGTTATTCTATCAAACTGATGCATTTTCAGGAGTAGTTTGAGACAACAACATTAATCATCTAGAGAGTAAGAAATAGACCTAGGCCAATTTACCTAAGGTATTTTTGTAATGATTTGCAAAAACGGGAAGAATATTGCAGATCAGATATTAGTATATTACACAATTAGCTGCAAGAAGAGATAATTTATACATATGTGAAGAAGAATCGAAAATTGACTTAGAAACCCATGATTAACTAGATTTAAGTTAATCATCTTGAGAATAAGAGATAGACCTAAGCCAATTACTAAGGCATTGTTGCAATGGCTTTGCAAAAGCATGAAGAATATTGCAGATCAGAAATAATGCTATTAGTTACAAGAAAAGGTAAACTTATACATATGTGAAAAGAATAATCTAAGATTTACAGGGAAACTCATGATTAACTAGATTAAAGTTAATCATCTGCAGAGTAAGATAGACCTAAGAAAATTTATCTTAAGACGTTGCAATGGATTTAAAAAACAAAAAGAACATTCAGAAATTATACTATTAGCTGCAAACAGAGATAATTTATACATAGGTGAAAAGAAAAATCTAAGACTGACTTGGAAACCCACGAGTAACTATATTAAAGATAATAATGGCTTAAACACTCATGGTTAACTAGATTGAAGTGAATGCCACAACATAAGTATGATATTGAAAACAAATGTTTAAGTGCACTTGCAATTAGGCTTTGTGAAAATAGACAGCTGCGAATATCATCCTTATTCTTAAAGTCCAAGCTAAGCTGAAGAAGTGAATTGTCAACTCGCTCTATAAATGAATTATCCTAACTATGAATTGAGATATAAGGTACAAATGAAGCTAAGCAAATTTAATGACTATTCCTAACACGAGCCAATTTATCAGTAGAATTTAAACACATAGGCAAAGACAAAGATATATGAGTTTCCATTCAACTAAATGAAAAATAATTGAAATACACCCTGGGGACTGGCCCAACTAAATGAGCAACCAGTCCAAATTGTCTTGAACTATTGAATCATACAGCTTAAAATAGTCAACAAAGACAAGAGCAAGCCAACTACAATGTAATTATCCACATATGAAGAAGAAATTAGCATTATCGTTTGGGAAAATAATGCTAATTCAAAAATACTACTACTTCCAGATTGTGTACATATACTCAAAGACAGGGATAAAATGGGGCAGCTTTGATAACATCGAGTATCTTCTACAGATCTTTTGACTGAAGAAATTATGAAACTCTGATAAAATAAATACCGAAAGTATGAGATTGAACTCCCCTGTTTTCAACGCAAATTCCCATGCTTTTAATTTCTGTCTTTTTTCTTTCTGTTGCTGTTACCTCTTCCAGCGTAGTCCCTTGTTTTATCCTTTTTAATCAAGCCATTACCTTGTGCTAGATGAGTTCCAGAGCTCTTTCACACCCTCCAGAGTCTAACCCTTGAAGAAAGAAAAACCTGGGTTAAATTTATTTGGAAACTTCCATCACTGCTTGCTTTAGGAGATTGTAAGATCGTTAGATTTGACTTGAGTATTGTATTGGCCAAACCTAGTAAGGAATGCTCTCTCACTTAGCCTAAAGAATTGAGTCAGACTAGGTAGAGCCTTGGCGTGTGGACTTGTCCTTAGAGATTTAAAGAATTCGTAGCGAGGTTTGAGCCTTTTCTCTAAGCTTAAATTCATAACCACAGGATTTAAAGCAACAATCTCAGGCTCAAGACCTACAGTGCGTATTAAAAAATCAAAGTTTTCCGTCATTTTCTTGGTTGAGATGTGAAGTATTACAGGATATACCTTAAGAATTTTACCAATATCCTCCTTTGTCAGACCAAGACTCGCCATATGTTCAATCTTTCCTTCCAGGGTTTCAAAACTATGATTTATAACTGTATTGAGGGCCCGCGCAAATGCTGTTGAATCTTTCATGATGCCTATTTTATTCTTCAAGTACTCCACTTTAGGTTTCACCCACATCTCATAATCACTCTCTAAAAGCACAGACGCTATTCTCAAAGCCTTGCACAGATGGACCTTTGAGCCAAATAGGGTTTCAAGACGGAGGATCGTAGGGGCAAGACAGTTTTCTAAACTTAAGTTAAGCAATCTGGGTCTGTGAGATATAATATGTGCTATATCTTGAGTAGCCAAGCCAATCTTTTTTAAGTATTCCATCCTGGGCTTCAACTGCCTATCCACTCTGAGTAAAAGAAGTGTTGGGTTACTGACAATAGTAGTCTTAAGTTTGTTTTCAGTGAATCCATAATCTTTCAGGAGATAAATGACCTCTCTAGCAGTGTGGTCGTATTTTGTTCTCAACAGATCAGGTCTTCTTCTCATGACAGTTGTCACTTAAGAAGAAGAAAACCCACATTCTTTTGTTAAGAGATCTGAAATGATATTGAGGGAGGGTGGAGAACAAGATGAGGACAATGGAGAAAGTGGAAGGAATTGTGGGAAAGTGAATGATGGAGAATGCAGTTTGATTGACAGTGGGAAACATGACGAACATCTCTCTGAAAGAATTGTGCATCTCCAAAACAAAACAAACGACATTGGATTCATTGTCAATGACAAATGTGAGCAGAGAGGAGAATGAATCTTGTAAAATGAGAGTGTTGAAGAGCATTTAATTCAGGGTTTCTTTCTCCTGGATTAGGGCTTACTGGCATTCACATTAATAAACATTAATAAAGATTATGATTTGATTGTGTAGTTTTTAGATGGATGTTTTGGATCACACTCAGTGATCCATCATCAGGAAAACTACACAATCAAATCTAGAAACGCATACATAATTAAAAATGGATTGTGGAAATCTGATATTATTAATTAATAAAGATTGACAAAAACATTTAATGAACATTTTCTTCCCTATTCTTCTATTTAATGAACAAGTGTAAGTTTTATTTTTATTTTTATTTTTTTTGCTTCTTATTTATTAATATGCACGTAGTGTTGTTTTTTCTTTTATGTTTTTTTTAATATTATTTATTTTTATTAACTTATATTTAGTATATTTTTATTAATTTGTTGGTCCCTATCCTAAAGGTAGAGACTAATGTTTTCACTTTACTTACAAATAATTAATCTTGGGTGCAACGCACAAAAATTATATTTTTATCCTATAGTTTGGAATGCTTCCACATTTTAAATTTCATTTTTATTGATTTTTGTTATTTTTTATTGGTCTACAGTAATGGTTTTTTCCTATTAAAAAATTATGGCAAAATTTAGCCAATGAGGTAACATTAGCAAAGTTGTAACATTTTATAATATTTTTTCCCATCGACATCTCATGCCGGGAAGAGGAGAACATGTCGCGAAGAGGAGAATGATGCGGGAAAAAAGAGAGATTTTTTAGACACTTTTTTTTGGACAGCTTGCGGAAGAGGCAGGTTATTTATTTTTTTAAATGTTGCATTTAATATTACAAATAAATTAAACTCTCTTCAAATTCCATTCGCAATTTTCAAACACAGTGCAGGTTGGAGACTCTTCCAAATTTGCTAGTGAATTTTCAGACACAATGCAAGTTTTGAGACTCTTCCAAATTTTCCAGTGAATTGTTATGAACAAAAGACCCTCTTTTGAACCTCTTTTGAATACATTTGAGGTTCAAACTCTTTAGTAATTAGTTACTGTTATTAATTTGTGAAAAATATAAGAAATTTTTGCTATTTGGTGTTGTGGGTTTTTCAATGGTAGCAGCATTATTTTTGAAAGCTTCATTATTTTTTACCTATCTATATTATTGCTTGAGTTTATACCTTTTTTATTTGCTAACTTTGTTCAAATTAATTTTCTGTTTGAAATTTTTTTATTTTTACTGCATGGTAGTATTCCTTAATCTGTATTCTTCTTAATGCATTTTTTTGGGAATTTATGAGATGATGACACAATCTCTAAAACACCGTGCTTGTTAAAAGCCCAAGCAACACAACCCAAATGTTATTTTTGAGTATTACCAGAGAAAACAATTAGATATAGTTATAGAGAGCTTCTTCAAAGCTTCTAGGTATTATCGAGAGATGAAGAGTAAAGTCATATTGTCATCTGTCAGATGACTACAAAACTTATGAGACATGATCTTTGTTGGATGGCAGCTTTGTGCAAGGAAACATCCTGATTTGACTACAGATGATCCAATTTTGTCTGCCAATTGGCTTATATACCCACAGGAGTTACCTTACCTTGTGCTCGTGTGCTTTCAATTAAAGGCAAGCATTGTTTTGATCTGATGGGTGCAACTGTGTAGAAAGAGAGAGGGGGGAGGTAGATTTTACTTGTGTCCAATCAGTTGAATCTATGCAAACTTCCATGGAGCTCAACACCATCTTCTTCCAAAATTATTCCTTATCCCAAAACCAACACAGACCCAGTTCTCATATCTGCTTCAAAACACTTCCCCACATTATAAAACTCCTCTCAAACGTATAGCAAACAATGTCTGGATCGCCAAACGCCTCTTGATCTCATACTATCTAGTTCTCAACATAATTGTGTCTATACACGGATTAGCAACAGACTTACAGCACAAATAAATGAACTGAGGCGCCCGTACAGTCGGCAGAAAGGACTACACTTTAGAAAATAGAGTAAGAACATATCTCTACAGAGTGGTTTTATAAGTACAATAAATTGTGGCAAACTTGAAATTAAGGCATGTGTGTTCATATTATAGTAAGGTTAATTATGGCTTCAGTTTTGGTGGCAAAACATCCACATGCCCTCTCTGTATTTCCACACCTCTACATGAAATCTACGCCACGTCATTTACATGCCCTGTGACATGATGCCTACTTGTCAAATATTCAAATGCTTTTTGCAGACCATTTTTCACGTAGATCTCTTGAGGAATTTTTTGTTTTCTATTTTATTTTAAGCCTGTTGAATGCACTATTTTAGCGTAGTTTACAAAATTTTGGGTTAAAAGAACTCAAAACTAGGCTCCATTGCATCAGCTATTTCGATAAATCTGGAGAAAGTGCCATCAAAATTCAAGCTTAGATTGGGTATATTGTTTCCTATAGAATCCACCACATTTTTTGAAATCTTTGAGAGCAGGTTAGGGTGAATTGAGCAGTTTTGAATACTCTTACACTGTTTTGTACTTTTATTAAATTGGGTATACTGTTTGCAATTTGAAATCCATTGGTTATCACTAATGTACAGATGGTTTATATAGTATGTTTAATTATTTATAAAATGACATGTAACTGTAATGGTAGATTGATTTGGAGCTGGTTATGCTTGGCTTAAACCTCACCCTTTTCTAAACCTATACTATTTCTAATCTGCACCACTAGATGGATTTTCACAGCTGCCATCACATATGGAGTTCTTCTAAGTTGGCATCTGCATTTAAATGGAATGTGCTCATTGGGTGATTTCTCCAATCTGAAACAAAAGAAGAGGATTCACAGCTAGGTAAAACTATTTTTTTCTGAAAGGTTAAATCCCAATTCCATGGTCTTTGCGTGTCCCATAGAAAGCTACACTTGCAGAAACAGACATGCCAGTGATGAGATTGTTTTCAAGGTCTATCAGTTCTTGTTGGGGATTTTCCTTTGTGACTATTTTCAGAGTTCTATTAAGATCCTTATTTCATAGCCTCCTACTTCATTCAAACCAACCATCATTTACTGATAGTGACGCAAAACTATAGGGACACTTACAGTTTGATTGCACAAGTTTTGTTGAGTCTAATTGATTATAGAAGAGAACCGTGTTCACATCATCTAAAAATACCCTACTCGATCACAATATCATTGACAATGTTCTGTTTACTTAATTGAACTAGAAAATAAACCTCACAGAAGCCAAGAGTTACATTTTGTTAGATTTGGTGTCCTCCATTTGTACAGTTTAGAGTTTTGGCTTATATTTACAATTTTAGATGAAAAAATGACTTTAAAAAAGTATGTAGGGTTAATATTGTTCAAAATGTGCTAGAAGAGTGCTAATTTAGCTTTCAACATTTAATTTTTAGTGAAATAATTTGCTTTACAACTTCTCCACTTTTACACCCAAAAATGTTAAAAGCTTGGAAGTTGCAAAGAAAAATCAATTTTAAGTCTGTTTAAGCTTGATTTTAATTTTTCCAAGAGTTTTAGCAATATGGTCCCTGAAATATTTTAGGGATTCCAATAAGGGTTTGTGGCTTGCTCTGCCTTGGTTTATTTCTTTGAGAAACAATCTGACTACATAACACTCTTTATTGAGGAAAGAATCACTTCAATGCAAGCATGGAAAAGTGAAAGATATTAATCCATTGTGGAGACAAATCACCTAAGAGGTGAAGGTTTGTAATCTACTCATAGACAACGGTGGATGAAGAACCAAACAACATAGAAATATTGCAAATAATATATGTAGAGGAGCCTTTTTTGGGTACCATAAACGATGCCATTGCATCATTGAAACCTCTTTCCAATGTGGCAGTTTTTAGAATTTCATTGGAGCCTTTCTTCCCCTCTGGCCATAACATATAAATCTGAAAATTTTAGTCCATTTTTTACTAAAAATTTAATATTTAAATTCAATTTTATAATTCAGTTGCATTTAATCTTTTCAGTTGAATTCTCAAAATTTAAGGAGAATTTATAGAAATTAATTAATAAAAATGTATTTCGCTTTGAAGGAGTTGCGACAGCTGCTGTGTGAGATTTTGTCTAAAAGTTCTAAAAATTTTGGAGTGTTAAAACCTTGTGTTTCAGATTTACCTCAAATTTAGAGTTTAAATGTTAAGGTTTAAGTTCAATTTCACAATTCAATTTGAATTTATTCTTGATGATATCAACTGTTTAAATTTAACCATAACTTATAAAAAATAATATCTCTTACTTATCAAATAATAATTTGTCAAAAATTATACATTACATTCTTTTTACACAAAAGAATATTAACTTTAAAATATATTCAAAATATTTTGAATACAAATATTATATAATTTAAATTATATATTTAGTAATATAAAAATAATTGACATTAAACAAATGTATTTTCTTTTTCTTTTTATCGGATGCTTCCTTCATCATTGTTGATTGTGAAACACATGGCTATCTTAACCACTGATCTCAAAAAAGAACCCAATTTTATCTTTGTGGTAAAAAACAATCTAAACTTCTGATTAAATTATTTTTTCAACTATATGAATAAATTAAGAGAGTTGTAGAAGGCTGAAATTTATTATCCTCTAGCATAAATCATTCTATTCCAAATAAATTGCAGCAAATCGATTAATTGAGGGTAGTTGCTCTATCATCAACCACTTTTCATAGCCTCCTACAAAAGATTTTTAAAATTTGTCTTCCAAAAATATGCTGGTTACCTGGGGCTAGATTTTAAACCAAAAAAACATTCATATAAAACTAAAATTTAAAGATTCAACACATTTAGTGAATTGTAATTATAATTTTGGAGTATTTATTGGTCATGATAGGGATACCAATGTATGCTGACCTCACATAAATTGTTCAGCCATTTGAAACAAATACAACTGAATATTTTGCAACATAATATTTTATGGATCTAGCAAATTTAATTTGTTAATTAGGATTGGTTAATGTTTCTGAAGTGTTCTTAAATATTTTTAAATTTTTTTTATAATAAGTATAAGAATAATGGATTAAAATAGAAAAAGTTGTTAGCATTGTACTGTAGGGTCCAATATCTCACAACAATTATTTGTGTATGCAGATTGCTGATGTTTTCTATGCCAAATCCTTAATGTTGACATGCCTACTGTTTGATGTTTAGTACTTATTATCTCTACCATTTTTGCTTGGTTAGTTTTTTCATGTAATCTTGTTCAAAATAAAGCAAGGAGTTGGAGTTCCTTATCAGTTTCTGTGTGAAAAATTTGTTTTCCTTGTAAATTCAACTTAGTTTCCAAATATAGGTGTAATATCTGCATCTGAAAAAGTGTTCATATTTTTTTGATATTAATCCTTTTATTAGTGCTACGTAAATGCTTCCCCTTGCTGACTGAATTCCTTAATGTTGACATGCCTGTTGTTTAACGTTTGGTACTTATTATCTCTACCATTTGTGCTATGTCACTACTTTTAGAGTTGATAAACCTTAATGGCTAACTCAATTTTTAGAATTTACAGTTACACTTATTTCTTTGTCAGATCTATTTTTTATTTCGATATGTGCAAATTCAATTTGCAAACACTTGAATATAATATATTAACTATCTCTCTGTCTTGTAGGCTATCGTTTTCAGAACAAAATATGTCATTTTCCACTTTATCCACTTTATAAAATAGCAGACTAAAGGAGCATTCACATGTTTGCAATACAAGGCCAGTAATGAGTTGTTATTGGTCTACTTGTGTAACATTCAAAAGCTACTTGGTAAAATATGAGATACTTATTGTTAAGCATTCCTCTAGTTTGTGCAATCTTTTTTAGCAATTTGACAAGCTTATGAACTACCACAAGATATCTAGCTTAAGAATTCTTACACAAATTTCCTTACTAAGCCTAAAAAATGCATACAAAAACTACTGCAAAGAAGCCAAATCTGCCAGAACATCCAATCATAGTAGAAATGTATCAATCAAATAATCCTCAACAAATACTATTAATTGATCAGGCTTTAGACAATGCACATTGTTTTCAAATTGGCTCATTTAACTACACAGTTGGTGACTACCTATTTGACTCAGTTCATGTCTTGTTTCATTGCAACTATACAACTACTGAATTGCGCAATGGACTTGTTAATCATTTCTTGCATTGTCTTCAAAATGGTTATTTTGCAGCTTTCAGATCTTTAGAACATGAATTAAATCCAACGGTCCTATATGATTTGCATAATATACGTGACAAAAATACATATCTGCATAGAATGAGGCTTTTAGTAGTAGAGACCAATGCCAACGGTGAAGTTGGGCTTTGGGGTGACACATTTTACATCCAATAGTTGGCGCGATGGTTGAAAATACCCAAATGTATTTGGTCTGTTAGAATAACTAAGAGGTGGGTGAATCACTTATCCAGTGTCCCAATACAAAATGTATAATCCAAAAATAAATACTTAAAACTTCTGATACTTAGTAACTTAAAATATTGTACTATCTATGCTTTTACTGATTACCAGTCTGTAACATATAGTGATTACCGATCAAATCTAATATGTAACATGCAAATATGACATCAAAAAAATATCACAATCAACACATAACACAAGAGATTTAACGTGGAAACCCTGTGAAGGGAAAAACCACCTGGGATCGGCAACCCAAAAATATTCACTCTTCTGAAGTGAGGTCAGTGAAGACCCAACCTTGTTAAAGGTTACAAACACACTGTTAGGTGTGACCTTGTTAGAGGATTTTAGACCAACCATTATCGTCCAACCAGCATTCACTATGGGGTTGACAAGATAACAATGTTCATTCTATGAATGATACATAAAAGACTTTCCTAGTCCACTTGGTTAAGAGATTTGACTGTGTAGAATGGTTAAAATGTAACAGTAGGTGATCTGCCTTAATACAACTTCAATTGCATATGTACAAATCAATGTTAGGCTCATTCAATCCTCTTATCATTAAATCAATTATGCCTCAATCAATATTCAGTAACTTACTGTCTCTCAGTAATAGCTTCTTGTCGCTCGGTAAAAACTCTGCAGTTCAGTTCTCACTAACTAGTTTGATCAGGCATGCATGAAAACTTGTTCACACGATCATTCTGCAGTCTCCTTCTTTTGGCATTTTGTTCATTATGAAATCTCCAGTCTCTTAAATAGACAAGTAAATTGTTTTCTTCTCCTCCATTAGATTTTGCCACTTAATCATTTTCATTGATTTTGCTGCTTAAACATCCTCGGCTGATGTGTCAATAGCATGTTTGATTCTCATCCATTAGATCTTTCCTAAATTTTGTTAGTCATTGATCTTTGTAACAAACTTTATCTTCAACCTTGTAATCATACAATTTCTAGCTCATCAATCTTATCTTGTAAACTAGTCATTTAATTCCTTTTCTCTGTTCAGTTAACAAAAAAATGTGTCGGTGAACACAAGCTCAGTTTAGATTGTGCTCGGTATACACTACACTTCGTCGGTGTATGCTGAAATGCTTCATCAACTGACAACACTGCTTTGTGTCTTTTGACTCTTTTCCTCATCATAGACGAATGAAACATAATCAAGTCAATATCATAAGGTCATAGACTCATCAACAAGTTACTCAATGTATTCCTTATCCACATCTATCATATACATCTTCCTCATGTAGATATTTTTGTACTTCATCTCTTTCACTCCTTTTCTATAGATGTCTCGGTATAGTAACTTACAAGATAAGTGATGTCAAACTAGTTGACATCAATGACAACATAATATTGATTTAATCATATTACATATCTAATCAATTAGCTTGGTGATCTTAAATCACAAATTCTTCAATCAGATTCTAAATCAATTGTAGTTCATCAATCTCTCCCTTTGGCATTGATGGCAACTCAAGTAATATGAAATATACCATACACATACCAAACATGTATTCTACAACTCTGTGAACAAATTTTGTACAAGCTCTCCCTAGCTTAATATGTTTAATTACTACGTTACTAAACAACATTACAATATAGCTTTGTCAATCTACAGATATGCTCTTTTTAGCTCTCAAGTTCCTATGTCTGTTCTCAGTAACTGATCTTCAATGCTCTTCCTTTCTTCCAGATTATCTCTCCCTTAGATAGTTCTCATTGGTATATATTGTTTCATATTTTTTTATCTCTCCCTTTGACAACAATGCCAAAGAAATAAATAAACACACTGCTCTTTAGTAGCCATGTAACTCTCTGTTGTCTGGTACATTCTCTGTATCTCTGTATACTGATATGCCAATTTTTTCCAGTTTTTCAAACTTATCACAACCTTGGACATGATCCAAAGTGTGAACTATGCTGCATCAACATGAATGATCTTCTGATAAGATTAGGCTGATGCAACATCCAGATCACATTAGTGACCGATAGACAGGGGACGGACCCCTAGTCTAGTCCTTAAGTACTCAAATGTATCCTTCGGTAGAGCCTTTGTAAATATGTCTGCAAGTTGTTCTTTTAATGTAACAAATTCTAACTTCACTTGCTTCTCCTGTACTTGTTCTCTTAAGTAGTGATACTTAATAGATATATGCTTTGTCTTAGAGTGCATCACTAGATTCTTTGAAATATTAATTGCACTGGTATTGTCACAGTATATAATCACCGGCTCAGTAATTACCTCATTCATACCTTCCAACACTTGCTTAATATATGCAATGTTTGAACAATTTTTAGCAGCATCAACATACTCTGCTTCAGCTATAGACTGAGAAATGCAAGCCTACTTCTTACTTGTCCATGTAACAAGTCTTTCACCAAAGAAAAATGCTCCTTTGGTGGTACTTTTTCTGTCATCCACATTTCCAGCCCAATCAGCGTCGGTATAGAACTTCAATTCAAACTTGCCTTCCTTAGGATACCATAATCCATAATCTTTTATTTTCTTCATGTATCTTAAGATTCTCTTTGTAGCAACGATGTGTGATTCTCTAGGGTTTGCAAAAAATCTAGCAACAATTCCCACAGCATGTGCTAAATCTGGTCTACTGTGAACTACATACATTAACTTACCAATCATAGATTGGTACAATGTCTAGTTTACCTCTGTAGTTTCATCTTCCTTAGTCAATTTGCATCCAGTAGCCATTGGTGTTCCCACAGGTTTAGCATCTTCCATGCCAAATATTTTCAATACTTCCTTTATGTATTTAGATTGTGTGATGAATATCCCATCATTCTGTTGAGTCACTTGTAGTCCTAGAAAGAACTTAATCTCTCCAAACATAGACATTTCAAACTCTTTTCTCATCTCATTAGAAAAAGATTTACATATGTGATCTTGACCTCCAAAAATAATATCATCCACAAATATCTCAGCAATAAGAATAGTATCATCAGTATCTCCTTTCATGTACAAATTGTTGTTCTCACTAGTTCTAACAAATTCAATACTTAATAAATAAGTATGCAGCCTCTCATACCAGGCTCTCGGTGCTTGCTTCAAACCATACAAAGCTTTATGTAATCTGCATACCATGTCTTTGTTATCTGGATCAACGAACCCTTTAGGTTGTTCTATGTAGACCTCTTCTTCAAGCATTCCATTCAAAAATGCCGACTTAACATCTATTTGATAAACTTTGAATTTCTTGTGTGCAGTATATGCAAGTAGCATTCTAACTCCTTCTAATCTAGCAACAAGTGCAAATGTTTTACCATAATCAATTTCTTCCTCCTGTGCATATCCCTTGCATACCAATCTAGCTTTATTTCTTGTTACCTCACCATTTTCATTTAGCTTGTTCTTGAATATCCACTTAGTACTGATAACATTCTTATCTTTAGGTCTGGGTACTAAGGTCCAAGTTTTGTTCTTTTCTATCTGTTCTATTTCTTCTTTCATTGCATTGACCCATTCATCATTTTCTAATGCAACTTTTACATTATTTGGTTCATATTCACAAAATAGACATGTACCTTGTCTTGTCTTACTCCTTATTTGCATGCCAGCTTTTCTATCTCCAATAATTTGTGTCTCAGAATGATGTCTCTTGAAAAATCTTGCCAGTACTCAATCTCTTCTTTCTTGTTCATCCTTTGCAGGTTCAATAGCTTGCTCAGTAGGTCCATCCTGCTCATCAATTTCTCTTTCTTGTTCCTCGATATTGTTTTCCTACTGACCAGTTATCACAGGCTATGGCTTCGGTAGATACTCTAGGTGTTCAATGTAAGTGAATCTACCATAGTCTTATGGTTCCTTTGTACTTTCCTCTACATTCTTTTCATCAAACTCATCAACTCAGACATTATTACTTTCAATCATTTTATTAGTAGTTTTATTCAGACACTTATATGCTTTGATTTTACTGGAATATCCTAGAAATATCCCTTTATCACCTTTTGAGTCAAACTTCCCATTTCTCTCATCTTTCAGAATAAAACATTTGCTTCCAAAAATCCTGAAATAACTTACAGTGGGTTTGTGTCCAAACCATAACTCATAGGGTGTCTTGTTAGTGTCCTTTAGTTGTACTAGGTTCAGAACATAAACAGTTGTACTAACAACTTCTCTCCAGTATGTCTGAGCAACATTCTTTTGCAACATTAGTGTTCTTGCACAGTCAACTATTGACTTATTCCTCCTTTCAGCAATCCCATTCTACTGAGGTGTCCTTGGTGCAGAGACTTGTCTTTTAATACCACGCTCATTACAGAAATTAGTAAATTCATCAGAGATAAATTCACCTCCTCTATCAGATCTTAGGCATTTCAATTCCTTACCAGGCTCTTTTTCTACTTTTGCTTTATACCACTTGAATATCTTAAATGCTTCAGATTTTTCTTTTAAGAACATAATAGTCATCAATCTAGTATAGTCATCAACAAAAAGAATAAAGTATATATCACCATAATAACTCTGAGTTCTCATAGGACCACATAGGTCAGTATGAACCAACTCAAGTATATTCTTTGTTGAATAATCCTTTCTTTTGAAACTAGATTTAGTCATTTTACCTTTCTGACATTCATGACACATAACATGATCAAGTTTTGACAAGTTAGGCATACCTCTAACTCTTTTCCTTTTACTGATCTTAATCATGTTATCAAAATTCACATGGCATAACCTTTTATGCCACAACCAAGCATCTTGATTTTTCATCATCAAGTAAGAAGACTCATCAGTATCAAGATAAAATAGATTACCTCTTGATTGTGCACCAGTTCCAACTAGTCTTCCTCCATCATCATAGATTTTCACTTTCTTGCTCTCAAAAGCAACTCAGTGACCTAAATTATTCAGTTGTGCCACACTTAACAAATTATAGTTCAGTCCATCTACCCAATAAGCATTTTCACATTTTATCCTATCATTTATCATCAAGGATCCTTTTCCTCTTACCATACAGGGTGTGTCATTACCCATCTTAACTGATCCTCCATTGTATTCTTCAAGTTGATCAAATTTCTGTTCATCACCAGTGATGTGATGTGTATAGCCACTGTCTATGATCCATGTATTATTTTTGTTAACTTTAGAGATCAGTGATGTTTCTGCATGTTTTTCTTCTTCCTCTGAGTCATCTTTCATAGCAATAAATAAAACTTCTACATCATCATCAGAATCAGATTCAAATTCATTATCTTCGACTATGTAACATACTTTTTTGCCTTTATCATTACTATCTCAGTTGTCTCTATTATTGTGTCGGTAGCCTCTGTTGACTCTTCTCCCATAACTTCCTTCAGATCAGTCTTTGGTTCTATCATCAGCTTTCTTATGTGGACATCT
Source organism: Chamaecyparis obtusa (assembly GCA_027943335.1). Lineage (NCBI taxonomy): Eukaryota > Viridiplantae > Streptophyta > Pinopsida > Cupressales > Cupressaceae > Chamaecyparis > Chamaecyparis obtusa. Next base: position 3,039,315 of record BSBK01003718.1, read on the forward strand.
AGCAGTAATGTGGCTAACCTCTTTATAGTTAAAGCATGCTAAAGGTAGCTTACCTATATACCTTCCTTTACCTTTAGGTAACCTTCTGGTCAAGAGAGCTTCAAGTTCATCAAGCTCATCATCGGTATTGCTATCACTATCATCATTCTTATTATTCCTACTAGACTTACCAATCTTCAGAGAAGACATGAAAGCGGACTCCACAGAAAGAACAACACTATTGTCAAAGTTATTTAATTCAAAGGTTGTAAGTTTACCAATCAGATTGTCAAGAGTAAGGACATTACCAGCTACAAAACTTGTTTCATGAATAATAGATATTCTGATTGCATAAACTGACAATAAGGTTTTGAGGACTTTGCTTACTACTATCTCTTCACTAATAACACCATCAGATGCTCTAATAACATGTACTACCTCTTTTATTCTATTTGTGTACTGCACAATATTCTCACCTTCCTTCATCTTCATATCATCGAATCTGCCCCTTAAGCTTTCTGCTCTGGCTCTTTTGACATTCACATCTCCATGGTAAACTTGAGAAAGTTTATCCCGCATGCCTTTGGTAGTAGAGCAGCCTTTAATATCTTCAAATTCGACATTAGTACAGGCAATAGCAATCTCCATCATAGTAACATTGTGTTCATGCATGTCTCTTAGTTGATCAAATTTCAAGGGACTAGTGATCAGTTCTATGTAGCCATTCTCCATCAGTTCTAGTGTAGAATTCCCAGTTCTAGATATGTGCAACTTCATCTGGCTTTGCCATAGTGCGAAGTTATCTATGTTCATCTTTGGCACTTCCCTCTTGTACATTTTGAGATCTTTGTATTGAAGTCCTTAAAACTCTATTCTAAGCAACCAACGCTCTGAAACCAATTGTTAGAATAACTGAGAGGGGGGTGAATCAGTTATCCAGTGTCCCAATACAAAATGTATAATCCAAAAATAAATACTTATAACTTTTGATACTCGGTAGCTTAGAATATTGTATTGTATGTGCTTTTACCGATTGCCAGTCTGTAACATATAGTGATTATTGATCAAATCTAATATGTAACATGCAAATATGACATCAAACAAATGTCACAATCAACACATAACACAAGAGATTTAATGTGGAAACCCTCTGAAAGGAAAAACCACCTAGGACCAGCAACCCAAAAATATTCACTCTTTTGAAGTGAGGTCGGTGAAGACCCAACCTTGTTAAAGGTTACAAACACACTATTAGGTGTGACCTTGTTAGAGGATTTTAGACCAACCGTTATCGTTCAACCATCATTCACTATGGGGTTGATAGGATAAAAATATTCATTCTATGAATGATACATAAAAGACTTTCCTAGTCCACTCAGTTATAAAGAGATTTGACTGTGTACAATGGTTAAAATGTAACAGTAGGTGATATGCCTTAATACAACTTCAATTGCAGATGTACAAATCAATGTTAGGCTCATTGAATTCTCTGATCATTAAATCAATTCTGTCTCAATCAATATTCAGTAACTTACTGTCACTCGGTAAAAACTCTACAGTTCAGTTCTCACTAACTAGTTTGATTAGGCATGCATGAAAACTTGTTCACGTGATAATTTTGCAATCTCCTTCTTCTGGTATTCTGTTCATTATGAAATCTACAGTCTCTTAAATAGACAGGTAAACCGTTTTCTTCTCCTCCATTAGATTTTGTCGCTTAATCATTTTTGTTGATTTTGCTACTTAAACATCCTCGGTTGATGTGTTAATAACATGTTTGATTCTCATCCATTAGATCTTTTCTAAATTTTGTTAGCCATCGATCTTTTTAACAAACTTCATCTTCAACCTCATAATCATACACTTTTCAGCTCATCAATCTTATCGGCTAAACTAGTCATTTAATTCCTTTGCTCTGTTCAGTTAACAAAGAAATGCCTCGGTGAACACAAGCTTGGTTTACACTATGCTCGATATACACTACACTTCGTCGGTATATACTAAAATGCTTCATCAACCGACAAGACTGCTTTGTGTCTTTCAGCTCTTTTCCTCATCATAGATGAATGAAACATAATCAAGTCAATATCATAATTAGGTCATAGACTCATCAACAAGTTACTCAATGTATTCATTATCCTCATATGTCATATACATCTTCCTCATGCAGATATTTTTGTACTTCATCTCTTTCACTCCTTTTCTATAGATGTCTCGGTATAGTAACTTACAAGATAAGTGTTGTCAAACTAGTTGACATCAATGACAACATAATACTGATTTAATCATATTACATATCTAATCAATTAGTTCAGTGATCTTAAATCATAGATTCTTCAATCAGGTTATAAATCAGTTGTAGTTCATCATTGGTCTTCAACCAAAAAAAATCTTATTTGTACTTCAATAAAGATGCATTGCATCCTACAATATCAATCCTTTTCCATGATGCAAACCCAATAGCCAGACACTATGAGCCTAAATTTTCAAGAACAAGTACACACAATCGCAATCTATATATATAATCACAGTTGTTGATCGCATCTTGCAATTTTGACTCTATCTAGATCACCATTGGAAATGCATTTGATGCACATGGACTTTGTCAAGTTAATACACTTGTTTCCCCATGTGGGGAAAGCATGTTTGTTGCTATGGCTTTACTACTTGATGAACAGTTTGACACAATTTATTTACAACTATATGTAGCCCAATCTTTAGCCAATGCAATCAAAGTGAAAAATAAATTTGCATTTTCATGTTTTTGCATGTTTCACCAACATACTATTGCAGAAAATAATGCTATATTGAAATTCCAATCACTCATTTCTAAAATTGGAATACCATATGTAGAAAGCAAACTTGAAGCTTCTGAATATTATTTACTATGGATTTCATATCTATTTGACACAATCATTTATGTATGGGAAACAAATTTATAGCCCAAAGCCAAGACATATTGCAATTGAAGACTACCAAAAAAAAATTAATTTAATCGAGTATGAACATAACTCTGGGCACTCCACAAAATACAACTACTGGATAATACCCATACAATTGTTGTGCTAAATAACTATAGTCAATTAGACTGTCTTTATCTCCAAAGCATTGCTACAAATAATATAATTGCTACAACTAATGTAACGTCTATGCCTCAAACAACTACATGTTCACGAAGCACAGATTTTAAAATCCCACGCTCATTGCGATGTCTAAAAGCTACAATACGTAACAGAGGAAACCAAGAAAAAAATAAAGATAAAAAACAAATGACCAAAATAAGAAGCATTCAAAATCAGCCAACCATAGACATGATAAGGCCTAGCCATCAAGGAACCAAGCGTAAATGTCGATCTGCAAAAAAATGACAATGCAAAAAACTATTGATAAATACTTGTAAAGCATAAATGACACACCTACACAATTATGTACTATTTGTGAAATGCTTCATTTCCATATAAACATTCGCAAAGTTGACTATGCATGTGTCAAGGCATTCTCTTTGCTTTCCATGGCAACTGACAAAAAGAAAATTGAAATAGGACAACCCATTTGTAAACAATGTATAAAAGCTATTTCATTTGGCAAAGTCCCTTAGTTTGTTGCACCATGGAAAATAAGATGCAATCCACGAATAGATGTTGTGCATACATTGACTTTGCTAGAAGAAAGACTTGTCTCATTACGTATTGCTTTTACACAAATAAGACAATTAGGATATAAAAGATCACAATATGTCTTGAATGGCACAATTATCAATGTCCCTATAGACTTTGATAAGGTGCAACAAGCATTACCTAGACAAATAGATGAAACTAGAATAGTTGCAGTCAAATTGAAACAAAAACTAGAGTAAAAAAATGCATACACACAAGGAAATATTAGACCTACTTGTGTAATGGCTGCTTTGACAAGTTTATCAAATACACCATTGTATAAAAAAGATAACATCTCTATAAACAAAGATTGGGAAGCTCTAGTTTCTACGAAAAAAGAACCCATGGATACAGACATTGAACTAGAAACATAAATCAATGATGATATGACTGAACTTGAGGAAGAGCTTATAGTTGAATCACTCATTCATTGGTTCAATGACCCACATTCAATCAAAGACCTTGACACAACTATAATTGAAATTGTACCCTTAGAAGGGTTTAAGCCTCTTGGCATATTCCAAGACACCTACTCAAAAGAAATGAACTTTCCAACTCTATTTTATGGATTCACATGAACAACTGACATTTCAAAGATATTATCCTTCCAAAAAATAGCAAAATGGGAACTCATGCATAAAGATAATGACTTTGCAACACACATAACAAATATTTTCTTCAAAGTTGTTAAAGTTATTATTCAACAAATATCATCGCTCGCATGGGTGTGCATAAGAAAAACTGAACTAAAAGGTAAAAAGTTGCTAGCAAAAGATGTCCGTAGTCTTGCAAATTTGGAGAAAATATTAAGATCTCCATTAGGCTTTAGATCACTAGGGAGCATTCGTACATCTCTAGACTACTTAGAAAACACAAGGAAAAATATTTTTGCAATGATAAGACAATTAGAGCCTCTAACTTTCTTCATGACTTTGACAAGTGTTGAGCACTTTTGGCATCCGTTATGCAAAGCATTACAAGATATATCTTCTAGGCAATAACCCAAGCACAATGAAACTATAGAAGATCAAGATTTAGACTTTGAAATCAGGGAAAATCTAGTTCTTTGCAGTCATTACTTCAATCATAGGGTCAATGTGATCCTAAAAAATAGTCAACTATTTGGCAAAGTGTTGGACTATTGCTTTGTGACTGAATTCCAAAACCGAGGAAATGAGAATGTGCATTTCATGTTATGGATAGAAGATGCACCAATATATGGAAATTGCAAAAATAGTGATATAGAAATGTTTGTAGATAAGTATATTTCATGTGACTCTTCTTTTCTAGTTGATACAGACCTTGTCAAGATGTAGACGCACCATCATACAAGGACATGTGAAAAATATAAAACCTTGAACTGTCGATTTAGCTTTCCTTTGCCTCTTATGACAAGGACAAAAGTACTAGAGCCCTTGCCAACTGTTAATGCTACAATGAAAGATAAAGCAAAAAACTTCTTCAAGCAATAAGAAAATAAACACTATACAAAGAAAATTACATTTGACAATTTCTTGGATGAATTCCAAATCAATGAAACTGATTACATTTCCATGCTACAATCCACATTATCTAGGAGAATTGTTATGTTGAAAACACATCCAAATGATATTTGGGTAAATGCATTTGCAAAGCAAGTGCCATCTTTATGGTTTGCAAATACAAATGCACAATACATACTAGATGCATATGTTGCTGCATCATATTGCTGCTCATATATGACAAAACAAGATAGAACAATGTCTCTTGCATTTCGCCAACTGCGAAAACAATGCAATTATGCTTACAATGACAAGACACAATTCATACGTAAGCTAGGAAATGCACTGCTCATCTATCAACAAATGTCTACTCGTCAAGTTGTTCACATCATCTTGTCACTTCCACTATGTAAAAGTTCAAGAAAAACTATTTTCATCAATACTGCCTCATTAGACAATAGAATATTTATGTTAAAAATCCCAAAGCTATTAGCAAAAGAGGACGATAATTCAAAAAACATAATGTATGCATCTACAATATAGAAAAGTACACACAACGATCAGAAGCTTTTGAAAAACTATCACTAGTTGAATACACTTCTTTATATAGTAGCAATGCAATAAAGATTAAAAAAAAGACACAAATTATACACTATGTAAAATACAACCCACATATTGATCATGAAAATTATTGTAGAGAAAAACTTATGCTTTATGTACCTTTTTGAATTAGTGAACAAACATTGTTAGTTGGTCATAAAACATGGAACACGACATACAATGCAAACAAAACACAAATTACAAATATTGAAAAAATGTTCAATGCACAGATTGATTATAGGTGGGGTGACATTGAGGAAGCTGCCACACATGCTGGCATTGACAAATACCCAATAATGGAATTTGATCATGAAAATGAGAAAACTAAAGAATAAAATGAAATAGAAAAATATGACATCATAACTGATTTGTTACATGCAAGAAATCAAAAGTCGACACATTAAACTTGCAACTTATTATTCATAGAAATAGCTCATCCTTTTTTGCTTAGTAACCATGAATACTTCAGTCTACAAAGATAATTAAATAAAGAACAACAAACAATAGTCAAGGATGTACTAATGGCAAAGAGACTTGCACCACAAAAACCACTATACTTATTCTTGACAGGTGGAGCAGGGACAGGAAAGACCTTCACAGCTAAAGTTCTCTTTGAAGTTGTGAATCGATTCTACGATAAACAACTTGAAAGCGACCCACTAAAGGCTAAAGGTATTATTGTTGCTTCCATAGGAAAAGCTGCATTTAATGTGGGTGGAAACATTGCACATTCCATATTCCACTTTCCACTTGTCATGCAATTCTTCAAAAATATGGCATTTGCACTCAAACACGCTTGACAACTTAAGCAAAAAATATGACCAATTACAAATTCTACTTATTGACGAAGTCTCAATGATTGGCTCTATAATGCTATACAACATTAACAAAAGATTACGTCAAATAAAACACACTCCAACCAAACCCTTCAAAAACCTAGATATCATATTTTGTAGTGACTTATACCAAGCACAACCAGTGTGCGATGCTTGGATATTTGAAGAGCCAACAATAAATAATGACAAAATACCATACACATTTTGGACCAATAATGTCACATGTTTTGAACTACGCACTATCATCAAAAAAAAAAATGAACTCTTTATTTCTATACTCAATCGTGCCAGGATTTCTGATCAAACTAATGAAGATATCTCCTACTTGAATACAACATGGTATAAGCCTCCGCCTAATGACCCACAACTACCTTACTTGTTGCAAAGAAATTTAGCAGTCGATGAGCACAAAAAGAAAATGTTAAACTACTTGCCTACTAAGCTATATGTATTAGACACCATCGACAAAAAAGACATACCTATTGAAAATGATCACTTTCACCTTGAAAAGACATCATTGCCTACTACAATCTTAGTTAAGCCAGGAATCTTGGTTGAGCTAATATCATGCAATCTTGATACTCAAGATGGTCTAGTCAATGGTGCTGATGGCATTTTCCAATGTCAAACAACTGCATAAGAAGACATTGTTTGGATTCAATTTAATGACCCCATAGTCATAAATTTGCATCGTCAACAAATGAAAACTTTATACACAACTTTTATTATCCATTCCTGGACACCAATAACGAGAATTGCTAGAAAAGTCAAAATAAGTACAAAAATAGTCACACAGACACAATTCCCTTTCCAACTTGCATGTGCAAGAACCATCCACAGAGCACAAGAGATTACAATGGATGCACTTGCTTTTGACACTTTCAAGGTCTACCAACATGGTCTTGCTTACAGTGCTTTGTCACGTGTACGAAACATTCAATCATTGTATTTAATACACAAATTGCAACACCAAAATTTTAAATTATCACAAAAAGTTAAAAATGAAATGCAACGCCTACAAACTTTAGTGCAATGTTCACTACATTACAACCTTCCTTTTCAATCACCAAACCATTTCATCATATGATCTTTGAACACACACAACTTTCTACTGCATGCACAAGAAATAGCTCATGATCAAGATTTGGTTTCTGCAACTATACTTTGCCTCCAAGAAACAATAATCTTGAGCACCTCATGCTCTTAAGTGAAAAATTCAATTGCTATCCTTCATCAACTATTCATGGCCTACTAACATGTTGTACAAAGGAAACCACATTGCAAAAAATTGAAACTTTTGCAACAAAACACTTGGAATCAATAACAATGGACATATTGTATCTACAAACTGCTCTAGTCCACATTACAAACTTGTATTCAACACCAACTGCACCAATTTATGAGCTATTTAATATGTTGGAAAGCATCATCAACTCACAACCACCAAATTCCAAATTGATTATTTCAGGAGACTTCAACATTGATATGCTAAATTCAACAAAACAAAAAACAATGCTCCTTGAATTCATGCAACACCACAAACTATCTTTTGTTATTGAAAAACCAACAATAACTTCTGGAAGCATGCTTGATCACTTTTGGATACACAATATCGATATCTCTCTCATCAACTTCAATGTACTAGACACCTACTAGACATACCAATTTGCAAAGCCTTACAACTGCAACTATAGCCCATTAACATGGGATTTTCTATGACATCTTACACACCGTCTTTACCAGGTGATAGCAATTGCTTAGATAATGTACAATCACTTTAAAAAGTTAGCATTGCTTAAAAGTTTGCTCCATGTTTATAGGTACATAATAATTGCTTGCAACAAAACAACTATAACAATTACTTACAAGTAGTCTCTCTGACATTTAGTCTCTAACATTACTTACAAGTAGTCTCTATAACAATTACTTACAAGCAGTCTCTCTCTTACTTACTTACAAGGACCCTGCAAAAGACATTATCAGCCTAAGCAATTACTTACAAGTAGTCTCTCTGACATTTGTGCCAGACCTAATATTATGGTCTTCTTTTTTTTAATTCAACCACTTTTCAAAATTATTTTACATGTTTAGCTCCTTTCACTTTGAAAATTTTGTAAAAATATGCTTTGTTATACATTTATTATTTTCTATTTGTTTTTGCACTTTAGTTGCATACCATGGCTACTGAACAAATCAAAATAGAAGACACAATGTTTGATGACAATATGCAATCAAAAAAATGTGCACGCCTTGAAAATGAGTACTGTTATCTCACACTTCCCTTCTTATTATCATTCCTTAATTGCAAATGTTTTGGTCTTATATGTTACATTACTAATTTTCATACCACACAATCTGATGTCATTTCTTTGTAGTTCAAAAATAGACCTTCCTCATCAATACAACCTCATAGATAATCCAACTGATTCACATGATGATCAAGAGCAAAATAGGCAAGTGTCTTCTCAAATTTTAAAAAATAATTTCTCACATTTCTTCTAACATGGCAATTGTTTTTCTTTGCAATATTGTATAATCTAAAATAATTTGGTTTGCTGCAGATCAAATTCTGAAACAACTCAACCATTTAGGATAATTGTCATCTGCACAAAATAATCTGCAGTCATCTTCGAAGGTGATGTATTGGTTACATATGGCCCTTCTTGCAAAAATAACTCAACTATTGAACATAAAAATCAATCACACATGTAGATCTGATTGACAGAGATGGGAAAATGACTATAACAACAAATATTGCTAATAAATTGATTGAAACATTTTTGCCCTGACTTTCTCCTGGTGCAAGTGTCTAATTGAATAAGTTCACAGTAAATAAAAAATCACAATACTAAAGAGGAGACGCTGACTATTGTCTACTGCTAAGTTCTCAAACAACAATTCAAAAAATTGATAGAGTTTGCAAGCAACAAAGGCTGACACCTGATACATCCATCTCTCAATTGATGTAGTCACCAAATATCTATCCAATTGAGACCCTAGGCGTCTTTGTCACATCTCATGATCAAGAACCAACACAATACCAAGTACAGATAAGAGATGGTGAATTGTCATCTTACACAACTACTGTAAGATACTTCTACTAAATATGAACAAATTTTATATGTAGCTCATATCTTACATTTTGTTCTCTGCACTCATAAACATATTTATTGTTCTTGCAGCTAATAGTGCCAAAAACACACACAATTCCTTACAACAGCCTCCAACAAATCCTAACTACAACAACAATACCAAGATCACCATTTCTTCTTCTCAAAAATGTTGTTTGCACCAAAGCACGAGGTTTAGGTATCATTCAATCAGGCCTTTCCACTTTCATTGACACTCTCCATGACGAATGCAATATTTCTTTTCTACAAACACTTGCTTAGTCAAACATTCAGGTAATAAAATAAACACTCAATGCTATAAACTCTATTATCATTACCATTCACTAAATTCAAAAGCCTTCTCATTCATCAACTAAAATATTTCCTCCATTCGTAGGTAATAGGAACCTTGAAAATAAAGAATGTGCACCTGTCGCCATACCAGCCACACTGTACTATGTGTCATCATACAGTTTCCACATGCCATAGTCCAACTAACAATACCGCTCACTGCACCAAATGTGAAAAAACCACAAAATTTTCATATCAACCCTACTTACAATGCATAATAGAGACTGAAGATGTCATTCTTGAGTGGAATTTACACAAGAATTTATTATAAGAAAACTTTCCAGAAATTACAAAAATACCTTTTGAAAATTATAAAAAATTTATGTCCACAACTATCTACATCATGCAAAGGTTTGAAATACAGGGAACCTTCACTCTTGCCATGAACAATTCTATTATTTCCATTGAAAAATAAGCCACTAGCGTAAGCTTCTAAACAACATTTATCCCCCATTTCTTCTACTTAAAAACATTATTTTTTGTAACCAACATTGATGTCGACCTAATTGTTGCATGTAAATTGTAGAGTATCTAAAACAAGATTGCCATTTACAAAAAGATTTCCTGCAACTACACGACACTCCAAAAGGTAATGTCAACTTATTTCACAAACATTTTATACCTTCAAATTCAATATATACACACTTATAGTTTTTGGTACCTATGCATTCATTTTCTTCAATTACAAAAAATAGCAAACATCATTCCACTTGGAATGAGTCTTTACTCAACCACAGGCTACAATTTGATAGTTCTATTTTTTTTCCATTTTTGTTTATAATTATAATTCAGTATTTGTTGTCATTTTTAATTTTATCCTATAGTTTCCTTTGTTAGGTACAGTATCTTCGCATTTATTCAAGTTCCATTCTTTTTTCTATGTGCTAAAGTATACTTCAAACACCATTAGCCATTCCCCTGACTCTCCTTTGTTTCCTCTCTGCCCCTGCAAATCAGACCTCACCAAACTGATTTAGCTTCTAAACTATGTTAGCTAGCAATAGTTAATGGATATCACAAATCAAATCCTGGCATTAGCCATGACATTGTCAACCTGCGTAAAACCAGCAACGATAACTAATTGACCTTATCACATAATCCACTGTCGTTTCCTCTACTTTATTGTTGAAATTAAAATGCCCTAAAAAAAAATTTCATGGCCCATACAATGGGCATGGTTATGCCCACAATGTCGCTTCCAATCAAATGGTACACAGATGCAAACTATACATTGCCACTCTAACCACATCTTGTTGACTGCATTTTGTAAAACAATTCATGCACCTGTCTATGTGTTCACATTTTACATACTCCACTATATGGCTCCATTGTGCAATGATGGATGGTCCTACACTATGATCAGAGGAAGCCCATTTTATGTGTGCTCATCTATAATCATGCCTTCATTAAAATCATATTTCATTGAGCTATTTTATCAAACAGGTCACACGCCTTAATTATGCTCCCACATTTGTAAACACGCCTGGTAGTGTGTTTCTAATAAAATCTACCCAGACCTCCCATCCCAGCAAGTGTGCATAGAAGACAACAAAAATTTGTGACAGTTAGCTTTGCATCCGCATTAGATACTAGAAGTTAAACTAAGTTTATGTAATGAAATAAATCAACTATTTAGGTGTTAAAAAGATACACAAATTTTACTCAATTTCGACATCTCCTAGATTTCTAATGAGGTTTCTACAATAAAAGCTACTAATTAATTAGGCTTTAAAGAATGGCACAAATTTTATCTAGTTTAAAATAATAGAGTAAATTAGGTGTAAAAAGGATGCACAAATTTTATCCACTTCGGACACCTCCTCGATTTCAAACTAGGTTTCTGTAATCAAAGCCAGTAATTGATAAGGCTTCAAAAATATGCACAAATTTTATATGCTAATTGCTCCTGCTTTAACCTCTACCTCTGTCACTGGATATCAATCTCTAACACAAGGCCAAACTATCCATTATTTAATAGGGAATTGTGGGCTACGCCTATTGATCTCGAATAGATGCCACTAGAGGTTATCAATCTCGATATGGAAGGGATGCAACCTATGGCTCTGCCTTTGTGTCTGCCACCTACTTTAGAACCTGCCATACCTTTCAATTGTTTGTCCCAACTGCTTACCTTTATTGTTTACTTTCAACCATAAGCGAGGTTGGCTCTATTTATCCCACCCTTCTAGACTCATTATAGGGGAGCTACATGGCCAACTTTGGGCACTGACCAAGACATACAACAGAATGAGACACTAAAAACATTAGTGCAGAATATTATATATACATAGACAGGAGGACAGATGCCTTATGTCACATATGCATGGACTGGCTAAAGCTCCAACATAAAACTTTCAATCTATATGTATTTCCACTCTATCACTAATAACTACAATCCAAAGTCGGTGACTTAGTTGATGAAGGCATTCATAGAAGTAGGAGAAAGCATTCTGCTAAACAATCTTGAGGGCCTTGTTCTTTTCATTGTCGTGAGCCTCATACAATTTACTTATAGTGAAACTAAAACAACTAGCATCTTCTACATCTTGGTTTCTTCTTTAGCCTCTTCTAACTCACTTCCAACTTTTATTTGCTGCTTTTAGTCACTCAAAATTATGGGTTTTGCATTTATGATACCATAAATATAATACAAAATAACTGAATTTATTCACTTCTAGCCATAGCAATCCTCAGCTAAAACTTGGGGTCTGTCTTGTTGCAAATATTATAACCAACAAGGGACGTAAGCTGATTCTTCCTCTACTTTCTAGCCATCCTTCTAATTTTATTTCCTTCTTCTTGCTGACTATTATGCCAAACTGGTTCCATGCAACTATCACTCTTATTAACATCTTTTTTCTTCTAATAACTACTAACAAATGTGTCTTCCTCATGAGAATCACTACTACCCGCTTCTTCATTTTTATTTCTTAAAATGCACTTGTTTCTTGATGAAATCTTACTACTCGCTTCTTCATTTTTATTTCTTAAAATGCACTTGTTTCTTGATTAAATTGTATGAAGATTTCATCAATGATTTAGATTAAATTTTTTTATTTGAAAGAATTACTAGTTGCAAAGAAATTTTTTTAAAAATTTATAAAAATCAAAATGCATTATGAACATACCGTTTTCCCTCTTTATAAAGGGTTTAGAAAAAAATATGAATGTAGGAAGAAAAAAAGGTGTCAATTCGGGAATGTTGTGTCAACAATTTTTCCCCCTCTTTCTCATAAGATTTAGAAAACTATGACCTTAAAAGAATTAGGGTTGAATAAAAAATAAGAATTAAATTTCATCAACTTGTAACGAATACCAAACTCCACAAATCCTTATAAAGCTACAGATCTTTAGCTATTGACAACAATCAAGATTTCCTTGAGACAGAATTATAATTAGCTTGGAAAATTATAAAACTGAATAATAATTAAACCATCAAAAGTATTATGACATACATTGTTGTTTATTTTAGTTTACACCATTTGCTTCAACATGTAACTTGGATGAATGATAACTGTGTTGGGCAACGCCACATTTTTAGGCAAGTGTCCCTTTTTAATTATTATTTTATTGTTATTAATGTTGGACACTGAAGATTGCATGCGTATTAATTTTGAGATTTGTTGTTTGTAATTGTTTATTGCTAGGTTTTTTATGCTTTTTGTCTCCCTTACTAGCACCTTGTAGGTTTGTCATATAGTTTTGCATGTGTGTTATGGATTGGGGTCATACATTTTCCTAATTGATATTACAAGGGTCCAATAGATTCATCTCCTTTGCTATTTAAAAGAAAAAAAATAACATCATAAGTGCCTGTAATGTATACAACTCGGGCCCTATTGTACTAGATTAACTTATCAAAAAAAAATTGCAAAAAGGAAAATTATGAAGTCTTAACATGTCATTATAGTATTAAAATTCAAAATTAGAAGCAACATTTACTAGTCTTCATATTCTTCCCCATGAAAAGAAATAAGTTGTTCATAACTTGTGGAGTTACATCAGTTACATTCAACTCTACTAAACCAATTAGATATAAGGTTTACCTAAAGTCTAAGGTAGTTTACTTAGTTTCCGTCCCATAAATAGACTCTGCTGATGAACAAAACCTTGCACATAATCCATACTCTCATATTGATGATCCAGAGTAGAAAAGGGAAGTCCTTTTACGAATTCCTAAAAATAGAAGAAACAAAGGCCTCCTCAGGGTGCCTCAAATAGTATAGGGCTAGTACTGCTTGAACATGTGCTATTGTTGGTTGAAAAAACATAAACAACTCAATTAATAGGTTAAACAGGTGCATGCTTCAACAAAGTAAACTACCTTTGATACTGTTGTTGACTAGGTTTTTGCCTATGCTCTAGCTACTACCTTCTATGCCTATGCTCTACCTGCCTTTGCCTTTTCTTATGCTCCATCCACTATAAAAGATAGGGTTGGATCAACATATGCTTAAACATGTGCTTAATCTACTGCTACTTATTTATACATTCTAGTCCTTTTGTTTAGCACTACAGTTAAATTATTATATAAGTCTGATATCTATTAACATAATATATGATGCAAAGGAGGATAGGGAGACGGGCCAAAGGCACACCCTAACCAGATCCACCTTGCAGAACTACACACGGAAGCAACAACACAAGTGAAAGAGAGAATGCAAGATCTTTCATATATTATCTTCAAATTGATTCATACATGTTGGGCTATAAGGCCTTCCTGGTTTAGGCCAGATATTACAATCAAGTACAAAAGTCCTCAAACATGCGAGGATCTGCGAACAATCTTGTATCTTCTATCAAAATTGACTCCCTAAACTCTAACCAAACTACTACATTTATACAAGAGGCTACTGAACAAGTCAACCTTCAGATCCACCAATCATGGAAGGAACGACTAGATCTAGGTCCACACGCTTCCCAATGATAGATGATAGCATTAAATCTGCAACCAAAATTAATTGAAAGAGTTGGCCTCAACAGAAACTCAAAAGAAACTCGTCAGTAAGCAAGGATAACCGAGTGCCAGAAAAGCATCATCGAGCACCTGGGAATTTCACCAAGCGCTAACGAGATAACCAACCAACACTGACGAATAAAGGAAACCAAGCAACACTGAACCAACTCAGTCAAAGAAGGAACCAAGCAACATTGAAAACTACCAACATCTTTTTGGTGACACAAGATTGCCAAGGACCCGAGATGCTCTTGCATCAGACACCTGGGGTTATTCAGAAATGATTCTCCGAATCATGGACTAGGTATGATCTAAGCTGCATCCAACTTAGATTGTGAAATCCATGAACTGTCTTCAATTGGTCTATTCTTTCACTTTACCAAATATTCCATATATTGTTTTCCTCTTGTACTTCTGCCAATTCTTTGCTCCAAAATATGCTCAACTTTTTCCATCTGCTTCTTAGGATAATCAATTGTGATGTCTCCCCTATCAATCAGATCTTGAATAGTGTGCTTCAAGCGTAAGCAGTTATTAGTCTTGTGACCTTTACCTCGATGGAAATCATAGAATTCATTTTCTTTCCACCAATGCGGCTTAAGGTCTGGATCAGATTGTCAAATCGCTGCCAAAGCGATGATGTTATCAACCAGTAGAGTTTTCATAGCTGATTCTAAAGATTCTCCAAGAGGAGTGAACTTTCATTTATTATCCCAAGATTTGTATTCTAGCTTCTTTTGAGATGGTTCAAACGGCTTTTGTTCTAAGGCTTTAATGGCTTGGGTGCCAAGAGTGAGATTGTAGGCTAGTGCCTTTGATGGGACACAGATAATGTCAACAACGCCATCTACGACAATGCCTTTGTTCTTGTTCTAGTTTTTATTTTTATCTTTTGAACTACATCCAGATTCGTACTTATCTTTTTGAAGCGTGATATCTCCTTTCTTGACAAGTACTTTCTCAATCTTGATCGCATTATCTACCATTTTATCAAAAGATGTATGATCTTGCATTTGTAAAGGATAGTTGATCTCTGGAACAAGGTTATTGATGAAGATCTCTAGTTTTTCAGTCTCTAGAATAGGTCTGGCATATAGAGAGAATTTATTTTGCCATCTTTTGAGGAATGTTAGGAATGGTTCCCCTGGATATTGCTTGAGATTGTAGATATCAATCATGGTGACCGGATGTTGAATATTGTAGGATTATTCTTGATAAAACAATTTGATCAACCCCTCAAAAGTTTTGATAGTAGGTGGCAACTTAGAAAACCAATGAATGGATGCTCCTCCCAGAGATCTAGGAAAGAGATGCATGAGATAAGTTGGTTCATGCATGAACTCCATGGACTATGTACATAACTCTCTGACATGATCTTGATGGAGGAGGTATGTAACCAGTTTTTAATCGAAAGTTGCCAAGACCGTCATCCTCATAAAGACCAGAATTGATGAGTTGCTCAAGATTTGGACCCTGGATATTAGTCAAAGGTAAGGTCTGAGACATTTCTCCTGATTTCTTGTGTGAGGAAGCTCTGGTTTCCACCATTAACCTTAGGTGAAGCGAAGAGAATAGGATGAAGACAACTGAAGAATGATTTGATTCAAGAAAATTAGATGACGCAACCTTGTCAAGATTATGATTGGTTTGAAGATTCGATTAGATGTGGGTGAAGGATATTGTGCCTTAGATGTATGGGTACATTGCCCAAAAGATAGCAGACATGAGTTCACAACACTTAGTCTATTTTTGGAAGATTGATTGAAGATGGATAGATCTGACAAGGTTTTCAAACAAGATGAAAAGGACTCAAATCGATTAAACAGAAGGCTCAATTGGATTCAAAAGGCCACTTTTGGAAAATGATAGGATTCTCAATAGCTACTGCTCTGTTCCTGACACAGTGATTTGTTCGACAGATTTTGGAACTAGGCTGAAAAAGCTGGATATCTGGCAATTCTGACAATTTTTTGACAACTTTTCAAAATTTTCCCAAATGACTTTCTACAGGCTCGTACGACAGTGGGTAGGCTATGAAATGATAGTTGAAAAACTCGTATGACAGTTGCAAAAACTCACACTACAATTGCTAGTAGGATTTGACTTTTTGAATTTTCTGGCAACAAGACTCGTACGACATTGGGTTCTTTATCATACGATAGTTGGGTAGTTTTGAAATGACATTTGGCAAAACTCATATGAATTTTTGACCTCCTGAGATGACTTTTGACTCCAGAAAGGAATTTCACTTCAAATTTTGCAAATTTAGGGTTTTCAGTTTTGGATTGTTTGCAAATTGTACTGTCTAGATTTGAAGATTATACCAGATTTATTTATTTTTAGTATCCAAGTAGATAAACAAGCATGTAGAATAGTAAGCAAGTTATTTCAAGCACATCTAAAAATAATGAACAAGGGAAAAAGCAACCTTGTGCATGAACAATCAAGTGACTGAATTGTGCTAATCCCTGAGAGTGCTAATTGTGTATGTTCCAAAAAGTTTTGCAATAATGCACATATTCCTAGAAAATGAAAATTTGGCCTCTCTAGGGTTTTTAGTAATGGTCTGACTCTGCAACTTTTATGATCCAAAAGGGTGAACTCCAATCCTGACGCACTAGGGTTTTGACACAGTCTGAAAATTTAATTAATCAGGAGCTACTAGGGAGATCTAACAACCCAACAATGAACTACACCTGTGAAGACTTCTTCCACAAGGACATTTATATAGTGGTTGTCACTACCATGATGAAAATGGCTATTACCGCTTGAGGTTCTGTCAATGTGGTTGACCCAATTAAGGGAATGTCCACTACGATTAACCCTCTCTAAAGGTGACTCAAAAAATATACCACATAGGGACTGGTTCCAGATTCAAGGATCTGAGTTTCTGATACTACCCAAAAAGGGAGTAGAGCATAGTCCTCTAGCCTTTTCACTTTTAACCAAGACAAAGCAGACAAATAAATCCAACATGCTAAGACTAAGATTATCTCACAAAGATCTATGATGCCAACCCCTTGTGATCTATCAACCTCTTTGGAGAGAGAATGTATCAATCAAAAGTTGAGGACATGCAAATCTAGTAGAACGTGAGACTCTCAAAGTATCCTCCCCACCTACAAGGGATCCTTCATTGAGAAGAGTTTCACTGGAAACCCACTCTCTCAAGATCCACAAGTAGTGTTCATGGGACCTAATTACTATGTGTAACAAAGATTCTGAAAGCAAACTATGTTTGTTTTTATAGCCCAAATGAAGTCTATGATAGGAAAGCAATAAAAGTCACCCAAGCTAGACACATGAGATGTTCGTTTTAAGTGCAAAATCAAAGTCTTATCAGTTGAGAAGATTACCTGAATTCCTTGCAATGCGCTTAGTAGATTTTTACCTATTTTAAGTAATTCTTGCACATTTTCCAATCAAAACCAGTAGGAGTCAATCAAAACTAGAGAATTTCAATTGTTAAGATTAGTTGTTAGTCCAAATCTGAAAATCAAATCTGACAAACTGCCCTGAAAAATGAAATGACAATTGAAACCTGGTGCCAAAACTCATACGACAGAGAGTCTATTTCCAAATGATAGTCCAAAAACTTGTACAACACTGGGTGTCTGATGATATGACAGTTGAGCTTCCAAACAACAGTGTGTACAGTCTAGCACGATCCTCAATCCAATAGACTATTGTACGACAATGGGTACAGTCTGATACGACTTTTGTCAGAAACTCATACAAAAATTATACGAACAGAAAATTAAAAATCATAGTTTTGCATAGAAATTGAGAAGAAAAGACAGAAATTGATAGAACTGAATTGGAAACCCGTTTCAGGGCCCCACAGTGGGCACCAGAAATGTGTGTGTGAATTTTGTACCTGATCTATAGACACAACACTTTAGTAAAATATTAGAGGTTAGTCAAAAATGAAATCTGCAATGAATTGAAATCTAAACTAACTAGGCAATTTACTGCCTTCTAGTAGGTGCGAGTATGATGTTCTCATATTTGAATCAAGATCAGTGACCTTGACGACACCTAAACGAAGGATTTGAATGCAAAATCTAGATATGAATTGAATGCACTTAATCTATTTTTTTTATTTTTCTTATGCAATTATGATGAAAAACTGATATGAATCTATGCTAGATGAAATTTATATGCTTATGAATTGATCTAAGATGAATTCTAAATGATATGCAATGCTCAAAAAATAAGAATGATCTCACAAATAGCTTGGATTCGCAAACATGATTCTTCAATCTCCAATTCGACAGTGTGAGGATGCAAATTCATGGATCTCAAATGAGGAGCTGAAGCCTTGATTTAATAGAAATCCAGGGCTTTGGAGGTGCATGGAAAAAAGCCATAAATCACTCTTGATAAACTCAGGTTGATTTTTGAGTTATCAGGAATAAAAGATAATTAACTCACAAAAATTATGCAAATCATGCAAAAACAGCTTTTTAATTCAAATTAGAAGTTTAGATCAACTTTAAACTCAAAAATGATGTTGAGTTCCAAAAAGTCAATAACTTGCATTGATTTTCTAATTTGGAGTTTAACTGCTCTTTGAATGTGCACATGGATAATTATGAATTAATAAATAAATAAAGTGATTTATTCTCAACTCAACTGATTTTTGAAATAAAATAATTGATTTATGGGTTAATCAATCATTTAATCAAACTTTTATTCAAAATTACATTATTAAATATGACAAATTGCTTTAATCAATTAAATAAGAATTTAATCAATTAATGATAGGAACTTTGATTTTAGTTATCAAATTTGAATAATACAATTTAAGAATAAATATAATAAAATTCAATTAAATAATTAAGTGGCAGTATTAAATCTAATTAATTAAATATTTAGAATATTCAATTAATCAAACTTTAGGATAAATAAGATTTATCACCAAATAATCATTAAATTAAAGATAATTAAGATAATTAGGAATATTACTAGGAATATTCCCCAATGCAGATTTTAGGATAATCAATTAGAATTCGATGATGTTCCGATGTGCCTTAGGTTAGGACTTCGATGTCGATTTCATTCAATTTGAAGATATAGGAGGTTAATGAACCTATAGCCCATTTTTGGGGTATTACATTTTGCCCCTCTTTGAATTACTGTGTGAAGCGCAGTTGTTCAAAGATAGTCTATGTATGATAAAGATATGAAACTGATATGAGAAGATATGATGATTGAAAGATTTGAAGATATGAGGTCATGAATGACCAAAGATAATGTTCACTATAGCAATGATGAACCGATGAAACAAAAGCATCAAAACACCTGATCCCGAACCTTATGGTTGTGAAGAAGTGAGTGACTGATTCCAGACTCGATTGTCTTAGAAGAATCACATTGGTATCACATATGAACCCTTCAGTTATTGAAGAACCAGGGAAATAACACTAATGAATTGATAGTTGCGAAAAGTTGATACAGTTCACAAGATTAGGAGAATACCAGATTGATATGGATCTCGATGAATCTGATATGCCCCAAGCGATGATATATTTTCCCCAAGCGACAAGGACTTTTGATGATTCAGCAACTAGACGTGATTGTTGTCTTGATCACTGAGGAAAGATTTATTTGAATTGAGTTACAGACTTGAATGATATGCAATACCATGCCCCCTTTGGGATTAAAATTGAAATCTGACAAGAAAAGTCAGCATTATAGTTTAGAAGCATGTTAATTGATTTGAGAAGTGGTTATACATGTCTGAGAACGCATTCTGCATCATTTAGAGGTCCTGGAGACCAAGTTTGACTAGGTAAAACCATGAGTTGACCATAGTTGACCAAGTCAAAATTTTGATAGTTTGATGTAAGATAATCAGTTAAGTTGAATTCTGGATTTCTGTGATGATTAAAGGTTGAATATGCAAGTAGTTAATAATATGAATGATCTCAGATTTTGATTTTGATCCCGAAAAAGGATTCTACTTGCTGATTCGTTGGAGCATTGAAGTTTATTCAGCCATTGTGAGATCATGCAAAATGCAAAGAGACATGCAAAATGAAATGCAACCTAAGACCTAGGACCTAGTCACTGATCATGTGTCGATTTGTTATCATCATTGAAATTTTAGTTAACTGGATAAATCAATATAATGCCCACTAGCCATGAAACCATAGACATATGAATATCAATTTGTATGCCCAAGAATCAATACAACACCCACTGGTCATACAACCATGGATATATGAATATTCATTTTGTTTTCAGAATATCAGATTAGATATAAGCACCGAGGCACAAACACCAGGATGACCTGAATATCATGTCCATTTTGATATAGCAATTTGTATAAGCATCAAAAAATAAATGTTGTGATGACCTGAATACACCTTGCATTTAACAAACACATCAAACAGTCAAGAGATCATTCTAAATCTAGTTTGAATTACCCGTAGTGACCCTTTATCGTTCACATCCTTAGGCAAGATCGCATTTCACAATAGGAGAAAGGATTCACTCAAAAAGACAATAGTTAGATCAAACCTCCTTAAATTTTTTGGGTATTAATGGTCGAGGTACGCATGGCCATCCAATTTGAGATAGAGGCTCTTACAGTCAGACACCCTATCAATCCAGAATTTCCAAAGTTGTTAGATTTTCACATACAAACAGAAGACAAAGAAAAGATTATGCCCCCAGTCATCACTCTCTAAATCCTGTAAAGGACATCATTGAAGAGCTCAAAGGGATATAATATACAAAAATCTCAATGTGAAATAGTAAGCATACAAGGAGATAAAAGCATGAAAAGCACATATCGTTTATCAGTTTGTGTTTGATTGTGTTGTTGTAGATGCAAAATCCTTTCTAGAGACGAGACTAACTGACTGACTCAAATGAAGCTTCAAAGGACTCTTGACTAGATATGACACATCTAAGATATACTAGAGGACATAGGATATGACATTGATTGTCACCAAGTGTTTAAGCATTGATAGGATACAGACGCTCAAGCTGATGGTGTACAAACTGACTTTATTGAAAATTGGAAAGAAGAAACAAACCGGGAGATATGTACAAACTAAAGCAGGACTAAAAGCTGGGAAAGACCAAGATTGTGCTGATAGATAAAGCATTTTGAAACAAGTGGCACCCATTTGCTAGGTTTTCACCATCTTGGAAAAGATTCTATTTTTTCTACCAAGGTGCCTGTTTCCAAGTTTTCACCAAGGCACTTTTTCTTTTTCTCATTTTTTTTTGTATTTTTCATTTTTTCAATTTTTTTGTACTTTTGGTATTTTTTGATTTTTTTGTGAAACATCAAGGTGCCTATTGCTAGGTTTTCACCAAGATGTTCATTTTTTCAGGACTTTTTCTGATTTGTAAGATTTTTTTAGGACATTTTACCACATTGAATGCCTTAGGCGTAGAATTTCTTCAAATGGAGAACATTGATTGGTTCTTGGAGCTATTCTCCTTCAGTCATTGAGAGTTGATAGGCACCAGAGCCAAAATTAGCAGTGATTACAAAGGGACCCAGCCTGTTGGGTTCAAACTTCCCCTTGTGTTCTTGATGTGATTGATTTTTAGGATTCTCTCTCAAGACTAGATCACCGACCTAAAATTCTCTGTGTCTGAATTTCTTGTTGTAGCCTCTAGACATTCTTTTCTGATACACTCTGAGATGATCATACGCTGCTTGTCTGCGCTCATCTAGTAATTCAATTTCTTGAAACCTAGACACTCTGTAGTCATCATCAGTTACTAGACCATGCATTCTGATTCTTAATGATGGGATTTCAACCTCAATAGGCAGTACCGCTTTAGACCCATAAACTAAAGCGAAAGGTGTAGCCCCAGTAGGCATTCTGATACTTGTTCTTTAGGCCCAGAGAGCTGGATTGATCATGAGATGCCAGTCTCTTCTTGTTTTATTAACTTTACGGTGCAAGATTTTCAATAGATTCTTGTTGGAAGCCTCTGCTTGTCCATTCCCTTGAGGATAGTAGATAGATGACCAATGTTGAGTAATCTTGAATTTGGCACATAAATCATCTAGGTCCTTGTTTTTGAATTGTCCCCCATTATCTATGATTATAGAATGTGGGATCCCATATTTGCATATGATGTAGTT
The DNA here is from genome assembly GCA_027943335.1 of Chamaecyparis obtusa. Classification (NCBI taxonomy): domain Eukaryota; kingdom Viridiplantae; phylum Streptophyta; class Pinopsida; order Cupressales; family Cupressaceae; genus Chamaecyparis; species Chamaecyparis obtusa. Next base: position 3,062,401 of record BSBK01003718.1, read on the forward strand.
CAAGATGAACATAGATATATGTTTCCTAGTTTCTTGTGTTAAGGGAACTGCTTCTACCCATTTTGTGAAATAATCTATAGCTGTGATTATATGGGTATGTCCATTAGAAGAATGTGGATAGATAGCACCTATAAGATCAAAAGCCCATTGTTGAAAAGGCCATTGTGTAGTGAAGGGTATTAGATCTCTCCCCGGAGCATGAATCAAGTTGCCATGTACTTGACACTTTTGATAGTTTTTAGAAAATTTAATAGCCTCTTTTTCCATTTCAGGCCAATAGTACCCAACCCTAATAAGTTTTCAAGCTAGTGTTAAACCGTTCGAGTGTGACCCACATATACCTTCGTGGACTTCCTCTAATGCACATTTAGACTCTTCCCATTCTAAACATCTAAGTAGCATACCATCTAGACCTCATTTGTACATATCATTACCAATGATGACATATCGGGATGTAGTGCGGATAAGGTTTCATTTCTCAAATCGGTTAAAGGAATCAGGAATGATTTGGTCTTGGAGATAGGAGAAAAGGTTTTTGCATCTATATGAATCATAACCTACAACAATGCAGATCATGCAGGTTTCGGGGGAGTCATATGCAGGATAAGATAGTGCTTCCACCAGGAACTCATAGTGTAGCTCATGTTCAGGTTGTTGTAATAGAGTAGATAATGTTGCCATTGCATCGACAGCCTTGTTCTCCATTTTAGGTATTTTCTCAAACGTGATAGATATGAAGTATTTATTTAGATCATCTACCATTTTCTTGTAAGGAATGAGCTTTTCATCTTTAGTTTGGTACACATCATTGACTTTATGGATAACAAGTTGTGAGTCTCCATGAATGTGTATCTCTATCACTCTCCACTCAATTGCTAGTTTCATGCCATTAAGAAGGGCTTCATATTCAGCAATATTGTTTGTGCAAGGAAACTTTAATCTGAATGCTTTGAGTATTGAGTATCCTTGAGGAGTTATGAACAATATGCCTACTCCGGATCCATTCTGTGTATAGGAGCCATCAAAGAACAAATTCCATTCTCTAGAAGAAAGGTGCATGATAGAGGAATCTGGAAATTCTATTTGTAGTGGTGTGTCATCAAATAATGGTGCTTCAACCAATTGATCAGCAATTACCTATCCTTTTATATCTTTTCTTTCAACATATTCAATGTCAAATTCAGTCAAGAGCATGACGCATTTAGCTAGTCTACCTATGAAGGCAGCTTTTCTTAGTAGGTACTTTAGTGGATCGATTTTAGCTACCAAATGAGTGGTATGAGCTAACATGTAGTGTCTTAGTTTCTGTGATGTGAAGATCATAGCTAGACAAGATTTCTCAATCATTGAATAGTTCTTCTCATATGCAACCAATGTTCTACTGATATAGTATATAGCTCTTTCCTTTTTGTTCTCATCCTGTTGTGCTAGCAATGCCCCCAGTGATGTATCTATTGCAGAGACATATAAGATCAATGGCTTCCCATGAATAGGAGGCATCAAGATGGGTGGATTTGATAGATATTTCTTGATATGGTCAAATTTCTTTTCACATTCTTCATTCCATGCAAAGGTCACACCTTTATGTAATATTTTTGTAAAAGGTTGTGATATATCAGCAAGCTGTGATATGAATCTTCTGATAGATTGTACTCTCCCTTGTAAGGTTCTCATTTGATTGATATTTTTAGGAGGTTGCATCTCCATGATAGCTTTTACTTTAGCTGGATCAACTTCAATACCTTTCTTTGAAACTATGTATCCTAAGAGCTTTCCAGAAGTGACACCAAAAGCACACTTTTTAGGATTTAGTCGAAGACTAAACTTTTCCATTCTTTCTAGGATCATGCTTAAGTCATTTAGATGTTTAGTTCTGATCATAGATTTTGCTAAAGTATCATCAACATAATCCTCCATAGTTTGATGCATCATGTCATGGAAAATAGATGTCATTGCTCTTTGATATGTAGTGCTAGCATTCTTAAGCCCAAATGGGATGACATTCCAACAGAAGGTACCCAATGCACATGTGAAAGTAGTTTTCTCTTGATCTTCTGGAGCAATTTTGATTTGGTTATATCCAAAAAAACCATCCATTAATGAATGCATCTCAAAACCCATAGTCATGTCCACTATCATATCAATGTTAGGTAGTGGAAAATCATCCTTTGGGCATGCTCTGTTCACATCTCTAAAGTTTGTGCACACTCTGATTGAACCATCTAGTTTAGAAATAGGTACAATATTAGAGATCCACTTAGCATAGTCTATGACACAGATGAATCTGGCTTTTAGGAGTTTCTCTAATTCAACTTTTACCAAGAGTGCAACATGTGGATGCATCTTTCTCAACTTTTGCTTGATGGGTTTTACTCTAGGAGCAATGGATAGATGGTGCATGATAAGATTAGGATCCAACCCTGGAATATCTGAATATTTCCATGAAAAGTTGATCTTTTTCTCTGTTAAGAATGTAGTAAATTTTTGTTTCTCTTCTTCTGATAAGGATTGTGCTACATGTACCAATTGTGGTTCCTCTGTTGTACCCAAATTGATAGATTGAGTGGGCTCAATTAGAACTGGAGATCTATCTTGTAAATGACTCAGAAGGAAATCAAATATCTCATCCTTAGGTGTCTCAGAGAGGTTTTCACCTTTAGATATGTCTTTTCTTTTTACTTTTCTAGGTTTTGAGACTGCCACAAAGTGGTTTTCACCCTCAGAACTCTTTTTCTTTTAATTTTTATTCTTTTGACTAAGATACTTGATGTCTGACTCGGTCATGCTGATGCTCGGTTCACTAATGGAAGTCCTCATAGGCTCAACTACATTGAGGTAACAATCAAGGGCATAGTCATTGGGAAAGGTGTAAACACCATGGCTCAGATTCATGGAAGTTCGGTCAATAAGGTTAGGACGTTGGATAGTCAAAGTGGGAAAGGCTCAGGAAATGGTGTTCACGGATATGGATCTGTCATCATTGGTGCTAACCTAACACTCAAGTTTGAAGGTGATATTACAACTCAAAATGTTCAATTCATGAATAGGCTCAATGTCATTGTGGAAGTCCTCTTCAGCCATAGGTGGATAAGACACGTTAAGTTCATTATTTCACTCTAGACTTACGTTGGGTTTAGGTGCATATTGGTGAATAACATCAACATATTTTTCTGTGATAAGCTCATCTTCTTCTGTAATGGCTCCCCATTCATAATCATTTGATTCAGCTTCTAATTTAGGATCTCTAGGAAATCTTAGAACATGAGTAAAGTCAGGGTGAATACCCCAAAAAGTGTTACCCTTAGTTTTTGATTTGAATTCATATTCATGGGAATCAGTTTTAGAATAACTACCACCTTCCTCTTGATCCTCTTGATTAGTTTTGAGATTAGCTAGTTCTTGTGTTGTAACTATCTCTTGATCTATAGTACGTTCTTGTGTTTCTACTACATTGATTCTTTTTATTGGATCATCTTCTGCATCAAGAAAGTTTCTGATTTCTAAAGGTAAACGTTCATAGGGAATGAGCTCTGAACTATCTAAATCACTATTTGAGGGTTTTGTGTCTTGTTTCTTGAGAAGGGGTTCTCCTGGTGCAATTTTATCTATGACATGAGAACAATTACCTTTGAGATGATAGGGTTTCTTCTTAAAGCCTAGGCCAACATTATTCTTATTTTCTCAACTAGTATGTGGAATAGGCATTACAAGACCTTTTCCTTTCACTCCTAGAGATCCTTGACCTGGATTGTTAGAAAGTAAAGTCCACCAAGATAACTGAGAGGGGGGGTGAATCAGTTATTATATAATTATAACCTTTATCAACTTCAACAACATTTAACCATGTAATCAATGTAATTACTAACCATACAAAGATATTCATACACAATGACACAATAACACAAGATATGTTGACTAGGGAACCTCTTGATCAGAGAGTAAACCCTGGTGGGAATGATGCCCACAAAGATGCACTAATATGAATATTACTTGTGAAAGGATGGACTCTGTTAGGAGTCTTATGAAATACATTCAGTATATATGAATTCATGTTAGGCAATTTTGAATCCCTATTAAAAGATTCTAACCCTATTAGGAGTTATGGAAGACAGAAGGACCCACTACCCAAACAGCTTCAGGGTAAGATCACTGAACACACTTTCCAAATAACCTTAATATTATTTAGCATAATAATATGAAATATATTACCTCCTCACTGTGCCAAACTTCACTCACTACTACACTAGATCTCAATTCTAGATCTCTGTACTTCGCATGTCTTCCTTCACAATCTCACTTTCATAATCTCTTAGGCTCTCTTCTTCACTTCATGCTTATATCTGCATTATACCATGCTCACATTCCTGCTTTCACACTAAAATCACATACATTATTACATAAAACAAGGAAAAACATTCCTTCCTTTATACCACACTCAAATAATTACAAATGAGTTGGCATCCAATTATAAAATAAAAGTTTCCACACGCTACATCAAAATTACACAAAACTGTCAGCTTCCAAATACAATAACTCTTCACTCGTGTGACCTCAAAGTTTGCACTATGAACCAAATCACCATCAATGTGTCTCAAACTTCCCTTTAATTGTAAAAAACAATATTTTATCCTGATTAGAAGATATCATCCGATTTCCACAAACCGCTACTCAGGAACACTGCCTGAATACAGCTTCCACTAAAATGCTCATAACTTTTTCCGTACATGTCATACTGACTTGCGCTCTTAACCATAGACATATAACATATAAAAGAGTATAACCTCAACATCTCATATCACTATCTACAATATCCCATGTGCACTAATCAAAACATTGTTTGCTTCTTTGCTAGTCTCCAAAAGATCACTGTGTTGACATCAATGACAATCATAGTCATGAATGCAACATCAACTGCTACAGAATGACTGCCAACATCAAGCATTCATTCCTAACAATCTCCCCCATTGGAATTGATGGAAACATAGATGAAAAACATCCAATGTTCCAAAAATCCAATACTGCAACACTGTTGCACTGATGCTCTGAAAATTCTTCAAGTCCTCTTCATCAATCAAATCTTGCTTCGTTTTCCTATTCAGTTCTCTCCATCAGATGGTACATAAGGTTTTTCATGTACACTTTTCCCCCATTGACATCAATGACATAAATCATCACTATGTCAACAACAACTCAATGTCAAAAGACACTATTTAGAAAATACATTCACAAGAGTCCTCATGACTCAGCTCAGATACACATACTCCCCTATAGAGGAAGTACCAACATCCAATCCAAAAAAAGATAGGGCTCATATACGACTAGAAAAATGCAACCAACTGCATCATTACTCAAAAGTAGGCTAGGGCATAACCCCAAGCATACCTCTTAGATACTCAAATCAGCAACTTTCTCTCTTACAACATGATACTTGATCTCTATATGCTTAGTCTTAGAATGCAATAAAGGATTCTTAGACATACTAAACATACTGGTATTGTCACAATGTATGACAATAAGCTCAAAAAAATTTATTCCAATGTCCTTCAGCATCTGCTTCATCCAAATTATCTGGTTACAATTGTTTGTTGCTGCTACATACTCTACTTCTGTTATACTTTGTGAAATACAATTCTGCTTCTTGCTCAACCAAGAAACCAATCTTCCTCCAAGAAAAAAGGCTCCACCACTGGTGCTTTTCTTATCATCAACACTACCTCCCCAATCAGCATCTGTATATGTACATAGGGTAAAATCATCAAATTTTTCATACCATAATCCATAATCCATTGTGCCTCTTCAATATCTCAGTATCCTCTTTACTGCTACATCATGTGACTCTCTAGATTTAGCTTGAAATCTTGCTGCCATTCCAACTGAATGTTGTATATCCGGTCTAGTGTGTGTTAAGTACTATAATCCTCCAATCATGGATCTGTATTTCTTCTGCTCAACTGCTGGTGTTTCATCTTTGCTCGATAGTTTGTTTCCTGTAACCATAGGTGTTCCAATTGGTTTACAGTTCTCCATTCCAAATCTCTTCAGCAAATCATTCAAGTACTTTTTTTTACTAACAAAGATACCATCATTGTTATGTGTTGTCTATAATCCCAAAAAGTATTTCATCTCACCAATCATACTCATTTCAAATTCAATCTTCATTTCATCAGCAAATTTGTCACTAGCTTCATCTTCACCTCCAAAAATAATGTCATCAACAAAGATAACTATAACTAACAAACCATTTTCAATTTCTTTTGTGTAAAGATTGCTATCAGTTGTTCCTTTAGTAAATCCCAATTTCAACAAATACTTATCCAATCTAGCATACCATGTTATAGGTGCTTGCTTTAGTCCATATAATGCTTTCTTCAGTTTACATACCATATCTCCTTCTTAAGTCAAAGGAAAACCTTCAGGCTGCTCAATGTAGATTTCTGCTTCCAACTCACCATTCAGAAATGCAGACTTCACATCCATCTGATACACTTTGAATTTCTTAAAAGCTGCATAAGTCAAAAACATTCTTACTGCTTCAAGTCTTGCTACAAGTGCAAAAGTTTCTTCATAGTCAATTCCTTCTTGCTGCGAGTATCCCTTACATGCTAATCTTGCTTTGTTTCTTACTACTTCTCCTTGTTCATTCATCTTGTTTCTGAATACCCATTTAGTTCCAATCACATTTTTTTCTTTAGGTCTAGGGACCAATTCCCACGTCTTGTTCTTTTCAATTTGATCTAGTTCTTCTCTCATAACATTAATCCAATGTTCATCTTCACAAGCATCATTAGTAGATTTAGGTTCAATTTGAGAAATCAAACATAAATGTACCTTATTCCAAGTTAGAACTCCTCTATCCAAACTTCCAATCACTTGTTCAATAGGATAATGTCTAGATAAATACCTGTTCAGTGTCATAGTCACAGATCTTGCTTCAACTGTAGATTCTTCTCTAGTTTCTTCTTTGGTTTCTTCTGTAGTATGATTCTCATTCAACAAGTCACTGTCAGTCTCATAGAATAATTCAGTAGTTTCAATGTTAGGCTGAGGATGAGCTTCTTCATCAATTTCATAATCAAGCATTCTTTCCTAAATTTTAAACTTCTCATCAACTTTAACATTTGTGCTCTCAACAATAGTTTTAGTTCTCTTATTGTAACATCTATATGATCTGCTCTTCAAAGAATATCCAAGAAAAATTCCTTCATCACTTCTAGGGTCAAACTTTCCAATATCATCATCTCTCTTTATATAACATTTGCTTCCAAAAATTCTAAAATACTTAACTGAGGGTGCATGTCCAAACCATAATTCATAAGGTGTCTTGTTTGTGTTTTCTCTGATTTGTACTATGTTCATTGTATATACTGCTATATTCACTGCTTCTCTCTAAAATGTCTTCGCCAAATCATTCTCAAACAACATAGCTCTTGTTGCTTCAGTTACTAACCTATTTCTTCTTTCTACAATACCATTTTGTTCAGGTGTTCTAGGGGTTGAAAACTGTCTCTTAATACCATTCACTTCACAAAAAGTGTTAAACTCTCTAGAAGTAAATTCACCACCTTTATCAGATCTCAAACATTTAATCTTCATTCCAGATTCATTCTCAACTTTATTCTTAATGATCTTAAACTTATCAAATGCTTTAAATTTTTCTTTCAGAAATGCAATCCACATCATTCTTGTAAAATCATCAACAAGAAGCATAAAATACCTTTCTCCATAGAATCCTCTAGTCCTGGTAGGAACGCTCAAGTTTGTATGAACAATCTCCAACTTCTTTGCCGATGTGAACTTCTTACTAGGAAATGAACTTCTCTTCTGCTTAGCCATCACAGATTCTTTGCAAATCATGTTAGTAGGCTTCATAACTTTAGGCAAATCCCTTACTGCAAGTGTAGTACTCGCTTTCACAATGTTATCAAAGTTTATATGATAAAGCCTTTTATGCCATAACCAACTGTCATCAATTTTAGTAATCAAACATATCATCTCAGTAGGATTCAACTAAAATACATTACCTCTGGTTCTAGATCCAGTTCCAATCAGATTTTCATCTTTATCCTCTATCACACAAGTTTTCTCAGTAAACCAAACTTGATATCCCTTATCCACTAACTGTCCAACACTTAAAAGATTATGTTTCAATCCATCAACAAAATAAACATCATCAGTATTAGTATTTCCATCAAGAGTAATAGATCCTATGCCTTTAATCACACAAGGTGCATTGTTACCAACTCTAACTCCTCCATCATAATTGTTAAACTTTATGAACTTCTTCATATCACCAGTCATATGATGTGAACAACCACTATCTATAATCCAAACAGCTTTCTTTTCAACTTGAGAAACTAATGTTTTTTCTTCCTTAACATTAGATTCAGAATTTTCTTCTTTAATTGCTACAAATCCTATCTCATCATTATTCTTAGTATCACTTTCACTCAAGGTTCTTTCTATACTAGCTTCAAGATCTTCATCATTAGCATAATAACATTCCTTAGATCTTCTAGGCTTGAAATTGTTTCTATACTTCTTAACTCTCTTAGGACATTTAGATGCAAAATGACCATATTCTTGACAAGTACAACATTTAAAAATTTTCTTACCATCTGGTTCTCTTTTCACAAGCAAGGAAATACCTTCTTCAATCTTCTTATCTTCTTCATTTCTAGATTTTCTACTACTGGCATAATCTCCACTCACACAGATACTTCTTGACAAAGTAGGATGGATACTAAGAGCACTGAATGTTGTCTCCATTCTAGGTAAGTCTCCTCATAATCTCAGGTTCATCTCTGCTGCTTCCAATCTTCCAAGAAGAGTCTCTCTTGTAAAGTTTTTAGTACAAGGTATAACGTGTTCAATCATCTGTGTTGTTTGCTTAAATACAAGAGTCAATGTCCTCAGAATTTTCCATATCACTTCATTCTTTGTCTTTGATCCTCCAAAAGATTTTATCCCTGCAACAATTTCTGACATTCTACCAATATAGCTTCTAACAGATTTATCTTCCATCATTATAATATCTTCAAATGCACATATCTAATTATGTAATCTAGCTCTCTTTGCATGTTCATCACCTTCGAAAGTAGAGTGTAAAGCTTTCCAAATTTCATTAGATTTCTTAAAAAATTTTACCTGACTGTATTCATTCTCTGGAAGTGCTATCAAAAGTGCTTCTCTTGCAAGTATGTTACACATGAATAGATCTACCTCATCTTTAGAACTTGTTTCAAGACTGTCTTCTTCAATAATAGTTCTATCATTCTTTGTAATCAACCAATAACCCGGTCCTAAACACAATAGATGTGTCTTCATCTTTTCTTTCCAGCTATCAAAATTTACTCCATCAAACTTAGGGCTTTCTTTCCTGAAATTCACCATGGATCTCCTTAAGTTGTTAAACTTTCCTTTCAAGGACCTACTGCTCTGATACCAATTGTTAGAAAGTAAAGTCCACCAAGATAACTAAGAGAGGGGGGGGGGGGTGAATCAGTTATTAGATAATTATAACCTTTATCAACTTCAACAACATTTAACCATGTAATCAATGTAATTACTAACCATACAAAGATATTCATACACAATGACACAATAACACAAGATATGTTGACTAGGGAACCTCTTGATCAGAGAGTAAACCCCGGTGGGAATGATGCCCACAAAGATGCACTAATATGAATATTCCTTGTGAAAGGATGGACTCTACTAGGAGTCTTATGAAATACATTCAGTACATATGAATCCATGTTAGGAGATTTTTGAATCCCTATTAAAAGATTCTAACCCTATTAGGAGTTATGGAAGACAGAAGGACCCACTGCCCAAACAGCTTCAGGGTAAGATCACTAAACACACTGTCCAAATAACCTTAATATTATTTAGCATAATAATATGAAATATATTACCTCCTCACTGTGCCAAACCGCACTCACTGCTACACCAAATCTCAATTCCAGATCTTTGTACTTCGCATGTCTTCCTTCACAATCTCACTTTCATAATCTCTTAGGCTCTCTTCTTCACTTCATGCCTATATCCGCATTATACCATGCTCACATTCCTTCTTTCACACTACAATCACATACATTATTACATAAAAAAAGAAAAAACATTCCTTCCTTTATACCACACTCAAATAATTACAAATGAGTCGGCATCCAATTATAAAATAAAAGTTTCCACACGCTACATCAAAATTACACAAAACTGTCGGCTTCCAAATACACTAACTCTTCACTCATCTAACCTCGAAGTTTGCACTGTGAATCAGGTAAAAGCACAATCAGGTGTCACCTTTTTGGCTAACTTATCAACACAACTAAATTTAAGTATTTCTAACTAAAAATTAATTTTTGTCAAACATATGGTCTAGCTAGATTCATTATAGCTAAGTTAGATAAGTTCTTTAACTCTTCCAATTGGAAATATCTATTAAATGCATGTTTTATACCACTTTGGGTCCAATTACCATAAAAATAAAATTATTTCAGAAAAGTGGCATTTCAATAACTCCTAATATTTTTAAAGACATTTTTTTGAAAATTAAAAAATACCCTTTTGTAGAGATCAGAGTCAAGAATATCCTCATATAAATTTTATAGTGTTTTAATTAGACATTGTTTATTGTAATTAAAAAATATTACAAGTAGGTATTTTAATAGTCAAGGACATGTAGTAAATCATATTAAATAAATTTTAAAAACATATGGTGCACTAGAGCAGAGAGTCCTCTTGAAGAATATGTATTTCTTTTTTTGATTGGGATAGATTTGTTATGAAAAATATGTTGCGAGATGAAAACTGTCGATTCCAGTGATTTGGAATTTGAATTGTTATAAAAGAGAAAATATAGGTCACAAACCAATTCTTATTTCTTTATGCACTAGATATATATGTCATCTATGACATATTTTGAAATTAGGGGAAAATATGTTTATTTACATATAATTTGTTGGTGGGAACTAGACCCCTAATTTTCAGTATTTTTCAGCAGCTGAAAAATCATCTTTAAAAATTAAAAAAACATATGAATTCTTATTCAAAAAAAATATTAAAAATATTAATCATAAACTTCATCCATTTTATCACATTTAATTAGTTTACATCATCTTCAAATTCCAAACATAAATGTCATTTTTATACTATTGAAGTTGAACAGCTTATTGTGCTTTTACCCAACCACATCACCATCAATGTGTCTCAAACTTCCCTTTAACTGCACAAAACAAGATTCTATCCCAATTAGGAGATATCATCTGATTTCCACAAACCGCTACTCAGGAACACTGCCTGAATATTGCTTCCACCAAAATGCTCATAACTTTTTCCATACATGTCGTACTGACTTGCACTCTTAACCATAGACATATAAAATATCAAAGAGTATAACCTCAACATTGCATATCACTATCTGCAATATCCCACATGCGCTAATCAAAACACTGTCTACTTCTCTGCTAGTCTCTAGAAGATCAATATGTTGACATCAATGACAATCATAGTCATGAATGCAACATCAACTACTATAGAATGACTGCCAACATCAAGCATTCATTCCTAACAATATCCCATCTTAGCTATCAATTTATCTCCTGGACCATATGACTTAGAAGGAATCTTCGGTGTTGTAGAGTCACTAGTTTGAACATTTTGAGATTCAGATTCATCTTTGTATAGCCATGCGAGCATAGCTTCATCCTCTTCAAACTCTTGCTTGGATACTTGTTCTACCACAAAATTCTTTTTATATGCTTCAAGAGGTTCCTTAGGTTCTAGTTTGGACTGTTTCAAAGTTTTTCCATAAGACTTAGGCGAGATAGGGAGAGATGTCAAAGACAAGACTAGCTCTATAATATATTCTCCCATCCCATTTTCTTTGATATTGACCTCTTTAGCAATGTCTTCCATCTTGGATGTTGAAGCAACGTTTAGCTGCTCAGCAGAAGATTCTCTATTATTGGGAACAAGCTTATCAGCACTTTCCTTCAATGTATTGCAAGTTGTATTCAGATCTGTTGGGATAGTAACCTCTACTCCTTCATAAGGAAATTTTAAACATTAATGGTATGTAGAAGGAATAGCTTGCATTTCATGGATCCATGGTCTCCCTAAAAGGATGTTGTAATCCAAAGGTAAATAAAGCACCTGACATGTGGTATCTTTGATTATGGGACCTGCTCTGATGGGTAGGACAATGGTGCCCTTAGAAGATCTTTCTTGTTCATCATAGGCTTTTATAGTTATCTTCTTGTGAGGATCAATAGCCATTTCTAAAAATCCCAATTGTGTGATCAAGCTGTAAGAACAAATGTTTAGACCAGCGCCCCCATCTATCAACACACGTTTGACTCTATGGTTCTAGATTAAGACTTCTATATGCAAGGGCTGATTATGTGGGTGACTCATGGAGTTGTCATCTTCCTCTTAAAAGGAGATATATTGCAGAGTTGTAAGATGCCCAACCAAAGTGTGGAACTTGTCTAAATCAAGGTCATCAGGAACATTAGATCTGAGAAAAGCTTTGTCAAGAATGGCCCTGTGAGCTGGAGATATTCGAAGCAACTCAAACATGGAGATTTTTGCATTAGTGTGTTGGAGTTGTTGAACAATGCTATAAGATATAGGCCTTGTATCCTTAGGATTGGAAGATTTGGAAGAAGCCTTCTATTTGGAAGCAGATGAAAGATTGAAAGGTATCTTAGGGATATTAGATGAATTTGGTATTTGTCCTTTCAGATGTGCCTGAGCTTGTGATCAAGTAACTATGTTAGCTGAGGAATGATCTCTATCTCTTTGTACAATTGTGATGACATTGCAACTCTTAGAGAGACATGGTTCAACCATATTGATGACGACATTATTTCTAGGGTAAGCATAATTGACTTTTACCCCCATATTAGACTGAGAAGATGAAACTCCTTGGCCATGTTTCAGAAATGGTTCTTTAAATGCCGTATGTTTGTTATTGCTCTTAGGATTGTCAACTATGAGGTCTCCCCTATCAATCAGATCTTGAATAGTGTGCTTCAAGCGTAAGTAGTTATTAGTCATGTGACCTTTACCTCGATGGAAATCATAGAATTCATTTTCTTTTCACCAATGCAGCTTAGGGTTTGGATCAGATTGTTAGATCGCTAGCAAAGAGATGATGTTATCAGCCAATAGAGTTTTCATAGCTGATTCTAAAGATTCTCCAAGAGGAGTGAACTTTCATTTATTATCCCAAGATTTGTATTCTAGCTTCTTTGAGATGGTTCGGATGGCTTTTCTTTTGAGACTTTAATGGCTTGGGTGCCAAGAGTGAGATTGTAGGCTAGTGCCTTTGATGGGGCATGGATAGTGTCAACAATGCCATCTATGACAATGCCTTTGTTCTTATTCCAATTTTTATTTTTATCTTTTGAACTAGATCCAGATTCGTACTTGTCTTTTTGAAGTGTGATATCTCCTTTCTTGACAAGTACTTTCTCAATCTTGATCACATTATCTACCATTTTATCAAAAGATGTATGATCTTTCATTTGTAAAGGATAGTTGATCTCTGCAACAAGGTTATTGATGAAGATCTCCAGTTTTTCAATCTCTGGAATAGGTCTGGCATATAAAGAGAATTTCTTTCGCCATCTTTTGAGGAATGTTAGGAATGGTTCTCTTGGATATTGCTTGAGATTGCAGATATCAATCATGGTGACTAGATGTTGAATATTGTAGGAGTATTACTGATAAAAAAATTTGATCAACTCCTTAAAAGTTTTGATAGTAGGTGGCAACCTAGAAAACCAATGAATGGATGCTCCTCCCAAAGATCTAGGAAAGAGACCCATGAGATAAGTTGGTTCATGCATGAACTCCATGGACTGTGTACAGAACTCTCTGACATGATCTTGAGGATCAGAGTGTCCGTCATATTTATCATACTTTGGTATCTCCACTCTTTTTGGGAATGGTGGCATGTACAAGTCTTTGTCAAAGGGAAAAGGACATAGAGCCTCCATGGAGAACTCCCTGGGTTCCTTCTCTTTTCCAAGTTTATTCAGTTTGACTTGTAAAGCATGCATATCATAGTCATTATCAGAGTTTCTTCCTCATGTGTGATGATATCTTTGACATTAAAATTAGGAGGAAGCTTAGCTCCTTGATGAGCTAACTCTAAAAAGTATGTTTCTCTATTTTCTTTCAAGAAATGCCTCATCATTTTCTTGAATTCATCGTCATTTTGGTATCTGGCAATTTCTTTAGGTGTGGGTTCCTGATCTGTGCCATGTTGGGATTGAGCTCTTTGAGAGCCATGGCTCATCACTACTTGAGACATGGTAGGAGTTATGAGACTCCCTTAGATAGATCGTGGAGGAGTTTGTTGATTATCTCTGTGAGTTGATGGACGAGGTATGTAACCAGTTTTTAATCAAAAGTTGCCAAGGTCATCGTCCTCGTAAAGACCAGAATTGATGAGTTGCTCAAGAGTTGGACCCTGGATATTAGTCAAAGATAAGGTTTGAAATGTTTCTCCTAATTTCTTGTGTGAGGAAGCTCTGGTTTCCACCATTAACCTTAGGTGAAGCGAAGAGAATAGGATGAGGACAACGGAAGAATGATTTAATTCAAGAAAATTATATGACGTAACCTTGTCAAGATTATGATTGGTTTGAAGATTCGATTAGATTTGGGTGAAGGATACTATGCCTTGGATGTATGCGTAGATTTCCCAAAAGATAGCGGACACGAGTTCACAACACTTAGTCTATTTTTGGAAGATTGATTGAAGATGGATAGATCTGACAAGGTTTTGACACAAGATGAAAAGGACTCAAATTGATTAAATAGAAGGCTGAATCGAATTCAAAAGGACACTTTTGGAAAATGATAGGATTCTCAATAGCTACTACTCTGTTCCTGACACAGTGATTTATTCGACAGATTCTGGAACTAGGCTGAAAAAGCTGGATATCTGGCAATTCTGACAATTTTATGACAACTTTTCAAAATTTTCCCAAATGACTTTCTACAGGCTTGTACGACAGTGGGTAGGCTATGAAACAATAGTTAAAAACTTGTACGATAGTTGCAAAAACTTGCACGATAGTTGCTAGCAGGATTTGACTTTTTGAATTTTCTGGCAACAAGACTTGTACGACACTGGGTTCTTTATCATACGATAGTTGGGTAGTTTTGAAATGACATTGGGCAAAACTTGTACAACTTTCTGACCTCCTGAGATGACTTTTGACTCTAGAATGGAATTTCACTTCAAATTTTGCAAATTTAGGGTTTTCAATCTTGGATTGTTTACAAATTGTACTATCTAGATTTGAAGATTATACCAGATTTGTTCATTTTTAGTATCCAAGTAGATAAACAAGCATGCAGAATAGCAAGCAAGTGATTTTAAGCACATCTAAAAATAATGAACAAGGGCAAAAGCAACCTTGCGCATGAACAATCAAGTGACTGAATTGTGCTAATCCCTGAGAGTGCTAATTGTGTATGTTCCAAAAAGTTTTGCAATAATGCACATATTCCTAGAAAATGAAAATTTGGCCTCTCTAGGGTTTTTAGTAATGGTCTGACTCTGCAACTTTTATGATCCAAAGGGGTGAACTCCAATCCTAGTTCACCAGGGTTTTGACACAGTTCAATAATTTAATCAATTAGGAGCTGCTAGGGAGATCTGACAACCCAACAATGAACCACACCGATGAAGATTTCTTCCACAAGGACATTTATATAGTGGCTGTCACTACCACAACAAAAATGGCTATTACCGCTTGAGGTTTCGTCAATGTGGTTGACCCAATTAAGGGAATGTCCACTATGATTAACCCTCTCTAAAGGTGACTCACAAAATATACCACATGGGGACTGGTTCCAGATTCAAGGATCTGAGTTTCTGATACTACCCAAAAAGGGAGTAGAGCATAGTCCTCTAGCCTTTTCACTTTTAACCAAGACAAAGCAGACAGATAAATCTGACATGCTAAGACTAAGATTATCTCACAAAGATCTATGATGCCAACCCCTCATGATCTATCAACCTCTCTAGAGAGAGAATGTATCAATCAAAAGTTGAGGACATGCAAATCTAGTAGAACGTGAGACTCTCAAAGTATCCTCCCCACCTACAAGGGATCCTTTATTGAGAAGAGTTTCCCTAGAAACCCACTCTCTCAAGATCCACAAATAGTGTTCATGGGGCCTAATTACTATGTGTAAAAAAGATGTTGAAAGAAAACTATGTTCATTTTTATAGCCCAAATGAAGTCTATGATAGGAAAGCAATAAAAGTCACTCAAGCTAGACACATGAGATGTTCGTTTTAAATCCAAAATCAAAGTCTTATTAGCTGAGAAGATTACTTGAATTCCTCGCAATGCGCTTAGTAGATTTTTACCTATTTTTAGCAATTCTTGTGCTTTTTCTAATCAAAACTAGGAGTCAATCAAAAATAGAGAATTTCAATTGTTAAGATTAGTTGTTAGTCCAAATCTAAAAATCAAATCTGACAAACTGCCCTGAAAAATGAAATGAAAATTGAAACCTAGTGCCAAAACTCATATGAGAGAGGGTTTATTTCCAAACGATAGTCCATAAAATCGTACAACATTGGGTGTCCGATGATACGCAGTTGAGCTTCCAAATGACAGTGTGTACAGTCTGGCATGATCCTCAATCTAATAGACTATCATACGATAGTGGGTACAGTCTTATACAACTTTTTTTAGAAACTTGTACGAAAATTGTACGGATAGAAAATTAAAAATCAAAGTTTTGCATAGAAATTGAGAAGAAAAGACATAAATTTATAGAATTGAATTGGAAACCAATTTCAGGGCCCCACGGTGAGCGCTAGAAATGTGTGTGTGAATTTTGTACCTGATCTGTAGACACAACACTTCAGTAAAACATTAGAGGTTAGTCAAAAATGAAATCTGCAATGAATTGAAAGCTAAACTAACTAGGTAATTTACTGCCTTCTAGTAGGTGCGAGTATGATGTTCTCAGATTTGAATTGAGATCAGTGACCTTGACGACACCTAAATGAAGGATTTGAATGCAAAATCTAGATATGAATTGAATGCACTTAATCTATTTTTTTTATTTTTCTTATGCAATTATGATGAAAAATTGATATGAATCTATGCTAGATGAAATTTATATGCTTATGAATTGATCTAAGATGAATTCTAAATGATATGCAATGCTCAAAAAATAAGAATGATCTCACAAATAGCTTGGATTCACAAAGATGATTCTTCAATCTCCAATTCGACAGCGTGAGGATGCAAATTCATGGATCTCAAATGAGGAGTTGAAGCTATGATTTTATAGAAATTCAGGGCTTTGGAGGTGCATGGAAAAAAGCCATAAATCACTCTTGATAAACTCAGGTTGATTTTTGAGTTATCAGGAATAAAAGATAATTAACTCACAAATATTATGCAAATCATGCAAAAATAGTTTTTTAACTCAAATTAGAAGTTTAGATCAACTTTAAACTCAAAAATGATGTTGAGTTCCAAAAAGTCAATAACTTGCATTGATTTTCTAATTTGGGGTTTAACTGCTCTTTGAATGTGCACATGGATAATTATGAATTAATAAATAAATAAAGTGATTTATTCTCAACTCAACTGATTTTTGAAATAAAATAATTGATTTATGGGTTAATCAATCATTTAATCAAAATTTTATTCAAAATTACATTATTAAATATGACAAATTGCTTTAATCAATTAAATAAGAATTTAATCAATTAATGATAGGAACTTTGATTTTATTTGTCAAATTTGAATAATACAATTTAGGAATAAATATAATTAAATTCAATTAAATAATTAAGTGGCAGTATTAAATCTAATTAATTAAATATTTAGAATATTCAATTAATCAAACTTTAGGATAAATAAGATTTAACGCCAAATAATCATTAAATTAAAGATAATTAAGATAATTAGGAATATTACTAGAAATATTCCCCGATGCAGATTTTAGGATAATCAATTAGAATTCGATGATGTTCCGATGTGCCTTAGGTTAGGACTTCGATGTCGATTTTATTCGATTTGAAGATATAGGAGGTTAATGAACCTATAGCCCATTTTTGGGGTATTACACAACTTAGTAACCATTTCCTCATATGCCAAATTCTCTGAGCTACCACTGTCAATGATAACTTTCCAAACTTCATCAGAAACTCTACATCTGGTTTTGAATGAACTTTTCCTTACCCGATCTTCCTTATTTCTTTCACTCCAAAGTGCTCTCCTTACCATCAAGTTATTTTCCTTCTCAGGCTCATTCGGTGACTCTTCTTGCACCAAAGCATTCCTACTACTACGAGCCTTCTTACTTGCATGTGTACACTCAAAAGATATATGTCCTTCTCCACAATTGTAACAAGTTCCTCAGAAATTACATCTATTATAACCACCTCAGTAGTTACTGCCTCTGCCTCTAGATGAACTTTCACCTTTCCACTCGGTCTTACCTTTATCTAGATTTGTCTTTTTAGGTTCAAATCTACTATTTTCACAATGAGATCTACCTCTTCCTCTAGGGAATCTACCACCTCTACCTATTTGTCTTTGCTCATGTCTCTTGTTCAATTTCTCTTCAGCTTTCAATGCAAATTGATAAGCCTCTTCAATGTTCTCCAACTTGACCAAACTAATTTCTTCTTGGATGGAAACTCTCAAACCATTCAGGTATCTAGCAATTCTTTCCACATCATCTTCATCATGTCCAGATATAATATCTAATCTATAGAATTCCTTAGTATAATCCTTTACCAAGCTATCTTTCTACCTCAAACTTTCCATTCGCCTAACTAGGTTAATCTAAAAATCACAAGGTAAAAACTTTCCTTTCAACTTATTCACCATTTTATTCCATACCTTGATTTTGTCTTTGCCTTTCCTCTTCCGATCTAATTGCAAATGTTCCCACCACAAAGGATGCATGAGCTTTCAACTTTGTGCTTGTAATTTTCACCTTCTTTTCCTCGGGTACATTTTCATACTTAAAGTAATTTTCCATCTCGATGATCCAATCTATTAATTCATCGAAATCCAATTTTCCACTATACTCAAGAGGATTAAAGTGTGGTGTAGATTTTAGATTTTTCAAAGCCTTCAACAATCTTTCCTCACCCTAATCCATCAGAGGTGCAAGATCTACATCAACTTATTCCTCTTCAAATACCTCATCACTAACATCTTCAAGATGTCTTCCTCTTCTCTGGGTTGTTTCAATAGCTTCTAATCTAGTAGCAAGTTATCTCAACATGTCTGCCAATCATGGATCTGCATCTCACCTCCCATGAACCATCTTGAAAACCCTTTACAATTGCAGGTCAGATCATAATCTACTACCCCACAATAATTCAACTTGGGCTTTACAAGAAGGAACCTTCAAACCTAGATTCGCAAACCTAGATCCAAATCTATCCTCACTCTGATACCACCTGATGCAAAGGAGGATGGGGAGGGGGGCCAAAGGTACACCCTAATCAGATCCACCTTGTAGAACTACACATGGAAGCAACAACACAACAAGTGAGAGAGAGAATGTAGGATCTTTCATATATTATCTTCAAATTGATTCATACATGTCGGGCTGTAAGGCCTTCCTAGTTTAGGCTAGATATTACAATCAACTACAAAAGTCCTCAAACATGCGAGGATCTGTGAACAATCTCTAATCTTCTATCCCCTATCTTCTATCATAACTGACTCCCTAAAATCTAACCAAACAACTACATTTATACAAGAGGCTACTGAACAAGTCATTCGTCAGATCCACCAATCATGGAAGGAATGACCAAATCTAGGTCCACACGCTTCCCAATGATAGATGCCACCATTAAATCCATGACCAAAATTAATTACAAGATTCAGCCTCAACAGAAACTCAAAAGAAACCCGTTGGTAAGCAAAAATAATTGAGTGCCAAACAAGCATCACCGAGCACCAGGGAAATTCATTAAGCGCTAGCAAGATAACCGACCAACACCGGCGAACAAAGGAAACTGAGCAACACTAAACCAACTCTGTCAAAGAAGGAACCGAGCAACACTAAAAAGTACCAACATATTTT